>JAUPFT010000019.1:36973916-37591416 GCA_036936625.1 Parnassius smintheus behrii | reverse complement strand
TGTCCTCTCTGGTCCTTTCTTGGAAGAATTTCTTTAGCTTTGACCTTGCGGCGCGAGTCGACACACTAATTTCAAATTTCTAAACAACGGCAACGTTTAGGCACGGTAATATTATCTAGTTTAGGTAAACAATAGTCCGCCAGACCGTCGACATACTCTTTCACGCAATATCAGAATGCTCTTGCCTTTTCACTCAAACAATTCTATTAAAAAAGAAATATTAACTCCTATGTTATATACTTAAGGTTTAAATTGGTTTGTACAATGATACTAATTCAACGAACGCATGCACTTATATTAACCGGGTATGTTTACGGCGTCGTCGTCGCATTGTTAGTAGATAAGAACGCTGTGGACTCTCAGTTTAGCCGTCTATGAATTCGACTAGATAACGAATGAACTGTAGACCGTCGAAGCGTCGATTGAACGTAGACCGTCTATTTAAACCGTTCGTTGATTCAACGCCCATTACTAGTGCCCCACAGTTCGTAAGTGACGCTCGTAATTGCTTGCCGTGTCGATTTGTCGCGTGTGATTGTATTTTGTTACTTACTCGCATTGCAAAAATGCCTAAGGATAAGCAACCATTGCGGTTCAAATTGGAAAAGTATATCGAAGATTTCCCAAACCAATGCCTAACTACAGATGGAAAAGTACTATTTTGTAATGCTTGTGAAAAATCTATATCCACCGAGCAACGTTTTTTGATATCACAACATGTGTCTACTGTTAAACACAAGCAAAATATTACAAGAAAGAACAAATTTAAGCAACAATTTTTTACTGATGCAGTCGCGAGCAGCTCCCAAAGTTCTACTTTCTCGAAAGAATTATGTGAAGCTATGATATGTGCAGATATACCCTTATGGAAATTGAATAATCCTACTTTTAAACAATTCCTGGAAAAATACTCTGGCAAACGCATTCCTGATGAATCCACACTTAGAAAAAATTATGTGTCTGGTATTTATGAAAATTGTTTGGCTTCGATTCGTGAATATATAAAGGATGGCCCTATATGGGTTGCCATTGACGAAACTACAGATTCTCAAAACCGATGCATTGGCAATGTGATTATCGGACGTCTAGATGAAGAAAATGCCAGCAAATCCTTTTTATTAGCATGTGAAGAACTTCCTAAATGCAACCACCAAACGTCAGCAAAGCTTTTTAATGATGCAATGAGTGTTTTGTGGCCTGATGGAGTTAAACATGAACAAGTTTTCTTGTTACTTAGCGATGCTGCTCCTTATATGGTAAAAGCTGCAAGTGCCCTTCAAGTTTTGTATCCAAAAATGATTCATGTGACGTGCTTGGCTCATGGTATAAATAGATTAGCTGAATGCATAAGGTCTCTGTTTAAAAATGTTGACAGTTTAGTATCAGACGTAAAGAAATTTTTTTTGAAAGCACCAAGCAGGATCTCAAAATTTAAAGAGATGTATCCCGACATTCCTTTACCACCAGAGCCAGTGCTGACTCGCTGGGGAACTTGGCTGACAGCAGTTGAATACTATACCCAGTATTACACTGAAATCAAAACTATTATTTTTGAATTAGAGAACGAGGCTGCTGCTATTTCAATCTCAAAAGAACTTCTCGAACATGACACTCTACGTAACGATTTGCTTTACATAAAAAGCAATTATTGCTTTTTATCACACGAGATAAAGGCACTCGAAAATTCTTCTACTTCTCTAAATGATAATTTGAAGATTATCGAAAATATCGAAAAAAAAGTTTTAGCATCAGAAGGTCCCGTTGCTGAAGTAGCGAGGCAAAAATTAAGCTACGTACTGGAAAAAAACAAAGGATTTAATACCCTAAAGAAAATTAACAGCATGCTGTGTGGAACATTAGAAGGCACCATAGATGTACCCTACTCACTTGAAGAATTATGCAAATTTAAATATGCTCCAATCACATCCTGTGATGTTGAAAGATCATTCAGCCAGTACAAGGCATTGTTTCGTCCGAACAGAAAGGGTTTTAATTTTGAAAATTTAAAGAAACATGTAATTGTATACTGTAATTCAAATAATAATGAAACAGAAGCGAAGTAAAATTGTATTTTTTTTGTTTTCCTTAATAAAAAGTCGATTTAATGTACAATGTCGTTATCTTTTATTATACATATTTTTCCCATATTTGAGGATTTTCAGTCCATATTATATGTACATATTTTGATGTTTTCAATACATATTAATCCGGGCCCTAGTGATTAGGATGATTGGAGATTGATTTGGATTCACAATTAGATCCGGTAGGTGGCGCTGTTGTCAAGATCCAGAAATTACCCGCGCGAAGCCGGGGTGGAACGCTTGTATGATATAAAATATTTCGGTCAAAAATGGACACCTGAACAATCAAGATGTTTTTCCAATTGATCCGGGTCGAATAAATACAGTGTGTCTTTATCCTACATACTCTGGGAGAGTAAAAAGATAAATAAAAAGACACACTGTATTTATTGTTGTTTATTTTCCTAGTATTTGATGCTACGAGCTGGTCTATAAATGAATCATCTATGATATCGGTATATTCTTTATTTTCTCTTAAGAAATGACAGCGACTGCAGTTTATCCTTTTCATTGTTTAAATACTTTGGACACATCCATCGGCTCATCTACTCACTAAGCAAGATGTTGCATTCGTAACCGCATCCATCAAATATCTTAAGGCTTAATATTGACATGCTGCAATCAGACAAAGAATGACTGGGGTCTATACTAGAACTCTATACGACACCAGCCAACACCTACATACTAGCACAGTATAATAAAGACTTACCTACAGCAGGACGCCGCCTTTGATCTCGTGGTAAATGCCGACAAGATTTGGGCAACGCATGGAGACGAGGGTTATCACAAATCAACAAATTTTATTAATTTAATTATTTATTTTAGATTTACATCGTCATCAACTGTCGTTAGTCGGTAAAAGTAACGTTGGTATAGCTGTTTTGTTCAGTCAGTGATTTCTTCCCGTGTATACTTTTTTCGAAATGCAAACTGCAAATGTGTGTATTCTTTAGATTTTCGAAAGTTCTTCCAACTAAATCAGGTCTTCCAATAACTTCCATCCATAATTTGCATCTGAAATTTTTAAATGTAACACCTATTAATTAATTTTCATAACTGTCACCCCGAGAAACCTCAAAATTGACATCAGTACCATATTATTAAAAGAAGTCACCATTTCGGATTTAAAAATAAATGCTATTTTTGTTTATTTAGCACCCCGACAAACCTAAAGATTGACCCCTAAACCTTAATATTTTATAAAAACTTCGAAATACCGAAGACGAGGCACTATAGTATGGTCTAAGACCTTAGCCTATTCAACCACACGATTTGGAGGAAGAAGCGAAAATCAAACTTCGATACACATGCCCAGCGACTAGTACCTATTTTTTATATCCGCCATTTTTTTACGTTGGCAATTTGGCACAACTAATAATAATAAAATTTATTTACCTTTCTTCCGTGTGCGGAATTTGGTGAAATCGCAGATCCTTATGCGAGATGATGACTTGCAATCTCTCACAGCACACGTCTTATGCACCATTTTAATTATAACTATCTGCACTAAATTTAACAATAATAAAAGCAAGCACATGTTAACCCTGAAAGTCGTGTCCCGAGTTACTAATAAGATGGGCATAAGCCATCGATCACTAGTTCTTTATTAGTGATCGATGGCATAAGCAAAAGCAACTCGGGCTCGTCCTTCAAGCGTCTCGCCCCGCACACCCCGCACGATTGCCCTGTGTAGACGTTACCGTCGGACTACTGTGGATTTATATATGTACATATTGTGATACTGGTATGATTGTACGAGCGAGCATGCGTGCGTGCGTATATGTATTATGCACTGAATCTCCTTCATTTTGAGTGTGTTCTGCAACTAACAATTTATGACAAATCGAAATAAGTTTACTTCATTAAATCATACGATCCCACAATGTACTTATTTTTTATCTGACCACAGCAGTTGTTCGAATAGAAATCTAAATCGGCCATGTCGTAAGGTCCGTTATCCATATGAGATTTATTTTAAGGTTTTATGGTTTCACAACCTTGACTTAATAATCCCAGGTAATCTTTTTACATTCAGAAACAGCTTTTTAAAACTGACAAAGAATATGCAGCTGCTTATTGCTGCTATCCCCAAGACCCCAAACTGATGATGATATTTTGTGCATTGAATATCGTATCCCTCTGAAGCATGGTACTAGCACAAAGTACATAAGATATTTTTTTAAAATATTGACTAAGTAAGTATATAAGTAGCTTGATTTTATTAACTCCAAATATTTAAAGAAACGTTGCTAGATTATTCTATACTAGCTTTTTACCCGCGGCTTCGCTCGCGTGGGCTTTAATTTAGAAACATCGATAGTATTATTTCGTACTAAAATTAGGCAAAACTGGATCTTTTGTAGCGACACGTCGGTATCTGTGTCTATATTGGCAATATTATAGGCCACAGAAAAAACACCTAAGTTAGTTAATCAGAATCGTATAAGAATAGAGCTCTAACAATTTGGATTTACATATTGACACGAGTTCAACAAACTTCGATATTTTTTTGTATTTTTGAATTCTAGCCAAAGGCAAAATGAATAATTATGGACTGATAAAATTTTTGATTGCATAGAAGGTATGTTTTTATGGCGCCATTTATCGCCTAATTTTTAAGCGGGAGGTGAGGTCAAGGCTTTTGGTCGAAAATATTTGATTACAGTATTTTTGTAGAAAATCATTTTTTTATTGTTAAATAACTGGTCTATTTAATGCTTTTATTGACAAATTAACATAAAACAAAAAAAATATACTTACCCACTTATATGATTGCTCTAGAACGGCTGTAAGATGTGACGATTTCGGTGAAATTGTGTTCTTAGAATATGTTTTACTTAACAAATTTTTCCATAAGTGTATTTTCTGTGAAAATTATATATTTTTTCTAACGATGAGCGCCATAGCATAAAATATTACGTACGCTGAAAACTGTTAGTCGCTTAATATTCTCTATATTCATTTCAAGCTGGATCCATTTACCAGTATCGGACTAGTTGTCCGATACTGGTAAATGGCGTTCCGCAGACCTTCATCCCTTTGCTATCGATATTCCACGCATTCGAACCAGCACAGAACTATCTATGACAGATAAGATTGTTGTCACGCACCGGCTTTATAACAAGTAAAAAAAATCTATCCTATTCCTGAAGGAAAAGCAGCTACCGTAAAACTTAAAACTCACAAAAATTTACTAAAGGAAAAATATTATTTTATTTTAAAGTTAAGATTAAATTGTTTTCTTCGAATTTAAAATAGTCTGAGTCAGAAATCGAATCGCCACAAACGCCTAACTACGTGCACAAATCAATCAATAAAATTATTTTATTTAGTTACTTTACAACATCTACATAATATTATGTGTGTTGAAATAATTTAGATATTTTAAAATAAATAGTATAACACAATTTTTAAATCCTTCTTGTTAAACTATACTCCATTATTGTACTTTATTCAACTTTTTATTTAAGATAAATTTAGCAGACGCATAGCATAATAATTAAAACACTTGCATTGTTTATGCTTAAGTCCTCCTACATAAACCTTATTCCGGTTTCGGCTACGCTTTGTAAACTAAAGTACTCAACATTATGACAACAAAAGTAACAAACGAAAACCACGGTCTGGGATTACTAAGCGAGAATGGTAAGTATAATACCAACCAGTTTTATGTCTCGTCTTGTTTTTATGCTTATAACAAAGCGCTAAAGTTGAATTTTATATGCTTTTCATCCTCTTTGATTATAAGCGGTGGCTTCGACAAATGGAGCGTTGGCGGTATGACCGTGGGCGATATTCCCGAAACGAAATGTACCATGTGAAGAGATAGATTATGTTGCAAGATAGAATAAAAACCAGACCATGTTTTTTAACGTAAGACTGGAAACCGTCCTTCTTTTTGTATTAATTGGTGAGTGTTCGGCGGGGCGCGGTGTGCGTGGTGTGTTGCTCCCCACTGACACGATGGAAAAATCTGCGACCAGGATTTCTTTTTACTAGTATGGACTAACTAAGGTCACATCTGCCATAAATCACCACTGGCTATACGCACTGTTTGATGTTACCGAAAGCGAAAGCGAAACTTTGGTCAGTCAAGTTAGACCCGTCGGTTGACCTCTTGATTGAAGTGTGGTGGTGTCGACATAAAAGTAACACTTGACTATATTTAATCGATTAGTTGATCGGGGCATTTATTTAATTGATGGCTGCGTTTAAGGCAGAACAGAGCCAATATTTTTTCCATATTGGTCAATGTTTGTCGAGTGACGTGCAGTTTCGTGGTCACTTGGAAGGGAAGGCCAAATTGGCCTCTAAAAAGCTTGGCGTGCTCAGCAGAGCGGGACAGTATTTCATGCCGGCACACCGCCTGCAACTTTACAAGGCGCAGGTTCGGCTGCACATGGAATACTGTTCCCATCTCTGGGCTGGGGCTCCCCAGTACCAGCTCCTTCCACTTGACCGCATCCAGCGCAGAGCGGCTCGAATCGTCGCCGACCGAGTGCTTTCCGATCGGCTCGATTCACTGGCACTGTGAAGAGATGTTGCATCCCTTTGCATTTTCTTTCGCATATACTATGGGGAGTGCTCTGAGGAATTGTTCGGATTAATCCCAGCCGCCAAATTTCGTGAACGCACTACGCGGCAGACGTCCCGATACCATCCACACCATCTGGATGCTTGGCGGTCCACCACTGTACGTTTCAAAAGGAGTTTTCTTCCGCGTACAACCTCTCTGTGGAATAGTTTACCACCGGCGATTTTTCCGGACCGATACGACCTGGGGACCTTCAAGAAAAGAGCTTACTCCTTTCTAAAGGGCCGGCAACGCACCTGCAATTCCCCTGGTGTTGCGGTTGATCATGGGCGGCGGTAATCACTTAACATCAGGTGATCCGCATGCTCGTTTGCCCCCTCTTCTATTAAAAAAAATGTTGGTCCACGTACGACAAAGTTTATAAAGCAACCTTATCCGGGTCCGGGACCAGCCGTTGCCACTGGGGTGACTAGAGGGCTGTTACATTTCAAGACTAGTGCCAATAGTTATTCATGCGAGAAAATGCAGCCAACAATTTTGACACTATACCGCGAAAAAAGGCTATAATATCATATAATTTTTTTAATTTATTTATTTCATTATTCAGGTAAATACACCCATTTTGTAAGTACACTTAAAACCTAGGGGTTAGTAAATTCACAGAATGTAGAAATTATTATACAACACCAAAATTATTAATTATTATACTAAAAAAAATTGGACCTGGAACCCACATGCACTGTGTTCCTCATCACAGCTTAATCTTGATTTCCATATATGGAAGCTAGGGGGCAGTTGGTGCTGTATCGCACGCAACGCATCAAGGACGCTATTCTTTTGCGTAATATTACTGCAAAGCTGTGCTTAAGCGAACATATATGATGCGCTGCAAAAGCGTGGCAGCCCGAACAACGTCCTGAACCTATTGTTGCATTGAACACGTAGCGCATTGAGAGTTCGGCGAGTACACTTCGTCCACAGGCTGCAGGTGTAGAACGTCCGACAGTAAGCTTTTAATAATGTTATCTTAACTTCTTTTGTAGATATAACAAACCTATGGGCAAGCATATTACCTATATCTCACTGCCAACGCTCTACGTTCCCGTTAAACTACTAAATTTTCAGTGAGATACTCGGTGACCCAGTGTCTCAGATATCTGAATTTGGTGTCTCAGTGTAACTCCTCGAAGTATATCATGAGGAACAGACTTAGGTTTTCTATTTCCTGCCTTAAAAACGAGTAGTTCGCTCTTTTTAGAATTATATCTGAGACCATGAGCCGCCGCGTACCTTTCACAGATGCCCACTAGCTGTTGTGGGTAGTCTTAAAATATTATATGTTAAGAACCGCCTTTATTGTTAAAAACAGTTGTCATCTGAACTCCGTTGTTTCATTGTCACAACATGGTGGCAGCGGTTAAATTACTTAAATAACAAGGAAATTTAAGTATATATATATTTAAATCTCTTTGTTAAATAATTTTGGATTTTACGTTTAAATATTAACATTAATTTGTGGTGTAAATTAAGTGTTAGGATGGAGCATGCAAGACCATCTACCGAATTGAGTTTAGATGGCAGCCCCATCGGCCGGGCTGACGCATGTTAGAGGTGGAAGGCACAACTCAATCTTTTTCTTAAAGCATCGGGAGTGCACAAAGAAGAAGGACGCATACAGGCGAGTTTGCTTATTAATCTGATTGGATCAGATGGATTTGATGTTAACGAGACTTTTACATTCGATTCAGAAAAGCAGCGTGAGGACGTCGAAATATTGATGAAAAAATTTGATGAGTATTTCGGTGTTAAATCTAATATAACATTACTGAGATATAAATTTTTTACAAGGTATCAAGAATCTGGAGAATCCATTGATCAATATGTACTAGCGGTAAAGTTACTCAGTAAAAATTGTGAATTTAAAAATTTTGAGCAAGAGTTGATTCGCGACCGTATTTTGTGTGGCATAAGGAGCACAAAGGGAACCGGTTGCTACGGACAGATGAATTGACTCTGGACAAAGCAATTAAAATATGTCAAGCTGATGAAATGTCAATAGACAGCAAGTGTGATGGAAGCAGGTAGCTTCAGCAGTTCGGCAAGCAGCCCGTGCGCGTTGAGGTGCTGTCGGTGGGCGGCGGCGGATTTTCGCTTGGCTGTACCGCAGCGTCACCTTGTCCTCGTTGTGGCGCTCAGTGTACTGATGTAGGTTCATGTCTATATAAAATAGAGCTATATAAAATATCAATATGTGCTTTTTGATCCACATTACTACATATTTGGTCAGCGCAACATCTAAATACCTCAGGGACATCGATAGTTTTTAATTGATACAAATATCGCGATAATAATTTGTTTGTTCGCTGTTTCTTTCCCCAATCGTATCATTTTACAAGTCTTTGTATTACATATCATTTTTATTTTAGGAGGCAACCTAGCTAGCGCACAATACACTTCTAATGGAAAATGATCCGATCAGTATACGTCATAATTAACCTTTACTTCATTAACACATTGCCAAGCTGCCTCTGTAGTGAGACAATGATCAAGGCATTGCGTACATTTATGCGCTTCACTAACATAAGCGTAAGTATTAGAAGATAATTTCAACTTGACCACATCAGCACAGAGCCAACTTCTTCTTCTCTTAATGTTGTAAGTATTTTTTCGACGTAATACATATAAAAGTAACTGTACACTAGCATTCACCTGCATTTGTTGCACGTGGTGGAGTCACGCTGCAGCTATATTATGGTTGTAGCACAAATGGGTCGCCTCGACCGAGGAAGGGACGCGCTCTCACAGAATACCAGCGTAAAAGTGTTTCGTTTGGTGAGTGTAGAGATCCGGGGACTATTTTTAGCGGAAACGAGGCATTCTATCTTAGTCCTCAGGGGTGACAACGCATCTTCGTATAGATTCTTAATCGAGGATAAATGTAGATGTCTATGGGCCACAGCATCCACTTACTATAAGGTGGACTGTGTGCTCGTTTGTCACCCTTATTCTATAAAAAAACCTGTTTAACATGAAGTGTTATGAACTTAATGCATTGAGTTATTACCGCTAAAAGAAATTTTTTGACATTATACCAGTGTACTAATTTTGATACAGCATTATTTAATATTTACTTTGTCATATTTTAATAATTGACGTTTAAGTCTGAAAAGAAATGAAGTATCTTCAGCAACCAGACCAATATAATGGTTATTCCCTACACGATAAGGTAAGTCAATAAGTAATACATCACCCATAGATATACCACTACCGATCCGGATGAACTACTGCCGATAACAACAGTTTGCGCTATGTTTCATACACCATAATGATTTAATGTTCTTAATGTCTCATGGTGAACATAATCGAAAGCCTTTGAGAGGTCACAAAATATTACCAAAGCATCTTCTGACTTCTCTTAGGCACAGAAAAATTATCGAGCGACCCCTTATTTATATTTACTACTATATATATATATATATATATATATATATATATATATATATATATATATATATATATATATATATATATATATATATATATATATATATATATATATATATATATATATATATATATATATATATATATATATATATATATATATATATACACTAGCTTGCCAGGCAGCTTGTTCTGCCCTTTTCGACGACCCTTTGTCATGTCCTATTAAAATTCTGAAATTCGCAAAAAAATAATTGTGGGTCCCTCATGAGCAAAAAAACTATCCCATATCCCAAGTTAGATCAAACTGCACATGGTGTGCAAATTTGATTAAAATCGGTTAAGTAGTTTAGGAGTCCATCGCGGACAAACAACGTGACACGCAATTTATATATATATATATATATATATATATATATATATATATAGTACCTGGTTGACCGAGGTTTGCTCGGTATTTTTCGCTCGATTTTTTTTAATTCGTGTGTTTTAGAAATTATATTTAGATACAAATTACATACTGATGAAATATAAATAATATTTTTTATTTCATCAGTATTTTGATCTTAGCGACATAACAGAAAAAACGGAACTGGTTATTTGAATAAAAAATCATGAGTGCAATTATTTTAATTTAAATTTTCGTGTTTTTAAAAAAATACTAAAAAAAGGGCTCGAAAAAATAGATTTTCTCAAAAAAGAAAGGAACATGAAAAAAAAATTAAAAAAAGTCGGTCGGTTGGTCTGGGCTCGAACCGGAGTTTTAAGATTCTGCGACCGACCATTATACCAATTAAGCTATCTATAATCACTAACAATCCGTCAAAATTTACCTTCTTATTCCAACGATATTGTAGCGGTTTTTCATTGCCTAAAAACACAGACAAAAAGACATTTTCTAAAAATAAATCCTAGCTAGATCGATTTATTATCCCCGAAACTCCCTGGACACTAAATTTTATGAAAATCGTTGGAGCCGTTTCCGAGATCCCGATTATATATATATATATATATATACAAGAATTGCTCGTTTAATAGTATAGGATATATATATATATATATATATATATATATATATATATATATATATATATATATATATATATATATATATATATATAAATTTTTTTCAAAAACGTTATTGAGTGTTGGGAGTACGGAAATAGATTTAATTAACCTTTTACAATGTTTAATTAAATCAGGACGCACATCAGATTTGATACTCATGGATCATCACGTCATGTGATATTATTAGTTTGTTATTATAAATACGGTGGTAAACAAATACCAAAACAGTAGGTATAAATTCCTATACTATTAAACGAGCAATTCTTGTATATATATATATATATATATATATATATATATATATATATATATATATATATATATATATATATATATATATATATATATATCGGGATCTCGGAAACGGCTCCAACGATTTTCATAAAATTTAGTGTCCAGGGAGTTTCGGGGATAATAAATCGATCTAGCTAGGATTTATTTTTAGAAAATGTCTTTTTGTCCGTGTTTTTAGGCCATGAAAAACTGCTACAATATCGTTAGAATAAGAAGGCAAATTTTGACAAGATTGACATGATTATAAATAGCTTAATTGATATAATGGGCGGATGGGCGGTCACAGAATCGTAAAACCCCGGTTCGAGCCCAGACCGACCAACCGACATTTTTAATTTTTTTTTTCAAGTTCCTTTCTTTTTTGAGAAAATCTATTTTTTCGAGCCCTTTTTTTAGTATTTTTTAAAAACACGAAAATTTTATTTAAAATAATTGCACTCATGATTTTTTATTCAAATAACCAGTTCCGTTTTTTCTGTTATGTCGCTAAGATCAAAAAATATTATTTATATTTCATCAGTATGTAATTTGTATCTAAATATAATTTCCAAAACACACGAATTAAAAAAAATCGAGCGAAAAATACCGAGCAAAGCTCGGTCAACCGGGTACTAATAATTTAAGTTAAAAGTAAAATCCTTCTTATGGAAGTTAGGCGTATGTGTGTGTAACAAGGAGGAAGTGAATAAGGATGGAAGGCCGCGTCAAAGCGCGGCGGGTGCAATAGGGGTGACGGATCGCGCATGCGCCGCGCAAGGGGCGGCCGCGCGCAGTCGCCACGCGCTCGTCCTCAAAACAACATGGCGTGTTACCGCGTCCCTCAAGGACACGTTTGACAGGCCGGCGTATATACCCAGCTGTTGTGAATTATTAAATAATACGCGTTTTTATGTGATAAAAGTTGTTTTGTGTATTTTTGGTGTAGTGTTGAACTAAAGTGTTAAATATTTGGAATATTGACCCTTCACACGCCCTGTTTTTGAAAGGTTCGTACGCAAAAACAATATGACATTTTTATTGCATTTCGAAATATTTTTCAATAGGAAATATACCTATCATTTATTTAACTTCAAAAATTTTATCCTTAATTAAGGGAGCGCCAACATTTCTACGATTTAAAAAATAAACTAAGTACAAAATAATATATTTTACCCTTAAAAGGAGGTTTAAAATTCGACTGTTTTTTTTAAATTCATTTATGTCAGTGATATTTTCGTCAACTGTAAACTGATTTTCACGTTTCTTTTTTTTAATAGTTATTTTCAGGGTTGGTTTATTATATATTTGAAGAAAATATTCCACCCTAAGAGTGGCACAATAGGGGACGAAATTATTAATGTGACTGTTTAAGTCGACAGTGAGACTCCGTTTACTTAGTCCGACCAAAAGAAAATTTTACGTTTCATAGTATTATATCTCTATGCCTTGAAGATCCCACAGCCTCATCACAGCTGATTTAAGTTTATCATTGTCGGTGTTAAAATGAATTCCGCTGAAAGCTACTCTCGAAACAGATTAAGGTCAGAGGATGCAGTATCCAAAGTGCTCGGGAGATGGCTGTTTGAACCCAATAAATATTCTATATTACCACTAACACAATTGAAGTTCGCATTGAATTTGCGGTGGATTGAAATGTTGGTGATAATAACATATTTTCCTGCAAGAAGTCAATAGTTGGCATACCATTTATGTAAATTTTTTTATAATCCTAGTAAATTGGAGAGAGTTTTATCATAAGACTTTTCTCCGATGTCTCCCGCCATTTCATCATCATTAAAACATACAAGACTACTCTCGACTCTCTACAAGTCTACTCTACTCTACTCTCAACTCCACAAGTGTTCTACAAAAGTCAATCGCGGGATTTTCTTCTTCGACATTATGAAATTCGTAATAGATAATCATTGTTTTGTCCCCTGTTTCTATGGATTCCAAAACTGTTATATTCTCATTGCATAGGTAACCAGAAATATTTAAACGGCTAAAAGAAATTTAGGATATTGATATTATGGATATAATTTAGAATAGGATTTAAGATGAATGAAATTGAAAATTGAAAATTGAAATTTTATGCTGCCTAAAAACTTTGGTATTTCTGCGGATGCTCAAAATTCCAAAATTCAGACACTGCACTTCCCAAACTCAATCCACCAATTTATCATTTTTAAAGCCTTTTTTATTTTTTAGTGTCCTTCACTAGTCGAAAACAAAACCGCCATCCGATGCTCAGTTTTCAATGTGTTTAATATATTAATAAGGTTTAAAAAATCTCCAATTACACCATACGAATGCAATTTATAATAACTCTTAAGGTCTAGTCCTTACGCGAGTAGAAAATACAATAAATATTACTCTGAAGCAAGTCAAGGATTAAACCTTAAAGTAATACGTTTTTAATTATGATCGTAGATTTACAGACTTATTTTTTTCTTTTTCTAAATAATTCAATTGCTATTAACTACTAGTTCCGTCGACGGATTCAACTCGGCTGGGCAGCGTTCGGGAAATTACGACACATCTTCTCGTCAGGTATACCTCAATCTCTTAAAACTAAAGTGTACAAGCAGTGCGTGTTGCCAGTGATGACTTACGGATCTGAGACGTGGTCCTTCACTGCTGGCCGTATGAGGACGCTCAAGGTCGCTCAGCGAGCTATGGAGAGGGCTATGCTCGAAGTTTCTTTGGGTGATAGACTCAGAAATGAGGATATCCGCAGTAAAACCAGAGTGACCGACCTATGTCGGTCACTCTGGTTTTACTGCTGATGCTCAAAAATTGGGCTATCCCAACGGATTAGTAAGCTGAAGAGGCAATGGGCCGGCCATATAGATCGAAGAACCGATAACCAATGGGGAAGAAAGGTGTAGTGTAGGGCGACCCCCCACTAAATGGAGTGACGACCCGGTAAGACATGCAGGAAGTCGATGGATGCAGGTGGCTTAGGACCGTGCTTTGTGGCGTTACTTGGGGGAGGCCTACGTTCAGCCGTGGACTTGTGAAGGGCTGTAATGATGATAATGATGATAGTTCCATTACCGATATTTTTTTCAACACAATTATATACCTAACTAATAAAAAAAATTGGGACAGTAAATTGGCTATAATATTGGAGAATAAACTAGACTTTTTTACAGAATTTTAAGACGGTGACCTACTCATGTATTCCAATAAATATTGTAAATTTATTATACAAAATGCTTTGCGATGGCATAAACGTCCTAAAACTTTCCTGTCGTCGATGTTGTGGTGCACAGCAGTGCAATCATCGAGTTAATATGGTTTGATATTTTGTGACATAAGTTTAATATTGTTTGATATATTGTAACAAAGTGTGTCAGTGGTCTAAAACGTGTTACTTAGGTAGGTATTCGATGAAAAGAAAAATATATTTTACAAAGTTGTTAAATAATGTATTAGACTACAATGACACAATTACCTGACATCGAACGTGAAAAGTGAGGAAATGCATTTTAAATCATGTTTTTACACGTGTTAAATGGTTTCACATCTTCAGTGTGGTGAGTTTTAAAACAGATTTGGGTTTTCTCCAGCGTGAATAAAAGAATAAACCATTAATTTATAGGAATGTGTTTGATATTATGCCCTATATATAGGTCTGATATTGAATGGTTAAAATTCCCCATAGAATACTGAAACTTAGCATATATACAATAGCAATGAATTATAGGGCTGCAAATATCTGCTGGCCCCTCCCTAATTCGATAGGATGACTGGTCGATACCATTTGTCAGACGACCGGAAACAAACTGGTAAAATTGGGACGCACACACTTAAAATTAATACTTACTGCCACAAAATACTATGCAAAAGCCAGATGTAAAAGAGTGGCACAAATGCTCAAATCGTCTCCAATTACGACAGCTAAAACCTTCGATCAACAATACCAACTAGATGTCGGGATGGCGCAAGAAATCCATCTCAGTAAATAAGAGCGCACATGAGACGTGAGCTCTTGCACGTGAGAGTGTAGCTCGCAAGGCAATAACGGGAAAAAGAACTTTATTTCTTATAACTTAAGGTTGATTTCACACTTAATGTTATTTAATTTATGTCTTTTCATAGTTTATATTCAGGCGGACAGTATTTAGCTTTGATTTTGTACGTAACCCGTTATCTAGTTGGTATTGTTTATCGAAGGCTAAAACGCTTGTGAAGTTTTACCGTACTGAAGTAATGAAATGGTAAAGTCGAGTATTAGTTTCTATAAAAGTATTAGTTTCTGCTGTAATCTGCTTTAGTTAGTCCTGATACGAAGAGTTTAGAGACGGTAATGATAATGGAATTTCCTTTTCATGTGCCTAAAGCAACAAAATAAAAAAAATGCTGCAGCCAAGAGTCACGAATATTCTCCTCGTAGAATATTCAGAAATATGTATATGCATATGTTGTTATGGTTAAGGACTAAAAAGCAGTAAGGAGTTTTTGCTGGAATTGACCGACACAAATCCAGGCTTTTGGTAAATTCCAGATTCACTTCAACGTAGTCCACCTATTAGTAAGTGGAAGCTATGGCGTATATTATATCTATGTCCTACATGTATTTTCAAATATCACGCTGCAGCGATAATATGGTTGTAGCACGAATGGATTGCCTCACCCAGGGAGGAACTACGCACTCACAGAATACCAGCGTAAAATAGCAATTTAATGCCGTTTTTCGCATAGAGAGCGAGTGTAGAGAACCGGAAAAACTTTATTCCGAGTATAAAGGGTTTACTAACACCCTAGACCTTAGTAACGAATCATTCGTCTTAGTTTTCATGGTAAACAACATTTTTTATTATGGTAAGGGTTACAAACGAGGACACAGTCCACCTGATGGTAAGTGGTTGCTGTGGCCCATAGACATCTATATCTATCCTCGATTAAGATTCAAAATGTAGATAGGTATAGATAGTTGTAGATAGGAATAAAAAATGTCCACCCTAAAAATTAAGATGGAATGATTCGTTATTAGGGTTTTCGGTTCTCATCATTTACAATAAGAAACACAGCACACTGACACACACACATAGAACCATATACCTATACCTTCTTTTTATATCACTTTTTTGGCTCGCATTTCCTGGTTAAAAACTGCGGCTTGCATCATCGCGCACCAATGTTTCAATTTTGCTAATTAACATGCTAAATACAGCAAGTGTTGCGAACATCAACTTTCTTTTCATTAGTACGTGCGTTTCATTTGATGAACTGTTTGCAAATTTGGCTGTAATACGCAATTGTATATCTACTGTGCGAGCAATTCTGAAACTTTCGTAATAATGCCTAATATTTAAAAATGAAAGCAATATTAATGCCACGATTTATTGTTAGTTATATTATTGTACAGTTTTTGCTGTTATTGAATGTTTTTCTGATTTTGTAATTTTAAACTTCCTTAAAATTTGCTAAAAGTTGTCGTTTTTAGGGTTCCAAACCTCAAAAGGAAAAAGCGGAACATTGTACAGGGTCACTTTGTTATCTGACCGTCTGTCAAAGACCCTTTTTCAAGAACAGGTCTGCTGTATCAAGTTATAATTAATATCAAATACTACGGTGTACGGTTCCTTAGAGGTGTACAAAATTAAGCTCCTAAGTCAACGCAGTAAATATATAGCCGTTTGTAACTCTCTCAGAAATGAGAGGAAGCCTGTGCCAAGCAGTGGGACATACATAGGCTGTAACTGTAAAAAATTTGGTTCGTAATCTTCACAATTTAAAGAAATATGTGAAATAGAAAAACCTACAAATATTCGAGGTATCACCTTAACTTAACTTTTATGTTATTTTGATACTTGCAAACTTACCCATCAAAACCCATAGAATTATTCAAAACCTAAGTGTTGCCACCATTGAGGGTAAAAACAACGTTCAGTTCTTATTACTCACCACACGAAGTAGATAAGTATTATGCAGCCACAGTACATGCATGGTTCTTCCTTGACGGTTTTTATTTCGTGGCTGCTGACATCGATAGAAAGAAAATACAAACTGGAAGAAACATAAACAATGACAAAACATTTATTTTGTTAAGGGATTTCAAGAAGAACGGTGAAACATATCGAAATATAAACTAGCCAGTATTAAAAACAACGGTTTCTTATAGGGATCGTATTAATGTGCTCTAGTTATTGCGTTTGCCTGACGTGGGAAAATCCATTGTCATCAGAATCGGCCAGGTGGATGTTATTATGAATATGCTAGCATTACAATTGATATGTGTCATGCGTCATTGCCGTGTCTAAACATGATGGCTGTACCTACAAGGTGACATAATTTTACAGAAACCGCAAAAATATTATGCATGTGGTCTTAGAACGAAATATAAATATATAATATATATGTTTACGTGGTAGAGCCACGCTGCAGTTATATTGTGATTAAAGCACGAATCGGTCGGCTCCACAAAATTCTCACTGAGTGTAGTGAACCGAAGACCCTTTATACTGGAGGCGAGGCATTCCATCTTAGGGGTGACAACGCATCTACATTTTGATTCTTAATTGAGGATAAATATAGATGTCTATAGGCCACAGTATCCACTTACCATCAGGTAGACTGTGTGCTCGTTTTTAGCCTTTTTCTATAAATACAAAATGTATAAGTAACTAATTATCTAAGATTAATTTCCGCCTAATAAACTGCATACTATTTTTTTGTTATTGGTTGTTAGTCCATCTCAAGTTCTACCGGACTAGTGTGACTGCGAGAGTAGTTGTAAATAAAAAAATAATGTGCATAATATAATGTTCTATACTCACAATAAAGTAGAATAATATAATTAAAAAGACAAACGTGTCAAATATAGGAATCTAAATAATGTATAAATTTTATGCAGAATCTTGTGAATCCGCGGAACCCTCCAGATATCCTCAAAATATAGGTGTTATTGTAATCAATGGTATCCATGAGTTTTAGGTCATTAGGCTAAAATAATTGTCTGAACGCAATCCTTATCGGCGTACTCCCACGTACTAGCACCGCACGGTTTTTATGATAAAACTCTTATTTGTGGATAAAGCCGCAGCATTTGAATTTTTTTTAAAAATAGGTGTCTTTTATATTGAATAATAATGATTAATAACAAAGCGTATTGCATCTTCAGTTAAAAGAATAAGTGCATTGACAAACTCATTTAACCTGGCAAGATCTGGCATTTTTGATACAGGAAGTCGATGGGTGCAGTGTGTTTTGTGGTGTTCCATGGGAGGCCTATGTTCAGTGGTGGACTTGAGAAAGGCTAACTCATTCTACAATAATAATAAATAATAATATCAGCAATTTTAATGCAAACAAGGGAGTGTTTTGTGTTTCAAAGTAAACGTTCGCTGTACGTGTGTTCAAACGTATGATCTCATAAGTCATAAGGGACCTAAGTAATACGAAAAGGTGATAAAAATTGTTTTGTAAATAATAATTTGCATAAATACGTCTTTCAAAAACACGAAAGTCGTGACATCTTACGTTTTTGTATGCGTGTATTTAATGGAAGACCATTGTCTTTATGTAGGCAAAACTACAGAATTTATTTGATATGTTACCTCGTCTCTTGCTTAAGTGTTATAAAAAATAAAATAACAAAGTTGGTTTTAAGTGTTTTACGGCAATCTATGGGGATTGCCCACATATTATATTTTATGAGCATGATATGACATACCCCGGTTGAGCCAAACCCATTCGTGCCGTAGCTATAATTATAGGTTATAGCGTCGCTCTACCACGTAAAAGAAGGAATGTAGTTGACTCTTAACTGAGGAACCTTAACTTAACCTAAAATCGCTGTGCATAGCTGGGGGGGGGGGGAGGTAACAGTACTAGCAATGGTCTTTCACACAATACGCTGGTTACTATCACTGCCTTATTGACATTTTATAATTAGTATATACCTAATGTTTTTGGATTGGTTCCCCATCCGAGGTGACGAGAGTTCCAGCATTTCCCTTTGTGACCTTTAATAAACATATTATGATGATAATAATACCTCGAGATCGATGATAGAATATCGTAAGATGGAGGCCCTAATGCACGATTATGGAATTATGTTATTCGTTTATTATCTATTATTTATATCTATTATATATATCATTTATTATATATTTGTGTGATTTTAAGTTTTTAAATCACAAAATTCCATATTTCCTCTGCTACTCATACGTAAAAATTCTTTCAATTACGGTAAAAACCGCATTAAGTTACAAGTAGTTTAAACTCAATTACGACATAATACATGAATATACAGTTTTTTTTAATGTCTATGAAGGAAATGTACCTAATCTGTTTAATTCAGCATAACTACTATTTCGTGATACCCGTTTGTCTTCTTTTTTTAATTCCACTACCGGAAATAGATCTTTTCAAGAGTTTCTAATAGTGCAGTATACATGCATAATAGCTTACAATCATGTATGATATACAATTAACAACACAAAAAAATTAATATAATTAAAAATAGCTTGGTACCGATCAGCTATAAAATCCCTAATACAATATTAATTTAATATTTTAATTTATCATTTTATTATATTTATTTACAAACTTTGTTTAATAAGGTTTTGAACTTTAGGTGGTCAACTTTTGTTAAGTTTCTGAGATTATGTTGATGATAAAGTGGTACAAAGGGTCAAGATATTCATATATAAGAAGTGACATAATATGTATAAATAATTAATGTCTATGCAGTATGTTACATATTATGTAGACATAGTGTATAGACATTAATTATTTATACAAAGATGTAGTAATGTGGAAGTTGTGTTGCAGCTATATCTGGTGTTAAAGTAAAAAAAAAACATATATTGATGCTAAATCAGATCCCAATCGGAGTTTAAAGATGCAAACAAGATCAAATAAGATTTAACTTGCGCTTTGAACTCATGCTTAGATTTCTAAATATAACGTGTTAGTCAGAGAGCAACTAACATCTAATGCCATATTATTTTAAATCCTAAATAGTACACTACTAATATAAATAAATAAGTTTACTCACGATCCAGATAGTTCTTGTTTAGCAATGAAGTCATGGCTTTCGCGTAAGATTTTTAACCATAAACATAGCCAACTACGTAACAAGCTTCGAGTGGCCATGCTCGAGCTCTCTGTCTTGTCGAGACTAGTCTAGCTTGGCGGTCATGGCTTTCGCGTGAGATTTTTAACCATAATCATATCCAACTACGTAACAAGCTTCGGGCGGCCATGCTCGAGCTCTCTGTCTTGTCGAGACTAGTCTAGCTAAGCGGTCATGGCTTTTGCGTGAGATTTTTAACCATAAACATATCCAACTACGTAACAAGCTTCGGGTGGCCATGCTCGAACTCTCTGTCTTGTCGAGACTAGTCTAGCTTGGCGGTCATGGCTTTCGCGTGAGATTTTTAACCATAAACATATCAAACTACGTAACAAGCTTCGGGTGGCCATGCTCGAACTCTCTGTTTTGTCGAGACTAGTCTAGCTTGGCGGTCATGGCTTTCGCGTGAGATTTTTCTGTCGTTTTCGTGAGGTAACCATAAGCATAGCCAACTGAATAACAATATTCGAGTGGCCATGCACGAGCACCTCGAAGAGGTAATCGTTGAACAACCTACTGGAACCGCGAGCAGTCAATATATTAATATGTTTGAGCCATAGTTTGTAACGTATGGCACACGTGATGGTTAGAGGCTGTTGTACCTGTTGGACACTTGAAATCACCTTCCAACAAAGAAGATTACTGAGGAGTTTTCAATCCTGATGATTGACCACACGTACTACCTATAATGTATAGCATCCTACTGTATTTCAGTCAATTGTGATATATATTATAGAAAAATAATATAGTACGAAAAATACTATATTTTATCCCTAATTAAACTGTCCCGCTTTTTTATATTAATGGGATTGAAAGTCTGGAACAAGTTTTATGGAGAGAATTTTTTCCGTCATGAATGTGAAATTGAGAGAAGAAAGAAATGGAGCATATATTAACATAATTAAAATTTATTGTAAATTTATTTTAATATGAATCTAAATTAATAAGACTTCTATAATTTTTAAAGGTAATAGATAATTGATGGCCAAAGCACTAACAAATATACTTACATTGAAAAATACATAAGGATTTAAAATAAATGTGTAATTTTTCCTCCTGAATTTCTCAAAAGTACTATATTTTTGCATCTTTTTTGGGAAAAATACTATATTTGTTCAAAAAAAAAGGTGGCAACCCTACTTACCAGCCTGCCGGCAATGGTAGCACTCTTACCGTTCAAAGTAATATTGCATTGCTGATTAGCGGTAAAATACTAATCCAGACGGCTAATAATGCAAAAAAGAGCTGTACATCTGTACAACCTTAATTGACCATAAATTTTTGGTTGTTTGAAAAAGCGACAAAGTAAGTAAATTATGATAACCTTTCAGGATAAATTGACAAATAACTAATTAGTTGTGTATGGTGTTTTGTACCAAAATGTAATGAAGATAAAAGTAATTACTTCATGGGTCTGAATAAACAGTATTGTAACAGAGTTGTCCAGTCCGTTTTTAATTTTGAATACTTTACAATCGTAACAAAGTAGCATTGTGCGACCGGGGACAATCAGCTCATTTAATAGGTACGTATGCTGTCGAGAGAGAATGTTCCATTATTTTCCATTAGCTTTACGCAGTAAACGCTAAAATTTTTAACTTGAATTTTAAATATGTTGTTTATGTTTGGTGGATATTTATGTTGTTATAGATATATTATATTAAAGTTGTAATAAATGAAAAGCGTAACAGGAAATAAATCATAATATTACATAGGGAATTTCAGAATTACATAAGAAGATTTTCCCGTTAAAGTACATGACATTCACATTTTTTTCCTGTATGCCACGGTATAAAGACCACTTAGTAAAATAAAACGGAAAATTCTGTTCAAACTGACTTCAGATATATTGTCATATAAAGGTACATAAAAAAAGAAAATACAGTCTCACATCCTCCTTTTCTAAAATCATCTAAAAAAGGATAGCCTTAAAGGTGTTTTGGAAATACTATGAATATATAGACCTAAGTACGAATATGTCTGGCTACGAGTATATTTAGCATGTCCGTCTTAAAATACTGAGACCTGGGGGCACGAAGCGCGGCGGAAAGTTCAAAACCTTCGATCATATGATTCACCTGATGGCAAGCAATCGTAACCTATAATGGCAACAGCATATTTCACGAAGCGGTCGTCCGAGACAGAGTCCTAAATTCCTAAAATTTCTAAATCGCATAGGGTTGGATTGCCTCCGGTTAAGTTAGTGTGAATGGAGTTTAGAGTTGTTTCGCAATGTGTCATCGCGAAACTTGGACGTTGGAATTAATTCAAAAATTCTTGATGATAGAAAGAACTTGGTTGTCAATGTTTCAAAGCTGTTGTAGTACTGGGACGACTTAGCACAGAGCTAATCAGTTTTTCTCTGAGGCCTAACTTGTTAAGATACAAACGCGGGGTCGACATGAAAGCTTTAGATTTTAACCGATGAACACATGATATTTCGACGTCAAGTATTTCGATGCTGACTGGGGAAATAAGGGGATAGCTCTTAAAATATGGAGAATCGACAAAGATATTATTTTTAGCGCTAAACGTACAAACCTGTATCGTCTCTGACGATTGATTTGGGTTAAATTCAGTTGGCGACAATAGACTTTGTACAACAAGGACAAGGCTTCAGACACTAGCATGTTTTGGTAGTATATGACACGTTTTCGAGTAAATATTGGCACAGCTTGTGTATAAAGTATAAACCATCACTAATGATTTCTTTCTACTAAACCGTACAAACCTGTATCTTCTCTGACGATTGATTTGGGTTAAATTCAGTTGGCGACATTAAATTTTGTACAACAAGGACAAGGCTTCAGACACTAGTATCTCAGTATAATAAAATATGGATTTATAGACTGTGCTAGTATGTTTGGTTTCACGACATGTTTTCGAGTAAGTATTGGCACAGCTTGTGTACAGTATAAACCATAACTAATGATTTCTTTCTTCTTCGTTATCTTAAAAGCAATGAATATTAGTAGTTTACAAAATATGATTGATGTGCCCCGAAAAGATCGAGTAAAAGATAGTACGAAATCTTGGTGAGCACCAGCATTCACAGGCTTGGAGTAGGAGTAAGCACCGTCGAATACGAACTGCGACCCTATCGCATAATTTCTCGAAGAAACCATCAAACCGCTTGTTCTGACTATGTGCTCTAATTTTTCCGTGAAGATAACTCTTCTAAAGGACCTGAAGACAATTCTGTAGTTCTATCTCAATTGTATTTATGTGAATTGTTTGTTTCAGCAACAGTATACAAGTGATAATTATACCGTAAATACATGGTTAGTTGTTGGATTGACTTTAAACGACCCCGCTTTAATTGTACATATTACAAATCCAAATGGATTTGTAATATTTTTAAGCAATTCGATGTAAAATATTTATAAAATATTTGTAAAATATTTATACGATGTAAAATATAATACTATATTTTTTAATAGAATTAAGGTATTAAACGTGCACACAGTCCACATGGTGGTAAGTGGCCCATAGACATTCTACTATAACCTCGATTAAGGATCAAAATGCATATGAGTTGTCACCCCTGAGGACTAAGATGGAATGCCTCAATTCCAGAAAAACGGGTCTTCGGTTCTCTACACTCACTATACGAAACAACAAAGCAGCATCAAACTGATATTTTACGCTGGTGTTCTGTGAGGGCGTGGTCCTTTCCAGGTCGAGCCGACCCATTCGTGCTACAACCATAATATAGCTGCAGCGTGGCTCTACCATGTACAAATTAGGATAATTAATTTAGTGTGTTATTATGTTAGTTTTAGTTTAAGTGTGGTATTATGAGGGCTGCACTAAAAGTATCGGGTATGGAATATTTCCACTGTTCCTGTCATATTAAAATCTTTTTAATTGAAAACTCCTTGGTTTTGAATATCGAATACCATTTATTCATTAAAAAAAAGATTCTCGGTCTTGTCACAAGGTTTTGTCAAACTTGTTTAGTCGTTGATAAAATGGATTTGGCTCGAGAAAATTCAAGAGCGATGATTTGTTATGACTTTCGAAGTGGTTAACACAAAAACAGTGTGTTGACCGGATGATTTCTGCATTTGGTGATGAAGCCCCATCCAAAACCAAAATTTATCGCTGGTTTGCTGAATTTCAACGTGGACGTGTCAAGCTCAGTGATGATCCACGTCAAGGTCGTCCAAAAACTGCAGTCACCCAAGAAAACGTTGATGCTGTGCGTAAGCTGATTGAGGAAGATCGACATGTGACATACCGCGAAATTCAGGCAACTTTAGACACTGGCATGAGTCAAATACAAATAATCTTGCATGAACAATTAGGTGGAAAAAAGTTGTTTACCCGATGGATACCGCATTCGCTCTGTGAAGAGCAAAAAGCGGCTCGTGTTACTTGGTGCGTCAGAACTCTCGAAAGATTCCACACAGGATCCTCAAATGCTGTATACAACATCGTATCAGGTGACGAATCCTGGATATACGTGAGTTATATAAATGAGATATAAGCCAACAAAAATTGTTCGTTCACGTGGTGTTGCAAAAAAATGGTGGCCACGTTTGTCTCCAAAACAGGCCATGTTACGACTATTCCTCTTAAGGAACAAAGAACGGTTAATGCAGAATGGTATGCTAACATTTGTTTGCCACAGGTTGTTTCTGAACTCCGTAAAGAGAACTGAAACCGCCGCATCATCCTCCATCACGACAATGCGAGTTCTCACACCGCACACAGAACAAAAGAGTTTTTAGAGCAAGAAAACATAGAATTATTAAACCATCCGCCGTACAGCCCCGACCTAAGCCCTAATGATTTCTATACTTTCCCTAAAATAAAGAATAAATTGCGTGGACAGAGATTTTCATCACCTGAAAAAGCTTTGGACGCCTACAAAACGGCCATTTTGGAGCCCCAACTTCCGAATGGAATGGTTGCTTCAATGATTGGTTCCATCGTATGGAAAACTGTGTCAAATTTCGCGGAGAATACTTGGAAAAGCAATAAATACATTTTTAAATAGTAATGTTGTGTAACTTCCTTGATTCCCGAAATTCTTAGTGCCGCCCTCGTATGTTAAACTTTAATACTAGTTGGCTAATATTAAAGTTGCTAGTATTAAAGTTTAACATAATACCACACCAAGGAAGCTACTGCATCTAGCTAAGGTTACCTAACACGATATTAATAGTCTGGCACGGATCCAACACACGACACATGTTTAATAAGCTTCATTGACAACAAATAAGGTTCTTAATATGGTGAATTAATTATACTTTATTATAACGCCTCATGTTTTTATTCATTTCATTTGACGCCAGTGAATAATGTTTTTTTTTTTTGCTTATTTTTCTTAATGAGTAACTCATTGTGAGTAACAATAGACACCTAGAATAAATATTCAGCTTACGCTCAATCTTTCTCTCACGACATGAACACTCACGCCTGTCACCCAGAGGGGTAGGCAGACTACAGACTTCCATTTAGCACGATCCCGACATACCTCTCTCGCCTCTTTCACATCCATATACCTACGCAAACATGTTCGTGGGTTAACGGTACTCTTAATTTGTCCCATTTTTAGTATATCGCCAGCTTAAAGTCAATTTCAGTCTACCTCTCACGAGGTAGGCTGAAATTGACTTTAAGCTGTAAATACAGAATCATGATGGTTTTCATAATATTGCGCGCTTATATATAACAAATAAATTGTGATATTTGCTAAAATTTTGGTGCATTGGCAATATAATTTTAAGTCAAGGACGCTACATCTAATTTTATTGACAAGTGATGATATTTTCTCCACTTTACGTTGCCTATGAGGGGGAGAGAGAGAGAGGTTGTGATGTTGGATTCCATTCAAAATACCTGAACGAGTGAGAATTTTAGGTAAATATTTATTACATTATTAATAAGCTTAATTTAAATATTGTGTTTTATAAATAAAAAGAAATTACTGTTTAAAATAGAGAATCAACTCAAAGGGATACAGCAGCGTTTGAGCGGGCCATGGAAACCTCTTCTTTCCGCGTTGACTGGAAAACGAAAATTGGTCAGGTGGTGGAGAGTTCTTTGAAATAATTTTTGCCAATAAAAATCTTTACTATAGAACTTTAATTTGTTTTGCAAAACAGTCTGATTGGCCCACGTGTTCAATAAGAAAGTTATAAGGCCAGTGTCATCGCAAGAAAAAAATCGTAAATAATGTTTTTTGTGTGTCATTGTGACAAAAACAGCACAAGCCTATGGATCTCTGCAACCAAATACAAACAAAGAAAGCTACTGATGCGTTATCCGATCGCTAGGATTCAAAAATAATGCTTCACAATCTGCAGTTCGGAAAATTAAACTTGCTTTCTTACCATTCAAACCGAAACACAGTAGTAGAAGTAAGTAAGAGCGAGCCAAGACCTCAACAAACACAAAAGAAGTCCTACCGCCTTAATACCACTTGCTATCTCCTTGAACCCACTTATGGATCAGCAGTAATCCGGCACGATACATCTACCGAGATATCACGTAATGCATTTTAGAGCAAATTCATTGTACCATACATACTAAGAGGTCGTGGTAAGGTTTCGTAGCTATTGTCTTATTTACGAGTATAGATTATCATTTATTTTCTAAGATGACATGCGATATGTGTATCTCAAACTAGCGATCCACCCGGCTTCGCACGGTGATTTCTGGATGGAAATGTGAATCTAAACCATCTAGAAACCAAATTCAAATACACAACACGTAATCAAAATCGGTCCGGCTGTTTTTGAGTTATTGTAATTTATTATATTTATTTGTAATTAATTAATAAATTTTTTATGTAAATAAAAATGAAAAAAGGAGCCGCGGTAGCTCAGATGGCTCGCTGTAAATATAAAATAACGCGAGCAACCTGGTTTCGATCCCCGCCGGCACCAATGAAATTGTTAATTGCAACTGATTTACCACGTGATCGGCGGTGAAGGAAAACATCGTGAGGAAACCTGCATGTCTGAGGAATACGGAAAAAAATATTTCGAAGACATGTGAAGTTCGCCAACACGCATTGGGGCAGCACGGCGGACACTTCCTTGCCCTAAAATCCTCTCAAAAATGAGGAGAGGCCTGTGCCCAGCAGTGGGACGTATATAGGCTGTTACTTTACTTTACTTTACTATAAAGATGATAAAAAAACGACCCACAGATTAATTTAGTTCCTTTGTATTGATAATATAATTAATTTTCCTCGACCTACATCACCGAAATATTTTGTTTCACTAAGTAAGCGTCGATTCAATCTCTTCATCTTTTCTAATCTGCCCCTGAACTTCGTTCCGATGTCGGCGCTCGTAAAAATGATGTTATCGCGGGCGTGGGTCGGTGCGTGCGGTCTTTGAACTTCCCAAATTCCCCTCGCGGTGTGTAAGACCCGCCTATATTTAGAACTGCACGCTCTGGCCAAAACGGGATTACGATTTATTGTGCACAATTTTGGTATTCGAAATATCGTGAGTATCGTGAGTTTGTGTAATTAGAGTAAGAGGTGTTACGAAAGCTGAAGCAGTTGGCTTATGGTGGCGTTATTATACAGGGTTATTTTGCAATAACCAGCCAAATTTGAAGAGAAACAATGTGTATGTTGCACGGCTATCAACAAGACAACAACCAAAGTCCAATATTCATCGTGAATAGAATAACTATAGATAATATATTGTTTATGAATTTCGTACCAAACTCTTAAATATTTCTATTGATAATCAGCAATTCACCTTCTTCTGTGTTTCGTTTTCATGAGAAATAAAAAAGAGTAAAATAATCATTAATTTTATACTGTAATGCATTCTACCTTAGTCCGCCGTTTACCATCAGGTGCACTGTGAGCTCGTTGTCGCTGAACTGAAGTGCAACAAGAAGTCGGTAGTTCTGCTGCCGAAGTGAGCACAGCATAATAAACTGAGTAATATGAATAAATGATACAAGAATTTTCGAAAGAAAATTCTTTCTGCTTGACTAAGAGATATTAATAGCACGCACGTCACACAAGGTTGAATTTAAATTAAGTGACCGCAGTAGAAAAGAAGTCGTTTTAAAACAATAAAATGTACTTCATCAATATAAGGATTAGTGCACACCGCGGTTAATCTTCGAAGGTAATAATATCTTTTAAAAATCGAATTAAATGAAATTTTGGTAATACAATATTTCCTAAAAGATTTCCGAGATTGTTATGGTTACCAAAGATTTAAATAGTTAGATGCGCCTTCCCCTAGAAAACTGTGGCATTATTTTTGAATGTGTTCGTTTGAAGAGGCAGACGCGCACACACTAATGAAAATAGTGTCATCTCTTATTATCTTACAGAAATTGTGTATACTACTATCTCTGTCGCACAAATGAGCACTGACTGCAAATGAGTGAGCTCACTCATTTGAGAATAGACACATTTCGGAGTGGTCATACTATGGTAAGGGCGCATCTAACTATTTAAATCTTTGATTGTTACATAATATAAAAATCATTTGAATCACTTTAAGGTGTTATCTGAATTTATATTCTGTGATACCGATGCGTGTGCTGCACATTAAATTTTTCTTCCGACTATTTCCATTTCAGCTAATAAATGTTCTCTGCTAAACAAAGACCCTCACGGGGCGATTTAGACGCAGTTGCCACGCTTGGCAGCGGGTTGGCAACCGTAGTATTATATTACTTTGAGTTGCTATTAGGAGGATCATGCTGCCAGTGTCGTGTTTAAATTTTCCCTTTATCGCCTCTTACTACACCACCCTCTAGACGGTATGGGGCAGTGGATATTCTTACACCACAACTACATGGTTCGTGTTGTATCTATTGTGTCTACCTATATTGTGGAAAAGGAAACTGCGAAACTACATTATACTAGCTTGCCAGGCAGTCGTTGTTCTGCCCTTTTCGGCGACCCTTTGTCATGTCCTATTAAAAATCCCTAAATTCGCAGAAAAAAAATTGTGGGTCACTCATGCGCAAAAAAAAAAAAACTATCCTATCTTTCAAGTTGGACCAAACCGCACACGGTGTGCAAATTTGATTAAAATCGGTTAAGTAGTTTAGGAGTCCATCGCGGACAAACAACGTGACACGTAGTTTATAATTTATACATATATATTAAGATTATAAGTGTTTGCCATTATTTTAATACCGTCCCACTTAGATTGCCTAATAGGGGGGACATGCCATAGTCGCTACGCTCGGCCAGCGCAATGGAAATTGGAGCTTTTTTAATGTTTTGAGTTGATATCAGGAAGACGCTGCTGTTCATCTCCAGTTTTAGTTTTCCCTGGTCGCTTCCTACGAAACATACGGGACGTAATGGGTGAGTGGATATTATTACACCGCTACTACACGGTAAACGATATTTTCCTTCATCAGCTCATAAAAGCCCACTGCTGGACATAAGTCTCTACGATTGTGGGGAATAATTACTGTTTGCGTTCTATCAAACGTCTCTCAGCTATGATGTTGCTGCCTGTCTCCGGTCTGGATGTATGGTCTGCCGTAATCGAGGTGGTATTACTGAAATCTACGGGAACTTTTTTTAGAATAAGGCTGACAAACGAGCACGCAGTCCAACGTAAGTAGATACTGTGGCTCATAGAAATCTACATTTATTCTCGATCAAGAATCAAAATGCAGATGCCTTATCAAATTTGATGTGTCTTCCATTAGTTCCATAGTTTCTCCATCACATGGTAATATTGGAAATAGGAAACCGATGTTAAAATGTCTTTGTTTATTTCTATGAATATGGTTGAAAAACGAGTACAAAGTTCACCTGATGGTAAATGGGTAATGTGGCCCATAGACATCTCCATTTTGTCTTTCACTAAGAATCAAAATGCAAATGCGTTGTCCCCTGGGAACTAAAATGGGAAGTCTCGTTTCGATTTAAAAGGATTTTCGGTTCTCTACACTCACCCTACCAAACACAGCAGCATCAAGCTGCTATTTTACGCAGGTATTCTGTGTGAGACTGCCTCTTTGGTCTAGTAATCGAAAATGCAGTTGCTGATCATGAGGTTGTGGATTCGGATGCCGAGTCGGTTCGAAATCAGTTATTGGGTTTTCTGTTAAGAAATAGTTAGTAGCAGTCCGGAGTCAGAAAGTTTCACTCCCTTTCCTCGGAAAAAAGGTAAAACCATTGCTGCTGTGCCTGATCTCTCTCCGATCGTCCGTATTATTGTCCTATTATCGTCGTCCCATTCACTATGAGAGTGAGGCAATAGAGAGTCCACCTTTGCTTGCGCACACACTTGTTCACTATAATCCTGTCCTGTCCAGTCTCAGTTGAGACTGGCGAAATTCAGTCTAGAGAACAATATTATTACAAAATTTTTTTTCTTTGATTTGCATTCGCATGTATTTATAAAAGCAAGCTTGACAACCGAGCACCTGTCGGTAAATTATTAAGATTTTTGTTGCTAAATCAATATGCAGCTGCGTTGTCACCCCTATAAACATATTAAGTTACTATAATCCACGAGTACTGGCGCGGGTAATATTCGCGTGCATATTACATTCTTAAACATATATTGATTATGTGTGTGTTTCGCTTTTATTTCACATTCTACCTACGTGCCGACCATTACTCGATCTCGATCACTCGATCGTCGAGTCGAATTTTTTTCGCGGCGATTCTTCGTGCAGCATTGTGGATCTGTCGGATCATCTTTTTGCGTTTTTGTAGGACGTGTAATTTCACCTATGTCGGTTGATACAGAATTCGTAATTGATGATACTGATGATTACCTAATATAGAAAACTGTTTCAACTTGTGTAAAGTATTAATTGCATTTAAAGACTGTTTTCTATCAAACAAAGATTCAAAGGATTGGTATGAGAGTTTGATGACAGTATTATTGCAGTTATTGTTTCGTGATATGTTTTATTATAACTTAAATTAATAATTTAAAATACACCAAAACAACAAGAGCTGATGATCTTCAAGTGGCTTAACAGATTTTCTTGAATCAAAGCTAAGAACACTCGATCAAGTCACATTCCAACCAAAAACAACTAAATCAAAATCGGTACGACCGTTTGTGCGATACGATGACACAGACAGACACACAGATACACAGGTTGCACTTATAACACCCCTCCGTTTTCGTTGGGGGCTAAAAATGAATGCTGCTACGTAAAGCTATGAAATACAGGAGAGTAGCTAAACAAGTAAAGTAAACTCTATGTCAGTTAACTTTATTTATTCTTTGCTCTTGGTAGTTCCACGTCGTGACCTGAATTCGTTTAACATTGACGTCATTGTAATTGTTGATCAAAATTTTGCAGTGAAGTGGTGGCGTAAAAGAAACTTTTTTATAGAATAAGGTTTACAAACGAGCACACAGTCCACTTGATGGTAAGTGGATGCTGTGGGCCATAAAAATCTACATTTATCCTCGATTAAGAATCAAAACGCAGATGCGTTGTCACCCTTGAGGACTACGATAGCATGCCTCTATTCCAGTAAAAAGGATCTCCGGTTCTCTATACTCACGATATTATATTATGTATTCTGTGAGAGCGTAGTCCTTCCCCGGTCGGGCCGACTCATTCGTGCTACGACCATAATAAAGCTGCATGGTGGCTCTACCACGCATCTGCCTGATAACAGCAGCAACTGTGGTTGCCTGCTTCCCAGCATAGCAACTGTGGTAAATGTCTATGAGGAAGCCCATGTTCAACGGTGGACTTTTCATAGGATGTAATTATAATAAAGATGATACAATATACACACGGATACACAGGCAAACATCGTTTTTTTTTTTTTTTTTTTTTATAGAAGAGGGGGCAAACGAGCATGCGGCTCACCTGATATTAAGTGACTACCGCCGCCCATGATCAACCGCAACACCAGGAGAATTGCGGGTGCGTTGCCGGCCCTTTAGAAAGGAGTAAGCTCTTTTCTTGAAGGTCCCCAGGTCGTATCGGTCCGGAAAAATCGCCGGTGATAAACTATTCCAAAGAGAGGTTGTACGTGGAAGAAAACTCCTTGTGAAACGTACAGTGGTGGACTGCCAAGCATCCAGATGGTGTGGATGGTATCGGGACGTTTGCCGTGTCGTGCGTTCACGAAATTTGGCGGCTGGGATTAATCCGAACAATTCCTCAGAGCACTCCCCGTGATAGATGCGATAAAATACGCAAAGAGATGCAACATCTCTTCGCAACGCCAGTGAATCGAGCCGATCGGAAAGCACTCGGTCGTCGACGATTCGAGCCGCTCTGCGCTGGATGCGGTCAAGTGGAAGGAGCTGATACTGGGGAGCCCCAGCCCAGAGATGGGAACAGTATTCCATGTGCGGCCGAACCTGCGCCTTGTAAAGTTGCAGGCGGTGTGCCGGCATGAAATACTGTCCCGCTCTGCTGAGCACGCCAAGCTTTTTAGAGGCCAATTTGGCCTTCCCTTCCAAGTGACCACGAAACTGCACGTCACTCGATATGTCGACGCCGAGGATTCCGATACTGGCTGAGGCAACAAGGGGAGTGCCTTGAAACTGAGGGGATACGACAAAGGGGTTCTTTTTAGCGGTTAACGCGCAAACTTGTGTCTTCTGGGGGTTAAACTGGACTAGATTTAGTCGTCCCCAATCCGAGACTCTGTTCAGCAAAGACTCGACTTCTGACACAAGTTTGTCCCGGCACTCGGAGACGTTTTCCCGAGAAATATTGGCTCGGCCGGTGTAAAGAGCATCACCAGTGCTGTCATCTGCATAGCAATGAATGTTACGGGTATGCAACATATCATAGATATGCAGAAGAAACAGCGTTGGCGATAGCACGCAGCCCTGTGGAACACCAGCATTAATAGGCTTGCAATCGGAGCTTGCACCGTCTACAACGACCTTGATGCTCCGATCTGCAAGAAAGCTGGTGATCCAATCGCACAATTTCTCGGGAAGCCCATAGGAAGGGAGCTTCGAAAGAAGCGCTTTGTGCCAAACCCGATCGAAGGCCTTCGCAATGTCCAAACTAACGGCCAATGCCTCCCCCTTGAACTCTACTGCCTCCGCCCATCTGTGAGTGAGGTAGACCAGAAGATCACCAGCTGACCGACCACGGCGAAAACCGTATTGGCGGTCACTAATCAGCTGGTGATCCTCAAGGTACCTCATGAGCTGGCAGTTTACAATGGACTCCATTGTTTTGGAGAACAAGGAGGTGATGGCGATTGGCCGGTAGTTGGACGGGTCAGAGCGGTCGCCTTTTTTAGGGATCGGGTGGACGAAAGCCGTCTTCCATGATTTTGGGACTACGCCTAGGGAGTAGGAGTACCGGAAAAGACGCGTTAAAACCGGTGCCAACTCTGGAGCACACGTCCTCAGCACAATTGGGGGGATTCCGTCAGGCCCACTCGACTTGTGGATGTCCAGGGAGAGGAGTGCTTTGCGAACCGAGCGCTGTGTGAACTGCACTTCCGGCATGGAGCACTCACACCGCGGGATGGTCGGCGGCGTACTCCCCCCGTCATCGAGAGTCGAGTTAGACGCAAAGAAGGAGCCTAGAAGATCGGCTTTCTCCTTTGCAGTATGGGCCAGTGAGTCGTCCTCCCTGTGCAGAGATGGAAGAGATGGCTGACAGAAATTCCCCTGGACAGCCTTGGCGAGAGACCAGAATGCACGGGTTCCAGAAGGAAGGCGAACTAGTTTCTCGCCAATTCTGCCTATGTGCTCTGACTTTGCCTTGGCAATGACTCTTTTGAAGGACCTAGAGGCGGAATTATACTTCTTTTTTAGAGCACTGGTGTTTACATCCCGGGACGCTGATGCATCAACCCAGGCTTGATAGCACTCCTGCTTATAGCATGATGCTATTTTACAGGAGCGACCAAACCATGGCTGAGATTTGCCTCCAATGGGCACCACGGAGGAAGGAATAAAAAGTTCCATACCCTGAAGTACCACATCAGTAACAGAATCCGCAACAACGTTGGGATCATCCGGCGAGAAGCAAACCCGCCCCCAAGGGTAGGATGCAAAGAAAGACCGCATCCCATCCCAATCGGCTGACCTATAGTGCCAAACACGGCGGCAGCCTGCAGAATGCAACCGCGATTTCAGCGTGAGTGGCACAACACTCCGGACCAGACAATGGTCCGAGGAGCCTAAAGGGGCGTCGACGGAAATCTGATATCCGTCCGGGTGAGAGGTCAGCAGAAGGTCCAACAGGGAAGGTGCATGATCCTCCACATCTGGAATCCGCGTAGGCGAAGTAACCAGTTGTGTCAGACCATATGCCAAGGCAAAATCATGAACAAATCTCCCGGCGTGATCGGTTAAACGTGAACCAAGCCATTCGGCGTGATGGGCGTTAAAGTCGCCGAGGATCACGATCTCTGCGGAGGGGATCTGCTGTAGCAACGAATCTGCAGCCATTTGGACGTGGTCGAAGAGTCGGTCTGTTTCGGCATTACCGCTATGGGACCTATAGAGGCACCCGTAGACGCGCGGATGGTCGTCGCTGTCTACGCGTAGCCAAAGGATGGACAGGTCCGAACCTTCAAGTCTGCCGAGGCGTCGAGAACAGATGTCCTCTCTGACGTAAACGCAAACTCCAGCCCGAGGCACAAAGGAGTGTTCCAGTTTGTACCCCGGGTAGGAGAGATACGAGACATCAGCCGGAGAGGACACCTGCGTCTCGGTCAGAAAGAGCAGAGCCGGCCTCGCCGTCTCGAGATGGTTGTGGACGGCGTTTAGGTTAGAGTGAAGTCCCCTGATAATGCAGAAATTCACGGACAGCGTGGCAGGGGTCGCCTTAGTCTTGTTGCTCCGTTTGCCCCGAGCAGTTGTAGTCTTGAGCGGAATTTCGCCCCCCCCAGAATACGCGGGGCAGCCTGAGCACCCACGCTCAGAAGTGGAGAAACATGGTCGTGGATGCTCAGCGAGGGATTCTCCAGGGGTGCTGGTAAATATTTCGAAGGCGTGTATAGTTCACTGACATCTATTGGGGGTAGCGGGATGGATTCTTAGGTGCTTTAAAAACTCTAATAAGAAAAAACTCTAAAAAGAAAGATTGTGCCTAGTCGGAGCGCTGTTAGTTGGTATTGTTGATCGAAGGCTGTTACTATATTTTTTAACCTTTGCTCTATATCTTGGAAATAACATATGTGATGAAAGTGTCCGGATGCGTTTTCTACCTGCATCAGACATAATATTCTTATTTATATTTCCAAAAGGATTATTGAATGAATAATAGTATGAGAATTGTGGTACTAATTGGTGATTTTGTAAAAATTAGCACTATGTAACGTAAATTAAAGCCTTTAAAAGAATATCGCAGCAGAATTTCGGTACTGTACGATAATATTGATAGGTGATAAAATAGTTTAAAAAATCTCATTATTTTTATAAGTTAAATGGATACAATACGTCGATGTAATTGACTTTATAATCGTTATTGGATTATTATTCAATGTTTTCGCTACGTGAGCCTACTAATGCATTAGATGCAAATATAAAAAGGTTTGCTTAATGCGGTTGAAAGTGATAATAGAAGAATGGCGTTCAAGTACTTATATATTATTAGTATTTTTCGAACAATAATTGTGTGTTTAGTTATTTATGATATTAATAGATAAATTTTACGCGGGCTTGTAACTATAAATTGACTTAAAGTCTTCCACCGCATCTGTCTGTGTGTATGTTGCCGCTAATTTATAAAACTAATGGTTATGTAATCATTCGTTTTTAAACGATATACAGACTGAAGCTGAACTAAGTTACGGGAATAATTTAAGTGAGTATGTAATACTACATACAGAGGAAGAAAATCTTACAATTGTGTTATCTTAAAGTTACGTAAACACTAATAAAAGTTAAGAAAGAAAGAAAGAAAGAAAGAAAAACTTTATTTGAAATCACAAAGATAAACAAAAAACTCGAAATATTACAATAAAAAATAAAATGGATTTTTGTAAAGTCAAATTAGGTCCCAATTTCAGCTAACTGCTGCTGTACCAAATGACAGCAGCGCTGATTTTCAAATAGAGCCCAATATTCACTTCACGGACGGTCATACATTACTTAAAGCTAAAAAAAAAAAAAAAAAAAAAAACAACCACTCTGAGAAGTGAGTGGGAAAGGAATGAGTATAAAAGAGGCATTATTTGGAACTAATAACAAACTGTATAAGTGAACTGTACACTTGCATATCACATACATATCTATACATCAATACATACGTATATACATCATACACTTTTAAATGTACGTACAGTTACATTCTGTTCTCCTTATTACTTACAATAGCCTGTATTAAGGAGATTCAGTCCCATATCACAGAATAAATAATTGTACTATGTACACTTACTATGATCTAACTCGGGTTGTTCGCGTACGATTATGAAATAAAAGACGAGCACATATCGCCTGAGCTACCTACCGCAGCTTATATCATGTTTCGCTTGTGTATAAAAGACGTATTCTATTTTAAACCACTCTCGAAGCCTCAGGGTGAGGTTTCAGTAGTGAGCGTTCAGTGTGGCGTGCGGCGTGGCGTCAAGTCAACACACAACGCTATTGTATTTGTGTCCTAAGTGACACCCGCACGAGTTGTATGGGAAGCGTTCCACCATACCGCACTTTGACTTAAGGTCTTTAAGGCTTAAGGGAAGAGTCTCAGTGGAGAGCGATCGGTTTAGATTTAAAACTGCAACCACTCAGGACACTCAATACCAGGCCGTGTGATTGTCATGCACGCCGAATACCTTCCGCTGCACGCTCATTACCAAGTTCATACACTAATATCTTTGGTTCACACTCACTACCATTACTCCCAAAAACACGGCTGATCGTATGGAATTTTTATCATCGTCATCTACATTACAGCCCTTTCCAAGTCTACCGTTGAACATAGGCCCAAGGAATGCAAAGAAACACGCTTCTAAGTCACCTGCATCCAACAACTTCCCGCATGTCTTAACAGGTTATCACTCCATCTGGTGCGGAATAATAAGATATAAAAAATATTTAAAATAAATACTTCGCTTACCGGTACAAGCTTGCAAGGCTTCCACTAGAGAACCTTTCTTCCTTTCTTCCCTATCGGTTGCCGGTTCTTCGAGACATATGGCAGCCTGGCCCATTACCTCTTCAGCTTTCAGATCCATAGTTTTTGTTAGATTTTGGATTCATACTCACTATCATTAAGTACCTACAGTATAAGTGGCTTATTTTAAGGTATTAAATTAATTTAAATCATTATATAACATATGTATGAGTCTGTGAACATATTCATCAATGTAATAAAATTTTACAATTCAATATTCTCCCATTTCCGGATGTTTTATTTATGTAAAATATAAATATATATTTTGCAGACATATTCAGATGCGATGATTCCTACCATACTAGGACCATCACAGCTCGTGATCAAAGCGTTTTGCTTGAGTGTTTTTAAATTCCGACATTATTTTTAAAGATCTTTAAGTCACGTTTATATATTTATAATAATACAAACTGAATACAAAATACTATTGGAATTTGTGTTGTTTTTTTTACAATGTTGACAGAACTTTTTTATAAAACAGCATTGCAAAATGATCAGTTTTATGTCTGTCGTTAAAGGTCGTTAACATAGCAAAACAAGTGAAATAATATCAAAATAAAAAACAAAAGACTACGTATTGTCAGCTTCAAGCGAACGTTTTATTACATTTAGCGAGATTCGTATTTATATTATTACTATAAAATGTCTTTATACAACTATAAACTCGGTTAGGTTACAGGGGTCCCAACAATGATATTATAAGAAAACCTTTTTACTTATAATATCATTGGGTCCCAAAGGTACAAGCAAATATTCCTACGAGTACCTACCCACGTAACATGTACCTATACATATTGTATCCAATGAACAACTTCTTGCGGTTCGGTCAGATAGGAAGTAAAATCTGCTTCAACTTTAGTATTCCATCACTAAATATAGCTTAAGAGATTATAAGAAAAAACTTTTTTTCTAATTTGTTTTGTGGGAGAGGGGTCATACGAGCATACGGCTCAACTGATAAGCTGATGATTATTACCGCCCATGAACAACTGCAACACCAGGAGAGTTGCAGATGCGTTGTCGACCATTTAAAAAGGAATAGGCTTTTTTCTTGAAGGTCCCTAAGTCGTACTTAACGGTCCGGAAAAAATTCTGGTAGTAGACGATTTCACGAGGAAGTTGTGCGAGGAAGAAAACTTCTTTTAAATCACACCGTGGTGGACCGCCAGTCATCCAGATGGTATGGATGGTATCGTGAGTTTTGTCGCGATGTGCGATGGTGATATTGTGCGGCTGGAATTAGTTATAAAAATTCCTCAGAGCACTCCCCGTGGTAAATGTGATAAAATACGCAAACATATGCAACATCTCTTCGCAGCTTCGCGTAGTGTATATTATATTCTTTGTCGCAGCGCCAGTGAATCAAGCCGATCGGAAAGAGCACGGTCGCCGACGATTCGAACGGCTCTGCGCTGGATGTAATCAAACGGGAGGAACTGGCTTCCCCAGCCCAGAGATGGGAACAGTATTCCATGTGCGGCCTAACCTGCGCCTTGTAAAGTTGCAGGCGGTGTGTCGGCCTGAAATACTGTCCGGCTCTGCTGAACACGCCGTGCTTTTTAGAGGCCAATGTGGCCTTCTCTTCCAAGTGACCACAAAATTGAATTATTCTGTTACTAAAGTGGTAGAGCACGTAGTAGTTTTAAAATTTAAAATATTCTCATAGGTTTCTGGGTTTGTTTGTATTAGACAAGTTTGTATTGTATTATATTTAACAGTAAAGTGAAAACTTTCCATTCTAATACTACATAAACGCAGTAGGAATATATGGACAAGAATTTTAACTTTTTCGTATTAGTATTAGCAGAACGTGAAAAATAAAACAGTATTTTTTTCTACCACTCCTAGTGGGGGTAGACTGGTACGGTTTATTAATTCGTCTGTTGTTTATTTTCATTTTAAAATGTTGTGTGGTGTTTATTATGAACACCTTTGATGCTAATAAACACTTTATTTCGGGAATGGTGGTAACGTTAGCTTAAGCTAATTATCTATTCTGTGGCTTAAGGAAGTCAATTTACTCTTATCATAAGTAAAAGCTAAATATTCAATTTAGATGTTTTTTTAAAATGTAATAAGGGTAACAAACAAGCACACAGTCGACCTGATGGTAAGTGAATGTTGTGGCTCGTAGTCATCTACATTTATCCACGATTAAGAATAAAACGCAGATGCGTTGTCACCCGTGAGGACTAAGATGGATTGCCTCGTTTTCAGTAATAAAGGATCTCCGGATCTCTACACTCACCATACGAAACACAGCATTATTAAGCTGGTATTCTGTGAGAGCGTGGTCCTTCCCCGGTCGAGTCGACCCATTGGTGCTACAACCATAATAATATAACTGCAGCGTGGCTCTACCACGTATAATAAATCAAAAAGCATCCAGTACTAAACTTATGTCTCTCATTTTCCAATACGTTTATTGAATCTTAACACTATTTACATTGAAATTAAATAAGTAAACTTTTTTTAAATAAAACTGAAGAGACAAACGAACTTACGTTCCACCTGATGGTACTTCACATGTCTTTGAAATATTTTTTTTTAATTATTTCTCAGACATGCAGGTTTCCTCACGATGTTTTCCCCATCGCCGAGCACGTGGTAAACCAGCACTTAAAGTTGCAATTAACATTTTCATTGGTGCCGGCGGGGATCGAACCCGGTTTGCTCGCGTACTGTGTAATTTACATCGAGTGCTAACCATCTGAGCTACCACGGCTCTTTTTTTTTAAAGAATATAGAACCCACGACCTTTTTGAGTTCGCGTCTTTTATGGTTACTAATAACATTTCTAGTGCCTATAGACATTTGACAGTAGTATTGAGCACGTTGTCAAAGCGAGAGCTTTAATAAGCGTTTCTAGTCTAAAGGGTTAAGTACCGCTGCTAGAGAATTTCGATTCCTCGACGGTCTTCCAACTTTTGATATATCCATATTAGATCATAGATGGTGCACACACCAGCACCAGAAGAACCCTACCTGGGTTTCTTCTGGTGCTGTTTTTGGTATAGGATAAGTACCATTATTACCAACATTTTAATATTAATTTCTATTTTATTTTATAACTAAGATTAAGTTAAGGTTTGTTTTACTAACAATCTATGACTATTGTAGGTCGAAATAAGGGATTTTATTATTATTATTATTATAGAACCCTGCATTAGACACTAGAATATTAGGAATAAGTGATTGTTAGATTATTTCTGGTCCCATTTATATATGCGCCGCGTATCTGATAACTTCCGAACGTCCACGGAAGTCGTCGCCATGGTCAAAATCAGTCAACGGAAACCCTTTGATTATATATTATGTCATCGTATCATGTTCATACATCCTGACTTAATTAATGGGATACTTTTATCACGATAAAGTAAAATTTACTACAAAAATGGAAGTTTATGAAAATGTTACGTTCTCAGCAGCATGGTCAGAACCTGACAGAAGCTTGTATCATATAATTTCATCAGATTATGTTCATATGCAACATTGTCACGAATAGAGTATGACATAAAAAAGTAAAGTAAAGTTACGGTCAATTTACGTCCCACTTCTGGGCACAGGCCTTCTCTCACTTCTGAGAGGTCTTTAGGGCAAGGAAGTGTCGCCGCGCTGCCCTAATGAGTCATGGGGTACTTAACATGTCTTCGAAATATTTTTTTTATTTCACAGAAATGCAGGTTTCCTCACGATGTTTTCCTTCAACGCAGAGCACGTGGTAAGTCAGCACTTAAAATTGCATTTAACAATTTCATTGGTGTCGATGCGTATCGAACTCGGGTTGCTAGCTATCGTACTGTGAAAATTAGAGCGAGCGCTAAGCCCCTGAACTACCAAGGCATTTTCTGTGTCATGTGAGTACGACACAAGCTAAGCAAAATGATTACTTTGTTTTTATTTCCCGCGATTGTGTGCAGAATTTCGAAACCCTATCGGAATTGGAAACGACACATTGTCTTCCCTAAATGGAAAGGCGAAGGGAAATTGAACACCGGCCGATAGTGTCTTATTTCGATGGCTCACCGCACAAATTTACCTACAATAATATGTATTTCACTTTATTTGGATAAAGTTCTCGGTGCGTTGCTGTACAAATAGAATAGACTGGATTTTACGACGTATTTTCAATTGATAATATTATTTAGCCAGCAGTTTAATACTAGGATTATGGTCGTATATGCACAACGCTGTATTAGTAATGCCAAGTTAAGCTATAATGGACATAACCGGTTGCACCTTGTATACACTGTATCTTCATGCTCATTTAATGTTCTTTTAGGTGGGCAGAGTGCTTTTAAATGTATGAGCCGCAAAGTTTCTCAGTATGTATAATGAGTTAATTTATATACAAGTAGGACGTAAACCGATTTTACTATGTAACGGGGCATTCTATTCTATTCCCTGGGGTTGACAACGAATCTGCATTTCCAGTCTTAATTCGGGACAGAGACATAGCTATATCTGTTCTGAATTAAGAATGGAAATGGTTTATATGGCCTGCTGTTTATGGGCCACACATAAACACCTGTTTATAGTGTGACCCATATACAGCATGCGGCATATGGAATCCAATTACCATCAGGTCGTCTATGTGTGCTGCTGTCACCATTAAAAGTTAAAGTTGCAGTCTACGTACTTTCCAATGCCAGGCCTAGGCCTATTACTGAGAGGCTCCTGTGCTTGTTGGCGGATTTCACATGTCTTCATAACATTTTTATTTCACAAACATGCACGTTTTTTCGCAATGTTTTAAAAACAAAATAATACAATTACAATTTCAGTGGTACCGCGAAGGATCGAACTCGGAGTTGTCGCATACTTTTCAGCTAGTGCTTAATCTCTTTATTACGACTCACAATCTATAATCATCATCATCATCATCACCATAATCATTACAGCCCTTCACAAGTCCACTGCTGAATATAGTAGGCCTCCCCCAAAGAATACCACAAAGCACGGTCCTGAGCCACCTTCATCCATCGACTTCCTGCATATCTTACCAATTGGGGGTCGCCCTAAACTTCGCCTACCGGTACGAGGCTGCCACTCGAGAACCTTTCTTCCCCATCTGTTGTTGGTTCTTCGAGCTATATGACTAGCCTATTGCGACTTCATTTTACTAATCCGCTGGCCTATGTCGGTCACTCTGGTTCTACTACGGATATCCCAATTTCTACGTTTATCGCGCAGAGAAATCACGAGTATAGCCAAAATCTATACATCTAAACAAATAAATAAAATTGAAGTGTATAGTGTGAAAATAACAGCTTTTTACTACATGTTTGTGAAAGTATTGTATAGGGTAGGTATTATAACAAAAACATAATTTTCAAAATGTTTATCTGCCTGTCTGTTTGTCAGTTTGTTCCAGCTAATCTCTGAAACGGCTGTACAGATTTTCACAGGACTGTCTCTGGCAGATAGCTTATATTATAAGGAGTAACTTAGGCTAGTTTTATTTTAGAAAAATACCTAATTCTCTTCCGTGCAAAAAAATTAAAACTCAAAAAATCGTAATAAGTTCACGCGGACGAAGTCACGGGGAAGAGCTAGTAATTGATATGAGTTTATTCAATATCTTTAATTCAAAAACAATAATACTTCAAGGGGCACTTAGGCATATTGTGCGCACGGAGGCGTGCAGATTTAGCATTTTTTAACATTATAAGTAATATGGAGAATAAGTGTAGGAGCCTAAAATATATACATAAATAATATTTGTTACAAACAGATTAAATGAAATAAAACAGCATTGATTGTTTACGTTACGTACTGCCACAAGGTGAAGAATGTCGCCAAAGATTTTTGATGTTGCGACAAATACATAATTACCGGGAGATTGACTGAATAAGCTTGTGCTAATTTTGTGTGATTTCAAATGTTCTTTTTGTGTGGTGTGTACCTACCTAAGTCCAGGCAAAAAAACGTTTATCTTTTATTTTGTATATTAGATATAGTATGTACTTGATTATTAATTGTTGTATCGGAAGGGAAATACAGCTTGCTAAATATATTAGTTTAAATTAAATATTTTGTGAATTACGGTCAAATTTTGACCGCTTGGCTCCCACTAGTGATATATGAACATTTTGAATGTTTATTGTGTTATATCCATTATCCATTCCATTAAAGCCCACTACTGAGCATAGGCCTCCTTCATGGGGATATTTTGCCACAGTTGCCACGCTTGGTAAGCGGGTTGGTAACCGCAGATTTTTTATTATTTTGAGTTGTTGTCAGGAAAATGATGCTACCCACGTCCTGTTTAATTTTCCCTCAGTCGCCTCTTAGGACACCCTCAGGACGTGATGGGGCAGTGGGTATTCTTACACCGCCTCTACACGGTTTGTGTTGTATCTATTGTGCCTATATTGTCCACATAGGAACATCGTGAAACTACATCATATTATGAGTGTTTACCGTTATTTTAATACCGTCCCTATTTATTGTGAATACTCAATCATCTTCAATTAATTACGGCTAGGTATTTGAATATCCTCCCTACCCTACTATGGGGGAGTCAGATATTCGGCACCTTTACGGGTTGACAACGAAGAATATTTTTCTCAAATGTCATCCTCACCAGTGTGTAGTGCACTCTGCTATTTTCTGGTTGAGAAACTGACGATACAATTTCGGCGAAAAATCCATCTAAATGTGCTAAAGTCACTAACTAGTAATGGGCAGCATTACCAGTGAGAATGGTCTCGACTCTGCATCTATCAAAGCAGACGGGTTGGTGAATGCAGCGAAACCCAATAGTAACGTATTGGCAACACTTATAAAATAATTGTTAGATGGCGAATTTTTTTTTCTCGATCGCGGATGGAGCACACTCTCACAAAATACCAACGTTAAAATATAATATATAAATAGCAGCTTAGTGCTGCTGTATTTCGTACGGTGAGTGTAAAGAACCGGAGGCCCTTCTTTATTAGAAAGGAGGCATTTCGCCTTAGTTCTCAAGGGTGTCAACGCACCTGCATTTTGATTCGTAATCAAATGCAGTTTGATTTGAATAATAGGATAGATGTAGATGTCTACACACACAGGGGCCACTTACCATCAGATGGACTGTGTGCTCGTTAATCACGCTTATCCTATAAAAACAATATTAATATTATAAAAAAAAAAATTGGTTGCCTGTAAAGTCGGTATACGGGCGAAAGTTTTACGTGACAACGACTTTGAGTGGTAAAATAATTTTAATGTGAATATTCATTCGTATAGTAGGAAGAAGGATGAAATAACACTTTTTATGTCTGTCTCTCTCGCTCTTAGGCGGGCTAACCATGCCCGAGTGGAAGGGACGCGTGCCTCTCACTCGCTCTCATTGTGAGCGCATAACGTGAGCGGAGCGTAACGCAGTTTCTTGAAGTGTCACCCGGCAAACCAATTTATAAGACGTTGTCACGTCAAAAAGGAATAAAATATTAATTCCACAGAGTTGAATCAATCACAGTCCAAATTATGTGAATACGAATAGTATTTTCGTATCGATATACTTAATTTAAAAAAAATAGTATTTTTAAAGTCTACTGTTCAGGAGTGGACTTTAAAACGCTCATGACGACGACGATTATGATGATGAAGTTAAATTTAGATATTTCATTTGGAAATGAAATTACGAAACACATTTCAAAAGTACTAAATGTAACTATAACTTAATATCTATAGATTTTTCCCTAATAGCCCGTTATATTATACAAATTTATATGTGGCGATACGTACGAATGTATAATGATATATCTGCAATTCTAAAAATAGCAAATGTTAGTAATCGAAGCGTAGGATATAATGATTGCACTCGATCCCGGAACCCTAGTTTAATTGTGTTAACTTTGGATGATTATTCCATGCGTATCACGAAGGGACAGATGTGCGCTGATCGACTGGGTGCAGCTGTTAAGTCGAGATGCTATATTCGGTGATCCGTTTTAAATATAGCAACGTTTGAACTTCGGCAATGTGAAGGTTTATTTTTTTATATCATTATTAGATTAAAAGGAAATATTCGTGTAAAATTATAACATCTTTATGTATGAAGTTCCGCCGTACGTGAGTACGTAATTCTTGGTTCCTAAACGGCATGACCCATTTAGATAAAAAGATATGTATGTTTTTTAGGATTGGAGACGGTAGGAGGCAGTGTTTTCTAGATCCAGAAATCACTCATGCAATATAAAAACAGTTTCTATAACACGTTCGAGTGCTGGCCTTTTCTCATTTCTTAGAGGCTATTTCTACACTCCGGTGCGTATTGGCGTACTTTACACGTCTTCGATATATTTTCATTCCTCAGATATGGAGGTATCCTCACGATATTTTCCATCATCACCAAGCAGGTGCACCATCATTCCTTAAAAAGCAATTATTTTTAGCGGGACTTTATTTAAAAGGTCTGCATACATTATCGCCCTTTTAAGCAGTAGGCTGGACATAGCCCCTTTCCGAGAATTTGCTAGTTGACATTTTTGCCTAGTTGTCTTGGTAGTTACCACACTCTGACTAATTTCTGCCGTCAAGTAGTAAATTTAGCACTGCTGTGTTCCGGTCTGAAGAGAATAGAGAGAAGGAATAGTCAGAAGCTCAGAAGCTGTGAGTCATTCCATCTTAGTCCACAGCGGTGACAACGCATCTGCCTTGTCTGTTTGAAGTTGACTGCAGTTCATTTGCTGCAGGCTGCTGCGGTAGCCACTTACCATCAGGTGTACTGTCAGTTTGTTTGTCACATTACTTTATAAAAAAATCTACGCTAGCGGATAGTGTGTGTGTGTAGTGATGATATCCTCACGTAGGTGATGCTGCTTCCCATAAGTAATGTGTGATGTTATAGTTCAGCGTTTTTGGACAAACTTTCAGTCAAGTCGTAAAAGACACGGCCGTCAAGTTTATGGAACTCTGTGCGCCATTGTGGCTTTGTGGCAGTTAGTGTTGCCATATATAATTTGTTATTATGTATATGTGTACACCGTAACAATATAGTGCCAGTGAACAGTGAACAGCCAATAGAGAACAGCTGTTAATACATTAAATCGCCATTGGTGTTTTGTATCTAACAGACTCACTAATATATTAAAATGGGCCGTGTAATATTAACGTTATGACTGTATGATTCATATATTATTGAATAAATTTCATTAACCTCTATGCAACAGACAGTTTTGTTAAGCCTTTTTACTAACTATAAACGCCACGTAACCGCTCCACTGTGAGGATGATTTCAGCTAAGATACATTTCTGTTAGGGCTTACAACACGTTTAAAAGTAAAAAGATATATAATATGTATAGGTACATATGTCTTTTTTAAATTGGCCCGGTGATTTGAAAATCATGGTTATAGACTATATAATATGGTATACCCTGTGCTCTATACGGCAACAGCTTTTAAAGTACTTTGGGGTCAGAACACATTTTATTGAGTTAGGATTTGATATAATGTCGAAGATTTTTTAAAATCACCTAAAATTAATAAAAATTGTTCTTAGTTGTAGTAATTAGTAAAGTAAATAAAAATACATCATCATCATCATTACAGCCCTTCACAAGTCCATTGCTGAACGTTGGCCTCCCCCAAGGAATGCCATAAAGCACGGTCTTGAGCTATCGACTTCCTGCATATCTTACCCGGTCGTCACTCTATCTAGTGGGGGTGGGGGTGAGGGGGGGGGGTCGCTCTACAGTTTGCCTACCGATACGAGGCTGCCACTCGAGAACTTTTTTTCCCAAACTGTCGGTTCTTAGAGTTATATGGCCAACCCATTGCCTCTTCAAAAATACATGAGTAAATACTAATTGGATAGTAATAGATAAATGACGGCTCCGTGGCGCAGTGGCTTAGCTATGAGATACAGCGCTAAGGGCCGCTGGTTCGAATCCCGCACGGAACAAGTATTTGTATGGCCTACAAGTAATTGTTCCGGGTCTGGATGTTTGTCCTTGTGAAATTTGTGTTTTTAAACTGCCCCCACGATACAGGAGAAAATCCTAGTGTGGAGGGACGTTTTAAAAAAATTAAGTAAAAAATTCAATGTACTAATCTATTACATTAACTTGAATATTTTTTTATTTATAATAATTCGTAATTGATCTTCTTATTACAATCCTGTAAAAGAATCTGACACTTTTGACGCTGCTTCCTATAACTGGTTTGTGATTTGTTTGAACAAATAAAAAAGGTAAATGAAAAGACGAAAGTATTCAAGTCTTATATTCTTTTGTGTCTTACATTATGGTTGTCAAACAAGGGTTATCCCATCATAAATAAGATAATGTAATTATGGTCAAATATATCAAAGGCTAATAATTGTTAATTGTACAGGATGTTTTTATTATCGTCTAATAGAAGCCAAGAGATCTTTTAGAGTTTTCATTTGGTTATCTCATATGACACCCCAGGAAATATAAGTAAAATAGGTATAAAAAGTGTGATGAATTCTTTTATACCATGAACATGAACGTGTAACTAAACTGATTAGAAGTGTAACTGTTAAAAGTCTAGAAATGCCCCTTGTCAAGTTAGATATATAATGTCCCAGAATAGTTTCAGTTTTAGACAGTGAAAAATTGTACCATCAACGTTAGTGTCAACCCTAACGCTGCGCAGTATGTATAACTCAAATAAATCTTTATGACTGTTCCCCGAACACGTGAGTTCATACTAATTGCGTTATGTACGTGTTGTATCTAAAGGCGAGTGCAGGATGCCCCTACTTCTATTTTAGACATATGCACGTGCTATTAGAGAAACTAATTAATTACGATCGAATTTCGTTACGTAAGGCCGTAAAATTTTAATTATGTTGACGTAAGTATTGTGTGACTATTAAATATTTCTGGTTAGTGTTATTATACTTTTTAGTTTCGATTTGGTATTCAGCTGTAGATAGTATCCATTGAGTTAATCTAAGGCACATTTTTAGATGCAATGGATTTTTTAGAGTTTTGCAGAGCCATGCTGTGTTATGTTTGCAGCAAAAATGGGTCGGTTGTAAGGGGAAGGACCATATTGTCTTAGAGTACGAGTAAGTCTTAGGAGTAAAATAGTACCATAACGCTGCTATGTTTCGTGTAGTGAGAGACAAGAACCGGAGACTCTTTTGCTCGTAACGAGGTATTTCATCTTAGTACTCAGGTGTAACGATGATGATAGGATGTGGGTGTTTGTGAGCCACATCATTCACTTATCATCAGATTGACTATATACTCGTTTGTCATTGTTACTTGTATTATACTGAATATGAAACATAAGAAAAGATACTTTACTTGAAAGTTCGTTTAGCATTAATATATTAGGCACAAGTTATTATAATAATGATACCACCACCATATGTCTCAATCCTGCTCCCGCAAAGACAGTTTATTCGCACATGCAAGCTTACATTTGGGACTCACTGATAGTGTATGCCGTAGAAAAATTATTTGTTTACAGTCAATCTCATTGCCCTATATATAATTTCATCATTTGCAACTTGCGACGTTATTCTTATAATGATGTTAAAATATAAATTATTTTGTTATTAGTTATAATATATAATACGTGAGGGTAATATAATTATCCGGTTAATATGGTCACTTTCTTATAATTCAAATACTACAACCTTGTTTGCATAGATGGCTTTGTGATATGATAGCTCTTCATCGGTCAATCAAAAATAATAGAGTCAAATGCAATGCTTTATCAACGCCATTTTGACAGTTGACATTATAGTAAATACATAGATTACTGTATATATACTAGAGATAGATGTGCGACTCAAGTTTAATTTTAGTTAAAGTTCTTGTTTTGCCTAATAGATGGCGTTAAAATATTGGTGCTTTGGGCTCGCCCTTTTTTTGCACTTTAATATTTTTATTTTATATACAACCACTAATTACACTGCGCAAGTGCTGCAATGTAATTAATAGTTGTTTATGTTGTTAAAAAATAAAAAACAGGTTATTTTTAAAACGTTTATTGTTTAAAAATTCTTTGCTTAGTTATTGAATAACATTAGATGTGTTAAATTTAACAGTATTTGCACAATATCAATTGATTTCTTTATACAATGTCCCTACTAGTTAGTAAATATCTTATATTGCAGAGAATAGAACATTTTTTTAATTAAATATAGATTATTACATAATATGTACTTATTGGAAATCGTGTTTTATTTACCACTGATACCACTGTCCTGGGAAGAACCAACAAGAAACCCAGCGTGACTTTTTTTTAAACATATTTCACTTTACAATATCATTTTTTAAATAAATTTTAATAGTACATACAAGCATGATTGCGAGCACCTCATACCCAGGAGTTATTTTATGTATTCTTTGATATTATAATAACACTTTTTGTACATTTTTCCTTTAATAAAACATTTCAAATTGTTAATCTGAAATTTTGTTGTGAAAGCGTATAATACATTGCCCCATAAAGCACTACTGACTCAGGGATTCTAGTAACCGGTATTACAAGCTTATGTTTGTTCCTAGTGTTTAAAGTTTGAACATCTTTATTCTTATAAAAGCTATTTATAACACTTTTTGTACATTTTTCCTTTCATAAAACATTTCAAGTTGTTAATTGACAAATTTTGTACATTTTCTGCAATTTTGTTGTAAAAGCGTGTAACACATTGTCCCCATAAAAGCACTACTGACTCAGTGGATTCTAGTAACTGGTATTACAAGCCTATTTTTGTTCCTAGTGTTTAAAGTTTGAACATCTTTATTGTTATGAAAGCTATTTATAACACTTTTTGTACATTTTTCCCTTAATAAAACATTTCAAGTTGTTAATTGACAATTTTTGTACATTTTCTGCAATTTTGTTGTAAAAGCGTATAATACATTGCCCTATAAAGCACTACTGACTCAGTGGATTCTATTAACCAGTATTACAAGCTTATGTTTGTTCCTAGTGTTTAAAGTTTGAACGTCTTTATTCTTATGAAAGCTATTTATAACACTTTTTGTACATTTTTCCTTTAATAAAACATTTCAACTTGTTAATTGACAAATTTTGTACATTTTCTGCAATTTTATTGTAAAAGCCTATACATTACTATTGACTCAGTGGATTCTAGTAACTGGTATTACAAGCCTATTTTTGTTCCTAGTGTTTAAAGTTTGAACATCTTTATTCTTATGAAAGCTATTTATAACAGTTTTGTACATTTTTCCTTTAATAAAACATTTCAACTTGTTAATTGACAAATTTTGTACTTTTTCTGAAATTTTGTTGTAAAAGCGTATAATACATTGTCCCATAACAGCACTACTGACTCAGTGGATTCTAGTTATTGGTATTACAAGTTTATGTTTGTTCCTGGTGTTTTCTTTATTCTTATGAAAGCTATTTATGTTTTTATGTACGTACATATTATATTACATTTTCACAAATATATTGCTATGCCAAAGTTAATGTGTTTATTTCTTTAAATTTTTTAAAAGGCTCCTTAAAACTTAAGATAAAGATTGACCGTGCGGCTCTCTTTTATAACCAAAATATGGCTTCAATATCAGTCACATGACCCCAATATTAATACAGGGAAACAGTGGTATCATCCACAAGACTCAACTCCTTCCCATTTAAGAGCACATTGGTAATTGAATCCTCTCCAAAGGTTTGCTCCTCTTCCATAATTTTATGAATTAGTATTTAAAATTAATTAATTTAATAAAAAAGATACATTTTGGAGCAGCATTATTAATCTTTAAAATGTGAACTTGATAATGTTATCATACTTTAGTAACATAACAAATCTTTTTAAATGTGTGTAATACCCACAATTTTAAAAAATACAAATAATTTACAAAAGTGACTTTCTTATGCCCACTTTACCATTGTTTTACATGTGTAATCATTATATTTTTTTATTACAAAACGAGCATTTTATATATTATAACATACTCATACATTATACAACTTTATAAACTATTTGCGAAATTATAATCAATCTAATAAATTGGGGAATTTTGATAGTCAAAAATAGCCAAAGTTTTATTCTACACCCACGAATTCCTGAATATGCAGTTAGTACAAGTAAAACATGAATGTCGTGGAAGATGACAAAACTTTGAAGACAAATTGTTTAGGAATTTCAATAAAAAGAAAAAACCCTTACAAGATATATATTTTTAGGGAAATTGTTCACTTTGTCCTCAAGACGGACATTAAAAATGTCCTTAAATAAATACTAATTAAACCAGGTATAAACTTAATTATATTTAGGCAAATGAAAGAACAAAGCTTGAACATGGCAGATTGCTTGTGTTTCTTAATGTTTGATGAGATGCTAGTGTTCTAAACTACATTACAATACAACTGTCATAGGTTCCGAAGACTGAGGATGTTAAGAGTGAAAATATAACCATAAACATGTTTTGGTTTGATGATAAAGGAGATAAAGCTCATATTAAGCTATCAATTTGTTACAGATTTTTGCAAAAACGCTACGATGGCAGTAATTAAAAAATATATATAATAAAAGATTTATAACAAACATGATTAAATGTTGTCTATGATTACATATACATAACATACATAAACAATCACGCCTGTCACCCAGAGGGGTAGGCAGAGACTACAGACTTCCATTTGGCACGATCCTGACACACCTTTCTTGCCTCCTTCACATCCATACACCTACGCATACATGCTCGTCGGTTAAGGGTACTCCTAATTTGGCCCGTTTTCAATAAATCGCCAATTTGGTCGATAAATTTTCGCCTAGGACGTCCCTTTCCGACTCTGCCATTCACTTCTGCACCATAAATTTTCTTTGTCACTCTTTCCTCATTCATTCATTCTTTCCCCATGACCAAGCCACCGAAGCATTCCTTTCTTAATCCTGGTCACCACATAATCTTGCAAACCACACTCTTCTCTTATTACACAATTCCTTACCCTGTCATTCAGATTCAGTCCTAACATACTCCTTAACGACCGCATTTCTACTGCGTTTATTCTACTCTCGTACTTCTTCTGCCACACCCAACTTTCACTACCATACGTTAAAGTAGGGACCAACACAGCATTGTGAATTGCCATACGTGCCTTTTTCGACACATTTTGACTCTTTACAATAGAGTGTAGGGCCGCATTTACTCTATTTCCCGCATTCACTCGTCGTTCTATATCCTTATCATATCTCCCATCCCTGCTAAATACGCAGCCCAAATATACAAACTCATCTACTTGCTCGATCAACTCACCTTCTATTCTTATTTCACAAATCGTTTTACTTTCTTCTCTTTCAAAAACCATAACCTTCGTCTTACTTGCGTTCACTTTCATACCCCTTTCTTTTAATGATCCGTTCATTAATGTAACCATCATTTGCAACTCTGCCGCCGACGACGCAAGAATAACTTGATCATCGGCGTACAAAAGGCATTTGACGGTTAACTCACCCATTCTTAATCCGCATTCTTCAACTTTCAAATTTTGCAAACAACTGTCCATAAATAGGTTGAACAGCCACGGGGAAGCCACATAGCCCTGTCTGACACCCTTATGGATATCAAACCAGTCCGAGTAGACCCCGTTGATCCTAACACAAGCACTAGAGTCCCTATAAAGAGACTCCAATGCCCGTATCAAGCCAGCGCTCAACCCAAATGAGTTCAGTGTTTGCCATAGCAAATCCCTATCCACTCTGTCATAGGCCTTTTCCAAGTCCATGAACGCACAAAAATCCTTCTGGTTTTTGACCAGAAACTTCTCCGCGATCATGCGCATGGAAAAGACTTGATCTGTACATCCCATTCCCTTTCTAAATCCCTCTATGATTAATTTATAATTAATACCAAAGTAAGCAATAATTAAGTTAATAGGACAAAAAACAGCAAGAATGCTTTTGAAATTTAAAATTAGAAATAATTCTCTTTGTTTGATCCTACACTTATCGAAAGTGGAAATTTTATTTCAAAATAATTAAGATTTATACGCATGACATAGTAGACTGCTAAATGGGAGCATTTAAAATTAATTACTACTTTTAGATATTGATGCGGGAGAATATGAACTACTGAATGATGGACATGTAAGCTGACAGATAACTCAGTGTAACCTGACAAAATACCTAAATTTAAGAGTAAAGCACGAATTTTAACCAACGTGTATCAGATGGTCTAATATTTTGTGCAAGTAAGTCTTTACAATTGAAAAATTAATAATTAATGTAAAATAAATATTTGTCTGTAACAACTTTGTTTTGATTTTATTTTCAAAACATTATTAATTACCCCAAGAGAGCAAAGATACTGCAGATATTACTGACTGACTGAAGTTAGTCACTTTTGTTTGATTTTATTTAATTCCTTTAATCAAAGATTTTATAAAAAGTGTCTAAAACATTATTCAGAACATATATGCTGTGAAACAAAGTTTTACCTATTACAATGAGATTTAAGGAAGTTAAAAAAGATATGGAAACAATTTTTGTCTTCGCCATTTTCATTGCTGCTTTTATTTGACATTTTTGTTTTTTAATTTTGCTTTTTAAAATCATGATTAAGTTAATTATTTTTTTATTTTCACATCTGTAGACCTTTCTTGTAATCAATGTACCTGAAAAAAGTACGACAATCAGGTATGCATATAGAGATCAAATGAAACAATGACGGCATAGATCAAATTGTATTGGATTCTCCTTTTTTAATGAATGATTTTGAATTGCAACTTGTGCCTTAGGATAAAATAATAAATAAATGATATAATATATATTATGCAATATGCTATTAGAATGCTTTTGGAGCTGGCGCAGTGCTGCAGTGTACACAGTGCAAAAATGTAGCATTTCCACTGCATGGCTTGCGGCTCAGTGATAACAAAAGGAGGATGGCCAAATCGTACCAGACAACGAAATTACAGCGTCCCAATATGAAATATTTATGTAAAATACTTTATTGTTAAGGTATAACTCTCTAAGTAGCCACAAAAAAAAGTTATTAATTTATTTCTATTGTTGTAACTGTTCAAAATTATTTCAAATAATAGTTTCAGAACGCACCTAATGACGATTAATTTCATGTGTGAAAGGACTTGGTATTCAAAGACTATAATTATTCACGTTTTTATGAATAGTTGTTAATTTTAATTCAATTCAATTAGTATGTAGACATCAAATCAACTACTATGCTGATTTATTATGTACTGGATTAATATCAATCATTATTAATCAGTTCCACGTCATTGACCATCTTATGTACCATGTTTTTAAGCAAATACATTTTCTATTCTAAGAATATGTATTTTTATAGAATAAGGGTGACAAAGGAGCACACATTCCAATAGCAAAGTGCAATCGGCAAGTGCATGCTGAAGCTCATAGACACCTAAATTAATAATATAATATATAAAGAATCAAAATGCAGACACCGCTTGTCACCCCTACCCCATGAAATTCCTTGTTTCCAGTAAAAAAGGTCTGATTCTCTACGCTCACTGTAAGAAACAGAGCATCATTAAGCTGGTATTTTGCGCTGTTAGTCTGTGAGAGCGTAATCCTTCCCCGTTCGAGCTGACTCATTCGTGCTACAACCATAACATAGTTGAAGCTTGGCACGTAATAAGGTATAATAGAATATAATATATAATGAGTTCATATCGATACCTTTTCCGAAAAATTGGGTTAGTTTTACAGGAACATTACAGTGATGTATTTGATATTTAAGTCTAATTAAATAGTTTAATTAACTTAGACAGTTTCATGTATTTTTGTACTTAAGCTGTGCATAACTGCTTAAGTGCAACTGAATGTCTGTGGAAATTGTTTTCGCTAATTTAAAACTCACATTTAATTGTACACACATCATGTATTTTACTAAAAAGCTGTATGTTTTCCTTATATAAATAACTGAGTAATAATGTCCTCCAGACCGTATTTCGGCCACGGCAGCCTGCCTCAACGGAGGCTAGCCATCGGCGCAGGACAGGATTATAGTGCCCAAGTGTATGCGCAAGCACAGGTGCACTTTCTACTCCCTCACTTTCATAATCCGATGGGATGGTAAACTGACACGACCGGAGAGAGATCAGGCGCAGGACCAACGGCTTTACGTGCTTTCCGAGGCATGGGGTGAGGCACCGCCAACTTCCTGGCTCCGGGCAATTACTGCGAATTTCTCGACGGAAAACTCAATAATTAATTTTTTGGTCTGACCCGGGATTCGAACCCAGGATCTCATGATCAGCAGTCGCACTACTACAACCACTAGACTGAACTGAGTAATTAATTAATTAGTTAAATAATTAATCGACCATAATTTTAATATCAAAAATTTAAAATTAACAAGTAATCATCAGGTTACGTTATTTATAGGATTATTGAAAATACCAGGATTTAATTAATTTGAGAAACATCCACTTTAATTTAATTTAACATTCAACACGTTGAGCAGGAGTGCCGGTGTCACACATACACTGACGTGAACCGAGGATGTTGTCATGAGGTGCAATTGCCACTTAAGGATGTGATTATGTTAATATTATTATCCCTCATGATAATGTATCCATATATGGGTAAATAACAATATATAATAATATAAATTGTCATCATTTTTTTTAAAACCACTGCTAAACACTGATTAATAACGCTAATTACACCCCCTCACTTATCGCTTACACTTTTAGGCTACATCGCAGTCGGATAAAGCGGCCAAGCAAGGTTTTTCGTTATTAATTAAAATGTGCAATAAATTGCCTTTAGATATAAAGACTTCCATTAAACGCGTTTCGACAATTGACAAAAACATACTTTTTGAATCACGCTTTCTACAATATAGAAGAATATACGAAATGTTAATTTTTTGACTTGCTTGACATGTAAATGTAGATGAATTTTAATTTGTAATTTTAATAATCTAATGTAATGTAATATCATTTGCATTGATTGTAATTTTGACAAACCAATGTTATATTTTAACAAAATGGTCAATAAATAAAAAAGTAAGAGGTATTTGTTGATTTAGCCTTAAAAATATTTTTGACGTTATTATAAAAAATCGTGGCTATTTAGATATTATTTTTAAACGTGATTGTGTTTCCAACATAAAAATAAACCAATCTAACTATAGTTTGTTTTGGGACATGAAAAAAAAGTCCAGCTCCTATAGAAATTTGGCCATCCTCCTTTCGAAGTTATAAATACAAGAGTTGTAACCGCTTTCTACATTTGAACCATTATTAGTCGTAGTTGTTACTATTATAGTAATCTTTAACTTATCACACGGAAAACTTACTGGTATACTAATAGAATATAGCTACAGTAATTACTAATTATTAATGTATGACCACCAGAGAATTTACTGGACAGACACAACTTGATCTTTCAAGAAAAGAACCTACTCTTTTGTAAATGCCCCCGGGTGTTGTGGTTCTTCATGGGCGGTGATAGTTACTTACCATCAGGTGAGCTGCATAATCGTCCCCCCCCCCCTCTCCTTTAAAAAATAAATTAAATACCTCTTATAGGATTATCATGTGAACTTGGCAAAATCCTGTGAAGTACATTCAGTATAATATGTGGTGTGGGTTCCATTTCTAATCCTTCAGCATGTAAGCCTGTAATAGTGGTGAAAGTATATGAGTAACACAAAACTTTCTTTATTGGGCTTGCTTTATTCACTGCTACATACCACATATATAATGATAATAATAATAATGTCCTCCAGACCAAATTTTACAGTGACCAAAGTGTATGCGCAAGCACTGGTCACTATTACCATTTCCAATTTCTTAACTCTAACTTAAAAATTTAAAACTGCTGAGAATTTCTTGATAGAAATACCCAAAAACAGATTTTGGACCGAACTGGGATTCAAACCCGGGATCTCATGATCAAATTGCATTTATGACACTAGACCAACGAGGCAGTCAAGTGTTATTATAGTATTAAGGAATAAATGAATGTATTTTCATTATAATCATTAAAACCTAAAAATAAAAAATGGTGCTCCTTGAAAAATGCCGATATGTGTGCATAAAGCAGTCAAATACTTAAGATTTGCAAAAAGATTAGGTTACACTCCACATGTATTTTATTATGATATATGCTTTTTTAAGTTATGTCATAAGTAATAATCGAAAACTATACCGATTAGGTAATCTACTACAACTGCCCTGATTTATCCTGAGGGTCGCCCGCATAAACCAAGAGTATTACAAATGAAACTGTATCAGGCTTTTTGATTGTATGAATACTTTGATTGAGACAACAATGTCTATTAACTAAAAAATAAACGAAAATAGTAAGATTTCTTCATAAATGTTTATTTCTTACAGTTCACAATAACAATACAAAGTTATAATGCAGCTAGTTTTATGTCATTTTCTATGGACTTGTAACGAAATTTTTACCAATCCAAGTTCAATTAATAAGTTGGTATTTATTTTATTTATTTATTTTTTTTATAGTATAGGGTGACAAACGAGCACACAGTCCACCTGATGGTAAGTGGTTGCTGTGGCCCTTAGACATCTACATCTGTCCTGGATTACGAATCAAGGTGCAGATGCGTTGTCACCCATGAAGACTAAGATGGAATGCCTCGTTTCCAGTAAAAAGGGTCTCCGGATCTCTACACTCACCATACAAAACACAACAGCATTAAGCTACCATTTGACGCTGGTATTCTGTGAGAACGTGGTCCCTCCCCGGTCGAGCCGACCCATTCGTGCTATAACTATACTACTAATATAACAGCAGCATGGCTCTACTACGTAAAAAATGGTAGACTATTACTCGTTAAAAATCCGTTAACTTGTTAATTCTAATTTGATGCGACAGTTTTCCTTTCAACTTCATTATATATGCTACTATTGAGTATACTTTCCACATTTCCAAAAATAGCAGTTTAGTTGGCAGAGGAGACACATGACTCTAATGAAAAATACGACTTTAAAGCTTAATATTTCGGTAACAAACCTCTGAATCGTAAAGGTGTTCTTCCATACTCGCAATGTTTTTGAAATACCTATCCAACAATACCTTACAGGATGGAATATATGGGTAAAAATAATCATTCATTTACCTGCATAGGAGGTGTACCCAAAATAAAAATGTTTTTAAGATTTTATTTCACAGTTTTGTAGACATGATTAATGCCTATAAACTATGCAAAATTACAAATTTGTAACACTTAGTGTCTCTGAGTAAAACTGCGTTGGGATGAACATGGAGAAACTATAAGGTTTCCTTGTTGTGTGTAAATATGGAACCCTAAAAATCTAAAATATTATTAATTTACTATCTAGGGCTTTATAACCATTTACTACCAGGTGGAGTTGTAGTAGTTGTTGTCAAGTTATACACTGACATACCATTGTCTTTAATTTAAAAGTGAATAAGCTTTTTTTTTCTTATTTTATTTAGGGATTTTTGTTAGTTAACATGTCAATCCTATTAAAATCTATATGTTGCTATTAATCTGCACATACTCAATGCAATATCCAAGGTGGGGGCATGTAGGATGCCCTGCGTAATGCCTATATTGTCCACATTTATCTTATATGTCCTTCCAAATAATTCCCTTTCCCCTAGTTGCCGTTCACATTCCATCAAAAAGTGATGTAAGTTTTCTATTACTCCACAAGTTTCACATTAGATGGAATCAGTTCTTTTCATCAAATAAGAAATCTTTTTCATGGAATGTGACCTGTTCTTATTCTAAATATTAATTTAATAGAATTTTTTTTTAATTTTGTATCTACAAACCAAGGTATTCGAGATGGTTCACTCTGTATTGTTTTGTACCAAACACCTTTCGTTTTAGAGCGTTCATTGAAAAATTCTTTCAATTTGTTATGACATTAATTTTTGAATTTTGGTAGTACTTCTGAGTAGCAAGGGTCATTATATTCTACACCATTTATACAAGCAGAGTTCACTAATCTATCTGCCTTGTCATTACCCAATATTTGGTCTATGTGCTGGAATCCACTGCACTCTTGCACATGTGTCGCGTAGACTGAACTGATATATTATTTGGGAAAGTATGCAATAGGCTTTCGAAACACCTACGATTCCAGAGGCAGATCGAGCCAAATATTGGATAGCAGTTTTCCTGTCCGAGTATATAATAATTTAGTTACAGTTATAGCTTGCAGCATACTTTAGGGCTTCGGATATTGCAATGAGTTCAAGGGTCATAATACAAATGTCATTAGTAACTTTATAAGATTTAGAAACTGCTTGATATGGGTCGAAAAACGCTGCCCCTTGCAACTTTAGCACTCTTTGATCCGTCTGTGTAGAATTTGTGCCAAGCGTGATATTTATTTTCAAGTTCTTCAATAACATTTACCTTAACGGAATTTATTCCTACCCCTATCCTATCCTTTAGTTATTGATAAGACAGTGCTTTACTATCTATGGCTTTATAACCACTGACCATCAGGTGGGGTTGTAGTAGTTGTCGCAGTCAAGCTATACACTGACATACCTGTAATAAGTAAAAATATAAAGTTTGCTTGCCCACCTTTACTAATATTACAATCATGAAAGTGAGTTTCTTTAGTCTGCACTGCTAAAACAATTGCTAATTAACATGACAATGAGAAAGTTTTTAATAAACTTACCAAGGTCTTTTAGTTCGAGGATATAGAAAACGGTCCTCAAAGTGCCGATTGCAAATGCGGTAGTTATAGTAAAATTCACGATCGGTTTTATATTTTAGATGTTCCAGCTATACTTTTCAACTGCTGAAACCTTTCTTGTGAGGTATTCTGGTTTCGGAACATAGTGTAAAACATCTGGAATAATAAAATATAATCTTTAATTCCGAGGCGAGAGAGGGAAACTGAAACAGGAGATGGGCAATAATCCGTCTGCCAAGCGTGGCAGCTATGGCAAATAGTACCTATGAGGCAATCCCTGGAGGTGCCTTGAACCTTCAATTTCTTAGATATTAGCTGTTAGCTGTTGTTAAAAAAGTCCTTACTTGGTCACATTTAAAAACACATTGCCATTTTTCTTCTTCTTCACATTTTTGCACACATTAAAAACACTGGGTCGCAAATATTTATTTTAATACAAGAAAGCATATAAACAAACGAGAAATCAGAATAATTTGAAATTAATATTAATATCAAATTAACCTCAACTATCAGTGACCGCCATTAACTGCGTAGTGGCGTGGTGCGTCTAATTTAGTCTAGTGCTTTGGAATGTAGATGGCAGCACAAAAAATATCATTTTGTTCTCAAAATAATGTTCTAAGTTGCACGCCCATGAGTAAATATTTTGGTAGATTTTAGTATGTATAGTAATGTAGTTTTTTTTTAAATTTAATTTATCGAAGTGTTCCTGAATTCCTGATTATTGCCAAAGTTTGTTTACTATTTTTTTCTTAATATATTAGTTATAGTATACGACTTTGTGTGTTTGTCTCTATCCTTCTCCTAGTTTTGGTTTTATAGGGGGACAAAGCTTAACGTGACCATATTACCTTCACGTAATTAAAACTAACTTTTATTGTCTTTATTGTTATTGTGTTTTGTCTTTGGTGAATATAAGTTAAATTTAGTTATATAATATATTTTGTGTCATGGAGGAAGGAACTGCCGTCTGTGATACAGGCTCGGCCTAGTACAGCCGGCAGTAACCGAAGTAAGCAACTCTGTGCATAGCTTATTTTATTTTATTTTAAACATATTGTAAAAAAGCTTATTGTAAAGGAAAGGAATGTAATTATGCTAATAAAGTTTATTATTATTATTATATTCTTTTTAAATACAAAATTTGTTGATAGGACCCGAATGAAAAATAATCTCTTATGATAAGGCGTGTCAATATTGAAAATTATAATGATAATATCGCTATAATATACCTTTATTCTTATTTTAACCGCTGTATTATCATGCCATATATTCCCTTCTCTCTTTTATATATATTCCTGCATCATCAACTTCATCATCATCTTTACAGCCTATCACAAGTCCACTACTGAATATAGGCTTTCCGCAAGGAATGCCATAAACCACAGTCTTGAGCCACCTGCGTTCATCGACCTCCTGTATTTCTTACCAGGTCGTCACTCCACTTCGCTTACTGGTACGAGGCTGCCATTCCGGAACCTTTCTTCATCGATTGGTCTGTTCTACGAATTATATGTCCGGCTCTTTTTCTGATCACACTATGATATGATATGAATATAAGAACTAGGGCGACCAGTTAAATTCATATTACAGTTGTAACTCGTAGTATTATATCCATAGGTGCTATGGATAGAAAGGCTAATAATAAACAATATGAACACAAAAATATTATATTCTATAAACAGCATATACACAGTTCTCATTTTGTAGATCACTCCCAGTGAGTCATCTCGAGGCGTCGTTGCCGGCGTCGTTCGTCGCCAGATTTATATTCGGTAGTTGAGTTCGCGACAGGAAGAGCATACATTCTGGAGGGTTGTCGGTACCGGGTGTATTTTAAGTACGTAACGATGTGACGGTCTACTTAGGACATAGTAAAAACAGAACTACTGTTTTTACTATGCTTGGGGTTACCAACTATAATGCTTATAATATTTTAATTTGCTCTGGAACAATTCAAATAGGTTTTATATGTCAGAGGTTATGAAAGAAAAAACGTAAAAATAGAAAAATAGCATTTGGTTTGGTGTTTTACATAATAGCTAGTTATGTAGCATGCAATTATATTTCGTAATTAATTATTTATTAAATTTAGTGGTAAATTATATTACTTAATAGTGAATAGTTAGGGAGACTATAGGAAGTTTGTATACCAGCAATGGCAAAGCTATGGCTTCGGACGACAGATTTTAGACAGCAGCATGTTAGGAATATATCCACCACCATATCTTTTTCGATAATTCCACTAAAATTCTAAGAGTCTCAAATATTAATTGCTATTTAATACTTTCGATTAAAATATTATGAACACGTAGCGTTGCCATTGGTAGGGATAAGTATTAAAATATGTTACATATACCAATTATTCTTTATTGAAATATATGCAGCGAAAATGGAAAGGGGAGCATTAGATATTTTCGCTGTAGCGGCCCAGGCGGCAACATCCCTGCCGCGCCACTGTGTTTTTTTTTATAGAAGAGGGGGCAAACGAGCATGCGGTTCACCCACCTGATGTTAAGTGACTACCACCGCCCATGATCAACCGCAATCACCAGGGGAATTGCAGGTGCGTTGCCGGCCGTTTAGAAACTTTTCTTGAAGTGTACTAGTTAGTAGGACTTTTTCTGTCTAGAAGTCCTTGTGGGTGGTACTGCCCCCCAAAATAGTACATATGTCCTGCTGCTTGGCTTGATTGTACTATCCACACATTACACTATATGTTCCAGTCTAAAGGGTAAAGAGAGCTCATACTACAGGTGTCGTGCTTTGCTGTAACCACTTTTTACCACCACGTGGACTGTTTGGATTGCTTGCCAATAATTTCTTATAAGAAATTTTCAAAATGTAGTTACTGTATAAAATGCGTTTAAACTGTGAAATTTGTAATACCTGGTAAACTTGCGTTCTTGGCTGTTAAGAAACAGATTTGTCCTAGTTTAGGTTCGAAGGTAAATAATTGGATGTATATAATTTGCTTTACATTTTTTCGCGTTTAGTTAACTATTCTGGCATACAGCTGTGAATTAATAGATTAATACATTATTTTAATTAAAAAGCTGTTATTTAATACCCTCCTAAACCACCTATGTTTGAGAATATGCCAGCTTATTTTTCTAATGCCATCCTCACCTGCACACGGTGCACCCTGCTGTTTGATTAAAGAGACCGGTGACCGATGAAGGCGGCGAAAAATTTATTAAAAACAGCTGAACCCAAATTTTGCTAACTAGTGATAGTAAGCATCTTTGCCAATGCAATGGCGTCGTCACTGTGCACTCTAAGCCGCTCGGTCAGTGTGGTAAGAGCAAATATTTAAAGGTGTGTTTGCCTGTTAGCGCATTCTTAACTGGCCTGTATCCAGCACCAGGATAGAAAAATAAAAAATATTACCTACTTGGGTACAGATACAAAAGCACGACAAATACATATAACTATTTGATTCTAGATAAATCTTAAGCGATTAGGTTCATGGTAGGTACTGATAGTGACATACGCGCGTGTATATAAGCTGTCACACATAATACAGTGGGAAGAAGTTGCTCTACCGTTTCAGCATATTAAAGTTCACTGCTGCCATAGACCCATATCCCCCATAGATTACCTTATAGTGGGATAGTTGCCACGGTGGCAAGCGGGTTGGCATCCGCAGTTTTTTATTTGTTGTTATAAGGAAGACGCTGCTGCCCATCTCCTGATTTGTTTCCCTCTGTCGTCTCTTACGACACCCGCGCGATGACATGGGTTATAGTCAACCAAATCTAAGAAATACATTTTGACAGCTGTCAGACTTATTGCACCAGGCATGCCAACCAAAAAATGGGAACGTACAATATTCGATTCTTAAAAAAATCGATATCGATTATTTAGAGTTGGTAATCATTTACAGTTTGGTTTGAATAATACCAAAATAAATTTAAAACCCAAGATTTATCAGTTTCTACGTATTTGTTGTTACTGCTTATTTCTAGAGGCACAGTTATAAAAATTTATACTATGGCCTTAAACCGGATTAGAAAAATTTATTCAATCACTTTCAGTACAACTAATTTAGCTGTCGTTTAGATTAATTATTATTTAATTGACTGAGGTGACTGACGTCCCGATGTCTTTGTTAAACCCGGAGTACCTCCAGCTTTTTTTTAAATTATTGTTTATGGTCTAATCTATGCAAAATGAACTGACTATGTCCTGAGGTCTTACAGTGGTATGCTTGGGTTTAGTTTTAATTTTATCGATTATAGGGTCCCAAGCAGGTGGTAGTACCTAGCCTCTTTATCTATTGAAATTAGGATGTTTTTTAATCTTAATAGCCTCACGTATCATCTTTGGTAGGAACCGGTGTTCCCGTTCGTTCAACGTTCCGGAAAGTCTGCAGTTTGTGATCATATCCTAGACGGCCCCAACCATTACATCAGATTTGATAGACTACAAATCCTCGCGAAAGAACACCGGTTCCTACCGCGGATGATACATGAGGCTATTGAAATTAAAAAATGTCCCAATTTCAATAGAGAAGGAGGCTGGATACTACCACCTGCTTGGGACCCTATAATCGATAAAATTAAAACTAAACCCAATCATACCACTGAAAGACCTCAAGACATAGTCAGTTCATTTTGCATAGATCGGACCATAAACAATAATTAAATAATAAATAATAACCCTTTTTATACATTTTTTGTTTAATTGAATATTTAAACTTGGTAATAGAGAGACCTTGTATATTTTCTGGGACTTTGTTGTGATAGCGTATAAATTGCCCTAAGAATGAATTACTGACTCTGTGGAGTCGAGAAACTGGTAGCACTAGCTTGTGTTAGTTCCTAGTGTTAACAAAGTGTATGTCACTTTTTTTACTAAAACTACATCAAATTTTCATAAATATACTGAGAGGCCAAAGTTAATATAAGTATTTATATCTTTAAATTTTTCTTTAAGAGACTCTCTCGGTTTAAGATTGTAAATAGCTCTAATGGCCCTCTTCTGCAAAAAAATTCCGAATACATATAGAAGAAACAGTCCGAAAAGTTAAAACCGAGTCACAAAATAAGAAGACAAACACAAAATTACGCACAGTAAGCTTGCGTAATGGCGGAATATTGAAATTACGTAGTGGTTTTTTAGCGCAGCCTTATATATGAGTTTTTTGCCTACACAAATTTACGTTGACAAATTAAAAAAAAAAAACTTGTTTTATATATGATTCATGTAATTTAAGGAATTTTAAAAGAAAAAATTAAATTAAACAAATAATACATTAAAAAAATTAATGATTCGATTATTTAAATATTTTTACCGATTATTTGAATATTATTGCCGATTATTCGCATAACAATGAACTTTAATCATTCAAACACTACGGTAATGTACATAGCGATATATCATTGAAATGACGTCAAGTAAAAAAAGTTGATACTGGTTATTTTTTAATATTTTGCTTTCTTTGAGAGATTCAAATTTAAATTAGTGATAAAAACCTATACACGTTGTAATGAAATATAGATAACTTCATAATTCTTCGGATTTGCGTAAAATGTTATTTTAAATAATGTGAGTACGCTTATGCAAAGTTATTGCGGAATGATTAATGTGAAACGTCAAAAGGTATTTCTTAGATTTGGTTGACTATAGTGGATATTTTTTATACGCCGCCACTACACTGAATGCTGTAGCTGCGATTTATATCCAGACCCCAAGGCTCACCATCAAACCATGAGTTCCGCAGTTCGTATATTTACAAATGGCGAAACAGATGTTACGAGTAATATATTATATTGTAAATTGGTTGTCTATGGTAACAGTTGTGCGGTGTACATTGTGTATACAGTAACAAACATAATATCCTATCTGGTATCATACTGCCAATCAATTTTAATTGTAATAGTGCCTGTCGGTAGTATCATAAAGTATTAAAAAATATGGCACTTACTTTGTCGTAGGACTCCATTTTCTTACCTATATTTGTCGCCAAACTGTTGTTTATGCCGTTGAATTAATTTTTACGTATTTTTTACCTTAGTCAACCTGAGAGAAATCATACTGACTTAAGAGATAAATTGTTTAATGATAAATGACATTACAATTGATTGTGATATACAAATTACTTGTTAAAAATATAGACAAAAATCTAAAATTACTGAGATCAATTTTACTACAACATTTAAAAATGGGAACTATCTTACTGTGCTTTGTTAAATTTGGAAAGTGTACCTATAGCCAATGCATGTATTAAGATTAATAATCAATTGCGGCGCAAATAATGAGTTATTGGTTTTATAGCGGTTATTGGAATATATTAAAAGAAAGATCTTCCGGTTTGAAAGAGCCTGTATAAATTCAGGTTATGGTTTTTTTTTGTAAATTGCAATGTTAGTTTTCATCAGATATTTGACTATTAGACCGTTTGTTACTCACGTACATCATCATCATGATATTTATAACTGTTCTCACGTCCAAAACTTGTCATGTTTTCTTAGTCTGGTACACACACCTTACGGGTATGAAGGTGCCACCATAGGCAGACAACTTTCGAACACTACCTTTGTTTCACATATTAAGGCTAATACGTATACTTGTTTTACTGTTCCAGGTAATAAAATTTAAGCGACTATCACAAAGGTATGTTGTAGCCTGTAAGATATATGCCAAAAATTATTCAGCTAAGGACGCAAAATATCAGAGAAAACTGGCCATAGCCAGAACTATGTATTTAAAGAAGGGAAGGGAAGAAGGAAAACATACTTTTAAGAAACCTGAAGTTTGTAGCGCCTATAAACATTATTTTTTGCAAAGCTGAGTACGTACATTCCATTGCTCATTAAAATGATCAGGCGCTATCTCAGATCAGTATCTACAAGTCTACAACATCGCGTAGGTATGTCAAGTCAGTAAGGATGTAATTACTAATTAATTATAAAAGAGCATAAAATTTACTTGTAACGCTATTCGATATTTGTACAGCGGCCGTTTAACTAGTTTTACTCTTTTTTGAATTTGTATTTAAAAGGAAAAAGATTCACTTTCTAAGATACAAGATCTTCCGTGCCATGACTAGTTAGTTCTGTTACAGTGCAATATTTGAAGTTTGTTTAATTCACATTATCTAAACACAAATGTTAAGATCTTTTTTTAAAAGTTATTTATATTGAGCTTAAGACCTACTTACACTTTAAATCATTACTATTGGTAATATAATGGAATACATTTAAAAATAAAATAATACTTAAATTAAAAAGTTAAAGTTAAACCCTATATGCGTTCTACCCTATATTATACGCTCCACTGCTGGGCATAGGCCTCGTTTGAGAGGGTTTTAGGACAAGGAAATGTCTGCCGCGCTGCCCCAATGTCGTCATTTCCATACAAAACAGCAATTTCATAGATAAAGATCCAATATTACAATGTGCGTTCACACTTTGTTTTATGATACAGTCTTTAAAAAATGTTAAAAATAATTATCATATTAACAATTGAGTGTACTAATCTAATCAATTCTACAAATACAAAACGTGCATATTAGTCAGAAAAATTCTTTTAGATCACCACAAATTTATTTTAAAACTAAATCACATAAACACTGTACACGAGACAAACATAAAATGCAATTGCCAAAAGCTAGGACTAAAACCTATGGTTCGAAAACTATTCTAACTATTCAGTTTGAGGGAGCGCTACCATAGGCACTAATGTACAATAGCCTACCGAACGAGGTATTTCATGAAAAATTGTTTTCAACATTTGAAGATAAATTAAAAAGGCACTGTCAGACGTTAATTTAAAGACAGTGCTTTTTTAATTTGGATATATTTATGTAACTTTATTTATATAAGTAACCGTGTGTAAATGTATAATTTTTTACCAATTATGTTATATTTAAGTCTCATATAAGTGATTTTTTGTTCTTTTTTGAGATAATAAACTCTTTAAATCTATCCAGTTTTTTCGTGACCGTCAAAGATTAATTGTGACCCTTTTGTGTTTACTTTGTAGTATTTTAGCTGTTCACAACTAATGGGTTAACGAGGTTAGGCACCGTAGAGAAAGCTTTGAAAATTTCTAGGCAGCATGTGGTATTTAGCTATTGCCGGACGATGGACCTCGTGCGCTTTTCACTAATTTAATAGCTTTACTCTAAATTTCTATTTCTTATAAACGAAAAATTTTCTATAGATATCAAAGATTGTTTCAACTACAGCTTAATGATTATATTTATTTAATTTGACGGCTCGTGGCTTAGTAATGAGTTATCTATACTAATCGAAATCCAAATAGGTATTTGTATGGGCAACAAGTATTTGTTCCGGGTCTGGATATTTGTCCTTGTGAAATGTATGTTTGTAAACTTCCGCCACCATTCAGGAGAAATCTTAGTGTGGTGGTAACGTTTTAAAAAAATGTTATAAACTGAACTGACATATGAAGTTGCAACTTACAGTACACCTAATGATAACTGGCTACTGAAAATCCTGGAAAGCTGCAGCCTACTTCAGAAAAAGAAGACTACAAATGCGTTTTTACCCTTGAGGACTATGATGAAATGTCTTACAAACCTGTAATTGTTCTCTGTATTATACCATCCCTTTTTACCGTTATAGTCAGAACACTGCACTTCTATTTGGCTGCAGAAATAGATAAGAGGACGATAAGTTAGTAGGTATGTAATGATATAATATTATATAATGTATGTATATAATGATAAGTACCCAGACAGCCTCCTAGACAGAAACCATAGTCCTACCACCTAGAAGTCTAAGTTGCAAAGTGTATTAAAGAACTATATAATAGAATTGGTTCAAAAGGTTCCCAAAAACATATTGGGTTTTTGATTATCTTCCTAAAAAAAACTGATACCTTATTTTAACATGAAAGTCTAGAAAGAGTTAACAGTTAAAAACTATCTCATAGCTACTGCGCGGCGTGTGCTCGTATTGTAAAATTAAAACAAAGTAGGCAAAGAGAAGGTAGACAAGTAGTGCAAGTGCACTTTCATTCTACAGCCTGTAATTATTTTCTCGTTTTTTTTTTAAATAAATTTAAAGTGACACACGAGCACACAGTCCACCTGATAGTAAGTGGATGCTGTGACTCATAGACATCTACATCTATCCTCAATTAAAAATTAAAATGTAGATACGTTGTCATCTCTGAGGATTAAGATGGAATGCATCGTTTCCAGTAAAAAGAGTCTCTGGTTCTCTACACTCATCATACGAAACACGGCAACATTAAGCTGCTAGGGAGCTAGCTGCTGTGAGAGCGTGGTCCTTTTTCGGTCGAGCTGAACAATTTGTGTTACTACTATAAAATAGCTGCAGCATGACTCTACCACGTATAAGATTGTCACTGCCGATATCTTGTCCTTTGACGCTACATGTGTCCATGCTTTAGCACATATTGTTTCCTCATCAATAGTTAAATTATTTCACTACGTCATTCAAGAGTTACACTCCAACAAGCTTCGGGTCGTCATCGCCGTATGGTGGCGCTATCGTAAAATGTGACTAACTGAAAATTACAAGAAAAGTTTTTCATCAAATGGCGATATAACATGATATAACTAACCAGTAACAGAGAACAGCGTCGATTGTAAGACAGTTATGTGATGGTATACTGCGATCGCCTAATCGTCTATGAAGCGGGGAGACTGACTAGATAATGTAATATTATATGTACTATGCTCATGATGACGGTGTACTGGTTATAGGTTGATGAAGATAGATAAAGTTGATAGACCGAGGTTAGGCATATAGTTCCGAGTACTATATTTATTGTTTTCGGGATCGGTAATTTCTAATTACACAATTTGTTGCGTAATAAATCGACTGAATGCAAGTGCCTTCTATTTGGTTGGACGCTTACATCGAATCAGGTTTACTTGTATCGTACTACTGTCGGAAATGTAATATAGTAAACGCAGATTTCATTTTAGACAAGTGCTGTATACGTAATTTAATCATTTTAAATAAATTAGCTTTGTTTATAAAAGGAAATGCAGATATTTTTAATATCTGTTTTATACTCGTCTGCAAAGATTAGATATCTTTGCAGGCTAAATTGAAGAAACCGGCAATCCGCTAGTCAAGTAAGTCGATTATGGTGAACAGTCTCTACGATGGAAGAGGCCTATGCCACACAGTGGAATAATAAGGACTTGATGATGATGAAGAAGACAGTTTCAAATTTGATTCGGTTTTCGATTCAAAATGATGTATTTTCCGAATGAATATTTTGAATGTTTTTTCGATGTTTTACGTGGTAGAGCCACCCTGCAGCTATATTATGTAGTTATATAGTTGTAGCATATACGTACATAGTAGGTGACAACGCATTTGCATTTTGATCCTTAGTATAGAATAAATGTGGATGTCTATGGGCCACAGCATCCACTTACCATCAGGTGGACTGGGTGCTCATTTGTCAACCAATGCTATAAAAAAAGAAATCGATTTTCGATCAAGAAACACGATCAAGCTATGGTCAAAAGTTAAATACCATCGCCGTTAGGTACAGATATTTCATTATGCGGAGATCGTTTTTAATAAATTAAAATGTTTTTTCCTAAGAATCTTATTACTTATATAGGCTAAACGTTAAGAGCGCCATCTGGCAACGTAAAGATGAAGACTTTCGTTCTGATAATTCCAAATTGAACTACCATTGAACAGTGCGCGATCTTTCAGGAGTTCGAAATTTAAATGGGTTCGAAAACAAATCGGTTGTTACAGAATCGACTCTGTCAGAAGTACGCCGGCAGAATATTCCTTTTTATATATGCTGGATGTTTTTGGTAATTATAATTTATTTAAATAATTTAAGATTCAAGTACAGCTATTACGTTTACGGTTCTTGTTATTTAGGATCGCCAGACAAAATGCATAAGAACCGCTGATCTATAGTTACCAGATGACGTCGCTTTTAATTTTAATTGGTGCAGCAAACTTGGTGAACTTTTCCCTTTGTCGGTTAAAATGAGAAAATACAATACCTATATTCATCCGATGAGTTATTAACCTTTTAAACTTTATTCACACTTAGGGCCACACCATAAATGCCTTAGTTTTGTTATACATCCGCGTCGTCGTGGATCTTGACCCCCATTCGGCGGGCACGTAGCTCGCGGCCTTCGGACTTGTTTTGCATCTTGTGCATTCGTCGCGCAACTTGATATGATAGTGATGGTGCATGATCGATATTTTATTTATCGATGTTATCATAACGCTTAACGGTATTCTTCGTGTTGAGGTATTTATTCGGTATGGCAATATATATAAATTTATAATAGCTCAAGAAGATTATTAAAATTTGCAAACATTTTATAATGTTACATATGCAAACTAAAGTAAATTAAAACTAGTAGTATAATAGTTAGTTACACTGTTTTATATTATTTATAGAATAACACGCATTGTACATTTACATATTATTAAAGTACATAATGACAAAGTAACTTATAAAAAGCAATATAAAATAATCTAAAACGGGTATTAAAATGATGGGTCATTTATCATGCCAAATGAAATGGTGTTCAATTAATATTTCTCACTTCAATTAATATTCTTCACGAGTTTTCATTCAAAAACATATAGTGAGTTTTAACAGTATCAAGTTTATTACATACAATAATATAGTATAAGATATCAAGTACTATTTGCATAACTTTTATGTATTTTAAATTCCTTGTACCTACTCAATTTATTAAGGTACTAAACTTTCAAATAAGTGTAAAAAGACACTATTATTTTTCTCCCTCAATTGTTAAAGTTCTATAGTCTCTATCTGAGGAGGATTTACAATATTACTATTTTATTTATTTCTAATACTTGTGCATTACTCATTGTGTTTAGCAACATAAATACTTTCACTTCAATTCAATGAATGATAATCATGTTTATTACAATCTTATCGTATATCGATTGATGGCATGTCATATTGAGTAACAGATCGATGAACTGCAGGATTACACATCACTAGTTATGTGGCACAAACATTATTGTAGCGTAGTATGAGGATATAAAATTAATTGTTATTCCACAAGCATGTGGCAGTGGTCCCCTTTCTCCAAGGAAGCTTGTATTCCCAGTTGTTTTTAAAGTTTTTTTAATGTGAAATTTATAATTCTCTGAATGTACTGTCAACGATACTCGTATGTCTTTCCTATATATTCACGAGGAGTCAATGTCTTACAAGTTTATAGAAAGTTCCATAAAATACATAAAAAATGATAAATATAATATTTAACATGACATAGATAGTGACGACAAATAATGTTCAGTAACTTTTTTAATTAAAAATGGGCTCACTCTTGATATCCAACTGGCCCAAGGGCAAAGATGGGGTATGGGGTGGAGCGAGTTTGCCAAGGAGAAGCCTGTTAGCACTCAACTTGAAGAGGTGCAGGTTATAGGTGCTTGGAAAAACAGACGCCGGCAGGGCATTCCACTCCTTGGCTGTGAGCTATTATATATATATTCGGAATGTCGACCAAGTGTGTATGGTAACCTGCAGTACGTCTAGTACTAAACAACTTTATTGTACGAACCGTTATAGAGCTGCGCTAAGAACTGGAATTGATAGTAGTCCTTAATATTAGGGTTTCCAGGAATGCAAGTATCGGTGATTGGAGAGGTGAAGGAAGTCAAAAGAAAATAAAACAAATAGGTTATACTACACGAGATTTTCTTTCGCATATACTATGGGGAGTGCTCTGAGGAATTGTTCGGATTAATCCCAGCAGCCAAATTTCGTGAAAGCACTACGCGGCAAACGTCCCGATACCATCCACACCATCTGGATGCCTGGCGGTCCACCACTGTACGTTTCACAAGGAGTTTTCTTCCGCGTACGACCTCTCTGTGGAATAGTTTACCACCGGCGATTTTTCCGGACCGATATGACTTGGGGACCTTCAAGAAAAGAGGTTACTCCTTTTTAAAGGGCCGGCAACGCACCTGCAATTCCCTTGGTGTTGCGGTTGATCATGGGCGGCGGTAGTCACTTAACATCAGGTGAGCCACATGCTCGTTTGCCCCACTTCTATAAAAAAAAAACGAGAAAAAATTGAACGATATTTTTAATATTTTGGGTTGCAGTAAAGTAAAAGCATCCATCCGTCCTAGAACAGTGCCGATGTAATAAATGCCACAATCGTTACACAAAACAAAACTCCCCCACTAGGATTTTCTCTTGTATCGTGAAGGCAGTTTACAAACATAAATTGCACTAGGACAAACATCCAGACCCGGAACAACTATTTGTAGGCCATACAAATACTTGTTCCGTGCGGGATTCGAAGCCGCGACATCCAGCGCAGCCACTCATTGCTAAGCCACTGCGCCACGGAGTCGTCTATGCGTTCCGTTGTGTTGAATTGTGTGTTTCTGAGAAAAAGGCAACGAATGATTAGTTGAGGAGAGTCAAAAAATTTGGCCTTGATAATATATGAATATATATTTCGATAGAATAAAAAAAAATATTTATTTCAGTTTAGTTCAGCGAATAAAAGTTCATCTATAGATAAAAGGATTACTAACTTTTATTTGCTTGTGATACTGCATATTGTGTTAATCATACAGTATTTGGTACACAAAGCAAGTCACTTTTCTTTCGATACAAGATGAAAATGAAAGGATTGTTAAATTTTCATTAATACTTAGGGTTCAACTTCAAAGTTAGAGTTGCGTCTACCGATAAAGAGCCAAGTTTACGTAAGTACACTTACTCGAAGGCAGACAATTGCATTTTATAAGTACAAAGAAGACAAAGGAAATAACTCCGAAGCCTTAAAAATTACTACAAATCGGCTATATGGCGGGGTGTGCCTTTCTAAAAATCGACCTATTGGATTTAAGTAAACTGTATCAGATTATTTCTAACAGAAACAAATACGGACTCGGACCAACGATTTGTTTATTTTGTCATGTGATTTAAAAAAAAGTTATGACTTGATAAGTTCTGTGTTTAGTTAGTTAGGAAAGGTTTTATTTAAAAAATTATGTAAAATATCTTTCTTAACTGTGCGTTAATAAATAATTCTTTTTTTAAATAATCCACTTATACCATCACTGAAAAAAAGTTTTTGCAACAATATGATAGGATCTTAATCTTCATCATCAGCTCGTAAAAAAATCACTGATGGACATGTGCTTCTCCCATAGTCGCGAGGATTTGCCATTGTCGTAAACAAAATGGCGTGCGTAGTTTTCGTAATGCGTACAACAAGTTAGTGGAATATTTTGCTAGCGTCTGTCTTTTTGTCCGGTTATGTTGTGTTTTAATTATATTTCGCTGTTTTATTCTTAATTAAAGTCAATTTACAGCCTATATACGTCTCACTGCTGGGCACTGGCCTCCCCTCATTTCTGAGAGGGTTTTAGGGCAACGAAGTGGCCGCCGCGCTGCCCCCATGCGTGTTGGCGAACTTCACATGTCTTCGAAATATTTTTTTCTTATTCCTCAGACATGCAGGTTCCTTCACCGCCGAGCACGTGGTAAATCAGCACTTAAAATTGCAATTAACAATTTTATTGGTGCTAGTGGGGATCGAACCCGAGCTACTCGCGTTCTTTTATATTTACAGCGAGCGTTAACCATCTGAGCTACCACGGCTCTACTTTAAGCTATACTCGTACTACGCTTATGATAAGTAAAGTTAAAAATATTTAGTCAATCGGACCAAAAATAAAAATTATAAGATGAAGATAGCCTTCGTTGACTATGACATCAGGACGTCGAACATCACTGGTCCCCCTCATGACCGTGACCACGGGTGCTGTAAAGTGCCCGTTTTTTAATTCGCCGTAGTCGGGGAATTAAAAAAAAGTTAAAATTAAATGCGGTAAAATGCTTAAAATTAGTTTTATTCCAGATTCAATCAAGTTAATAAATATTAGTTTTCTTTACACACCGCGTTTTCGAGTGGAAGCAAAATAAGTTAAAGCCAACAGTGATGTAGGGCAACAATACTAGCACAGTATAATAAATTTATAGACTGTGATACTAGTGTATGAGTAGAGGCATTGCACTCATCAACTTGCCCCGCGTGGATGATTGGCAAATCTTTCAAGAACTTAGGTTCTAATAATAAGATGGTTTTTATTTCAAGTGTATTTTTTATGTGTATAGCCCAATGGAAAAAAACACAATACAAAATAAAAAATAAACAAAACAATAACTTAAAGTGAGTGAAGAGATTCGCAGACCTTTTAAGACGACACATCGAAAATGAAAGTTTATAGTGGGACCGGGCTATCGCCGTACTGATTAGAGATGGGCCGAATATTCGATTTATATTCGGTGTTCGGCTTATTCGGCAGCTTTACCGAATATTCGTATTCGGCCGAATATTCGGCTAAATCACCGAATATTCGTTTTCATAGTGTCCAATGTATTGAAATGTACGAATTAAATAATGCGATGTCTTTTACTGATGAAACTATATTTTATTTATGGGTTAAATCTACTTACTCTAGAGTGCCTCAAATGCATAAATCTATACATTTATATTTTTGAGGCACTGTGGATTTATTTCCGATTATGTCAAATAGAAACTTGATAAAATGTTTTTGGAATCAAACAAAGAAACATTACGTTACATTAGTACATTTCACTTTACTTTGGTCGTCAGTTTCTCTAAAATAAGTCCAAATAGTAAATCTCCTGCCGCTTATTTTTATCATATATTATCAATTTTCACTAAGAATAAAATTGTTACGGCTCTTTACTTTATTCACTAATAATAAAGAGCCGTGGTAGCTCAGATGGTTGGCGCTCGCAGTAAATTTCACAGTGCGTGAGCAAACCGGGTTCGATCCCCGCTGGCACCAATGAAATTGTTAATTGCAATTTAAGTGCTGATTTACAAAAACCAAACAACAAACGACAATTCCTTGCCACAAAACCCTCTCAGAAATGAGTGAAGGCCTGTGTCCAGGAGTGGGACGTATATAGGCTGTAACTTTAACTTTAATTAAGAATAAAACAACGAAATAATTTTTTATCACAAGAATAGTCAAAACATAAGCATGTGCCGGCAATTTGCTCAGAACTAGATAATGCAATAACTGTCAGGTGTGGCGGGGAGCGAGAGGCAGGGTCCGGTGCTAATCCCGCGCGCTTTATGGTAACAAGTTTCGACATAAATTGGTTAGGTCCGGAGGTTATCCTGCCGAATAATGTTCGGCCGAATATTCGGTTCGGTAAAAATTTTTACGAATATTCGGCCGAATATTCGTATTAGGTGAAATCCATATTCGGCCCATCCCTAGGTACTGATTCGAGTAAATTCATAATTTCTATAGCAATTGCGTAGCACCCGCGACGATTAATACCGTTTAGAAATTGTCAGAATCTTGAAATTTTTAAAAAAATATATTGATTTGATTGCTTACAAAACAATGAGCAAGTAAATTACGAGTATTGATGTTATGAATATATTTGAGTGATTCCCATGCATATAGATTAAGTAATTTCGTTGTAACAACTATAGTGAGTACTTAGAAGTGTAAGTGTAAAGTGTAAGTACGTAGAGGTGTAATTATGATCGAGTCAAAATTATACACTCGTGTTTTTGAACAAGCAAATTCAAGATACCAAAATTATCAGATATCAAAATTCCAGTTTCGTTAGTGTTGTCATAGTCCTATACTATTAGATGAAAGAGGGTGCATTTTTTCGCGGTTTTGGCTTAAACTGTTAACCAGGCATTCCATCTTTGTCCTCAGGGATGACAACCCATCTACATTTTGTATTTTAATCGAGAATAGATGTGGATATCTCTGGGCCACATCATCCACTTACCATTACCAATCCACCTGGGATTGTGTTAAACAACCCTTTCACACATTACAACAAAGTATATACGCTGGCTATGTAAACTTCCAAGATATAATTTGTATAGATATTTGAATTTCTGAAAGCACATTTTTGTGATCAAAATGTTACTCTTTTTATATTCTTACATATTCTTGTAAATTTATTTATAAGCAATGTGTGTATGAACTTCCTGTTGTTTTCCGGATAAGAAATTCCAAATATCTTAGGAAAATTACTATAATTCCTATATCAATAATTTCAGAATGACTCGGCTGTTCAATCTTTTTCGACTCCCTAGTTAGTCGTAATTCCCTTGTTTGTGTTAAACGCATATGCAATCCAAAGCAAACGTTTGTAAAGGATGTTGTATGTGTTGTCTATTTTTACCTTATTTATCTTATCTTCACGCACAATCCCTAACGGGGTAGCCAGAGAGAACAGATCGCCAAGTGTCACGATCCTTACATACCTCTTTCGCTTCTTTCAGGTTCATTAACTTCTTCATACATGCACGTCTAGGTATCCGAGTACTCTTGACCCTCCCCTCTTCGAGCAATTTGCTCACATGGTTTTCGAAAGTTAGTCTCGGTCTACCTCGACACCTTTTAATATTTACTTTCGCTGTATATATTTTGTTCACCATTCGGTCTTCACTCATTCGTTCAACGTGCCCAAACCATTGGAGTACGCCCCTATCAATTTTTGTGATAAGGTCATCTTTCAATCCTGCCATATTGCGAATCTCTTCGTTTCGCTTTCGGTCGGCTATGCTAACGCCACACATTTTACGAAGAGATCGCATCTCCACTGCATTCAACTTGCTTTTATGCTTCTTCTGGCATACCCAGGTTTCGCTGCCATATAACAAAGTCGGTACCAACACTGCGTTATGTATTGCAAGGCGTGCACTCTTCACCACGCCTTGCCTTTTTACTAATGCATTCAGGGTACCATTGACTTTGTTTCCGGCAGCGACACGCCTATCCACATCTAAATCACATCTTCCATCCCGGCTGAAAGCACTCCCTAAGTATACAGTTTCATTTACCTGTTCTAGACATTCCTGATTTATACCCATATTTCACATTTCGTTCTCTCTTCGTCCTTTTCAAATACCAGAAACTTAGTTTTATTAGCATTCAAACGGAGACCTTTAATTTCACATTCCTCTTTCATACACGTGACTAACGCCTGCAGTTCTGCTTCTGATGGTGCAATAAGCACTGCATCATCAGCATACAGCAGACAATTAACTTTTATGTCACCCAATTTCACACCCAAACAGCTATTTTTCAGCTTCTGTAAATAGCTGTCGAGATACAGTATGAACAGCCAGGAAGACATGACACAACCCTGTTTTACGCCCGCTTGGACGCTAAACATGGGTGACAGGTCATGCCCTACCCGCACACAGGCTTTACAGTCATAGTAAAGTGACTGCACAGCCCTTAACAATCGACCATCCACACCATATCCCGGCAACAGTTCCCACATTTTCTTCCTTATAACCTTATCAAATGCTTTCTCCAGATCCACAAAAGCACAGAAAATCCTCTGATTAACACTCAGAAGCTTCTCCGTGATCATGCGGAGAGAAAAAATTTGATCCGTGCATCCTCTTCCAGGTCTAAATCCGCATTGTGCCTCCCATAAGAATCTTTCCGATTTCTCTTGCATCCTACTTGTCAAAACCTTCGAGTAAACTTTACTTGCTAAACTGGTCAAGCTGATCGCCCGATAGCACCCGCAGTCAAAATGTGAACCTTTACCTTTATACAAAGGCACAATGACCGCGGATTGTCAATCATCCGGGACATCTCCCGTCCGCCAGCACAAATTGCATAGCAGATGAAAGCTGTCCCAGACGCGAGGCCCACCGTACTTGATCATTTCAGCAGTAACTCTGTCTAGTCCCACAGCCTTACCACATTTCAAACTTCGAATCGCACGTTCAATCTCTTTCATGCTGATGACCTCAGTATCATCGAGGTCCGTGTCTGGCGTGCCAGTCACGGCGTCACCCCCGGATCCTTCACTAAGATCATGACACGCATACATTTCTCTATAAAATTCACTCCATCGCTGCATGACGTCCGATTTTTCTGAGAGGACGTCATTGGTTCTCGAAAGTACTTTGTTCATTCTTAAGGCTTTCGCACCACTCCGGGACCTTCCAACCTCTTTCCAGAAGAGTTTGGAGTTTTCCCTAAAGTAGTGCGACAACCTCTCGTCCACTTCTATTCTACACCTTTCACGTACTACCTCAATCAATGTTTTCGCTTGAACTTTCTGCAGCTTATATCTTTTTTTCATCTTTTCTCTCATATGCTCATCGTTACTAGAGGCCAAGTAGTCTAACCATGCTTTTTTCTTCTTTTTTACAGCTTCTCTCACTTCATCATTCCACCATGCATCTCTTCTTTTACTACTACCTCTTTTTGTCGTTCCACATACTTCTTCCGCTGCACTTACCATTCCATCCCTAAGGTTCTGCCATGTTCTCTCCACACATTCTTTCCTGCCATCGATGGTGTCAAGCTTTTCGGCTACCCTCGTGTGATATTTGTCCCTAGTATCCGCTTCCTGAAGCTTCCAGCTTCGGATGCGTCAGACCGACTGTGGTTCTGTTACTGTCGTCCGGTAACGCCAACCCGCGAACAAACCCCTAAATCTAGTAATTACTAGATAATGATCCGTTCCCAGGTCAGCACCCCTGAACACTCGTGTATCCATCACCTGTTTTCGCAGTCGGTTATCCACCAGGAACAAATCAATCATACTTCTCTCATTCTTTCTTTCTCTAGTGTACATATGGATTTTCCTGTGATTAAACATAGTGTTTGTCACAAGAAGACCCTTTTCCTTGCATACAGCCAGTATAAGCTTGCCAGCATCATTAACCCTTTTATCGCCAAACTTTCCAAGAACCGACTCGTATCCTGGTCGAGCGATACCTACCCATCCATTCAAATCACCACATACAACAGTTCTTTCGTTTCCCTTAACCAAATCTAGAACTTCGCTTACATTCTCCCAAAACTCCTCCAGCTCAGCCCTGGACGACGAAGCTACTGGCGCATAAACAGCCAAAAGGAATAACTTCGTCAGTCCCATTTTGAAGCGAACCCAGAGAAGTCTTGAGTTTACAACCTTGTATTCAGTCATAAGATCGACCAACCGGAACGACAACAGCACTCCCACTCCCTGGCAGGCGTTCTCGCTTTCCGGGACTCCGGACCATGTAGCTAACGTTCCGCCAGGGAGCTCTTCAGAACCACTGCCTTTCCGTTTGGTCTCCGACATACACACGACATCTAATTCTCTTTCTTTCATTATTTCGATCAACTCATTCGTCTTATCTCTCATGCCCCCTCTAACATTCCACGTGCCAACTCTGCACTCCGTCCTCCACCTTCCGCCGTGTCGGGCTGTGCGTGACGGGTGGCGGTCCCCATCGCCGCTTTGCGCGCTGCATTCCACACCAACGGGGACGAGCTGGGGTGCGTCGCCTTGGGGGGACGCCCTAACCCTCGTTTGCATGGGTGCGCAGCTGTGTAGAATTGCAGCCCTGAAAAGGGCTGGCAGGGGTCGCGACGAGCACGCTTCTACAATGACCCCCAAATTCTATTTTTACCGCTTTTCAAAATTTACACTCTTTCTTGGAACATCCTTTCTATATACTGTTTTGTGTAAATGTAAACGATATGACTGTTAGAGCTTGCTTTTGCGTACATTTAAAATAGCGTAATATAATTTTGTATTTTAATAAATGTATCTGTCTCTTAGTTCTGAATTTTTGTTATTATAGCTATAAAAGTTATCCTCTCATCTTTGTTTGCAGCTTCTCTATAGTATATTCCGGGCTCGTAAGTAAGCATTCTTAGCTAACTTAGTAATTTTTTTATATTAGCTTAGTGTAAGTTATTGTTTTCATAATTTTGTTTTAAAATTATTATCACTTATGTCTCCAAAGTACCAACAAAACTAAACATTTTAATAACACGGCTTTTATTCGAGAATTATAAATCGCCTAAGTGTGTTTACTTTTTATCGACTAGCCGAATAGATGTTCTGCGAGTTCAACGGGAGTCTGTCTCCGGCACAAAATACAAAATTAATTTTTAAAGATGTTGTTAATCTAATCTATAAAAATAAATTTTTGTTTGTTCATATTTTATGCGCTGCCATACCGTTCATTAGATTACGGTAAAAAATTGTCAAAATATTGCTTGCACTTCCGTGAAGGTTATAGGCATAGTTGGAGCCGGTAAGTGGTGACCGCTCCATATTTGTTACCCTTTTTAATATTTTATAAATTATTTTTTTTAATTAGTATTCAATTTCGCACTTGATGGAATCTCCATGTTTAAGGTATTTTCAGTATTATTCTAAAGTACTCAAAAACCGCTATTTAAAATGTCATTTAGATAAAAAAGTGATCTGTGGCCTTAAAGAACGGTTACATCCAGAGTGTTTTGCATTTGCGTCTCCGTAATGACAATACGAGCAAGAGCATACTGGCCAATAATAACGCGTCCTCTTCTGAATACATTTTGAAAGATATAGATTACGAGTTCATAACCAAATCGATTGATTGTCGATCGATGATTTAACAACCAGTATCCGTCGATCAGCTAAAGTTACCACACCAATCGATCAACATTTGTGTGGTAACACTCTCCCGCCGTCCCTACACTGCGGACTAATTCGCCTATAATTTCCGTAGAATCATGGTAGCTTTAGTTGTGATCGTTAATCCATCATTTTCCTTATCGAATAAGAGATTTAAAAGTAAAGTAAAGTAAAGTAAAGTTACAGCGTCTATACGTCCCACTGCTGGGCACAGGCCTCCCCTCATTTCTGAGAGGGTTTCAGGGCAAGGAAGTGTCCGCCGCGCTGCCCCAATGCATGTTGGCGAACTTCACATGTCTTCGAAATATTTTTTCTTATTCCTCAGACATGCAGGTTTCCTCACGATGTTTTCCTTCACCGCCGAGCACGTGGTAAATCAGCACTTAAAACTGCAATTAACAATTTCATTGGTGCCGGTGGGGATCGAACCCGGGTTACTCACGTTCTGTTATATTTTACAGCGAGCGCTAACCATCTGAGCTACCACTTCTATTATAATAAGAGATTTAAATTACTTGAATTCACTACGAAAAGTCTTCCCAAATCCCAATCTTTTAATCACTGTAGTTACCTGACGTTCATGGTCCTACTACATTATCAAGTGAATAGTCATCGGTGATATACTTGTCGATGTTACGAGGGTGGCACTGAAAATTTCGGGAATCAAGGAAGTGTCTCATTACTTCATTTACAATCATTACTATTTAAAAATGTATTTATTGCTTTTCGATGTATTCTCCGCGAAATTTGACACATTTTTCCATACGATGGAACCAATCATTGAAGCAACCATTCCATTCGGAAGTTGGGGTCTCCAAAATGGCAGTTTTGTAGGCGTCCACAGCTTCTTCAGGTGATGAAAATCTCTGTCCACGCAATTTATTCTTTATTTTAGAGAAATTATAGAAATCATTAGGGCTTAGGTCGGGGCTGTACGGCGGATGATCTAATAATTTTATGTTTTCTTGCTCTAAAAACTCTTTTGTTCTGTGTGTGGTGTGAAAATCGCATTGTCGTGATGGAGGATGATGCGGCGGCGGTTGCAGTTCTCTTTACGGAGTTCAGAAACGACCTGTGGCAAACAAATGCTAGCATACCATTCTGCATTAACCGTTCTTTGTCCCTCAAGAGGAATAGTCGTAACATGGCCGGTGTTGGAGACAAACGTGGCCACCATTTTTTTTGCAACACTCCGTGAACGAACAATTTTTGTTGGCTTTAACTCATTTTCGAACACCCAAACTCGTGACTGGTTTTTTGTTTCGGGTTCGTACGCGTATATCCAGGATTCGTCACCTGATACAATGTTGTATACAGCATTTGAGGATCCTGCGTGGAATCTTTCGAGAGTTCTGACGCACCAAGTAACGCGAACCGCTTTTTGCTCTTCACGGAGCGAATGCGGTATCCATCGGGAAAACAACTTTTTTACACCTAATTGTTCATGCAAGATTATTTGTATTTGACTCGTCAATGTCTAAAGTTGCCTGAATTTCGCGGTATATCACATGTCAATCTTCCTCAATCAGCTTACGCACAGCATCAACGTTTTCTTGGGTGACTGCCGTTTTTGGACGACCTTGACGGGGATCATCACTGAGCTTGACACGTCCACGTTGAAATTCAGCAAACCAGCGATAAATTGTGGTTTTGGATTGGGCTTCATCACCAAATGCAGAAATCATCCGGTCAACACACTGTTTTTGTGTTAAACCACTTCGAAAGTCATAATAAATCATCGCTCTTGAATTTTCTCGAGTCAATTCCATTTTCTCAACGACTAAACAAGTTTGACAAAACCTTGTGACAAGACCGAGAATCTTTTTTTAAATAAATAAATGGTATTCGATTTTTAGAACCAAGGAGTTTTCAATTAAAAAGATTTTAATATGACAGGAACAGTGGAAATATTCCATTCCCGATACTTTTAGTGCAGCCTCTGTAATGACTAACCGAAAATCACGCCGTGCCTACAGTCAAATCGTAGCGATTAAATACTCTTTGCCTGCAGCATCAGTTTTAAAGTTGCGCTCTAACTGAACTGAATTGAATTGGTGACTATCTATTTATTATTACATAGCCCCGACAAAAAATTGTTGAATCGTATTCCTGTTTTGTTCTTTTTTTTTAAATTAAAAAAATTATAAATTAACGTATTACCTTCTACGTTAGTAAATAATTTCTGTGACCTAGTGCTAAAAGGACCAAAGTACAATTTTTTAAAGAAATGAGATTTTAAAGCCATATTATTGAAAACGTGTGAAATTTGTTTGCGCTAAAAGGGCGTACGTTTATTGATAGTCTTTCAAAAGATACTATGTAAAAAAACGCCAATGTAATCTGTACTTCCATACTGTTTAATAAAATAAAATATGTGCTTCTGTATAGTACTGTAGATAGATAGAGAGATAGAAAATTCTTTATTGCACTCAAACAAAAACAATTTGGTACAAAGGCGAACTTAATGGCGAAAAGGCATTCTCTGCCAGCTAACCTTTTGTAGTGTGGTGAGAGCTATGGGTAGAGCCGCGAGAGAAAACTGTACTGTTTAATGAAAACGCACTTTGGCCCTTTTAACACCTGGTCACAGATTTATTACTTTTTATTTTATAACTAGCGATCTCAACAACAGCGCCACGTAACGGATCTTATTTTTAATCTAAACCATCCGAGTAACCCACTCAAACACACAACAAAAATTCATCAAACAAAAACCTGTCCAGTCGTTTTTGAGTTTTAGCGAGAATAACGAACAACAATTGATTTTTATATATTTAGAAAATTGTTCTTCGGGTGTCAAAATGTACAACGTAATATTTAAAAATAATATTAAAAATGTTATGACTAAATTGTGAGTAAGTCGGTCGTTATCGATTACAATGTCGGAGTTATTTTTACAGTCCCAAGCCGAAACAATGGGTAGTTGGTGTACTGCAGGAATTGGCACGGCAATTGTACCAAGGTCAATTGATTTGCACTGCATTTTTAACACACAAATACGGAGTTCGTAAGTGACGAACGACAGCGGGTAGAATTTTATTGAGCTTTGTTTGAAAAGCTTTTATATATATATACAACTCAATAAATAAATCAAATCAAAACTATCGAAATTAAAATAATACGCACCCAATTCGTAGTATTTATTGATAAATCAATTTCATAATACGATAGTAAAAAATTTGTAAAATTTTAAACTACTCCGTTTTTCCCGTAGAGGCGTGGTAGCTCAGATGGTTAGCGCTTGCTGTAAATATAACAGAACGCGAGTAATCCGGGTTCGATCCCCGCCGGCACCAATGAAATGAAGTTAATTGCAATTTTAAGTGCTGATTTACCACGTGCTCGGCGGTGAAGGAAAATATCGTGAGGAAACCTGCATGTCTGAGGAATAAGAGAAAAAAAAATATTTCGAAGACATGTGAAGTTCTCCAACACGCATTGGGGCAGCGCGGCGGACACTTCCTTGCCCTAAAACCCTCTCAGAAATGAGGAAGCCTGTGCCCAGCAGTGGGACGTATATAGGCTGTAACTTTACTTTACTCCGTTTTCCTGTTACACCCTATTTTTTTCCAGACGGTATAAAATCACCCAGTATCTTTATTTTACAATTAACTTAAAAAATGAAAATTAAAAGAAGATGTATTATAAATTTTGCACCCCCCCCCCAATTTATGATTGCAAACGCCGAAGGCTTCTTTAGCTGTGTGTGTTCAATATAAAGCAAAAATTCTCATATCAGTTCATCATTTCCCCTCATTACGACAGTGATTCAAGCCGAGGTTCGTACCTCCTTCAGAGGTGCCCTTGAATCACATCGAGCCCCCCATAGCTAGAGGAGCCTCACTCAAAAGCGGTTGCACCCAATAGCTCGTGAGTCCTCACTCATGAGTCTATTTCGATGAAACTGTAAAGGCCGCAGGGCCAATATCATACACTACCAGAGAAAAATATCAGTTCATCTACCCAGTCAATCCATCTTTAGTAGGACATACATATTATTATATTACCTTATAAGTCATTCCCGTTTGTTTCATTTTTTATGTTTAAAAAACTTAAATCATCCTAATATCTATCAACATAAGCTGTCATCCTTCCAACACTTTGACAGTCATATGAGTATAATATGTGTGTTTTGTCTTATTACGTCATTTTGCTGCGTGACCTGACATCACCTCTCACCTCATGATTGTGACTTACAATACTGTCACGCAGAGTTGTAGTAACAAATATTTTACTTATTTGCTACTGGAACGACATGAGATTTATAATGCACTCGTGTGTTATCGTTACAGCTTTTTCTAGTACACAGCTAATAGAGATGTGTCAATCGTGCATGATTCGTTCGTTTGAGCTGGTACACTTAAAAGTATTGATGGTTCATTCATTTGTTTTTGAATGAACCAGTACAACCAATGACAAACAATTGACGGTACCTTTTTAACCCACAATTTGTTTGAATTGTGAATGAGCCGCAAACCGACCGAATCCCGAATGATCTGAATAAAAAGGCGAATCGTATTAACAATGTAGACTGCAGAGTATCAGGAGTATTCATTATTGAAGGGTTTTTGAATTATAATATTGTTACCTAAATTAAAAATTATGGTACATTTTATTATATTTATTTGTTAAATCTATGAGTTAAAAATATCATTTCGTAGAGTTTACTAAAAATGACACTTCAAAAGATTTCATGACAAATGATTTATTTAATGACAATTTTCAACCACCATATATAAGTATAAGATAGGTACATGTTTAATTTTTGTATTAGCAAATAAATGTTAAAATTTTCGGTTCCTAATGGATCTCACAGAGTACCTACTGGAGCCTTTTTTTTTTTTTTTTTTTTTTTTTTTTAACATGGGGAAATGCCTACGCATACCCGCCTCGCGGGGGCAAGGACGGGTTATGTCGGACTCGCACCGACTAAAACCCCATGGTGTTCCACCTTTGTCGCTTATTGGCAGGGCCACGGGAACGCTTTCGCGCACATCCGCAGCCCCACCAGCGCCTGCCGCCCCATGGCAGCACCTCCTCGGGAGAGGAATATTCCTCCCCGTTCTCCTTCACAGGTAAGGCGCACCAGAACACATGGGGCGCCTTCCTTCTCGGCCTCCAATTTCATCTGCGCAACGGACGCCCCCGCGTCCAATGCAAGAAGGCCATGGGGCCAGGAAAAACGAGCACTTAGAAGTACTAGCCTTCCCGACCCCAGCGGCGGATCTGGTCTATGGCTCCGCCGCCAACCAAGATTCGGCTGCGGAGGGTAGGGAGAGCGGCGCCTCGCAATACCGACAATCCTCTCCCCCCGCAGCCCCACCACCGCCGCATCAACGGTGCGGCCCCGTTTGAGTCGCGGAGGATAGGGCGAGTGGCGCATCGCCATACCAACACTCCTCTTCCACCGCGACTCCACCTCGGCTGCAGCGGTAGGTGGGGAGGAACCACCTCTCACCGCAGTCCACCACCAACACACATCCGAAGCGGGCTTCCCAAGCCCACTCGGAGTGGCCACCTCGGGCCGGCCCTCCACCTCGGACCAGCCATTTGGGTTCCTCTTTGTTCACCGCGGGAGACCAAGCCACGGCTACTAAGCCCCCCCGCCACGACAAGGCGGGAACCCGATCGGGGGGGACCTACTGGAGCCTGAAATGATCCATTTGAATGATCGATCGAAATGAATGATTGACACATGTCTAACAGCTAAACTAGGCTTCCCCAAGGAACGCCACAAAACACGGTCATAACCTACCTGCATCTCTTGACTTTATTTCGCATGTCTTACCAGTTTGTCACTCCAACTACCAGGGGCCGCTTTACATTTCGTTTGCTGGTACGAGGTTTTCACTCAAGATACATATTTCTCCATTGGTTGTCGGTTCTTCAAGCTATTTGCTGATACATTCAGCACATAGCTATATGTGCGACCATCGCCACTTTATGTTACTGATTCGTTTCTCATTAAGAATTTTATCAAACAAAGAAACATCGAGCATAGTCCTTTCCATAGGTCGCGCTTAAGTGAATGTAGATTAATACTTTCGTAGTATGTAATCGCTTTCGACTTTTGAATTGGATTATAGCAATGTCACCGCCATTTCATAATCGGTCCCCGTCAAGTTCCACCCGCCCCTTTCGTGCTGATGTCAAATTATTTAAAATTACTTTTTATCATAAGCAAAACACTAATGGTTTCGACGTTAATATTATATATTATATGTATAAATGATATATGTACGGAGATTTATTTGTAATATTATTAACTAACCCATTAAATATTTGTAAATGTGTAAGATGTTTTTTGACACTAAAAATCCAGAAAATAATTAAACAAAAACATTAATATTATTTTAAACGGAAACTAGCTGCAATTATCAACTATAGCGTGGAGGTTTTTTTTTATATAAATACATAAGCATATGGACCGACACCTAGACTTCGAAAAATTGTTTGTAAGCCATACAAGTTATACAACTTCAAACGGAGTACAACCGGAGTAGAGCGTACAACCTCTCTGTGGAATAGTTGTTTTTGTTGGACCTTCAAGAAAAGAGCTTACTCCTTTCTAAAGGGCCGGCAACGCACCCGCAATTCTCCTGGTGTTGCGGTTGATCATGGGCGGCGGTAGTCACTTAACATCAGGTGAGCCGCATGCTTGTTTGCCCCCTTTTTTATAAAAAAAAAAACAAGCCATACAAGCCATGGTAGCTCGGATGACTCGCGCCAGCTGCTCAGCGCTCGCTGTAAATTTCACAGTGCGCGAGCAATCCGGGTTCGATCCCCACCGGCACCAATGATATTGTAATTGCAATTTTAAGTGTTGATTTACTACTTGCTCAGCGGTAAAGGAAAATATCGTGAGGAAACCTGCATGTCTGAGAAATAAGAAAAAAATATTTTCGAAGACATATGAAGTTCGCCAACACGCATTGGGGCAGCGTGGTGGACAATTCCTTGCCATAAAACCCTCTCAGAAATGAGCGGAGGCCTGTGCCCAGGAGTGGGACGTATATAGGCTGTAACTTCATACAAGTTCTTGCTTTGTGGCGTGGGGTAATCAAAGGGAATTAATGTTCTGTAGTGACAATCGAACCAGAAGCTGAGCTGCTTTTATCAAGCCAACGGACATAACTGTAATATTGCCATGTATACATTTAGTACATATATATTATATTAGATAAGGTAATTGCGGTTTTACAGGACTTATTTACAAACGGTGTTGCAGCCTATATCTATAAGTTTTTTTGCTGGCTACAGGCGTACAAGCTAGACTTATTTCCGAGCGTTGGGTTGAGTTTATAGAGCAAATAGTCACTCGCACTGCTCCATGAAGGTGCACTCTCATGTCTTCGATTTATTTTATTCTTCTGACATGCAGATTTTCTTACGATGTTTCACCACCAAGAACGTTGTGGTAAAATCAACATTTAAATTTTTAATTAATGATACCATTGGTGATGGCGAGGATCAAACTCGGTTTGATCGCATATTACAAATTTCAAGGTAATCAGTTATCCTCTGTTCTACCCACAGAACACTGAAAGAGGTTCAACCAGAGCTCTGAAAATATCCTCATTGTAGTTAAACTGGGATCACGCAGTGTAAAATGTTGTGTAAACATACTCGGTAAAGTCTAGTTATCGCATCCTGTTTGTTGTGGTCCTGGCGGTCTCTAAATTTAACCGCGTTGAGATTAGTAGCGTTTTGTTGGAATAATTTAATTGGATGCATAGCTGTAAGACTCAGCTTTAGGGAATCAATTCGTGTACTAATTGTTGATTAATTCACCTTCGAATGAATTTATTACTGTTACTTACTTACTGTTTTACCGTGAGTGTGTTATTTATATAAATTTTAATGCGAACAGCTTAATTTACTTTTTTAACATCCATTTTGACTGCATAACCTGTCACAAGATGTCATTATTAAAAAATAATGACACCCGAAATTTAATTTTGAAACCAAATGTGTGATACAGTTATTGTTCTAAATTTGTTATGTTTAACATACCTACTTTTATTAGCTTACGTAGAAATTTATGTTTTAATTTTAAATCGTATAAATATTAATTTTGTTTTTAACATAACTCGAAAAGAAATTAGCATTTTTGAAGCAGCTTTCACTTGGACAAGCCCTCGCCGTGTGATATATTGTGTCGAGCCCTGCACACGCAGAACTGTCAAGGCATTTAATCCCAAGGATTTATTGGATATAGGATTCTGAGGTGCTAGTGTGATGGTTAAACAATTTAAAAAATTATTATGTTATCATCGCAATAAATATATTTATGCTTATTTTATCCATGGCTTGAAAAAGAAGATCATGCTTGTTAATAAAATTTACATTTTTGAATATAAAACTAGGATATATATATGCTGTTATATTTTTTACAAATTTATTATAATACTAAATATTACACGAAAAGCCTCCTTAAGGAATTCTATAAATAATGGTGAAAATTGCATCAAAATCCATCAAGTAGGTAGATCATATTTATGACGTAATATGGTTATTTTTGAATTTGCAAAATATTTTCAGTGATTGGTTATTAATTCGAGGAAATTTTTCTCTTTTAAATAAGCTCACCTAACATCATAGAGTTGTAAAGTATATTAGTATTCCGTTTATCATAAAGATTATAACGTGATGTTGAACGAAAAGCTACGTCAAGCTAAGAACATCTACAAGGCTTTGAGTATTTGAATACTCAAAGCTACAAGGCGACTACTCGTATGTTAAGTGATTATCCTTATCGATAGGTAGTTAGTAGGTATTGTTCGAATACCGAATCTGAAATACAGGCTCAATTAGTATGAATAAAAAAACAGCAATGTGTGTTAAGATACAAGTCAGGGTTTCGCTGTGCGGGATTTACTAATGTTTTTAAAATTTAGCGATCATTTTATGATTTCAATCGAAACTGAAGAATTGTGTTTCAAACACTCATTCTAATTGAGAGTTGCGACTACCTACGAGTAACTTTTTTTTTTGCGCCCGAAGCAAATATGGGCAACCCTCCGGAAAGCGGGGGAGGGAGGTTGGGAATGCTCATAGCGTACCACGCAGCCGGCTGCGTGGTTATGTGGTGACTTTTACGCACTAAACCCAACCTTTTAGGAACTGGCTTAACGATCTGACTAGAGATATCTAAGCCGTATACGAACGCGACCCTCCTTGGCAGAAAGGAGGGCGCAAAACCTACCTACCTACGAGTAACGAGGTTAGCAAACTATATCCCTCCCTTCCCCAAGCGATGATGTGTTGCAGAATTATCAATTTGAAAGTCTGTCCTGTAAAAATACACCTGCTAGCGTGAAGGGTTAAATCTTTTATAAAGTTAAATAAAGACACATTCTTGAAAAGGCAATCCATTAGTTGATTAAGATGTAGAGGAGAAAAATCAAATTAAGGCGTGATAAGTTCACGTACTAATCCCTCGCTGTAAAATTTCACATTACGTTGACAACCCGCGGTTGATACCGATATCGATAAAATAGTTATTTGTAATTTTAAGTGATGCTTTACCCATGTCTTCGGAGGTGCAGGAAAACATGGTGAGGAAGACGGCAATTCTGAGAAATTAACATAATATAAATTTCGAAGACATAAAGTCCGTCAAAACACATTGGGACAGCGTGCCGGATTTTCCTTGTCCTAAAACCCCGGAAATGAAAGGTCTGTGCCCAGCAGTAAGTCGTATAGAGACCATAACTTTTTACTTCACTGTATTCCTCTTATTCGTAGCTTGTAAAAACTGAAAAGAATAAACCTATATATGTTTTAGGAAGTAGGGAACTAAAACATGTTTCATAAAATTCCGCGCATACAAAATTAATAACTTAGCACATTCGTGTGCCTTTACTAATGTAGGTTACACAATAAGCGGTCTGCCGTGCCTGTTATTGACTTATCTATATTAGTTTTGCTTATATTACCTGGGCGGTGACACTTCGATAATATTTAATTAATGCGATAGTTTTAAGTAAAGGTTCTGTTTAAATTTAAGGTAGTGCTAAAGCAACGTACAGCTGGAAAACTGTTAAAAATACTAGCAATGCTATTAATTTTCTCCTTAATCACTCCAAATAAGCACAAACTATATATATTTTTAATTAATTGTAGTGATAAATAAACTTACAGTCAATCTGATTGTAAGTGACTACAGCAATCCATGGATTCCCGCAGCCATCTTTAAACAAAGGAAGCTACAGTTGCGATGTCACCTCTGAGTTTTCAATATGTTTGTAGTAATGATTTAAAAAGTAAAGGCGGATTAGAACTTTTTTCCTTTATAATGTTTAATATCAATTGTTATCAGTAGATCTCTGCAAAGACTTTAATGAGATTTTTATGGAGGCAAACAGTTATACGGCTTACCTGTTGCTAAGTGAGCACCACCTCTATGTCCTAGACGTCAATAAATGTATTTGCAGTCTAACGGTTTTATGAAATAATGAGATAAATTTTATAAGTGAATGTCATGTCGCTTATTCCAAATGCAAGACATTTACTGATAAGATTTATTACCTTCTGATAAATTATGGTAATGCTTACTCAGTGGGACCAATATTTCACGGTCTTTCTATATATTCTAGTCTAGCTCCAAGTTTCAACAGAAATCATATTGCTATATATATATATATATATATATATATATATATATATATATATATATATATATATATATATATATATATAGAATATAGAACGACGAGTAAATGCAGGCAATAGTACGAATGGGGCACTACACTCTATTGTCAAGAACCAGAATGTATCAAAAAAGGCACGTATGGTAATTCAATTAATGTATGGTAGTGAAAGCTGGGTGTGGCAGAAGAAGCACGAAAGTAGAATAAATGCTGTAGAAATGCGGTCTTTAAGGAGTATGCTAGGGTTGAATCTGGAGGGAGATAAATTGCGTGATAAGAGATAAATGTGGTATGCAATATGATGTTGTGACCAGGATTAAGAAAGGAATGCTTCGGTGGTTTGGTCACGTAGAAAGAATGAATGAGGAAAGAGTGACAAAGCAAATTTATATGGCAGATGTAAACGGCAGAGGCGGGAAGGGACGCCCTAGAAAAAAGTTTATCGACCAAATTGGCGATATTTTGAAAATGGGCCACGTTAAAAGTACCCTTAACCGACATATATATAACATAAAATATATATATTATATATATATATATATATATATATATATATATATATATATATATATATATATATAATATATAACATAAAATATATATATTATAGTACCCGGTTGACCGAGCTTTGCTCGGTATTTTTCGCTCGATTTTTTTAATTCGTGTGTTTTGGAAATTATATTTAGATACAAATTACATACTGATGAATTATAAATAATATTTTTTGATCTTAGCGACATAACAGAAAAAACTGAACTGGTTATTTGAATAAAAAATCATGAGTGCAATTATTTTTATTTAAATTTTCGTGTTTTTAAAAAATACTAAAAAAAGGGCTCGAAAAAAATATATTTTCTCAAAAAAGAAAGAAACTTGAAAAAAAAATAAAAAAGTCGGTCGGTTGGTCTGGGCTCGAACCGGGGTTTTACGATTTTGTGACCGCCCATTATACCAATAAGCTATTTATAATCATTACCAAACTGTCAAAATTTACCTTCTTATTCTAACTATATTGTAGCAGTTTTTAATTGCCTAAAAACACGGACAAAAAGACATTTTCTAAAAATAAATCTTAGCTAGATCGATTTATTATCCCCGAAACTCCCTGGACACTAAATTTTATGAAAATCGTTGGAGCCGTTTCCGAGATCCCGATTATATATATATATATATATATATATATATATATATATATATATATATATACATATATACAAGAATTGCTCGTTTAATAGTATAGGATATTATATATATATATATATATATATATATATATATATATATATATATATATATATATATAATATTTGGAGTGACATTATTTAAGAAATGTAATAAGTATTTGTATTTCTAAGAATATACTACTGTCCTTATAAACAAAGATTTAATGAAAGAAATTTGTAATTTCTAGTTACCTATCATGTTTATATTTTGTTTGCATTTAATTTTAACGTTGCACACGATTTTAATCGTAATATTACATTGTGCTTTCTTAAAAAGAAATCAAAAACTTCAAAATCTGTAAGTTGTGTGTATAATAAGTCCAAGGGTAGTATGGAAGTAAAAAGCGGTCCTAAGGTCTGAGTGGAGAATATTTGGCGAGGCACGTGCCATCGTTTTTCATGCATCTTGAGATACTTAGGATATCGTAATACATTAGCATATTATCTAATCTCGCACTGTTTTTACACTACAACCGTGGGGAGTGTTCAACAGGGCGTGCGACGTGGTAGCGTCTTTTCTATACATTTCGAGCGGCCCCCCCATAGGACTTGCAATACAACAGCGAGTGTTTGTTACGGTGCCACGCTGTACTCTTCGTCAAACTCTCTCTACTGAGGCCTTACCCAGAGTGTCAGACGCAAAACTATAGATATATGCTGAACTAATTACATTACTTTCCGCGTAGAGGCGGCACAAGACAATCCATTACCCCATATCATCAAAAAGCAATTGAAACAGGAGATGAGCAATAGCTTCATCCTAATAAAAGTAAAAAGTAAAGTTAGAGCCTATATACGTCCCACGGCTGGGCACAGGCCTCCTCTCATTTCTCGGAGGATTTTAGGGCAAGGATTAGTGTGCCGCGCTGCCCCAATGTGTGTTGGCGAACTTCGCATGTCTTCGAAATATTTTTTTTCTTATTTACCAGGCATGCAGGTTTCCTCACGATGTTTTCCTTCACCGCCGAGCACGTGGTAAATCAGCACTTAAAATTGCAATTAACAATTTCATTTGTGCCGGCGGGGATCGAACCCGGTTTGTGAAATTTACAGCGAGCGCTAACCATCTGAGCTAACACGGCTCAGCCGTGGTAGTTCATCCTAATAGCAACTTATTACAATAAATAACTGCGGTTACGAACCGACCAGCCAATTTGTAGTGTCTATGGCAAATATCCCCCTATAAAGCAATCTATGGGGATACCTACGTTCAGCTGTGGACTTTTGATAATTTGTAATAAATGAATTTATGAACGAAATCACGTTACATTTAAAACATTTTAACTTTTCTATGAATAGCTTTGTCTATCAGACAGATTTAAAATATCTATACTCATACGAACATTCTGTTTTACATAATGTTCTGGTCAATTATTTCAAATTGAACGTCGTGTAGGGGCAGAACTGTGACAAAATTATCAAAATGTTTATAAGCGGTTTGTTAGTCGCGTTATACGGTTAATTTAGTAATAAGCTAGTCACCCACCGGGCCGGCATTCCTCATGCAGATCATGCGCTAATTTGAATGGTTAACTACAGATACGGCTGCTAAATTATATGTTAGGACTTAGATAACGCAAATTGTCTTCTGTGTTTAGTTGTTCTGTATTAGTTTGTGCTTGCTGCCTGATAAATCATATTTTGTTATAATTTACAATCAATAATGAAACGCAATTTTGTAATGACGGTGTATAGTTTTGATACGCGAATAATTATTTCACACAAGTTGGACTTTTTTTGATAAAAATTGATTGTTCGTCATTTTAAAAGAACGGATTGGGTTGATGGGTTAGGGGATCCACCCATTCATTTTGGCCTATGAGTGTCGTAAGTGGCAATTACATTTCTAGCTCAGCTCATCTGTAGCACTATAATAATTTCCTATACATATTTATAAAATATGTTAAAAGGTCATGAGAGCTCAGTTTTAAACTTTTTGTGACTGTATCAATTGACTAAAATATTATAACTCCCACCTTTTTGAAATACTGTATAGTATTCGATATCCGATATGTGCATAAATATACATATGTAAAACATATTTTTTATAATATTATTAAGAATAAACATGTTCTGCGTACTTTGGATTTGTATGCACATAATTGTGACAATTTTCTGTGTCAAAATTGTGTGATTCAAGACTGTAGAAATATTCTTTTATCATGCTTTGTTTATGTCTGTTTTCAGTGTCCGTGTTCTGTTTAACTGTTTTCTCAGCAAGAGCTCATCAAAATACTGCACGTGTTATACCTTCAAAATTTTGATTTGATTAACACGCTCAAATAAAATCATTTTTGGTTTTGGTGTGCCACACCCACGTCTAATATTTCATGATAATTTGACTGATCGCTTTATATGTTTCTAAAAATATTTATTAGTTTTCTAACCCGACAACAGTCAATTATGATCCGTTCTTTCCAGCACAGAGTTGTCTACGATATCAGATAGATTTGGCTCTGGTTGGTGTACTACAATAGCATTGAATAAAAAGCTTTCCGTTACATAGTATAAAATAAATAAATAACGACTTGATACCGACGCATACTGAAGCGGCAGACAGCGGGTTTCGAAGCACGGAACAGCTTTTTGTGTGATCTACAGATATTTCATTTCAGAACTGTATGTTTGTCCATGTAAAATGTATGTAGGTATTTAAGTATTCATAATATTCAAAGATGTAGGTTAAACGCCTTTGCGATACAGGACAAATTCTTTGTGACAGTTTTATTTTTATTTCTTAAAAATCTGCGTCAGAAATTTTTAATATTTTATTTCCAAAATGAGTGAAAGGCCGAAATAAAAAACATGTCACGCAAATTCTTTTATACAATAATTATTTCATTACGCTTGATTCGTCAGTATGCTCAAGGAATTGATCGGAAGCGGTACATTAGGCATGCGATAGTTTTTATGCAACGATTCAATAGTAATGGAAAGTACATATGAGCAATTTAATACCAAAACGCTTAATTGTTACAGCGGACAGTTGTTTACGGAAATAATTGTAATGCTGGACAGCCCCCAGTGTCATCGGGATTACTTTCGTGCGATAAAACTTCGTCTTCAGTCTACGGCGTACATTATTGCCACATAACTTCGGAGTTATTTGTCGCGATATTCTGACGGGACAATGAACGCTAAAACGATGATGTCTGTTACCAATATATTACTCTTTGATGTCTGTGCGACAACTCAAGTGTAGCCGCGTTAGCAAAGTTTTCCGCCATTCTTCGGTCTGCGAGAATTATTGACAGTGGAGCGAATCGTCTTTCGCTCGAAGTGCCGAAGTCTTCGCGACGATTATGCTACTCTTATCTTGTTTTTCTTATTATTTTTCTCTTTAGCTTCTCCTTTTTTGTTCATCAATATATTTTTGGCGTACCATAAAGTGTTAGCTAGCTATCTACATACGTGGCGATATTACGAACCTTTACGTAATCACGATGAATGCGGTTTAGGCATAAGTCCAACATTTATGTATAGTCCTAGTCAGGGTATGATCATACATACTAAAATGAAACCCGCTTCCAAATACTATCCGACATAGTTTCGGTTTTAACATTCCTGTTTGAAAATACCCGGTTCCTTACTATAATTTTTCAGAATCTTCGTACCATTATAGTTGTTTAGCTTCATTTTCATATCGTTCTTCTATGTTACGAACCATTGGTGACAAACCGCCTCTCGTGGACGTGGATGAAGGAAGTCTATATGTTGAGCAGTGGACGCTTGTTATGTTGTAATGATGATAATGATAAATAATATCAACAGATATTACCTTTTACCTATCATAATTGTCTTGTGATTTTAACATACAGTGAAGTTATAAATTATTTTTTACGTATACCGTTTATTAAAGATGCCTTCAGTTTTCACTAAATAATGGTGCCATATCGGCAACTTCACAATATTTTAAATCCTTAATTCTAGTCGCCACTATTTACACAGGGGGTTCCAGCTAACTAAAAGAGACAAATTTACTAGATCGGTATAATAAGATATAGTCTTATTGTTTATACACAATGGTATAGTGTAGTGGGTAGTGCACAAACACAGTATCGTTGTTCCAGTGTCCAATTTTAAATCGTAATCATTTTGTTTGTTGCAAAAGTTTAATATTCGGTAGGTAGTGATTTGAATTCGTTCTTTTTTAAGGGAAAATATAATCTCAAATGGCTTAGCAAGATCCTTCGTTATGCCGAAAATATTGCAGCATTAATTTTGAAATAAATATATGGTAAAGTTGAGGATTAATGTTAAGGATTATGTTAGACGAAAACACGATTTCGTAAAATTTTCTCGATAGAAAAAAAATCCAAAGTTACTTCCAAAATAAACAATAAACCACTGTTATTCATAAAATACTTTAAATAAGATCATGAAACTTTGCATACTAACTGAACTAACTATAAAGCAGTGCTTATGTTATTTACTTTTTTTTAAAATACCATTATTTTCACTGTGAAAAGAAATTACCTAAACTATCGGCCTCTTGAAGCGTGATTCCTGCCGCACGGTCACTTCGCTTCCGCCTTTGAACGGGGAGGTTGTGTCGCTTACGATCAGAATATACATTACGCAACAGGACGACGTAAAATTAAAATGGGAAATAACCGTAATAAAAATAAGAAGCGACTGGCTCGGCGTTAAGAAACAGGCATAAATATGATAAACCTAATGAAATAAGTGTCTAACGACCTTTCTACTTACAGTATTAGTGATTACAAACATGTCGGTACATAGCATACGACGCGCGGGCAAGTGGGGACGAAATTAGAATTTGAACTGACTTACTCTATCCCCTTAATATAACATTTATAACAAGTGGTTTTAAACCAAATAACCTTTTCATTTTAAACCATGTAAAGGTGTGTGTATATTCATCATCATCATCATTATCATTAAACTTATTAAACTGCTGAATATAGACCTTCCGCAAGGAATGCCTCATGTATGTATACTATATGTAAAATATTTAATTAGTTTGTCATGTTGTGTTTACATATTTTATAATAATTAAAGAAAGTAAGAGGTCATGTAAAACGTAAGAGAAAATACTGCATCCTTCCTGCAATTTCAACACCTGCTGTGAGCAGCGAGGCATCGCGTGTTCACAACACGTGTTCCTTTCAAAGGAACAAGTAACATTCCCTCGCTTTCTTCTGAAGTTTCCTTTCAAAACGATGTCGGGGAGTGAAATATTCATTCGGAAACGACGAGTACCTACCGACGCGTCTGCTAAGTGAAGTGTCGTGTTCAACCAAATATCGTGAAAGTGGGGGCGAATTGTGACAAAGCAAGACAAATACAGCCTTTTAAAGTAGTCTCTAGTTAGTGAGTTGTTCATAGTAACGATGTCTTCATGTACTTTATATTATTCATTATCATACTTTTGGCTGATGCAGGTGACACTTTGAAATATAATGTCGAAAGTAACCATATTGTGACAATCCTTTTGCAAGCATAGATATAGTGCGTAAAGTGCACGTGCAAAAACAGAATTTACTTTTTATTTTATTTTCACCTTCTACCGTTTTTACATTTATGTGATGTATCGAGGCAAACGTTCAAGTGTATATTGTATGTGTATTAGTGTATATCGTCCTACACTAAAACAAGTATTTCCGTGCTAAATACGCGAAAGAAATTAGACACGAAACAATTATGGAAAATTACAATAGTCATTGTATTTTATTAAACGCTTTTAGGTGTTTTTAAATGTCAGATATGAAATAAAAAGAGCATATAAAAGGAGCGACGTTACCTTGCAGTGGCGTTGTAAGAATAAACCCCATATCGTCCTGAGCGTGTCGTAAGAGGCGACAGAAGGGAAATATATCAGCAGATCATCAGCAGCGTCTCCTAATAACGACTTAAAAATAAAAAAACTGCGTTTGCAAACCCTCCTGTCAAGCGTGGCAACTATGGTAAATATCCCCCCAATGAGGCAATCTATGGGGGAGGCCTGTGTTCAGCAGTGGACTTTAATAGGCTGTTAATGTAAGAGGAGTGTAACGTTTCATATTGCGATTGCCAGTACGTCCGCTATGCGTAAAAATTTTGTCAAAGCCTTTGATTTAGCCCCGCCATAAAGAGCTCACTCTATCTGCAAGGGAATATTATTTAATATGGATATTAGTAAAGAATAAGATGTTTAATTACAACTCGGTTTAGTTAAGTTTGCACTTGATGCGTATGAAGTAACAACAAAATATCCAAAAACTAAACAAATAGGTGACGAAATTTAACGATACGCACGTAGCGGATCGTTAAGGGGATAGTAAGTCAGCTCAAATTCTAATTTCGCCCCCACTTCCCCGCGCGTCGTATGCTATGTACCGACATGTTTGTTATCACTAATACTGTAAGTAAATAGGTCGTTAGATACTTGTTTCATTAGGTTTATTATATTTATGCCTGTTTCTTAACGCCAACCCAGTCGCTTCTTATCTTTATCACGGTTATTTCCCATTTTAATTTTACGTCGTCCTGTTGCGTAATGTGTATTCTGATCGTAAGCGACACAACTTCTCCCTTCAAAAGCCTAAGCGATACTAACGGGGCGACAGGAATCAAGCTTCAAGACGCCGATAGTTTAGGTAATTTCTTTTAACAGTGAAAATAATGGTATTTTAAAAAAAGTAAATAACATAAGTACTGCTTTATAGTTAGTTCAGTAAGTATGCAAAGTTTCATGATCTTATTTAAAGTATTTTATGAATAACAGCAGTTTATTATTCAGTTTGGAGGTAACTTTGGATTTTTTTCTATCGAGAAATTTTTACGGAATCGTGTTTTCGTCTAACATAGTCCTTAACATTAATCCTCAAATTTACCATATATTTATTTCAAAATTAATGCTGCAACACTTTCGGCATAACGGGAGATCTTGCTAAGCCATTTGAGGTTATATTTCCCCTTAACGGTAATATGAAAATCGTACTGACTCGACTATATGAACGGGTGCTGAGAGCGATGAAACGAAGGGTTTTCGCTTGCAGTGAGGTGCAAACTTAACTCACCCGGGTTGTAATATATGTATTATTTTAGTTACCACAAAGCTATTGGATCTATAAAGTGTCAGTTATGCGGCGTTTTCGACATTTGACGTCAGAGGTATATACGCTTACATACAATAACTGCTGCTACAATTCTGTACAAAGGAATGCAAGTGCAGTGTAATGTTTCGAAGTGAAGTAATTTAATAGAAATATTAATACCAAACCTTTATATTGCTACAAGAATTTTCAGTAAAGCTTTTGTAATATTTAATTCTAGTGACATTAGTGTTGAACTGAGGCTGACTTATTACGAAAACGTAAAGACAATGATAGAGTTTACTTTGAATTGTAAGATTGAAATCGCAGTATTTTTTATAAACGGTATGCAAACAAATTTCTACAGCATTTTTTGTCACTTTTCATCGTAAGAAAGAAGAAAACTATTCTACCAATATGGCTGTTGATAAATATCACTGTGTGTATTTAGAAAACCTTTAACTGGATAGTTAGTCACAAATTGTAAAAAATATTTTTGTCAATGATTAAAAATTCCTTATATCAGTTAAATTATGAATGTATTCTCTCAAAGAGCCATAGACAAGAGATATTGTTTTGTTAGATTGATAAGTTAAGATAAGTTAATTTAATTCATCATCATCATATCATTACAGCCCTTCACAAGTTCACTGCTGAACATAAGCCTCCCTCTAACGGAATTCCACAAAGCACGGTCCTGAGCCGCCCGCATCTATCAACTTGCTGCATATCTTACCAGGTTGGCTGCATTATACTTCGCCTACGCGTACGAGGCTAGCATTGCCCTAATGTAATTAAATTTAAATTAATTAATTATCTAACTAGCTAATTTAATTAGTTTTATATAATTAAATAAGTTTATAATTAAATAAAGTAGTTCACCATGTGTAGCAATTAATTTATGCTTTACTTCATTAATAACCACAGGTGACATAACATGCCTCGCTAAAGATATGAGATATGTGATACTACGACCGATATTCCGTTTGCCAGGCTTGTCGATTATGGCATATTCGCCTTACTCAGTCAGTCAGTGAATGCACAGGGCCTGTGGCACAGGCCCTGTGCATTCACTGACTTATGAATAAAATGAAGAAAAATGTTCTAATTATAAAATCGTATTTGCAATTGTTTTGATAATAATTATTTTCTTTGCTTAGAAATATTTACAACTAAGATGATTAATAATCTTCATTGAATTAATTTTGTTTGTAGCTTTTAATTTCCTTTTGTTATGATAGACTTCATGAAGTTAGTATTCCATTACCATTAAAGCCTATTAAAGTCCATTGCTGAAAGGTTTCTCCCATTGATTGTCTAATAGGGAGGACCTTTCCATGGATGCCACTGAAAACGATTTTGTAACTCGAGCCGAAAGTTTTCGGGGCTTTGGATTAGAGCACGAAGGGGACGGAGCGTTGACTTCATTAGACTTGACCTCTCCAACTTCACGTTCACTCTTGCGATCACTGAGACATCACTGAACTGTTGTCGTCTGGCCGTCATAATGAAGTCAATCTCATTTTTGATATGTCCATAGCGGCGTCTGCACTGCTGTGTTCCAGTCCGTGGGTGTAGAAAGCCTTTATAATAAGAGGCAGTGAAGCAGTCTTAGTCTTCAGAGGTGACAACGCATCTATAGCCTCCATTATTTGATAAAGATACTAATAGTTACTTTGCAACCATCCGCTCCATTAACGAAAATGATGTGTCTTACCTAGTTTGAAGAGCATCTCCCGCCCTCCCTCAACTGCGTGCATTTATCCCGTCACCACTAATCACTAATTAACCACTAATCACGTCACACTAATTAGTAAAAATTTTTAATTATAATGAATTTCCGCAAAGTAACGCCTCATTCTATCAATTATCCTTTATTTGAAATTGGTTGTAGGCTCCAGTAGGCACTTAACCATCGTGTAGATAGATATCGTTTGTCATAAAAATACAGAAAGGTGTTGGATAAAGTTATATTGTTGCAGGAGGGTTGACAACCGCAGTCCTTTATCGTCTATCTTCTGTTTCAGTTTCCCTGTTGCCTCCTACAATACCCATCGGACGATAAGGGGTAGTGGATATTCTTACACCGCCACTACTCGGTTTATGGTAGATAGTATATTTCTCATTTAATTTTAAAATAAATATTTCCTAAGTTTACGCGAACACTACTTACACTTATGTATGTTATATTTTTAATTCCCGACGTTTCGTGTGCTTTACAGCACCCATGTTCAGGGGCAGAGATGACAGATAGCTATGACATTGGGACTTCAAACATCTCACCCCCCCCCCCCCCCACTCCCCGTGAACATGTGTGCTGTAAAGCACACGAAACGTCGGGAATTAAAAATATGTCGATTAAACGCGATAAAATCCGTATAAGTGGTTTTATCCACTAATTTTAAAATTTTATTATTTGAATCGTCTCATTCCAGAACGATTAGTGTTGTCATATCCTATTATATCCTTCAAATTCTTAAATATACAGCGTACAGCATGAAACATGATAACATTAAAGTAGACAACATAACTAGATACTTATTGGTATACTTATAAGTTATAAAGACAAAACGTCATGTCTACTTAACTCGCTCCAATTGACGCGTTACAAGAAAATGCCTGTTTGATTTTAGCTCGGTATGCAACTGTGTAATTTAACTCTTAAAATTTTAGAATGAATATTGTTTTCATACTAAATCGGTCACTTAATTTTTTATCCTTTCTTCTTTATCCTAAATTCTAAATGCACCAGAAAGCTCAGAAATTAAGTATATAAATGCGCCCTCCTTTCTGCCAAGGAGGGTCGCGTTCGTATACGGCTTAGAGATCTCCAGTCAGATCGTTAAGCCATTTCCTAAAAGGTGGTGTTTAGTGGGTAAAAGTCGCCACATAACCACGCAGCCGGCTGCGTGGTATGCTATGAGCATTCACCACCTCCCTCCCCCGCTTTCCGGAGGGTTGCCCATATTTGCTTCGGGCGCAAAAAAAAAAAAAAAAAGCTTAATACATTCAGAACAAATCCGGTCATATTTTAGACGGATTTCGCAGTATTTTACCTGGCCTAATAACTCAAAACAATACATCGCCGTAAAGGTTAAACCACGATAAATACATTGGCAATGAATGAACTTAGCTAAATGGAAATAAGGTTCTCCCGTTGTAAACTAGTGATATTGTCCCATCGCTGGTTCCTTGGTTATCTGATTGAGTGGTTTTTAAGATAATATAGAATAGGATATGTTCCTATTTTAGTTCTTAATATAGTTATTTTGAAATAGTATTCGTAAAACTGCGATTTTATTCATATACTTTCTTAATAAAATAATAGTCTATTAAGAAAGTAGGTAAATACTTATTATTAAAAAAACATGTATGCAGTTCACACGCAGTAGAACAGAAACCTTCAGAGAACTCTCGTAAACTTCGAGAGTATGAGACGAATGCACTCTGCATTCACAAGTAGGATAATTATATAAATAAACTATTTATTATAATATTGTTACAAAGGAGATTAACGAAATTGGGTGCTTGACATAGTTCTGAACAGTTATACAAAAATATGTAGGTAATAAAGCGATAAATTATAAGCATAATTAAATCGTTTTTATTTCTCTTGTGCTTGGAAAATTATAAAAACATTTCATAATCTGAAAAAAAACGGAGGCTAATGCTTTTACTTTAGCAAATACGAACCGTTTTTAATTTTTTTAGTTAAGAATTTTGGCTTGGATGCAAGTCTTTTAAGCTATGTCTTCATTTAATTTAGGATTTTGCTACATAACCTAGGAATTATATAACATAAATTAAAAGAAAACCCCAGGACCTGCAAGAATATGATTTGTTGATATACTTATCAAATATTTTAATCTTCAAAATAAGACATATTTGAACATTGTTCACGCCGGGCCAAAACTTGTATGAAATCAAGTTCATCTCCTTTAAAAATTATATTAAACACTAACAAATCGATCTGCTGCCATGATGTCTGGATTCAACAGGAGCGCCACCTACCGGGTCCAACTATGTCTATAGCCTTTGCGCAAGTGCAAGCAATAACTTGACAAAGTTTTACCGCAATTTGATGAATGGTATGGCAACGCATAAATAATGAACATACAAACGTCAATAATAGAAGAAGACTTAATAATTGTGGAAATATAGTTTTAAATATTGAAGACTTATGAATGAGGAATGAGTACCTGAATGACCGAGCTTTCCTCGGTATTTTTTTTTGGAAATCGTGTGTTTGGAAATTATATTTAGATACAAATTACATACTGAAGAAACATGAATAGTATTTTTTGATCTTATTGACATAATAGAAAAAAATGAACTGGTTATTTGAATATAAAATCATGAGTGCAATTAGTTTAAATTAAATTTTAAAAAATACTAAAAAAGGGCTCGATATAATAGATTTTCTCACAAAAGAAGGGAACTTGAAAAACAAGGAAAAAAAATTGGACCGAAGACAGGACGCGAACCAGGGCACAACGATTTCGCGACCACCCAATATCCCACTTGAGCTATTACTATCATTATTATACTGTCAAAATTTACCTTTTTATAATTTAGCAGTTTTTCATTGCCTGAAAACACGGAAAAAATTACATTTTTTTAAAAATGATTCCTAGCTAGATCGATTTATTGCCCCCGAAATCTCATGGACACTAAATTTTATGAAAATCGTTGGAGCCGTTTCCGAGATTCCGATTATGTATATATATATATATATATATATATATATATATATATATATATATATATAACTTACAAATAAATTTGTCGGTATGATAAGCTCGCCACCAACTGTAAGTTAATTGTACTATGTCCGTAACTTTCGCGCAAGTGCAAGCAATAAATTGACAAAATTCTTTTTGCAATCTGATGAACGTTATGGCATAAACAGATACGAACAAACAAATATAAATTTTTATATATTAGATTATATTATATTATGAATAATATGAAACACTGTATACTGTTCTATCTCATTCTCTCGCAGGCTAAATCCTATAGATGTATATGTTTGTTTCTTTTTAGTGGCGCTTTTTTGTTTCATCGAGTTCCTCATCAAAGCGATTCTCAAGAAGTTTTTACTTCAAAAAGAGACCTCTAAGTATTATTTAAAATAATTGTAGGGTGTGTATGTATGTAAATAAAATATAAATAAATTTGTAACCAACACTATACTGTTTTCTATCTCATTCTCTCACAGGCTAAATCCTATAGATGTATGTTTGTCTCTTTTAGTGTTGCTTTTTCGTTTCTTAGAGTTCCCCATCAAAGCGATTATGAAGAAGTTTTCACTTAATTTGAATTGTAACAGGCTCTTTTGTACTGCTATTTTAATAAGTAGAGAATGCATTAAGTCGAGTAAATTGAATTGAAAAGGTGAACATTTCTTTTCTTATTAAACGACGACCGTAAAATAGATTTTCAATAAATTGGATACTAACTGAGCAATAAAACAAGCAACTGATACAAATGCGGCCATACTATCTGTTGGAGAAAGGGCAGTACCATCTTGTTTAACGACTCATATTAAAGTTTAATCGAATGTAGAACGCTCGAGTAGATTTGATCATGTGTAACTATGGCCATTTGAGTTTGAAAGTTGTGTGAATTGTAACTGGATTCTATGGTTGTATAAATCTATACAAATAAATGAAATTGAAGTGGCTATTTGTAATGTTTGGAAACGAGGCGTTCCATCTTAGTCCTCACGGGTGACAACGCATCTGCATTTTGATTCGTAATCGAGGATAGATGTAGATGTCTATGGGCCACAGCAACCACTTACCATCAGGTGGACTGTGTGCTCGTTTGCCCTATTCCGTAAAAAAATGTCAAAATAACAGCTTTTCTCTAATTTTTGTCTGTCTGTTTGTTTGGACTACTCTCCGAAATGGCTGGGCCGACTTTGACGGGACTTTCACTGACAGATAGCTGATGTTACCAGTAGTAACTTAGGCTACTTTTATTTTAGAATATAATTAAAAATGAAATTCAATCGTAGTAAATTACACAAGGGCGAAGTCGCGGGGAACAGCTAGTTATTAATAGGTTTAAGAATATACGTAAAAATTTATGATTGAAATACGTGATGGAAATATATTGAATTCTGACCTAAATAGAACTTTACGACGTCTCGCAACATCTTTCAAAATGACAAATAAACAAGCGATGGACATAGAAGAATGGAAAAATAGGATATTTGCGGGCTGTGAATATACTATATGCATTGCCTACTTACACTGAAGAGTTGAAATTTTTATTACGATTGAATTTTATGGGTTTTATTTAATTTTTGCGCGGAACCCAAATTTTAAAAAAATAAATAATAGCACCCTTAGTTACTCCGTATAACGGCATATATCTGCCAGTTAAAGTCCCTGTTAAAATCGGTCTAGCCATTTTGGAGATTAGCCGGAACAAACAGACAGACAGACGACAGTGGTAGAGCCATGCTGCAGCTATATTAATTGTATAGTTGTAGCACGAATGGGTCGGCTCGACCGGGGAAGGACCACCCTCTCACAGAATACCAGCGTGAAATAGTAGCTTAATGCTTCTGTGTTTCGTATGGTGAGTGTAGAGAACCGGAGACCCTTTTTACTGGATAAGAGGCATTCCTTCTTAGTCCTCAAGGGTGACAACGCATATTCATTTTGATTCGCAAACGAGGATAGATATCTATGTCTATGGGCCACAGCAACCACTTACTATCAGGTGGACTGTGTGCTCGCTTGTCACCCTTTTCCTATAAAAAAAAGACATTTAAAAATGTTTATTGTTATAAGCGCCGTGCATAATTTCATATGCTTTTAGTAAAAAGCTGTTATTTTGATATGATATACAAACAGCAACTTATTGAAAAAAAAAATCTCTTTTGTTGTAGAATGTATATAATTAAGAAAAAGAAAAATAAAATGTAAAAAACACTTTCCCGCCATTTTTCAATTGTTTTTCTTTCCGCCGAAATGAGTGATTTTAACGAAGAAATTCGATGCATTCTGAAGTTTTATTACAAAAAAGAACAAAAAAGGGGAAAGATACGACTCAAGCCGCGAAAAAAAATTCTGCAGTTTATAGGCCCAATGGAGTGTCAGTAAGAGTAAGAGTAGCACAAAGTTGGTTCAATGTATATATAATATTAATATTATAGTAGTATAATAGTTTCAGTCCAAGAATTTTTATGTCAAAGAATCAGCTCGCTCTGGTTGCCTCATACGGATAAAGCCGATGTCATTTTTGAAAAAGTGAAGCAAGTTCGGCATATTGGTAGTTACGACACAGCCGAGGAATTGAGGATCGACCACAACGGTTTTGACCCATCAGAAAAAGGCCGATTATACAAAAAAGCTCGTTATTTGAGTATCATACGAGCTCACTCATATGCGATTTTCTATTGAAACGTAATGAAACCGAACCCTTTTTGAAAAGATAGATTACTGGTGATGAAAGTAGATCATCTACGACAAGAACGTGCGAAAAATATCATGGTCAAAGGGTAGCCATGGTCCATCTAGCGAAATCCGGATTAACACGTAATAAGATGAAGATGTGTGTATGGTGGGATTGTAAAGGCATCGTTTATTATGAGCTTTTACCGCCGGGAAAAACTATCGATTACGATCTTCACTACCAACATCTATTGAAACTCAAGCAAGAAATAGAAAAAAAAAAAACGACAGGAATTGATTATCATGATAACGCCAGCACACATCTTTGGACATTCAACAAAAATTGAGAGAGCTTAGTTGCACTTGACTCATACCGATGCCTAAGCTTGTCCGAATCTGCTGATAAGTCACTCTTTTGTCAACACTGATGTTATCTTCAGTCGTCGCCGTAGAAGGCCGTCCCTCACGCAGATCATCGGTTAGATTAGTGCGACCACGTTTAAACTCATTAAACCAGTTGTAAACAGTGGCACGAGATGGGCTTCCCCGTGAAAGGCCAATCGAAGTCTATCATAACTTTCTTGTTGACTTAAATGACATCGAAAGTCATAAAAAATCATTGTACGAAAATTTTCTCGCATTAAATTCATGCTGACGTGACATAGACAATTTTCAATTTGCCGCCGAATCGTAAACAAATGACAAATTAATAAAAAACATATACAATAATATTGGCAAAGAGTTTCTATTTCAAAATTCGAACTTATTTTTTTATTATATCGTTTACAAGTTGCCAGTTCTAAAAACTTTCAGTGTCGCCCTTGTATATCGAACTGACTTTTGTGTGGGAGTAAAAAACAGCATCTAGCGATGGGTCGTTGACGATTTTGCCATACGTGATAGAGCCACGCTGCAGCTATGTTACGGTTGCTGCACGAATGAGTCAGCTCGACCGGGGAAGCACCACGCTCTCACGGAATACCTGCAGTAAAATGGCAGCTTAATACTGCCGTGTTTGGTATGGGGATTATAGAGATCCGTAGACCCTTTTTTACTGATCTTCATTTAAACATAGAAATAAATGAAATGAAACGAGGCATTCCATCTTAGTACCTCAGGGGTGACAATGCATCTGCGTTTTGATTCTTAATCGAGGATAAATGTAGATGTCTATAAGCCACAGCATCCACTTACCATCAGGTGAACTGTGTGCTCGTTTGTCAACCTTATTCTATAAAAAAAAATTGTTAATGCATCCACCATATAGTCCTGACCTTGCATCCTCAAACTTTAACCTGTTTCGGTCTCTTCAGAATTCTTTAGGTAGTGTTAGGCTAACATCAAGAAAGGACTGTTAAAGCTACTTGTCGCACATTTTTGATCAGAAATTCCAAGCAAAACAACAAACAAGAGAAGCACAAAGAAAAAGTTATCGAACGAAGCGGCACATTTATATTATAATTAAATGTACTTAAGTAAACTTTGAAAAAAAAATGTGTTGAATTTGTTTATAAAATACGAAGAAACTTTCCCCGACCTTACATAATATTAATGTACTCCACTGCTAAACATCCATCCGTTGAAGCCATCTCCCGTTGCAGGGAGAGTTCGTAGCCGGTTTAATGATTGCGATACCAGTAGTCGCCGGTCTAGGTATTTATTTTATGTCTTTTGTTAACGATATGATTATATTGCCATATGTCTGAAGCCATAATTTTTTTTCTGGCATTTCCTATAGACGCTACTTTCGACACCTACGGGACGAAATGAGGTGGCCGATTCACTTACGCGACTTATGCCTCCACCATACAGAAATGTTAATTAATTGATATTATTATTTACACAGGATATTATCATAACATTATCGTATTTACAATTCTTCAAAAGTAGATACAGTGCACAACATAGGCCTCCCGCCAAGAAAAGCGACAAAACATTGTCCTAACGCACCTGCATCCATCGACTTCCAACATGAGTTATCAAATTGAAGTAATTTTTTTTTATAGAATAATGGTGACAAACGAGCACACAGTTCACCTAATGGCAAGTGGATGCTGTGGCCCATAGACATCTACAAATTAACCTAGATGAAGAATCATAATGCAGATTCGTTGTCACCCCTGTGGACTAAGATGGAATGCCTCGATTCCAGTTAAACGGGTCTCCGGTTCTATACATTCACTATTTTACGCTGGTATTCTGTGAGAGCGTGGTCCTTCCCCGGTTGAGCCGGAGCATTCGTGCTACAAGCATAATATAGCTGCAGGGTGGCTCTTCCATGTATAAACAATGCTTGCATTCACTTTTGTCTGTTTTCTATCTAGATTTAATGTAATTACTAATTATAACATGAAGAACTAAAAATAAAAACTTTTACCTCTCATTAAGTATTTCTCTTGTATCGTGGAGGCCTCTAGTAGACACAGATTGCACAGGGGCGCACATACAAACCGAAACAATTTTTCTCGACAGTACAAATATGTACTTGTTTCGTGTGGCAATCGAACCCGTGGCCCATGGCGCAGCAGATTAACACTGGTGGGCTACTGGTAACACCATCCAGCCGATAATGCCATTGCTAAATAAATAACGGAATGTTACTACTTTTAAGTGACGTGTACTTATAAGTGCTGTCCTTATAAGAGCCGTGGTAGCTCAGATGGTTAACGCTCGCTTTAAATATAACAGAACGCGAGTACCCCAGGAAAGATCCCCGACAGCACCAGTGAAATTGTTAATTGCAATTTTAAGCGCTGTTTTACCACGTGTTCGGCGGTAAAGGAAAACATCGTGAGGAAATTTGCATGTCTGAGGAATAAGAAAAAAAAATATTTCGAAGACATGTGAAGTTCTCCAACACGCATTGGGTCAGTGTGGCGGACACTTCCTTGCCCTAAAACCCTCTCAGAAATGAGGGAAGGACTGTGCGCAGAAGTGGGACGTATATTATAGGCTGTAACTTTACTTTACTACTTGTAAGTTTTTGGTTCTTTTCTTGCTCCAAGGCAATTTAGCGAGGAAACGCAGCCTGTATGATATTTTCAGTTTTTAGTTTTAGTTTTTAAATATTGTATGCTCGTATATTTAAATGTTATGCTTAGAACTGGGAGATTAACTTTTCTAGATTAACTAATAAATAAATATATAATATAATAGACATTTTCGGACTTTAAAAACAACTTTGTTTACCTCGGGTAAGAGTTTTTGTAATAAAAACACAAATAAGTTCGCAGCCTTATCTTGATTGTATCCTACATCTCAACATAAGTATGCAGCTATGGTTATAACTGGATTTCCGAGACGCACGTAATATGATATGATCCCATGCACACACTTCCGTATGAATGAACTTCCGTCTGCGTGAGGGACAGGACGGCAAGTCATCTGTATATTATGCTTTTGTAGAAGCGACGATGTGCGCTGTGTGCAATACTGTTTATAGAGTGAACAGAAAAACACCTGGAATGAGACAAATTAACAACAAATTAAAATAATACAGTCGTGCGTATATTGATTAGCCTACTCGTATATCTAATATTGTAAATTTGGTGTCATTCACTAAATGATTTCTCGTGTTTACGCGAACGCTACATATAAACTAGTTTTCACGGATTTTTTTATAGAATAGGGCATAGGACAAAGGAGCACAAAGTCCAACTGATGGTAAGTGGTTCCTGCGGCCCATAGACATCTACATCTATCCTCCATTAAAAATCAAAATGCAGATGCGTTGTCACCCGTGAGGACTGAGATGGAATACCTCGTATCAGTAAAACATCCAAATTTTAATAGAGAAGATGCTCATGTGCTTGGGATCCTATAAATAATAAAATTAAATCCCAGTCCGAGCATATAACTCCAAAACTTCGAGGTACTAAGTTCGTAGTTGTAGATCGGATCAAAATTAATAATTTTAATCTGAAGGTAGGAGTTAACTACGACATTTGGATTTTGGACGTCAAACACCTAAGTCTAAACAACGAACATGGGTGCTGTAAATTACTCGAAACATCGGGAATATAAAATAAGTTAATATACGCGATAAAATCTGTAATAACTAGTTTTATTTAAATGTATTTAAATTAAGTAATTAGTCATTTTTTAATAAATTGATTTGTTAATAATTTAAATGTTTCTATACGTGATTGTAATTTTGTAATCAATAAAGTCTGTTTTAAGAGCCTCGGGTATTAATATGATGTGCCATTCTCCCTTTGACTGTACAACCGCTGCTGCGCCTGTGCGGGGGCTGGGGAGAAGAGCATTGTTATTACGATGCACCGCTCTCCTTTCTGGGCTGGAATGTGAACAGCGTTGGAGTCATAGGATGAGTTAACCGTGTGGTGACGGTGTAAGAATATCCACTACACCATAACATACAATAGGTACCACACACATTCCGAGGGTCTCATATGAGGCGACAGGTGGAAATAAACCAGGAAATGAGGAGCAGCGTCTTCCTAATAACATCTAAAAGATTGAAAAACTTGAGTTGCCAATTAACCTGTTAAGTACCTGTTAATTAAAAAAAAGAAGACTCTAAGTTTTAGAAAAAAAAATTAGAGTGATTCTTAGGTATCCTGTTATGATTCTGTTCATGTTTACCATTATAAAATATTAAATACAAAAAATTATACAATTACAGAACACGCGATGCGGACGGCCATTGGGTAACAATACCGCCACACGTTCAAAGTTATTATCGCTCAGCTGAATTTTATAAGCAAATTGTGGTAAAAAAAACATGTATTCAGAACATTTTTATATTCAGTATTAATATAACTGTTTTGGATAAGCGGTACCTAGCCAGAGTGTCTGCAACAAAAAAATTGTATACTTGTATTATTAACGTTTCATTCAAATTATGAAAAGACGATAGCTGCCGAGTTTCTTTACTTTCTTCTCCGGTCGGAAGTGCTCCATTTCCAAATGGCCATAGAGTATGAAAAATCTTAACGACTTCCCCCAGAAATCGCTTTCGTAGGCTCTCACAAAGAATGTTCACGTACACACTGGCATCTTCGTTAAGGTATGACTAAAAAGCAGATGCCTTTGTAGTTTTTGATATAACCCGTAGATAACTCTATGCCGTTTTACTTTTCTTTGATGCCACTAAAAATGAATTGTTTCTTAAGCGGCAATTTATTTTATGGTTGTATGACGAGATATGTAACCGTAAGGAGAATGAAAGTCGCCCATATTTGGGTTTATAGCCGTTATCGGTGAATTACTTATCCTTTTACACTTTTCCTTTCGACCGGTCGCATTGCTATAAATGTAAAATATTTTTATGTGTGAATAATTCAAGCGGATTGTTTTTTCGGAGCAAAGTAAGTGTTATTACTAATTATGAAGGTACTAAATTTTTAATAAACACGACGTAAGAACCCTTGTACATTTTCCTCTTATCAGTTTGATAGAAAGTGGAATTAGTTCTATGTTAAAGTGAAGATCAGTGTTGTAATTAACTCTTTAAATGGCAAAGTGAAAATTTAATTTCCTTTCTGTATTTCTTTGGTCTCGAATATTTTTGTATCAGGTACTAGGAATAAGTGTCTCTGTAATCATTTCTTATATTTACGTGAATACTACATGTAGAATAAATACAATTTTAAGGCTTTTATCGCCTTTAAATTTAACTTCAACGCGAGCCAAGCGTTATGATAGGGTGCTTAAGACAGTATAATAAATATGGTGCAGTTATTTCATAACGTTAATTTAAAATCAGTTCTTTTTAAGTCCAACCTACTTAGAAAAAAACAAAGACATTATATACTGGGACCTTCCCATAAGTTTAAGATGACCCCTTGGAAAAAAATCAAAATCGATAGTGTAGTACTAGTATCTGATAAAATTAGGCAAATAAAACATACGGGGCGTCTTGGGGGTGACACAGATTTTTTTGACGGAAGTAACGTACACTAATAAAATCTATAGTCCGTGGTCACAGTTATCGCATAATGTCAAAATAGGCAAGGCACTCATATATTTTTAATATGTTTATTATTAACCTTTTTTCTGCTTTATGTATGGACTTTTTCTAGAGATTTACATTATTGCCAATTCACCTGTCAAGCGTAGCGATATGCAGGGCAATGAATTGGCGACCTCAATCATCATCTATATTTATTATCAATTAAAAATCAAAATGCAGATGCGTTGTCACCCCTGCGGACTGAGATGGAATGCCTGGGTTCCAGTTAAAAGCATCTCCGGTTAGTGTAGAACTAACCATACGAAATACAGTAGCATTAAGCGGCTATTTTACGCTGGTATTCTGTGAGAGCGTGGTCCTTCCCCGGTCGAACCGACCCATTCATTCCGTAACCATAATATAGCTGCAGCATGCTCTACCACGTAGAAAATTTTACAAGTCGTAAAATTTTCTGGGGGCTGGAGCCTCATGTCACCGATATAAGCTTATATCGGTGACATGAGGCTCCAGGCTCAATGTACGTTCCATGTACAAGCCAAGATTCTTAACAAAGTTGGAGAACTGTATTACTAGATCATTATATGTAGTATAGGGAATGCAACGTAGCGGAATCGATTTTAGCTAGCAATTTCGAACTTCTTACAATCATAGCTTGACATTTGTAGCGATTGACAGTGGCACCAAAGCTCAATGATCAATCAAAACAAAAACAAAACAAACACACAAATATTTAAGATTAGCATTTTATTTTTCAATCGCATTATGGATGATATCTATATCAGATTGCGTGTAAAATCATCAACCAATCATCGGCGTACAGATAGTACGAAAAAGTAATATTGTGCACACACATCATCACTGCAACTTTCAGTAAAACAGTTGTGGTGCTGCAACCAGGAAGAAATACGGTTTTGTAAACACAGTAGTTAGGTACCTACTGTCTTTACCTGGCCGAATTTTTGTGTTTCCAAGTTAGGGTTTCATCTTTATTCTTCACTGTTTTACCAGATAATAATCATGCAAGGCACATCAATAGTATATTTTTCTGTATAAAAAAAAAGATATCAATCCGAAGTTAGTCTTGAAGCAGGGTGACCACGTAGCGAACAAAAAGTTATTTTTTTTTTGGGATAAGCTTGACAAGCGAGTAACGGTAAGTGGTTGCTGTAGCACATAAACATCTACATCTATCCTCGTTTGCGAATCAAAATGTAGATGCGTTGTCATCCGTGAGGACTAAGATGGAATGCCTCTTTTCCAGTATAATGGGACTCCGGTTCTCTACACTAACCTTACGCAACACAGCAGCATTATGCTCTATTCTGTGAGAGCGTGGTCCTTCCCCGATCGAGCCGACCCATTCGTGCTACAACTATACAATTAATATAGCTGAAGCGTGGCTCTATTACGTACAACAGGGTCATCCTAAACTAATACACACTAGTTAAAACTGCTTAGAAAGCTCTCATACTTACGTAGCGAAGTTTTTGCAAAGTTTAAAGACAATGCGACCGTGAGAAGTACTTAAAATTAATTAAATTGATTTGCAAGAAAATATTATAACGTTAAAACAAACTTTTTTTATAGGATAGGGTGACAAACGAGCACACAGTCCACCTGATGGTAAGTGGTTGCTGCGACCATACAAAGCACAGCAGCATTAATCTACTATTTTACGCTGGTATTGTGTGAGAGCTTGGTCCTTCCCCGGTCGAGCCAACCCATTCGTGCTACAACTATACTACTAGTATAACTGCAGCATGGCTCTACCACGTATAAACTATCAAAATAAAAATAATTTTATTCATCGGTTAGAGACATTCATACATATACAGCAATATTATAGTTTATCGGCTCGGTTCGACGAGAGAAGTACGCGTGGTACTTCATACAGAATACCAGTTAAAATAGCAGCTTAATATTGCTGTGGGTGGTGAGTTGTAAAGAACCGGAGAACATTTTTACTGGATACGAAACATTCCATCATAGTCCTCAGAGATGACAACGCATTTTGTAATTTAGGATAGATGTGGATGTCTACGGGCCGTAGCATCTACTTATAATCAGGTGAACTGCGTGCTCCTTTGTCACATTTATTCTTTAAAAAACTACTGTTATCTTATTCTGGTTTAATACGAGTTGCCTGATGTTTCATATTCGTTGACACTTCCTAAAATACATTTGAAATTAATTTGTCGCGTTCTATCAACGCTGCTGTTAAATAGACGCTAACGTTCCTGTTTAATCGGTGTTTCTCTAGCAGCATGCGTCGTCACGGTCGTTACTGACGCTTCGGCATTAAGTTTAGGGTATAACAGTTTATAAGTGGATCAAAAATACAAAAACAATAAAATTTTAAGAGTATTTAGCTTTATTTTTGTTCATCATGATTCTCTCACAAATCTCTCAAATTTAAAGCGTAGTCGGACGTAGTCTTATTGTTATTGTATACGATAATTTATTTATTTATACTCTTTATTGCACAAAACATCTTAATAACGCACAAAAACCTAAATTTATAAATTTAAGTACAATAATTATTTTATCATATCAATAGACGTTCATGTAGTGGTAAAATTATATTGAGGATCATCGACACCACACATCTTTTTACGATAAAGAATCAAAATTCAGAGCTGCTATTTTAAGGTGGTATTTCGTCAGAGAATACCAATAAAGTTATAGTGAGCGTGGCTCTACTAAGAAATGAATACTTCATACTTCTTACTTCAGTATTACTCTTAATGGTTGGTTTGGTAAAAGAAATGTTCTTTCAATGCTCATTAGCAATAAATGAAACAACATGTATGAATATTAAATTGCATTTGTGTAGGTTTATTTTGTACGGATCCCTTTCGTTAAAGTTGTGTAACACGCTTGCCGTTAGCAACTGTCTCCATATTGGAACGCCCCATTTCTTATTTACATTGAACTTAAAATAGTATGCGGAAGCGTTTCCCGTGGGTGTTTGAATAAGGCAGTAAAGGGGCTAGGAATTTATATTTTAATGCTGGATGTTTAGTTGATGGACTTGGATTGAGGAAATTCTTTATTTCTTCTTCTCTGGTGTAGAATTTTTCAACTGTTTCGTAATATATTCGCGCCCTAGTATTTCGTATATCCGGGGTTAAGCGCTCACTCTGAATTTAACATATCGCGAGTAACTCAAGTTTGATTTCCTCTGGTACCAATGAAATTGTTAAGTTTCAGTGCTTTACTACGTGATCCGTGATAAAGAAAAACATCCTGAGGAAACATGCATGTCTGTTGTCTGAGTAATATGATGACCCTCTCAAAAATAGGAGAGGGCTTGTGGCAAGCAGTAGGAACATCCTACTGTAGTAATGCACCTAGAAGCTGTAATTTTTCAAATTTTTAAATGTTCAGTTGTAATTATCTTGTATCGATATCTTATATTAAGGGGAAATATAATCTCAAATGGCTTAGCAAGATCCTCCGTTATGCCGAAAGTATTGCAGCATTAATTTTGAAATAAATATATGGTAAAGTTAAGGATTAATGTTAAGGACTACGTTAGACGAAAACACGATTCCGTAAAATTTTCTCGATAGAAAAAAAATCCAAAGTTACCTCCAAACTGAACAATAAACCACTGTTATTCATAAAATACTTTAAATAAGATCATGAAACTTTGCATACCTACTGAACTAACTATAAAGCAGTGCTTATGTTATTTACTTTTTTTAAAATACCATTATTTTCACTGTAAAAAGAAATTACCTAAACTATCGGCGCGTAAGCTTGATTCCTGTCGCCCCGTTACCCGTTACTATCGCTCCGGCTTTTGAAGGGAGAAGTTGTGTCGCTTACGATCAGAATATACATTACGCAACAGGACGACGTAAAATTAAAATGGGAAATAACCGTTATAAAAATAAGAAGCGACTGGGTTGGCGTTAAGAAACAGGCATAAATATGATAAACCTAATGAAATAAGTATCTAACGACCTATCTACTTACAGTATTAGTGATTATAAACATGTCGGTACATAGCATACGACGCGCGGGGAAGTGGGGGCGAAATTTGAATTTGAGCTGACTTACTCTATCCTCTTAAGGTCTCTTTACGTTCAGGACATTTCAAAATAACTGGCTATTATCAAATTTACAAAATGGTTAAGGCACATTATGTACGCTTATATTATTACGTTTTAAGAGGATATCTGTGCTGCAAGACATTTAAAAATTATGTTTTTAACGATCTATTGCCGATACGTTATGACCGAATAACCGAGCTAACCAAGACATACAACTTCAACTTCGACTTATTATACCTAAAAATATTGACGAAATCTTCACCCGTACTTCCCTATTTCCTCCTCCAAACATGACCGATGTAAGTTGGGACTATGTGTGTATATTTTTTTAGTTTTATGTTCTTTACATTTGTGTGTTGGAGGAGTGGATATTCTTACAGAGCCACTAACGCTGTAAAAATTTCTTTAATTATTTATTTAAGTAAAATAAACAACAACACAGGAAACTGCCCGTGGTGGATATAAGATTGGATCGTAAAAAATATTTGCTCTGATGATTTCTTAAATTTGCGAGAACACTACACATTGAATAAAACTATTATTTACGGATTTTATGGCGTTTAATTACTACTTTAATTTATTTTTATTATTCCGACGTTTCGGGTGCTTTACAGCACCCATGGTCACGCGGGGGGGGGGGGGACTGAGATGTTTGACGTCCCAATGTCATAGTTAGTCCGGCTACCTTCAGTTTTTGAACATTAGTTTTTGGTCCGATATACGCAAAACGCATTTACGCAAATCGGAGCAAAAATTAATATTCAATAATAGTTTTATTCAATGTTTGCTCTGGTGTCATTCCAGGGAGAAACAATACCCAATATGTTTGTTTGGACTTACTGGCCTTCGAATATCCCTTTAACAGTTACAGGTATCGATCATTTCTATTTTTGGAATTACGTTCTTACGAAATGTCGCGCAAATTGAGCATGTAGCGTCACTGCCCTGGTTCGGTCAAATTGCTACTCTCCGCATTGTTGCGTGCTCATCTTTGCGCAATGGGCACGATGTCGTTCGCTGACATTATTCGACCGAATTGCTTGAAGACGGTATTGTTGTTGAAAGATGATGGCCGCTAACGACATAATGTTAGTGAAGGTTTAGTTTAGTGTAATTATTTTATTTGCTTATATTCGTAATTCGTAGTATTATTATTAATATCTAATATTATTTGTTAATAATAATATTGACATAATATTATTCACAACAACGAGATGTATACAATATGCGGACTTAATGCTTGAGGTATTTTCTACCAATTTTATACGTGGTAGTGCTACACTGCAACTATTATGGTTGTAGGATAAATGGGGAAGGACCACGCTCTCACAGAATAACAGCGTAAAATAGCAGAGACCCGTTTTACTTGAATCGAGGCATTCCATCATCCTCAAGGTTAAATGGTTAAATGTAGATGTCTATGAGCCACAGCATCCCCTTACCATTAGGTAGACTATGTGCTCGTTTGTCACACTTATCCTATATAAAAAAGTCTTCGTTAGAGTAATTTAGAGATATTTTTTCTTATATTTTTACTTTTAATAAACTTGACGGTTCGGTAGTGCAGCAGCTAAACGTTTGGCTGGGGAGTTGAAGGCCGCGAGTTCAGATCCTAGGTGGATGAACTGTATATATGGCAATAAAAATCATGGTTTCGTGTTTAGACTGTCTATGTGCAGTTTTTTTTTATTTAAAATGGCTCCACGATGTAGGCCCTAAGGTGCTTCTACTGTTGTTTACTGTATACTTACACGAATACTTGACAATGCATTAAAAAAAATACAAATCTCGTCACGCGCCCATGTCACAGAGACCGAGTGAAGCCGGCAACAGTTGAACGTGTACTGCTATATTTCTGAGGAGTCACAGACAAGATTAGCTACATCTTAAAGCGAGATTTCATCAAAATCTAACACAAGTCACCGAAGTAGATTATTCAGTTTTAACCATCTGTCAAGTGTAATATCCCTATGCACGACGCAGGAGTGTACAAGCTTGATTGTGAATGTGGTTTCTCTTACATAGGACAATGTGAAGAATCGACGCTCCATAAAGCCTGCAGTCTGTGAACACGTAAAGGATCGCTCCAGTCACTACATTAGATTTGTCAGACCACAAGTCCTCGCTAAAGTACACCGATTCTTTCCGAGGATGGATTGCTATTGAAGTCAAAAAAAAAACTTAATTTCAATAGAAAAGATGGCTGGGATGGTAGCTTGGGATCCTATAATTAATAAAATTAAATCCCAACCTATGTATACAATTACAAGACTTAAAAATAAGTACTACGAGTTTAAGTTCATATTGCGTAGATAGGATCAAAAGTAAATATTCAAAGCTGAAGGGTAGCCCGGGCTATCGACGTCAGGACGTCAACACTACAGACTATGGCCATAGGTGCTGTAAAACACCCGAAACGTCAGGGATAAAAATAAGTTAAATTAAACGCGATGAAATTAGCTTTGTTCATACATTTTAAACTCATATCAACGTAGTTCGGGCAACGTTTGATAAATAATAAATGAAGGTAATTTCAGAACTCCGAAGATTGAAATCAGTTCGTGTTCCATTTAGAAACGAAGTATGCTCATTTACTAAATTTTTTACTCCATAATTTCAAACGACCCATTGTCCAGCGTGGACGCCTTCCCAGAAGTTAAACGTGCTGTAACTCGATACCTGTAATCATTTTCGTGACTTTAGCATAATATTCCAATTATGGTTGGTTCCATACTAAAATTACCTTTTTCTGTGCTCTCCGAGAATGTATATCTTTGAATGGTCTATCAAAGTGTTTTATTTTGTACGCCTACGCTGAATTGAATGCAATAAAATGGGTTATGTGCTTCATTTTTAAAAGACAGTTCGTGTTACCTACACAAAATTATGACTGACTTACGTTTTAAGATTTCGAATGTTAGATGTCAACAGATTTTTGGAACTAAATAAAAACAGACGTAAGTAATTAATTAAAATAAAACCATAATCATAATCATAATTTATTTGCAGAAAACATGGTACATTACAGGTTGAAAATTATTTAAGTCCAACATGTTTTGTCATAATGTTGACATGCAAATATTAATCTAATACATTTTCACAACTAATACAGGTATTAATAATATATTTTAAAAATCATCATAATAATTTTATTACATTTAATTTAATTAAAATAATATGATAGTAATTACTCAAGCCATTGTTTGACAATCCTGCGAAAACGTACTTTTGGGAGTAATTGAAACTTTGTAGGCAGTGCGTTGAAATTTTTTATACACATAGCTGAACAATTTTTCCTATAGAGGCTAGTGCTTGGCATACACTATGTGTCAATCTTTCAGTATGCCTCAAGTTTCTCTGTACAGTATTTCTTAACTTTGTGAATAAAAGTATATTATTTTTAACAAAACATACCAAATTTAAGATGTACATACACATGGCAGCGTCAAAATGTGTAATTTTTTAAAATACGGTTTACACGATGAAAATAATAGCAATTGACTGTCATCACCTTAATAGATTTAAATTAAAGAACGTTTCAAATTTCTATAATTAATAGAAACGTTATAATAAAGTTATAATTCAAGGAACAGCTTGGCACATAAATAAATTGTTTTAGATCCTAATTGAAAACAAGCAGTCTAAATAAGGAATTTGCTGCCTGGTGACTACTTTTGACAACATCGCTACCTCTACAGCTAGTTTCTTCTAGCTGTTAGGAATTTTGTGTCAAGGAGTTCGTTTAGGTACTCCAAATTTGGTCCATTTTCAATATATCTCCAATTTGGTCGATAACATTTCGCCTAGGACATCCCTTTTCGACTCTTCCATTCACTTCTGCAACATTAATTTGTTTTGTCACTCTTTCCTCATTCTTTCTTTCTATATGACCAACCACTTAAGCATTCTTTTCTTAATCCTGGTCACCGCATCATCTTGCAAACCACACTCTTCTTTTATCACATATTTTCATTTTCAATTTCAATTTCAGCGTGTATCGTCAGGATCGTGCCAAATGCAAGTGTCTCCCTAGTCTCTTTTCTCTTTGGTGCGATTAATGCAAATTTTTGGCCGACGGCGTCACTGATCCGTACTTTTTCGAAAACAACGTTGGTGATGTCATCAATGTTAACAGCGACCGTTAGAGATCACATGACACATTAAACATTATTAACCAACATGGAAGTGGACAATCTATGGTTCCCTCTGGGTGACTGGCGTGAGTGTTTATGTGTGTATGTGTGTCTTAATCGAGGATGAATGTGGATGTCTATGGGCCACAGCATCCACTTACCATCAGGTGGATTATGCTCGTTTGTCAGCCTTATTATACATAACATATAAACATAAACACTCACGTCCGTCACCCAGAGGGATAGGCAGAGACTACAGACTTACATTTGGCACGATCCTGACATACCTCTCTCGCCTCCTCCACATCCATACACGTACGCATACACGCTCGTCGATTAAGGGTACTCCTTTAGGGTACTCCCTATTAGCCTTATTATATAAAAAACTATTCCCTCGCTCTCATAGTCCGATGCAGGCGTCGGACCAACGGTTTTACGTGCTTTCCGAGGCATATAAAAGACCGCCAACTTCCTAAATCCGGACTCTTGCTGAGAATTACTTGACAGATGAACCCAATAACTGAATTTTGGCCCGACCCGAACTCTGTACTCGAACCTGGCACCTCATGATAGGCACTCGCGGTTACGATCACTAGACCAACGAGGTAATCAAAAAATAAAATAAAAAACGTAAGCCCTGCTTTATAGTTAGTTCAGTTAGTATGCAAAGTTTCATATTTTAATTTAAAGTATTTTATGAATAACAGCCGTTTATTGTTCAGTTTGGAGGTAACTTTGGATTTTTTTTCAATCGAGAAAATTTTACTGAATCGTGTTTTGTCTAACATAGTACTTAACATTAATCCTCAATTTTACCATATATTTATTTCAAAATTAATGCTGCAACATTTTCGGCATAACGGAGGATCGTGCTAAGCCATTTGAGGTAGTATTTTTAATATTTCCCCTTATCTTGCTTAGGAATTATTATAGGTGAAAACATCCGACTGGCAATCCGTGAGTATAATTGGGCACACCATAGAGTCGGCCCCACAAAGGTACCTATTCCATATACATCTCAATTGGGTTAACAACGTGCACTCATAGGTTTCACGCCATGGTGCACCTACATTACTGCAATACGCCGTCGCGTCGGCACAGAGTCGCGCATGACGCGGCTGGAAGTGCCTAGTTGCGTCTGCTCGAGTGAGGCAACTGAAATATAATGTTAGGGCACGTGTGTACTGAGACAGATGCTCTGTTGTTGTTCTGATACATTTACTTATTTATTTGGTACATTATCCATCATAACAAATGCGGGAGCATTATTGAGGAGCTTTAAACAGGAGGAACAAAACATTTTAGGTTCTAAGTTCGAGTTTATTTCCATAAAAACATGTCTTTGAGTTATTATTTTTTTATTTTTGTGGTGTTTTTTGTTCCTATTAAATAAGCCGTTTTTAACAGAATCTATCACCCGAATTGGTCGAGTGGGTGTCACCTGAGTCGTCTATGGGAAATGCCAGGAAAGATACCATGGTCTCGGATAGACGGCCATTATAATAATTCCTATTTATCAGATGCTGAATCGGTAACGTGGGTGGCGTCAAAGTTGCGAGGCAGGTGGTTCCGCTATACTCAAAACGCCTACAAAGCGTAGCCTTTAGGCGAGTTCTCAATAATATTAAAACGGGCACGTTAAGCCGGGCGGCTCTCTTTCATCTTGGACTGATGATAAAATAATTAATAAAAATGTTAATTGACTTTTGTATTGTCTGAGCACGAAGGTTCATACTACGAAATTTTTCTTAACATTTTTTTATAAAGAATATTAACAATGATATAAACATTACTAATATTGGGAATATTAACCACTCGTGGTAAGCTTAAATTGCTTGTGTTACGGGTGGTTCACGCCTGTAGTCGAATGGCGGATTCGAACTCACGACCTTTTGAGTTCGCGGTTCGCGCCCTGCCATTAGGCTACTGTCGCTTCGACTTCGATTATTTACCTTTTTCGATACTGACGGGATATAATGATGTGATGTCCTCTCTTTTTGTTCTATTTCTGCCCTAAGCCAACCAAATATTGTCGAAAGTAATTAACGGCGAAAGGTCAATATATTACCATAAGTATCCGCGTTACAGATATAGAGGCATATATACTCCCTCGTAACTATTCGCCTCCGATGTAGCGATTTTGACACAAGATAATGAGTAAGGTATATAGAATAATAAGCTAGGTGTTGATTTACCACGTGCTCTAAGGTAAAGGAAGACATAGTGAGGAGACCTGCATGTCTTAAAAATTCAAAAAAAAATTCGAAGACTTATGAAGTTCACCTAAGCATTGGGGCAGCGCGGCTGACTTTTCCTAGCCCTAAAATCTTCTCAGAAATAAGAAGAGGCCTGAGGTCAGTAGTGGGACGTAGTAGGCTATAACGGTGACTTTTTAACTTTTAATAAGTTAGGACGCAAGACGTAAAATACTCAATACGCCGACGGGAAGCAGCAGAAGTGCTAGATGTTTGGTCCTGCGATTATAAATCCGTCTGCCAAGCGTGAATTAAGGGGAAATATAATCTCAAATGGCTTAGCAAGGTCCTTCGTTATGCCGAAAATATTGCAGCATTAATTTTGAAATAAATATATGGTAAAGTTGAGGATTAATGTTAGGGATTATGTTAGACGAAAACACGATTTCGTAAAATTTTCTCGATAGAAAAAAAATCCAAAGCTACCTCCAAAATAAACAATAAACCGCTGTTATTCATAAAATACTTTAAATAAGATCATGAAACTTTGCATACTAACTGAACTAACTATAAAGCAGTGCTTATGTTATTTCCTTTTTTTTAAAATACCATTATTTTCACTGTAAATGGTCATGGTCACGGGGGACTGAGGTGACTGACGTCCCGATGTCAAAGTTAACCCGGAGTACCTTCAGCTTTTTAATTATTGTCTTTGGTCCGATCTACGCAGAATGAACTAACTGTGTTTTGAAGTCTTGCAGTGGTATGCTTGGGTTTAGTTTTAATTTTATTAATTATAGGATCCCAAGCAGGTGGTAGTACCCAAACTCCTTCTCTATTGAAATTAGGATGTTTTTTAATTTCAATAGCCTCACGTATCATCCTTAGTAGGAATCGATGTTCTTTCGCGAGGATTTGTGGTCTATCAAATCTGATGTAATGGTTGGGGCCATCTAGGATATGATCGCAAACCGCAGATTTCCCGGAACGTTGATGCTTCACGTCAGCTATGTGTTCTTTTACGCGGGTTCTAATAGATCTCTTTGTTTGCCCTATATATGAGAGACCACAATCACAATCAAGCTTGTACACTCCTGCATCTTGTAGAGGAATATGACACTTGACGGATGGTAAACAAACAGAACTGACTAATCTTCTTCGGCGGCTTGTAGAATGTTCTAATAGAAGCTCGCTTCAAGATGTAGCCAATCTTGTCTGTGACACCTCTGACATATTGTAGTACAGCAGGCACACGCTCGACTGTGGCCGGCTTCACTCGGTCACTGTGACGGGGGCGCGGGACCCGAAGCTTGTTGTCGTGCAGAACCTGCTTGACGTGCTGAAGCTCCGCGGCCAGGTGTTTGCTGTCACAGATCCCTCGTGCTCTCTGTAACAAAGATTTGCCCACGGTAGCTAACTGTGAAGGATGGTGGTGAGATTCACCATTTAAGTATCGGTTTATATGGGTCTTTTTTCTATACACAGTATGACCTATGGTGTTGTTAGGATTTCGGATGACTAACACATTTAGGAAAGCTAAGGAATTATTTGCCTCAAATTCCATAGTAAATTGAATTTTAGAGTTTATGGAATTAAGATGTTCTAAAAATGCCGTTACTTTGTCTGATGGTAAAATTGTGAAAGTATCGTCTACGTACCGCTTTTAGAACCTTGGGGTAACAGGTGCAGTAAGGAGGGCTGTCTCCTCAAAGTCTTCCATGAATATATCGGCGACAATGGGAGATACAGGTGAGCCCATCGCAACACCATCTACTTGCTTGTAAAACTCTTCCTTTCACAATAGATAGCCAGATGTAAGGCAATGTCTTAGTAGTACTGCATATTCTGGTGGCATGTTATTTTCATCTAGTTTCCTAGTTATAATTGAGATGCAGTCTTCAATAGGTAGGCATGTAAATAGAGACTGAACATCAAAACTGACCATGGTTTCATTGTCAGTAAGACGTAGGTCTTTTATCTCACTGACAAAATGGTATGAATCCTTAGTATGTGCTCTTGTATGTCCTCTGAGTGGTGATAATATTTTGGCTAAGTGTTGAGCCAATCTGTAAGTTGGCGAATCGATTAGACTCACTGTTGGACGTAATGGAGCGTTAGGTTTGTGTATTTTTGGTAACCCATACAACTTGGGAGGTTTTGCACACGAAGGTATCATCGAATTGACGTCTAGATTCAATTTCTCGTAGTATTTCTTAATTAGATCGCTAGTTTTTTTAAGCGTATTGGTTGTAGGGTCTGTTTTGACCTTACGGTATGTACTTTCATCCGACAAAAGTTGTTGTATTTTAAAATTGTAATCCGACGTATCCAATACAACCGTAGCATTTCATTTATAACGGCATTTTTAGAACATCTTAATTCCATAAACTCTAAAATTCAATTTACTATGGAATTAGAGGCAAACAATTCCTTAGCTTTCCTAGATGTGTTAGTCATCCGAAATCCTAACAACACCATAGGTCATACTGTGTATAGAAAAAAGACCCATACAAACCGATACTTAAATGGTGAATCTCACCACCATCCTTCACAGTTAGCTACCGTGGGCAAATCTTTGTTACAGAGAGCACGAGGGATCTGTGACAGCAAACACCTGGCCGCGGAGCTTCAGCAAGTCAAGCAGGTTCTACACGACAACAAGCTTCGGGTCCCGCGCCCCCGTCACAGTGACCGAGTGAAGCCGGCCACAGTCGAGCGTGTGCCTGCTGTACTACAATATGTCAGAGATGTCACAGACAAGATTGGCTACATCTTGAAGCGAGCTTCTATTAGAACATTCTTCAAGCCGCCGAAGAAGATTAGTCAGTTCTTACCATCCGTCAAGTGTCATATTCCTCTACAAGATGCAGGAGTGTACAAGCTTGATTGTGTTTGTGGTCTCTCATATATAGGGCAAACAAAGAGATCTATTAGAGCCCGCGTAAAAGAACACATAGCTGACGTGAAGCATCAACGTTCCGGGAAGTCTGCGGTTTGCGATCATATCCTAGATGGCCCCAACCATTACATCGGATTTGATAGACCACAAATCCTCGCGAAAGAACATCGATTCCTACTAAGGATGATACGTGAGGCTATTGAAATTAAAAAACATCCTAATTTCAATAGAGAAGGAGTTTGGGTACTACCACCTGCTTGGGATCCTATAATTAATAAAATTAAAACTAAACCCAAGCATACCACTGCAAGACTTCAAAACACAGTTAGTTCATTCTGCGTAGATCGGACCAAAGACAATAATTAAAAAGCTGAAGGTACTCCGGGTTAACTTTGACATCGGGACGTCAGTCACCTCAGTCCCCCCTGACCATGGGTGCTGAAAAGCACCCGAAATGTCGGGTATTAAAATTAGTATAAATAGAACGCGATAAAATCCGTAAAAGTAGTTTTAATCAGTTTTAGTGATTACAAACATGTCGGTACATAGCATACGACGCGCGGGCAAGTGGGGACGAAATGAGAATTTGAGCTGACTTACTCTATCCCCTTAAGACAAATAAGAAAGTACTTTTACGGGCTGATGATTATTAAGATGTAATCAGAGAAGAGTGTGGTTTGCAAGATGATGTTGTGACCAGGATTAAGAAAGGAATGCTTCGGTGGTTTGGTCATGTGGACAGAATGGATGAGGAAAGACTGACAAAGAAAATTTATGTTGCAGAAGTGAATGGCAGAGTCGGAAAGGAACGTCCTAAGCGAAAATTTATCGACCAAATTGGCGATTTATTAAAAACGGGCCAAATTAGGAGTACCCTTAACCGACGAGCATGTATGCGTAGGTGTATGGATGTGAAGGAGGCGAGAGAGGTGTGTCAGGATCGTGCCAAATGGAAGTCTGTAGTCTCTGCCTACCCCTCTGGGTGACAGGCGTGAGTATTTATGTTATGTTAATATGTTATGATTATTAAGATCTTTAATTATAAGACCTTTATTATGACTTTGATTTATGACTTTGAGTATATAATTAAAGCATCCAACATCCACATTCTATCAGGTGGACTATATAATTGAGTATTCGTTTGCTACGAAATACAATATAAAACAAAAATAAATAAACGTATCTAAAATTACAAAGCGCTTCTAGCTACATATATATCGTTATTAATAACATACCCTACAATAACAACGACGAACGCGTGTCGAAATCACGGTCACACCTTTTGTGGCTATCTGGGCTGTACTTTATTATGGTCTTGCGTGAAAATATTGTGACGTAGTGTAATTGTGTATTTCGATCGGTGGACCGTAGAAGCGATGAGTCGGGCTTTCTTAGATGCTGGGCATACCCTTTGTACTATAATTAAGGCAATAACAGAAATCTGATGTTTAGTGTTGCCGACAATGAAATTATTAATAGTAATTTTATATATTCACACTAAGCCAGCTTTTGAACTCACGTGATCGTACGAGTAGTAAAGTCACGCTGCAGCTATATTATGGTAATAACACAAATAAGTCGGGTCGACCGGGAAGGACCACGCTCTCACAGAATACCAGCGAAAAATAGCAGCATGGTGTATTTTTCGTATGGTGAGTCTAGAGACCGGAGACCATTATCTACTGAAAACGAGGAATACCATTCTGTCAACGCATTTGCATTATGGTTCTTAATCATGGATAGATTTAATAGTCGATAGCATCAACTTACGTCAACAAGAACAACATCATGTAGACTATACTCATTTGTCACTCTTATTCTATCAAAAAAAAAACAATCCTATGTGATGAAAAGTGATAGGTAGCACTAGATAGTAAAGGTTATTGTGGATCTATGTAAATTAATAATAACGTCCTCCAGACCGAATTTCGGCCACGGCGGCCTGCCTCAACGGAGGCTAGCCATCGGCACAGGACAGGATTATAGTGCCCAAATGTATGCGCAAGCACAGGTGCACTCTCTATTCCCTCACTCTCATAATCCGATGGGACGGTAAACTGACACGACCGGAGAGAGATCAGGCGCAGGACCAACGGCGTTACGTGCTTTCCGAGGCACAGGGGTGGGACACCGCCAACTTCCTGACTCCGGGCAACTATTGAGAATTTCTTGACGGAAAAACTCAATAATTGATTTTTTGGCCCGACCCGGGATTCGAACCCAGGACCTCATGATCAGCAGTCGCACTACTACAACCACTAGACAAACAAGGCAGTAAATTAACGTTAACTATTAACTATTTATATGTGTATACCTTTCATAATTTCCATCATGAAGTCGTGTAAAACTCATACCTAATAAAAAGAATTATTAATTTTGAACATGGACAAAACAAATATAGTTGTTTTAAGCAACACGCACTAGTTCAAATTCGACTGAGAAGTCAATCTATGGGTATAACTCGGCTGAGCACCATTCGTAAGATTATAACACATCTCACCATGTGTCCTACCTACATCAAAACTTGAAATCTAGACGGACTTGAAAACTACAACCAGTCTTTGTTGCCAGTGATTATATATGGATCTGAAAAGTGATCTTTCACTGCTGGCCGTAAGGTCGCTCTCCGAGCTTTGAAGAAGGCTTGGATATTCTGTACGTAATAGACTGCGTAATGAGAATATCCACAGTGGAACCGGGAGAACCGATATAGCCCCAAGGATCGGTAAGCTGACGTGGCAATGGGCTGGCTATTTAGCTCGACGAACCAATAACCGATGAGGAATTCAGGTTCATGAGTGGCAGCCTTCTATCGGTAAGTTAAGTATGGGGTGGCCTACCATCGGATGGAGTGACGATATTTTAAGGGATGCAGGTAGTCGATGGATGGAGGTGGCTCATGACTTAGGACTGTGTTTTGTGATATTCCTTAGGACTTATGTTCACCATTGAACTTGCGATGGGCTGTAACGATGATGATGACGAGTAATTTTAACCACGCTTAAGTACAGCGCAAACTACCGGATTATTGCAAGCCTATGAACCATCGTCTCCATGGAACAGATATTGAATGAATATGACCTCAATCAGTTGAGTCGGTTCAGAAGTTACACGATTGCTAATAGACTCAGTATCGCCAACGATTATTTTAATAAAGATTTTGTATCCAGCGTAACTAAGATGTAGTTAAATTGGCGAGAAACTAATATAATTTAGCTTCCCACGTAGTAAAATAAAAGTCACATAATTTAGTATCATAATGATAACAACAACACGTAAATATTTATGTTTTTATCGTCAACATAAATATTCGATCAGTGTTTTTATAATAATGTCAAGACAATAGAAGTGACGGAATGGTTCGCCCGATAGCGCTGCATCAAGGTGAAAGTGAATCGATAACAGTAATCGCTTTGGTATGTCCATTTCCAAAGTAAAGCGAGTGTTGGATATTTATATATTTGGGTGTTTTCTCTGCTAGGTTACTTGGGAAAAATATAATCTCCTAGGTGTCTTGGTGGTCTCTATTATATAGGACAAACAAAAAGATCAATTAGAACCCGCTTAAAAGAACATATAGCTGATGTGAAGCATCAACGTTCCGAGAAGTCTGCAGTTTGTAATCATATCCTAGACGGCCCCAACCATTACATCAGATTTGATAGATCACAAATCCTCGCGAAAGAGCACCGATTCCTACCAAGGATGAGGCTATTGAAATTAAAAAAACATCCTTATTTCAATAGAGAAGGAGGCTGGGTACTACTACCTGCTTGGGACCCTATAATCAATAAAATTAAAACTAAACCCAAGCATACTGCAAGACCTCAGGACATAGTCAGTTCATTTTGCATAGATCGCCATAAACAATAATTAAAAAGCTGAAGGTACTCCGGGTTTAACAATGACATCGGGACGTCAGTCACCTCAGTCCCCCGTGACAATGGGTGCTGGAAAGCGCCCGAAATGTCGGGAATTAAAAACAAAAATAATTAAAAGTAAAATTAAATGCGATAAAATCCGTAAAAGTAGTTTTAATCAATGTATAGTATTCGCGTAAATATTAGAAATTCTAGGTAACTTCTTTTTTTTAGTACATGTATTATCTTCGCAAATAACCTATCAACTTGTTACGTTGTTAGCGTTTGTGGCGAAAATGTTTAAATTTCAAGGCGTAAAAATGTGACGGAATAAGTCCCTCAAATATGCCAACAACGCCAGCAGCAATTGCCATATCTACTTGGAATTTTCTTACTTAAAATAAAGTTACATCTCAGATATATAAGTGTTACATACATTGTGACATAGATGTGGGAAACGTTTATGATGAATGACACTTCTGTCATTGTGGGATGTAAGACGGTCTTTTAAACATGTCGCAAAGAGCAAAGGCTCATGGCGCAACGACTTCTATAATAAAGCTTTGGTAGAAGATATTCACAGACAAGTCCACCGCTGAAGATAGCCTCCACAATAGATTACGTCATAGGCAAATTATCAAAATATCCCCATATTTTCCATATTTGTCACGCTTGGCAGAAGCGAGTTGATAATTGCAACTTTATTTTAAATTGCTATCAGGAAGATTCTGATGCCCATCTTTTTTTTTTTTTGCGCCCGAAGCAAATATGGGCAACCCTCCGGAAAGCGGGGGAGGGAGGCGGTGAATGCTCATAGCATACCACGCAGCCGGCTGCGTGGTTATGTGGTGACTTTTACCCACTAAACACCGCCTTTTAGGAAATGGCTTAACGATCTGACTAGAGATCTCTAAGCCGTATACGAACGCGATCCTCCTTGGCAGAAAGGAGGGCGCAAGCGGCGAAAAGCCGCTTAGAAGAGTGCCTAACTAAGGCAGATTAATGGATGTGTTATGGAGGCTCGGCCTGAGCCGCCAGGAGGCAGTTCAGGTCAGCCGAAAGCTTGTTGGGGGGGGGGGGTCCGAGAGAGAGTTTCTCGGTCTGCGCACACTATAGCGAGTGTGAATAGGGGCTGCATAGGCAGCTGTCTCACGAATGAGATGATTTGGGTGGAACTCTGAGGCTTTGAAAAATCTCGCAGAGAGTGATTTAAGGAATTGCTGGATTGTTGGGAACTCTAAGTCTCGATGTAGGTCGGCATTACGGACATAATAGGGCGAGTTAGTGGCCCTACGACAGAATAGATTTTGAACTATTTGAAGTTCATTTATAGCTTTGGGCTTAGCATGTGCAAAAATGGGGGCCGCGTAGGTCATGACAGGTCGTATGCAGACCTTATATAGGGTTCGCTTGTTGCGGAGGGACATTTTACTGTGTCTGCCCAACATGCTGTTGAGCCTACCCATGTAAAAACGTGCGGTGCGAGTAACCTTCTTGATATGGGGCTCGAAAGTGAGCCTTGCATCAAGGGTGACGCCTAGGTATTTGGCTTTAGTTTGCCATGGGACAGGGGTTCCTAACATCCTGATTGGCGGAGTGGTGGTGAGACGACGTCGTTTATATTCGAAGCAAACGGCGGAGCTTTTCTCCGGGTTTACGTCGATACGCCATTTTTGGAACCAAGCTCCTAAGTCGCTTACTGACTTTTGAATCTTGTTCCGAATCTGTGGTAGTGAGTTGCCTTTGGAGTAAAGGGCTGTGTCATCTGCAAAGAGGGCTGGTTTGACATCATTCGACGGGATAGGGATGTCGTTGGTGAATAGTATGTATAGGAGGGGAGCAAGCACAGAGCCTTGAGGGACACCGGCTTTTATTTGACGGGTAGAGGATATCGTGCCTTCGTGTCTAAAACGAAAGGTACGATCCTTCAGATAGGAGGCTACAAGGCGAACGAGACGATCTGGGAGGCCTAAGTCGTACAGTTTGTAGATAAGGCCCTCGTGCCAGACTCTGTCGAATGCCTTGGCAATGTCAAAGAAGACCGCGATGGTTTTTTGACGGCGAGGGTAAAAACCGCTGAGGATGTATTCCACTATGCGGTGAACTTGTTGGGGGCACGAGTGTTTGGCTCGAAACCCGAATTGTTGTGGGATGACAAGAGGGTCGCCGTCTGTGGGAAACAAATGGCGCCTCAAGCGCACGAGAATGACTCGTTCGAAAAGTTTGCCCATGGCCTTGAGGAGGCTGATGGGATGGTGATTGGAGGGGAGGTGGAGAGGTTTGCCTGGCTTGGGAATGCCAATGACAGTTGCCTCTTTCCAAGAGGTGGGAAAGTAACTGAATTCGAAGCAGGCGTTAAAGATAATGGCCAGTAAGGCGATTACCTGCTCCGGGAAGTGTTTGAGGGCTTGGTTGGAGATACCATCCGCACCCGGTGCTTTTTTGGGCTTAAGTCTTTTGATGGTAGATGAAATCTCATCTTTGGACACAGTGATAGGGTCAGAGGTGGTAGGGGGCGAGTTCCTGCGTCGGACCTCGTCCTCCACTAGTTGGAGGTGTAAGGGGTCAGTGGGTTGTGAGCTGGGAGAGCATTGAGCGGCAACGCTGTCCGCGAAGCACTCAGCCTTTTCTTCGTCTTCGAAGGCAATGGAGCCGTCGGGACGAGACAGAGGTGGAGTATGGGTTATAGCGTCTATCCGGAGGGCTCTCGCCATCCGGTAGTACGCTGTGTGAGAGGGAGAGATTTTCTCCATGAGATTGCCCTTTTCGTGGTCTCTGTGGTCTTGGAGGCGGTAACGCAATTTGCGTTGAAGGCGGTGGGCCGTAAGTCTATATTCGGGAGTGGGATAGCGTGCAGCTCTACGGAGGGCAGCTTTTTTGGCTTTTAACAGGTTGCTAATATCTAGGGGAAGAATGCCCATCTCTAGTTTCATTTTCCCTTTTCGCCACTTGTGAGTGGATACTCTTACGTCCCCATTAAATATATATTTATTCCAAATGCGTTATTCCAAACCAGTGGTAATAGTATAAAGGTCTTTCAGAAAGTATTATTTTTAATGTGGATAAAAGTTCAAAGTTACTGCCTATATTATGCGTCCCACTGCTGGGAATTGGCTTCCTCTCATTTCTGAGAGGGTTTTAGGGCAATGAAGTGTCTGCCGCGCTGCATCAATACGCGTTAGCGAACTTCAAACATCTTCGAAATATTTTTTTTCTTATTTCTCAGACATGCAGGTTTGCTCACGATGTTTCCTTCACCGCCGGACACGTGGTAAATCAGCACTTAAATTTAACAATTTCTTTGGTACCGGCAGGGATCAAACCCGGGTTGCTCGCATACTGTAAAATTTACAACGCGGACTTACCATCTGCGGTATCACGGTTCCTTAATCTGGATTGAATACTAGCTATTGTTCTCTATTCCAGTATTTTGTGTATATATAGTGAGACATCAGTGCAAACGTAAACAGACGTGCCTCTTTGTAATCATTCCCTTCCCTCAACGTCGTTGTTGAGATTCCCGCATAGGATAGTAATTAGAAGGAAACTATGCTACTCTGTAGGCTTTTGTCTCTCTTTGTCTTATTTAAAGCACATGAATGGATATAAGAGTAAATCTGGAGATGTATTTAATGATGAGACGATAGTTTTAAGAAAATATTTTTTAAGAGACCATGTGCACGAGTAACTTCAGTTTCAAAGTAAACGTTGTCGCCACGCTTGGCAGGTTGATTTGTAATGCCAGATATTTTGCGTCGTCGACGCTGCTCCCCGTCGTTGGTCGGGGAAGGAATCCTGGCGTAATCGAACTTGTTTGTTCATCTTCTATCAAAGTTCACGACACTATTGCTAATAGCGATGATGACTAACAATCACAGTGCAATATTTCTTGTACTAGGCTGCATAGTTAAACGTATCACAAATACAAATGAAATGAATATGGTGAACATGCATTTTCTGAAATTTGTAACTTAAGAAAATAATATAAATGCAATTGTATTGAGTAATGGTACGCATAAAATTATACATATACATATAAGTTACCGTTAGAATACGGAATGCGTCAATGTGAGTATAGCTAGATAATCTGCAGATTATCGGGTGCGATCCGTTTATGTACGAAATTTTATTAAAGTAGCAAATATCTGCACTTTACCTAGTTAATCTGCGTATATCATCCGTTAGATGCTACACCGTTAAATCGCGAAAGGGAGAGAGCTGATTATATTGCAAATTTATAACTTTAATAACTATACTATATGAATGATTGTTGAGATATACTCGCTAGTATGCCCAGACGAATGCAAGTTGTGATTTCAGCAAAAGGAGGTCACACTCCATACTAAAATTTTACCATCTTATACTTTATTAAAAAAAGATACAAAATACGAAAAGTTTTTCAATCAGCTTTGAACTTCTACACGAATTCTAGTTTTATGTAAAGTATAGCAACTTCAAATGTATATTGCTTTTACACTTTACTAAAATGCTTAAAATATTGATTATTTACATTAATTAGTAATTCAATTAAAACGGCTTATAAGGGGAAATATTAAAAATACTACCTCAAATTTGGTAAACTATTTACTAATCTGTGCTCGAATGGCTTGGCAAGATCCTCCGTTATGCCGAAAATATTGCAGCACTAATTTTGAAACAAATATATGGTAAAGTTGAGGATTAATGTTAAGTACTATGTTAGGCGAAACACGATTCCGTAAAATTTTCTCGATTGAAAAAAAATCCAAAGTTACCTCCAAACTGAACAATAAACCGCTGTTATTCATAAAATACTTTAAATTAGATCATGAAACTTTGATTAACTAATGAAACAAACTAATAAAATAAGTATCTAACGACCTATCTACTTACAGTATTAGTGATTACAAACATGTCGGTACATGGCATAAGACGCGCGGGGAAGTGGGGGCGAAATTAGAATTTCAGCTGAATTACTATATCCCCTTAAAAGTACACATATTTGTGTAATTATAAATAAATATATTTAAATAAAAATATAGATACAGCTATAAATAATGATAACTGTGGTAAAAACTATGTCGATCTAGGCTTCTGCTGGAATAAGACCAGGTAAATCTGGCTACCCTTAGTCCGGGAGACCAATATTCTAATGTTTAATGTTTCGCATTAGGATATTGGTCTCCCCATCTGGGCCGATGATTAAAAAAAGCGAACTTGATTAAGAAAATTTTATAACTAAGTATATTAATATTACCAATGTCCTTTTCAAACACTTTCCAAAGACTTTTAAATATTGGCAAATGCATTTTCTTTCTTTCTTCAATTAAAATTCAATTAAAATAATATAAATTAAATTATCTTTTTTTAGAGTTTAAAGATTAGGGTTAAATGTGGTTTTGACCAAGAATGTTAGACAAAACTATTTTTAAATTATATTTTTTGAATTTTTGAATTTATATTTTATATAGCAATAACAAGCATGTGGCTTGGCCTACCTTAGCCGCACCTTAACCTACTGTTATTCCGCAGATTACCTAGCAAGTCCGCAGATTATATATATATATATATATATATATATATATATATATATATATATATATATATATATATATATATATATATATATATATATATATATATAAATATATAGAGACAGAGAAAGAGAGAGATTTTTCCGAACCGAGACGACTTAGGGACCTGCCCCCTCTGTTATAATAAAAAAGACGAGTTAAAGTAAGAAGGACTGAATCATTTTTTCTCTATTTAACGGCTACAGCCAGGTCAAAATCGTACATTTACGATTAAATTAAATAACGCGTTCAGTGACCCTAAGAATGTGACAGAAGGCACGGCCCAAGGATCAGTACTTGGCCCGTTGCACTTTTTATCTTATGTCAACGAGATGAATAACTGTCTGAAACACAGTTCCTGTTACCAATTCGCAGATGATACGTGTCTTCTCGTTTCGGGTAAGGATATCTCAAATGCGTGTAATGCTCTCCAGGCCGATTTAGACATGATGATACGATTACGTACGTGCTCATAATCACGACTGCCTCCATCAACTAGGAACTTGCAAATGCCCTACAATCGAAGTTGTGACCACACAAAAATACCTTGGCCTTATAATTGACTCAAAGTTTAACTGGAACTACCACATTGAACATGTGTGTAATAAGTTGCGTCAGTTTCTAGCCAATATAAAAATCCTAAAAAATCGCATACCCTTCAAAGTAAGACTTATGCTTTACAACTCCCTGGCTGAATCTTATATTCAATATGGCTTGTCGAGCTATGGTCGGACGTACAAATCATATTTAAAACAGATCTATGATCTTCAATGTAGTATTCTCAAAAATATTATATCCCCTAATATACGTGTCCTAATTGATAATGATGAAAATGCGATTTTTAAACATTGTAAAATCTTACCAGTTTATGACCAAATTAAATTCATGTTATTTAAAAAATATTTCTTTTGCGACAGTTTAAAATCATATATAGAACATCCAGTACGTACGCGCGCTATGACACAAAACCGACTCCGGCATATCACTGCTAATAATGTGTACGGACAATGGACGGCTGCTTATCTGATACCGCATTTAATAAATAACTTACCTTTCGATATACGCGAAAAAGTATCACAACAAAACATTAAAACTAAACTCAAAAGCTTTTTCCTATCTAAATTATAATTACATACTATATCTACTTAATAATATTGTACTACCTGCCTAGCTCTTACTTTTACTTTTACCTTTTACCTTGCTACTTCTGACTTTAACTAAGTTGTTAACTTACCTTTTTAGTCTTTATATTCTTGTTACACCTTCTACCTACTCATATACCTAACTATTGAATTAGACTGTGTTTTGTACATAATTCGCTTACCTAAATTTAATTATTTAGCATCAAGGTAAACCTCTGTGGTTTTTAGATGTTAATTAAGCCTATATTGGAATGTAATTTTTGTTTGATCCGATAAATAAATTGAAAAAAAAAAAAAAGAAGGTAATCTGCATATTAACTAGTTAATATGCAGTTAGTTAGTTAGTTAGTTAATATGCACATGTATCTGACTATGACTAAACTAACTATACCGGGTTTACCCACCGGTATTACGATTTCTGTGATATTTTGCCAACTTTCTAGCGAATCATTGGTTAACGGATACATAATTTGTATCTCGAAAAATCTCATATTACTTTACTACAATCGGGTTCTTTGTCTATACATATAAAGGAGGATATTAGTATAATATATGAAATCGTTTGACGCAAATACTATTTGATCTGTCTCCATGAAAACTGAAAAAGTTTATACCTATTTATAAACTAAAAAAATTAGAAGCATTAAAAAAAATTGGTTTTAATTACTTTTATTTTCAATCATGCGCGGCAGTTAATAAGTAATAAAATTGCATGCGCTACAATAAGAAACGTTGCTGAACACAACCTATATGATATTAATGTCAGGCAATGATGATAATAACTGGCCCTGTGATAATCATAACTGGCAGCACAACGTCTGCCGGGTTTAACTATTTTTAATAAAAGTATTTGAATGTTTCCTCTTAAGCACATCAATGAAGGAGTCTATTTTTGAAATGCTCTTGATACTCCATTGTGTTGTGCGATATTAAACCGGCTTGTTCTTCCACGGACATATAAAACGGTACAAAGTTCGTCGTAAGAAATGCAAATTTTGTCTACCATTGTCCGCAGCCCGATGTCCATTGTTCTCTCTTCAGCAAACAAGAGATATCCGCAGCTTATACATAATTAAAAAAACAACAGTTTCGGTAATAGACTTTACTAGAACGGTAGATTGGTTCTTGTTATTTACAAAAAAAGAAGTGAGAAATGTTATTATTTTTCTTATTAGACGGCGATTTTTATTATGGTCACTTTCTTTCTTTTCTTTTTTCTTAAGCAGCCCGTAGATGTCTAATGTTGAACATATGGACCTCCTCCATTGTTAGGAGAATTTGCCTTAGTCCTTGGCAGGCAGAGCACTTTACGTCTGGAGATGGTTTTTATTCAATGTTTATTATAATCGGTACGCTCGTCGCTCTGCACTAGTGTTGCCAGGTTTAGCAAGTAAAATTTCGGGACGGAAGGTAAAAATAATCGGGAATTTGGTCTTCACATCGGAACAGCTACAATGGCTACAAAATACAGGCTTTTTATAGCCTTTTTTGTTTTATAATTATTATTCGTGTCTGATCTTATGAACGAATAACTTTTCATCCAAACATCATCGTAAAAACTGTATTTTCTTCGTCTTTGTTCTTTCGTTTTAGGCAAATCAAAACATTTTTGAACTATTTATTGTTGCAGTCTCTGAATTTTTCAAATCAATCATTTTAATATATTTTTTTTCTCGACTGGTGAGAAAATGTCGTGGTAAAAATATTTTAATGTAGTAGAGTAGCTAACAGATGTAATCATTTTTGCTGTCAAAATTATGGATTAAAGTATAAATTAAGAAGGTTTGTGAAAATCAGGACATTTGGCGTCCCGATCAAGGGTGAATCGGGACGTGTCACCAGACCCTTGAAAATCGCGACGTCCCGCGGAAATCGGGACACCTGGCAACACTACTCTGCACTTACCAACCATCGTTCCCGGAATGGTACTCACCATGGGCGAATTTTTCAACGTATGCAAAATATGTAGAACACCGAAACGAGAAACGAAGAGTTATATCCAGCTTACTATTATTATAGAATACTTCAAAGTTCGCGGGCTTTCGGTCGGAAGTCCTTTGGACGAAAACCTGTAAAAGAAACCGACAGAAAAGATTGTTAAAAAGAGCTCATGATCTTCAAACGGCTGATCGGTTTTTCTCGAAACCTAGCAAAGAAGAACACTCTCGATTGAGAAGCCTCTCAAAGAAAAAAATTAAACTAAAATCGGTCCATTCGTTCCGGAGCTATGATACTAGTGATTTAATAAATAGGTAAAACACTTAGATTAGCGTCGAGACAATGTTTTTTTATATAGGATAGGGTGACAAACGAGCACACATTTCACCTGATGGTACATAAGTGGTTGCTGTGGCCCATAGACACCTACATGTATCCTCGAAAAAAAAACATAATGCAACTTCAACGTGATTCTGTTTATTAAATGGAAAAACACAGCGACAAGTGAACACAGTCCACCTGATGGTAAGTGAATGCTGTGGCTCATAGAAATCAACATCCATCCTCGACTAAAGATCAAAATTATTTTAAATTAAAAAATTTAAATTATATTCAACGTGGTAGAGCCATGCTGCAATTATATTAGTAGTATAGTTGTAGCACGAATGGGTCGGCTCGACCGGGGAAGGACCACGCTCTCACAGAATACCAGCGTGAAATAGTAGCTTAATGCTGCTGTATTTCGTATGGTGAGTGTAGAGAACCGGAGACCCTTTTTACTGGAAACGAGGCATTCCATCTTAGTCCTCACGGGTGACAACGCATCTGCATTTTGATTCGTAATCGAGGATAGATGTAGATGTCTATGGGCCACAGCAACCACTTACCATCAGGTGGACTGTGTGCTCGTTTGTCACCTTATCCTATAAAAAAAAAATGCAGATGCGCTGTCACCCGTGAGGACTAAGATGGAATGCTTCATTTCCAGTAAAAAGGGTCTCCGGTTCTCTACACTCACCATACGAAACACAGCAGCATTCAGCTTCTATTTCACGCTGGTATTCTGTGAGAGCGTGGTCCTTTCCCGGTCGAATCGACCCATTCGTACTACAACTATACTACTAATATCACTGCAGCATGGCTCTACCACGTATAAAATGTGCATTATTAATGTGATTATAATGATAGTTCGCGGTTCGAATCGTCGACGACCGCGTTCTTTCTGATCAGCTCGATTCACTGGCGCTGCGTAGGGATGTTGCATCCCTTTTGCGTTTTCTATCGCATCTACCACGGGGAGTGTTCTGAGGAATTGTTCGGATTAGTTCCAATCGCCAAATTTCACGATACCATCCTCAGAACCTGGAGCTTGGCTTGCTTAACGGTCCACAACTGTGCGTTTTACTAGGAATATTCTTCCTCGTATTTCTCTATGGTATTGTTTGCCACCGGCAATTTTTTCCGGACCGATACGACTTAGAGTCCTTCAAGAAAAGAGTTTACTCCTTTCTAAAAGGCCAGCAACGCACCTGCAATTCCCCTGGTGTTGCGGTTGTTCATGGACGACGGTAGTAATTTACCATCAGGTGAGCTCGTTTGCCCCCTCTTCCATAAAAAATAAGTTCCTGTCGTATAAGTAACGTTATTAAGCGTTGCGGGAGTCAAAATCGGATTTTAAAAAATATAAAAAATATGAAATGGAAACCGTCAATGCAATGAAAATTTTGACGATTTAAGCTAAAATATTATACCATATTATAATTATATTTACCACCTAAAAAGTGTATTATGCCTCTTCTGATTTTATTGATACATTAGTGCTATATCCTGACAAACCTCACACTAATTTTATAGAAAGTAGCTCGCGATATATCGAAGAAAACAACAAAGTAGTAATTGATTTGTTACAATAAGTGTGAGGTTGAGAGCCGGTATCTATTTTGGTCGTTGGACCAAGTTGTAACAGCTCTTAGTTTTCTTAAATAAAAAGTGTTAATTTTGCGTACGTCTTAATGAAAAGTCTAAATTATGTGTACCAATAGAACTAATAGATGTTTTATTTACATTTTCGAATCGTAATAGCAATAAAAATAATTTATTACGTGGTAGAGCCACGCTTCAGCTATATTATGGTTGTAGCACGAATGGGTCGGCTCAACCGGGGAAAGACCACGCTTCACAGAATACCGGCTAAATTTGGAAACGATTGTAACGTCAAAACACAACTCGTGTTGACATTTATACGTGTGAATTGACATGTTAGTGACATTTTAGTAGCTACGCGGGCTCCGCCCACTTCCCCGTTCTATTACGTATGTATTATAGTATTCTATGATTAGAATAATGTGACTGTTTTCAAATGATTCACGAAGTTTACTTTCAAACTTAAGAAGATTAAAAATATTTAATTATGAATATATAATATTTTTAAAGATTATAATGATTAGGATAAGGATGATATTTCATATTTTGCATATTAAAATATTAGTATATAATATTAACGTATAAGACCGCTTAATTAGTACAAGTCTCCTCTCTTTTATAAGAGGCTCCAATTGTGTCCTCAGATATCGTTACGTCCCCGAAGTATTTCATTGGTAAATAAACATTTAACAATTTCATTTAGACACGACGCTTGGATTAAACTGTTACAGTGATTAAGACTCGTACCTCTTTAAAAGATACTAGAATTTTTTGTAGCAAATAAAAAAATAATTGAGTAATATACTTATCTCTTACCCGTAGAAATATTTATAAATTATTAGAAATCCATTTTTTGTAAAGTTTGAAGAATATGTGTCGAAGAAGAGAGACTGTTTCATATCACGCTTTTCATTTAAAATTGCACCATACCACTTTAATATCTGATATCACAGACTAGCTCCACCCGAGTTGTCAGCCAATACAATCAGAGTCGCAAGACTAGGTCTAGGGTTGGAATTTTATAATTTTGCTTAAAATAAAGATTCGTTTCGTAGTTATGTTATTACACTTACGTTATTTTATTTATAATTATGAAAATATTACCAATATTAGATATTTCCTAAAATATTTGATTTTATAACGTTGTAATATCAAAAAATTGTTTTAAAATTACCATTTCTCAGATATTGGGTAAGGGTTTTTATAAAATATTTTTGTATAATGGTACGTCCATTTTTATTTTTTTTGTTATTCCTTAACGGCCCGTAAAAGCTTTTTGATTGACATTGACCTATCACGTTATAAGGAGCTTTTGCCTTAGTCGTCACGCTTGGTAGTCGGGCTTAATGTTCCACCACCAGTTTCGTATACCCTGCTTCCCAACCCTTGCTCAAACATAATCTTAGTTCTCAGGGGTGAAAACGCATCTGCGTTTTGATTCTTAATCGAAGATAAATGTAGATGTCTATGGGTCACAGCATCCACTTACCATCAGGTGGACTGTATGATCGTTTGTCACACTTATTCTATAAAAAACTAGCGTGATTATATCTATCTGATGCGATAAGATTTTTTTGACATTTCTCATTTCTTACGAAACCCACGCAAAAAGTGGGGGGATAAAGAAGAACGGTTTAACCAATTAAACGTTTCTTCTTTATTAATATCTATTTAATTGAAAAAATGCTCTCAAGTTAGAAAACCGAAGGGCATGTCTAATGTGTTTGCGTTACACACTATTTCAGAAACTACCTTTACCCACGTTGAAATTTCTAATGATAGTCGTAAGTTTACATTATTATTATTATTGGTAACGGTTTTACACTTTAATGGATGTGTTATGCAGATGCCGTATTTCTTATTTACAGAGTAGACAACCCTAACTAGTCCAAACATTTCACATCCGTCAATTTGTGGCCGTGCGAAGAAATGCTTATTACTGTCATTTTCAGTACAAGCAGATAATGGAACACGTTCGACTAAGTGGATTATGTAAAGCGATAGACTTAATTCCAGTCTAGCGTTTTATCTAGGTACTTAGTTACGTATTTTAGGAACTGTCACTTTTATTGCTTTGGCTTTTGTGACTTTTGCTAGTTGATTCAAGTATAATATACTTTTGGGTCAAAATTTTGCAAGTGATAAAGCAATGATTTAGCTGCTACTGCATGAAGGATGGACCGGGGAAGGATTAAGTCCTCACAAAATACCAGTGTAACAGCAACTTACCATTATTATTTTTAAATACTAATGATGCTATTATCATTACTAATATTCTCTGGTAAGCATAAAATGTTTGTATTAGGAGTGGTTCATGACATTAGTCGGATGGCTGATTAGAACCCACGACCTTTTGAGTTCGCGGTCCACGCCCTGCCGTTAAGCTACTGTCGCTTCCGTTATGGTTTTTTTCGTATCGTAAGTGATGAGAACCGGGATTGCGGCTAAACATAGTAACTCCGTCACAGAATTATTTTTTATTGATTTATTTAATTTGTAAAAAAGTAAAGTAGAAGAAAGAAGAACGTCATTCTCTGATAAAAAGAGTACGACCAGTTGCCGAAATTGGCAGACCTTATTTTAAATTTTAAAACACTTTCTAAAATATTATTCTTCCTGGGTTAAGCTTTCTTTTTGTTTTGAAATATTTATTTTATGTCGCAAATAATTTATTGTGTACAAACGTATTTTGTGTTCTCTTGTTGTAAATTGATTGAGTAAAATGTACACAAACGAGAATCCTCTTGCAGTCATTAGACCTAGATACTTTACATTGATAACCACCCAAAATTTCCTTACGTGAATTGCGAAAGTAACATCAAGACGTGTTCATTTCAGTTAGGAGAGCGTCGGATCACAATCTAAATGCGTCCACATTGTTTACATCGTTCCGCTTTACTTCCGCGCCCGCATCGACAGCTGCAGCCACAAGTTGAAAAAACTCCGTGAAATTGAACGCGTTGGGTCCATAGAATGATGGTGTGATACGACATTAGGTCGTGACGTCTCTTACAGATAAATTTTCTCCATCATCAGCCTCACTTTGGATCTCGCCTGTTGTAGGGATAGTTTCTAGAGCTAATATAAATTAACACATTTTTTAAAATTTCTAACAAAAATTAATCAGGTATATACTTATACCGGCATAGAAAAGTAGCTTGCATGCCACTGTGTTTCGTATGGTGAGTGTGGAGAACCGGAGACCCTTTTTTCTGGATACACGAGGCATTCCATATTAGACCTCAGGAGGTACAAAGTATCTGCATATTATTACCCAATCGTGGATGTCTATGGCCCACAGTATTCACTTACCATCATGTGGACTGTGTGGTTGTTTGTCAACTTTATTCAATAAAAGAAAATATTTATTTGCATAAAATCGCGGTGACAATTTAATTTTAGTAACTTTATCTACGTTATGCACATACTTTTCGTATACATCGCAGGCGGCCGTGATCACTATCACAGATCACAGCTGTGGCGCGAGAACAGTAGTATCTAAAAGCGCTATCTTATCTTGATTGAAAGGCTCCCATTCTTCCGTTTTATCTATTGTACGTGTAACAAAAATTTAAAAAAAAATTCAGCTCAAATAGACCTCTTTAGCAGGTAGAAGATTAATGCATTTCAAATAAAGTAAGAAATGAATAAATAAAACATACAATTGTTGAATTTACAAAAAAGTGATGGGTTAGTCTTAGATCTCGTAATATTATTTAGGCGTTCCAGAAATAGTTGAATAACGGTCAAACTCAGCATTTGATGTGGCAAACTACTGCTACAAAATCTAGCCAGGGATTGAGGAAAATATCTGGATATAACTTGTGTCTCGTTGTCGCATCTTATATACAAAGGTTAATTAAATAAAGAGAAAACCAATTTTCTTTTACCGTTAAGTGAAACAGAACTTTAGCTATCAAAGTCTGTTTCTTCTGATGATTCTTGGTTTGGTATTTCCTAGAGGTTACAGATATGTTGGGTTTAGTGGTGACACGCGATTGTACAAGGGTGCATTTCAAACTAAGTGTAACGATTTTATTTTTGCTTGTGTATCTTTGCATAATTTTAATAAAATCATATTTTGCGAAGTAACACCTAAGCTATTAATCACCTTGTATACGCTTGTGAGCTGTAACCAAACATTTAAAAATAAATGAAAGTTCATAAGGTGGTAAGGCTCACTTTTTGTCCAGGAATCAACTTGGTTTATCCTCACCGTCTTATTATTTCTGTTGCCAATCAGCAATACCTGCATTTATTGTTTTGTATCAGTTTGAGGGTTATAGAGAGCTATTATAGTTGGAAGTTATAAGGCATACTTTTTCTCAGAGATGAAAAGATTTCTTGAGTTAAGGAATTTGTGTCATGCTGGGGTAGGACTACGCCCTCACAAAATACTAGCATAAAAAATTAGCTAAATGCTGATGTATTTCCTATGGTGATTGTAGAGAATCGGAGACCCTTTTTACTGGAAAGGCTGCATTCCAGCTTTGTCCTCACGAGTGACAACGCGTCTGCATTAGATTCGTAATCGAGGATAGATGTAGATGTCTATGGGCCACAGCATCCACTTACCATCAGGTGGACTGTGCGCCCGTTTGTCACCCTTATTAAGTAAAAAAGTGCAATAGTTAATTACCATCATGTGTGTGGTCTGTTAGTTTGTTTGTTTCCTTAAAGTTATAAAGAAATAAAAATGTTCATTAAAGTGTACAAAGCAGTATCTTTACATCAATACTTATGAAACTGCCATTATGCAGTTAAGCTTTGATGATTTTTAAGTTCCGGCTAGCGAACCTTTTCTACCTATTCAGCAGTTGAAACGTATAGACTATGAGTGGAGATGTCTGAGAGTCATTTACGGAGTAGTGATCTGTATATTAAGCTTAATGTATCTGACTTATGTATGTGTATTATGTAATTTTTTTGTTTTGTATATAATTTTGTCTCATGTATAAGTGTGTTATGTTCATGTATTGATAAAATATTGTGTTGTTTTCATAAAACAAAGGTGGCAATAACAAACATATATATTATTAATAAGCGTTAATATTTTTGAAAATATATTATAGAGCTCCGTTGAACTAACGCAAACCAAAAATTCACAAAAATAACAGACTCTAAATAATCAAATCGGTGTAAGGGGGACTGTCCAACTTTTCTCCATTTGCCTAACAACCTCTGTTATTACAGAAAATTATTTAAATAATAGGTTGACATGATTCATCTATTTATTTTATCGTGCATTAAAAAAAAACCTGTCTAGTTACGTGCCACCATTAAACTCATTTTTGTCACCAAGCACTAATGGTTAAAGTATGTAGAGACAGTATTATAATGCATTGATGAAGAATTCCAATCTCCAGCCCAGGAAGGAAGGTATTAATACATATAATGAGTGTCATACATGAGAACAGGACTACCCCACTGGTTTAGCGGTCGAAAGCGCAATTATACATGTATCATGGTCCCTGGCCAAAATCAGTTATTGAGTTTTTCTGTCAAGAAATTCTGGTAACAACTTGATATTAGGCAACATGTCATCCGCGCAGGTTCTTCGCCTGGTATCTCTCTTAGTAGTGTTGGATTACCGTACCATCGGACTATGAGAGTGAGGGAATAAAGAGTGCACACGTGTTAGCGCACACACTAGAAGTTTTCTTACTACTTATATGGTGGTAGTCGATTCCACAACTTCCTTGACTACCACCAGAGATTTTTCCAGACCGATACGACTTAGGGACCTTCAATAAAAGAGCCTATTCCTTTTTAAAAGGCCGGCAACACATCTACAATTCCCCTGGTGTTGCAGTTGTTCATGGGCGGCGCGGTAGTCACTTACCATCAGATGAGCCGCATGCTCGTTTGCCCCCTCTTCCATAAAAAAGTTCCTGTCATGTAAGTAACGTTATTACGCGTTGTGGGAGTCAAAATCGGATTTAAAAAAAATAAAAAATACGAAATGGGAACCGTCAATGCAACGAAAATTTTTCATAATATTTTAGCTTAAAAAACGATTTTAAGCTAAAATATTATACGCGCGCTATTATTTTGTACTGCGCAGATGGCAGATGGTAGTCTCGAGATACGTATAGTCTTGAGATACGTATGTATATTTGATATATTTATATGTATATTTGAAGTCAGATAAAACAAATAATAAGTGTTTAATTTGGTGTTTAGGTGGATTGTTGACTCGTTTGCCACTCCAAATGTTAAATATTAAAAATATAACAATCAGCATCGGATCGATATAAGTACTCAAAGTAACTAAGTGAATCTTTGTTTTGTTCCAGGTTAGTGAGCATTCGTGTTGTTTTACATGCAAGAGGCAGCCGCTATAAAACAGGCGTGGTTCGAATCCGTCTACGGTAAGTGATGATGCTTGTTTTCTACTATCAATTTCTCTAGCGTGCCGTTACATCGCTGCCTACTTTGAAACTTGTTAATTCATTATATAGTTTTCCGTACTAAAAATTGGACGCTGCCTGAATTTGATTCGAGATATCATCAGTCTATCTTGTTTTAGTGCTTTATACTTTGCTGTTTTTACACACTTTTTCAATATGGTTTCTTTAAAGTATTATATTATATTATATTTTCGTGGTAGAGCCATGCTGCAATTATATTAGTAGTATAGTTGTAGCACGAATGGGTCGGCTCAACCGGGGAAGGACCACGCTCTCACAGAATACCAGCGTGAAATAGTAGCTTAATGCTTCTGTATTTCGTACGGTGAGTGTAGAGAACCGGAGACCCTTTTTACTGGAAACGAGGCATTCCATCTTAGTCCTCACGGGTGACAACGCATCTGCATTTTGATTCGTAATCGAGGATAGATGTAGATGTCTATGGGCCACAGCAACCACTTACCATCAGGTGGACTGTGTGCTCGTTTGTCACCCTATCCTATAAAAAAAATGTATATATGGTATGATAATCATTTCTACAGCTGCAATTGATTTTATATTTTAGTAACAAATAAATTGATACGTGTTTTCTTTTTGCCGTAATTTTGTATTATCGATTACATTTCCATCTATTAAACGCCAGCATGATATCGAATTAAAACGAGCGGTTTTTTTTTATAGAATAAGGGTGGAGCACACAGTCCACCTGATGGTAAGTAGATGCTGTGGCCCATAGACATTTATATTTATCCACGATATAGAATCAAAACGCAGATGCGTTGTCACCACAGAGGACTAAGATGGAATGCCTCATTTCCAGTAAAAAAGGGTCTCCGGATTTCTACATTCACCATACGAAACACAGCAGTATTAAGGTGCTATTTTACGCTGGTATTCTGTGAGAGCGTGGTCCTCTCCCCGTCAAGCCGACCCATTCGTGCTACAACCATAATATAGCTGCAACGTGGCTCTATCACTTATGAACGCGTGTCCATATTTTGAGTTTTGTTTAGAAATAAATATATTGGATCAATTATTATTATGTCAGCAATATGTGGTATTGCATTATAGGAGAAGCCGGGGCAGGGGTCGCTATTAACTAATATGTTGTACCTCACATCAGTCTATTAATGTGATGTTTTTAGATTTAAAACCACTTATTTTATGTTTTTGTTTGTTTGTTTTTTTTCAAAAAACAATCTTCAAGTATTACGGAATAAATAGTGTAACCCTCCTGGCATTGCTTTTTATCTGTTCGTGAAGTTTAAAAAAACGATTGTTTAAGTCTCAATACGAGTTGCATGTAAATAACACCCTGATACAGCCGAGACACTCTTAATATTTATATTTTATACGTGGTAGAACTATATCTATAGCTATATTATAGTTGCATCACGAAAAGGTCTCCTCGACCTGGGAAGGACCACGCTATAATATGTAAGAATACCAGCTTAAAACAACAGCTCAATACTGCTGTGCTTCGTATGGTGAGTGTAGAGATCCGGAGACCCTTTTTTACTGGTTACGAGGCATTCCGTCTTAGTCCTCAGGGCTGACAACGCACCTGCGTTTTGATTCTTAATCGAGGATAAATGTAGACGTTTATGGGTCACTTCATCCACTCACCATCAGGTGGACTGTGTGCTCCTTTGTCACCCTTATTGTATATATATATATATATATATATATATATATATATAAACATAAGCCAGTTATTTTGGACAGTTCAATTTAGGTTGTATGTATAAAAGATGTATAGATTATCACCGTATGATTGTAACATAACAACACAGCACAACTCTCCAAGTTCCAACAATGTAATAAATTGTCTTGCACTCGGTGCTTTAATGTATGTACGAAGTTCTGTGCACCGACAATAATTGTGGATATATTCATCCAAATACCCCCAAATTTTACAATTTTTTAGAAAAGCGCGGCATTGCCAGTGACCTGAGCTAGTGAACAAATTAACTTTTATGATTACTGATACCTGGTAGAGCCATGTTGCAGGCATATTATAGTTGTAGCACGAATGGGTCGGCTTGATAACGCTCTCACGGCTCAGCGTACAACAGCAGTTTAATGCTGCTGTGTTTCTTATGGTGAGTGTGGATAACCGGAGACATGTTTTACTAGAAATGAGGTATTCCATCTTAGACCTAAAGTGGACAAGGCAGCTGCATTTTAATTCTTTATTGAGGATAGGTTTAGATATCCGATAGGCCGAGTCGGGAAGGGACGCCCTAGAAAAAAGTTTATCGACCAAATTGGCGATATTTTGAAAATGGGCCACGTTAGAAGTACCCTTAACCAACGAGCATGTATGCGTAGATATATGGATGTAAAGGAGGCGAAAGAGGTATGTCAGGATCGTGCCAAATGGAAGTCCGTAGTCTCTGCCTACCCCTCTTGGTGACAGGCGTGATTGTTTATATATGTATGTATGTATGTATATGTTTAGATATCTGTGGGCCATAGTAGCGACTTACCATATGGCGGAGTTTGTGCTCGTTTGTCTCTCATATTTCTTATATAAATAAATACTCGCTTAAGATATTAAATGATAATGAAGATATCACTCAATTATTGGTATTGGAAAATCTATCCTGATGAAAAACAATTGCTACGAGATTTGAAATGTTTTTCTTTCGATACGAGTGCACCAATTCATATCTGTCTGTACTTTTGCAATGAACGGCGGGTCGATAAGTTCGGATATTGAAACTGCACGGTCGCGCTCGCGTTCGCGGGCTCCCGGCAGTCACCTGGTGGAGTCCGTCGCGCGTACGCGTTATCGCACGCAACGTTGTATGCGTTTTTTCGAACGACGTTTTTTACTCTTTTAATTTCAGTGTTATGTTGACAGTGTTTTCTGTGTTTTGTAGCGTTATTTTTTCTTGAGGATTTATTGGTTTTTTATATGTTTGTATGTTCAGGTATTGTGATTAATTTTTTTTAATATTTTCGCGCTTTAGGAGGATAGGTGCGAATAATTTTATCAGTTAATTTTTTCGGAAATTTAAAACAACGTTTATAACTATTAAGATTTGTAACTCTTCTATGTAAGGATAATTTACCAAAAGTGTATCTGATATAGTTTGCTCTAAATTATTTGAATGAATTTTAAGAAATAAACTAATATCGCCGAAGAACAGTTTATTGAATGAAAAAAAGAATATTTTTTTATTCTAGATTACAAGTAATTCGCATTGAAAGTTATTGTTTTACTTTCATCATAGAGTTTAATAAAAGTTACATGTTATACGTTTTAATGTTTCTGAAAAATATTTTTATCACGAAAATATTCCGAAAAACGAAACAGAATAAATTCATATAATTTATTATAAACAAATGCTTCCAAAATTATAAAACGCCAATGAAATTATCTAAAAATAATTATAGATAAAGCCTAAATAAAACAGACAATTCCAATTCATATGCTCCTGTTTTCTTCTCCATACAAAAACACTGTTATGAATACCCTCATTTGTAGGAATGTTTATGAGTGAATGCCCTATGCGATCTATTTATTTATACCGCTGGTAATCAACAACATGTTATACGGGGTATAAATCAATCGGTTCTATTGTTTTCTGTTCCGGTCTTCATTTCAGAATCAGTTTTTTTAATCAAGTTACATAGACAGGTATTTGATGTTACGTTTAACCTTTAAAATCGAAGGTCTGTATTACCTCCTACTTTTGTATTTATTTCATATTTAATATCTAACCTGCTCAACCTTATAATAAAACTTTAGAAATCGTTTAATTAATACTGCTTATATTATATGTCAGCTCTAAAGATGTTTCTGCCAGTATCATGTTAGTGATAGATAACGATGTACTTAAAAATAATATCAATTATATACCCATTCATACATTACCGTTTACAGTTTTTGTTTAGTAAACTATTTTTGTTAATATTTAAACTATTGTTCACCTTACGTAACGTGCTGGAATAGAACTTGAAGTTGGATTAACGCCCATTTAAAGCCGATTTAAAGCTTATACCAAGCCGGCTTAGAGCTTATTTAAGCTGGGTTAATAGTCTGATTCTCTTGAGTGCATACTCAGATGTTTAAATTTCTATAAAATTGTTTTTGTATGTATTCTTTAACATATATCGTAATAACGATTTAGACAGATTCTGTAAACAGAGTGATCACAACGTCTGTCGATCTGTTGTAACACCTATTTTTAAGATTTAACTGTTTTTTTTTTTGCATTTTTGCTCAATAAATAAAAAAAAATTATTGAGTCAACGAAAATCTATAGATTTAATATTTCGATACCGATGATATTAATAGTAATATATCTTTGTTTATCTAAGGTTTCTATATACCTTGACGATCGCGTATTAACCAGTTATAGTGCCTGATTACTGAGTAAATGGTATGGAGTTAAAATTTCAGCATAAGGCAACGTAAGACAAAATGGTTTTTTATGGGTCTAAGAAGTCTAGATGTTGCGAATGTTCCCCTGTTTTTAAGACGGGCTTACCTCCTATTATAGCATTCACATATCGCATTCGCTTTATGTGAGGTTTACTGATTTGGGTAGGTTAGGCCAAGTGCAAACAATTACCTCATTGCATGTACATACATACTACTAGATTTTTTTAATTTCTTGTTGTATAATGTTCTTTTATCCATTGCAATTAGGATTATCGATCGACAATGAACAGTTTTATCTCAAAGACCAAGTTTCGTAGTCGTTTGTGTAAATGTTGCAAGCAACCGATTGTATATTGCTAGTCAATTCAACCATTTATCCTAGATACGGTACGATAAAGCTTATAATGTACCACCACCGGGCAGGCTTTTTATCATTTCTACGACTGTGAATGGAGCAGTGCGGGTTGGTCTTTCAGATAGAAAAACGCCATACTCATTAATGGAACCACCTTGGCATCTGGCACAAATGTCTCGAAAACTATTTTAATTTAAATTGATAGAAACACCCAATTCTTTCATTCCAAAGCCCTTCACAAGTCCACTGCTGAACATAGACCTCCCCCAAGTAATGCCACAAAGCACGGTCCTGAGCCACCTGCATCCATCGACTTCCTGCATGTCTTATTATTAGAAACACCCAATTACATACGTAAAATTTAAAAATCCAACTATAAAATTAAGGATTATGTAGTGAAGTGAGAAGTTGACCAAATATTTTTATAGTTAAAAGCTATTCTGCAGTTGCAGTTAAAAGGTCTTTACAATATTTTTTTTTTGTTTGAATTCTCGCAACATATTTTGGGAAAATGCTTCAAATCGTTGCCCTCTACAGTTTGTATCTCCAAAGATAACTTCCAACATACATTAAACATTTTATGTTATATCATGCTATAACTAAGATTTTGCGTTCATATCTATTTTATCTTGTTGTAATACCCGTTACAAAATAATGCAGAAATCAATTCGGTTTGCGGTGTAAGTTTGCAACCCTAAACGAAACGCAATGTTTTGTCAGACGTTACGCTATCAGACTGCAACTCTTTAATCACGGCTAAATTGTTGTGATGTTTATCTGTAAACTGTAACTACAGTAAATAGTGTGAGGTAACCACGTGGTCCAGTGTACGGATCACATAGCTGTGAGCATGTCCTGCGCAAATTGCCATAGTTTTTTTTTATAGAATGAAGGTAAAAGATGGACACTGTAACTCATAGACTGCTTCATCTATCATCGGTTAAGAATGTCAAAATTAATATGCGTTGTAACCCTTTGAAAAAATAAGATTGTCTGAAACTAATAATTGTGAAGATATGTTTGTCCCCGTCTGTATGACATTTTATTTGTATTGAAACCTCACTCTGCTCTTCTATCTTATTCGCATGATCACTACATGGGTTTTTTTTAAAAAGCCGGCAAGGCATCAGCAATTCCCCTGGTATTGCAGTTGTTCATGGGCGGCGGTAGTCACTTACCATCAGGTGAGCCGCATGCTCGTTTACCACCTCTCATATAAAAATATATCTGTATGTCTACCTCTGCATTCATTTTTATCTCCTATTATACCTTACTTACCTTAATGATGATTTAGCTCTAGGTGGTAAATAGAGCTCTCTTAGTCATACCCTCCCATACAGAATTCAAAAATTTGCGCTAGAATGTTAGACACAAGATATAACCATGACTGAGTGCACAATGAAGAAAAATATCGCAAGGAAATAATATTTTTTATTTAGCGACATATTATTCATAACATATTTCGAAGAAATTTTAAGTCCATCAACACACATTTGGCCATCGCGGCCATTTCTTCCGTGGGCTAAAACCCTCTCAGAATTGGAAGAAAGATTGACTTCAGTTTTATTTAATATTTATTGGTACTACACAGACGGACTCTTAGACTCTAGTCATTGACATGATGATTAATTATGCTATTTATCACAAAATTATCACGGTCTCACAGTACGAAGTCTAGCGTGAAATCTAATGCAGTGGCGGATTTTCGTGCACATGTCGAAATGAAGGTTTTGTAACGATCAAAGTCGGTTCGCGATTTTGAGCGTTTCTCAATATTGGCTTGAATTTTAGCTTAGCGCGGCAATAATAATCTGTATCGAACGATTAAAAACACTTTAAAGACTTGAAAACTCCAATACTGCGATCTACAAACCGCGTGCCATGTCGTTAACTCCAAGTCCTGTCTACCAAAGAAGAGAGCCACGTCTATCATTTGACTGAAGTGCGGTTTCAAATAAAAAAAAAAAAATTCAAAATCTTTTTTTTTTTTAAATTTTTTTTTAAATTTAATTTATTTTCACCAAATGTTTAGTTATTACTTATATGCAGATAATTTATAAGGAGGTAAAATAGGGTAAATCATTGATTATATTTATATTACGTTACATTATCATTATATTATACACACGCAATGTCACTCAGTTTTAATTACGATGAATGTTATACGTATGAGCTCCATCAGATTATTCTAGCTTTAAATATTTTTCTATTTACTGATCCACTTATTAACGCTCTATATAATCACTCAGTGTTAAATTAAAAGAAAACCATTAACATTCAAATACCATTAGAAGACATCGTTTTCGTCGTTATGGTGTTAACAACAATGGTGTTAATTACACAACTCGCAGCAGTGAAAGTGCACCATTGCGGAATCCTCGAGGTAGTTATAACCTTCTTCACAACGAGATCTCTTTAAATCATTCAGTTTTTATAAGTAATCTTTAATTAAACTTCAAGTGCTTTTGATGAGGTACCGTAAAATTCTTCTACGATGATTTCCTAATGAACCCACTGAAAAAAGGGCCTGTGCCCTGCCCTGGCATTTATTATACGTTGTAACTTAATTTTTTATTATTTATAGATTTTACACAAAAATTCTTAATAAATGTATAATTCTTACAATTACTTTCTACATTTATGCGAATAGTAAACACTGCATAGTTTACTTTGTACTATTTTTATCGCGTAAAATTTTTATAATCTCGCCGTTTTGAATGCTGCTTGAGAGTCTCCACTTGCACCCAAAACGTCAGGTCTGGAGTACCTATAAAAATAAATCTGTGTAAAATTAGTATTTTTTATTACACATTATTTTATTTTTCCACGCCTCTTCGGTAATTCATTTTGCTTCTTTAATAAAAAATAACTATTTTAAGCTAAAATAAAATACTCTAGCAACGACACCAGCTCGTGCTACATAAGTATTAGAAAAAAAGAACACACTGTGACATAATTATGAGAACTTTTGAAGTCCTCCAAACAAGTTATGTTTATAGATTTATTAATAGATTTCTTATACCGAAATAGCAGTTACACCTCGCTCAACTTGCATTTAGTTTTAAGTTTTAATGTTTTATCTATAAAAAATATAAACAGTCATTGCCTTTATGAAATTATATAATTTTCTCTTAGACAAATAAAACGTAATTGACCCAGTAGATAGATTATTGATATTACCCAGAAGTAAAAATATTTTCCACCTTTTAAAACAAAAATAGATAAATGAAAGATTATATAATACCAAAAGCATATTATACAAAATAATTACTAAATAACTATTATTCTCACATTATTTCGTAAATAAAAAGTGTATACTTAAACGCGAGGTCAAGAGCCTAAATATGACAGGGCAATATCCTCAATAAACAATAAAAAAAAAACCGTATTGTATGAAAAACTTGCATAAGGAAGTGAAATGGATAGAACCAAAGCTCGCGGCGCCATATAACATGATAAATAGTTCTATTAACATATGAAAGCGAGCTATCAGTTAATATACTGCCAAAAAGCCATGAAATTAATTGGATCTTAAATTTTTTTCGGAACTATATACGAAAGGAAAATTTTAGAATTATTAAAATATAAGTTGTCATAGGTATTCCGGGAATTTTTTTATAGGAAAAGGCAAGCAAGCACACAGTCCACCTGATGGTAAGTGGTTGCTGTGGCCCATAGACATCTACATCTATTGTCAGCCTTGAGGACTAAGATGGAATGCCTCTTTTCCAGTGAAAAGGGTCTTCGGTTCTCTACACTCACCATACGAAACACAGCAGCATTAAGCTGCTATTTGACGCTAGTATTCTGTGAGAGCGGGTTCTTCCCCGGTCGAGCCGACCCATTCGTGCTGCAACTATACAATTAATATAGCTGCAGCATGGCTCTATCACGTAAAAATGCGGTATTCCATGGCTGGATCTTATTGAATTAAATCTACATGGAACATATGAATTAAACGTCTGTTTATCTTAAGTATTCAAGGTTTAGTTGGGGAATATGGTATTACGAGTATGTGCTAACAAAGTTGTTGTTTTTTATATTATTAAAATAACTCACGTTTTCACCAGTAGCAACGTAGATTTTGATTGGTTGGATAATTTCGAAATAATGCTGCTAAAAATTATTTACTCAAATAAAAAAGTTACCCTCACTAAGATTTTCTCTTGTATCGTGAAAGCAGTATACATACGTAAACTGCAAAAGGACCTAATCTAGACGTGGTGGAATCTAACCCACTTCTCGCAGTAACCAAATGCTTAGAGTCATTGTGCTACCGGCCTATAATAATCTATGATAATAGACGTTTATGGAATGAAATCGCCTTGCACAAATCAGAGTAGTAAACTTCTGGTCTTTGCTCTTTTAATTCCCGTCACAACTTTTAGTCTATTTATAAATAATTAAGCTATAAATATAAAGTTACGTGACCGAATGGATTTAAAAGCAATTCCTATTCTCAAATATGGAAGATGAAAAGGAAAATTTCGTAGAGTCTAGTACAGACTCTGATTTAGATGCGGTAATGCTCGGTAATTCCAAACGTGGCAACTATGGCAATTATCGTCTTTATGAGGCAATCTATAGAGACTACTCTTTTTAAAAAGCCGCAAACGCATCTGCAATTACCTACTCTGATGCTGCATTTGTTTATGGGCGGCTGTAGTCACTTCCCGTCAGTTGAGCCGCATGCTCGTTTGCCCCCTCTTCTACAAAAAACATACAAGGACATACATATGTACATAATAGGTGTATTAAATGAAAAAAATAAAATTTAATATAAGTACATACACCTATTACGTTATAGATTTGACCAGTATTGAAAATTTTGTGGGTGAGGCTTCCAGTGGCGTCGAATATGAATAGAATCTTGATTGTCTGAATGCTACTTACTTAATTACAATATATTTGAAATGGCATGTTCAGTCCGCATTGTATCACGGTCGCTTTGCCTTGCCTTACCTTTATCAAAACGTTAACCTTTTTATACAAGACAGTCATGTTTGCACATATTAAATCTTGCCTCTTCACATTATGATTGTGGTATTCATCCAATTCAATACAATTTTAATTTGTATTGTTACATCGAGGAAGGTCAGTTTTGACAATTTAAAGATTAGACATAAGTGTGTTACTTAAAGATGTATTTTTTTATTAAAAACTACCTACTCGTACTCTACTAATGATGAAATTTTATCCTTAAATAAAATAAAATATTGCAATAACTGATACCCTTAAAGGGAATAAAAGTCACATTTACTGTTCCGTACTCTGAAAATAAAAGGGTTGAGTACTTCTACTGTTCTCTTAAAAGAGGTCAGTTTAATGTATTCCTTCTTACTTATTTAAACCAATGATCAAATCTGTGGTTGAAATTTCTACAATAATCATTAGCTCAAAGGGCTTTGGAGAATCACAAAATCAACGTTAGCAATAAGATTGAAAGTGATATACCGGTTTCAATGTTAGCTGTGATTATGCTTACTTGAATTGTGAGCTTTCCCATTGACCCATTGTTGTGACCTTCATCATCGTGTATATTGGTAAAATAATACAAGTTTCAATTTAAACCTGCGTTCTCAGCCGCTTATGCTAAGTTCTCTAACGGGAAGATTATATTATAAAAGTATACGATTTCACTTATCGTATTGGAATGGTTTTGGTGACTCAAAAGTTTAGCTTTTAACTGTGTATTTAAATGGCCCTTCACTTTCTTAGGTTTATTTTCTATTTATTTGTTTGTAAAATAGCAATCTAATACTGCTGTACTTCGTATGGTGAGTGTAGAGATCCTTAGACCCTTCTCTGCAGGAAATGGGGCATTCCATCTTAGTACTCAGGGGTGACAACGTATCTGCGTTTTGATTCTTACTCGGGGATAAACGTAGATGTCTATGGGCCAGAGCATCCACTTACCATCAGGTGGACTGCGTGCTCGTTTGTCACCCTTATTCTATAAAAAAATCCTTTGTATCAAGTAACAGCTTAGCAACATTTGTGATTCATTGGTAATTTCATTTTATTACTTTTTAAGAAACTTATTGCCACACGAATAAGGCTGACAAACGAACAAACAGTCCACCGTATAGTATGTAGATGCTGTGGCCCGTAGACAACATCTATCCTTGATTGAGTATCAAAATGCGGATAGGTTGTCACCCCTTCGTTCTAAGATGGAATACCTCGTTACCTATAAAAAGGGGTCACTTGTTCTCATCACTCGTTATTTTGAGAGTGTAAAAGGCCTCGGTGTACCCATTCGTGCTGTACCTGCAATATAGCTGAATTATGGCTATGTGACGTATAAAGTGGAAATTGGAATGAGAATGTATAAAATTAATTTAATTACCACAAAATTAGATCTAAAATAATATTTACCAAATACACTCAATAGGTCTTCTTATAATACGAGGTTTTTAAAGTACGAAACAAATTATTGTGATACGAATATTTGCAATTAACCACTGATTGGTCTAAATTATTTATTTATTGCAACGACCAAATCCGAGACACGTGCCTGCCGCATTACAATTTCGTAAGTCTCATTATGGGTTTGTAATTATGAACGGTCCACTTATTTGATCGTATCTCTATTCATTGCTCGTATTGGTAACGTATACTTTCTTTTGTAGCCCAATTTGGTTGTACTGCTGATTTTCGTAACAATACTGTTAGGACAATCTTAAGCAAAGATCTTTCGAGGGTGAGTACTACGGTTCTGGTCCTTGAGGTAAATATATATATATATATATATATATATATATATATATATATATATATATATATATATATATATAGCATAATTTTTATAAACTGTTAAAATGTAGGTTTTGTACAGAAATTGTAGCAGCAATAAATGGGGACGTTGTTAAGTCTTTGTAATTAACTAAAGTAGTTAAATAAATGCTTCAGATAATAAAAAAATTAAGTAAGCGAAAAAAGTCTAAATAAGTTAAGCACACTACAAAATGTTGTATCTGGTAATTAAATTAGTTTGTTAATTCTAAGTTTTGTTTCTATAAAAATGCGCCGCAATTTCTACGTTTATTTTAGTTTTTTAGAATCCTCTTTTTATTTATTACATATTCAGTATAATGTCATATACTAACAGTTACCACCTGCAGTTACGGTAAAGAAATATCGAAAACTTTGTTATATTGTGGAGTAGCCGCGCAAAATTTAATAGAAGACTATAACGTACAGCAAAGATGCAAATTTTCTTAATTTGGGATAAGTCTATTTTTATATATCTATATGTAACTTAATTCGTTCAAGGGGGTGACATACGAACACACAGTGCACCTGATGTTAAGCCGTGACCCCTAGACACGTAAATTAATCCTTGATTAAGAATCAAAATGTATTTGCGTGTTCACCCCCTGAGAACTAAGATAGAATGCCTCTTCGGTGCTCTACGTTCACCATATGAAACACAGCAGCATTTAGCCGCTATTTTATGCTGGTATTCTGTATCCCGATCAAGCGGACCCATTCGTGCTACAACCATAACATACCTGTAGTGTGGACCTACCACGTAAATTTGCGCCACGTATGTTTGTATACCGTTAATTTGACTAACTGTCTTCATGATTTTTATAAATCTTATTATATAAGCACAAAGAACGCTGACATTTATTAGAAATTACTACAAATGACTTTGAAAAGCCATTGTAACCATTTATATTCGATAAAACATTGTACTATTGCGTTTTCTATTAGTCGAAAATACATATTTTTATGGAAAGTTACGTCGTAAGAGATAACATAATCTTATTCTAACGAGTCTTAAACGATGCACACAGACGTAAAGGTATAAAACTCAATAATAAATAAATATATTAATATTTTTAACCATCTGTTCCGCATATTGACGATTGCGAATGTGTTTTAATCAAACTTTCTACAAATAATGTATAGTACCAAAGTCATTTATGCGTATAAATGGCGTCACTAAGCTTTTTTACATCATTTCTCTTTTTCTTTTCTTTTTAAAAAAACGTTACCCCTGCACTAGGATTTTCTCCTGTACCGTGGGGGCAGTTTACAAACATAAATTTCACAAGGACAAACATCCAGACCCGGAACAACTATTTGTAGGCCATACAAATACTTATTCCGTGCGGGATTCGAACCCGCGACCCCTAGCGCAGCCACTCATTGCTAAGCCACTGCGCCACGGAGTCGTCATACATTACTCAGCATCAGTCTAATTTTTTTATAAAAATTACTGATTAACCACAAGCGCGATGAAGAACAATACGATGAGGGAATCTTCATGTCTGACGAATGAAATATTTCGAGATCATGTGAGTCTGCCAACACGTATTTAGCAGCGTAGTGGACTAATATTTCCATAACACTTTTACGTGGTAGAGCCATGTGGCAGCTATGTTATGGTTGTAGCACGAATGTGTCGGCTCGACCGGGGTACGGAATACCAGCGTATAATATCAGCTTAATGCTGCTGTGTTTCGTATGGTGAGTGTAGATATCCGGAGACTCCATTTACCGGAAGCATGATTCCATCTTAGTCCCCAGGGTTGACAACGCATCTGCATTTTCATTCTTAATCGAGGATACATGTAGATATCTATGAGCCACAGCATCCACTTCTTATCAGGTGGTGTGTACGCTCGTTTGTCACCCTTATTCTATAAAAAAAACTTATACGTGGGACGTTATAGGCTCTTACTTTACTTTTTTATTATCTTTTTTTAAGTTGTATAAGTATAAAGAAGTTTTAGGAATTTAAATTTTCATCAAAATTAATAAACTCAAGTGATAACTTAGCTTCATATGGTAGGTGTAAGGTACTTACTTCATAAACATATGTATCGGTACATGAATTGTGAGCAAAATTGCGTCATTAAATAAAGAATTTTTTTCCCGTATTAAAAACCGAAATGGGTTTTCCTCAAGAAAAAATAACGTAATCTCTATTATGTGTAAAAATATTTTTTATAGTGTTTTATGACATTGTTTAATTATCAGAAGTGATGATGACGATATATAAAATGTGACACTTGGGAAATCAAAGTTTCAACATATCAAAATGTGCAGCAAGGATCAGATCACTCACATCCTCGGGAAGATCAATGTGGTAAGTTATGGATGACTTGGTTTCTAAATAATTTTTTTTTCAAATTACATATAAGTTTATTGAGCGCAGTTTCTACTTTTTCTGTTATATAATGCTATAAATCATTTTTTAGAAGATAAGGATGACACAGTACATCTGATAGTAAATGGTTGCTGTGGCCCATGGACATCTACATCTATCCTTGATAACAAATCAAAATGCAGATGCGTTGTCACCCGTGAGGACTAAAATGTTATGCCTCGTTTCCCGTAAAAAGGGTCTCCGGTTCTCTACCCTCGCCATACGAAACACCGCAGCATTTAGCTATTATTTTACGCTGGTATTCTGTGAGAGCCTGCTCCTGCCTCGGTCGAGCCGATCCATTCGTGCTACAACTATACTACTAATATAACTGCAGCATGTCTCTCCCAGGTTGAGATGAATCGTCTGCGTCATATTTACATAAATTGCAGTTTCATTACATATTTTGATCACCGCAAATTCTATTTGAAAAATTCTATTGCTTCTGGTGTTTTCGCTTGTCATAAATTACTTTAAAACGTAGTAGAGTCAAGTTCGTATGGTGAGTGTAGAGAACCGGAGACCCTTTTTACTGGAAACGAGGCACTCTATCTTAGTCCTCACGGGTGACAACGCATCTGCATTTTGATTCGTAATTAAGGATAGATGTAGATGTCTATGGGCCACAGCAACCACTTACCACCAGGTGGACTGTGTGCTCGTTTGTCCGCCCTATCCTATATAAAAAAAGACAAGTGAAACTGATGTTTCGCTCCTTGATGAAAAAAAAACCATCTTCACAATTCGCAACAGTCAAACTATCTACGTATCTGTTTTTAGGGTTCCGTAGTCAACTAGGAACCCTTATAGTTTCGCCATGTCTGTCTGTCCGTCTGTCCGTCCTCGCTTAATGTCTGTGACCATTAGCACTAGAAAGCTGAAATTTGGTACCAATATGTGTATCAATCACGCCGACAAAGTGGTAAAATAAAAATGGGAAAAAAAATGTTTTATTAGGGTAGCCCCCCTATATGTAAAGTGGGAAGTGATTTTTTTTAATTTCAACCCTAACGTGTGATATATTGTTGGAAAGGTATGTAAAAATGAATAGGGGTTTACTAAAATCATTTTTTGATAATGTCAATAATTTCGGAAATAATCGCTCCAAAAGTAAAAAACAGTGTGTGTCCCAAAAAGTAAAAAACAGTGTGTAAAATATGAATAAAATTTGAAAAGTAGAACTTTATAAGGACTTTCTAGGAAAATCATTTTGAACATGGATAGAAACAACAATAACCACTACCGGGAGCAGTTGCAGGAGCGCGGAGCGCTGCTGGAGCGCGAACATAATGGATACCCACCTTTAAACTCATAAGTGGGAACACTTATTGTGACGGACGGGAAACTACGGAACCCTACACTGGCGTGGCCCGACACGCTCTTGGCCGTTTTTTATTAAAATGAAATGCATTCTTCCACTTTAGGAATTTTGTACATTGAATCCAATGTACAGTATACCACTGAATATAATGTTGACGAAACACGCCGACAATATAACTGCAATAGTCAAAATTACTGTACTGCAAATAACTGTACAGTAAAATTTGACTCAGGACCGTATCACAGCCTAAGAATAACATACAGTCAGTCATCGAGTTTGATGTTGTCGGAAAAGCCGACAAAAACAATAATATGCTAGGGTTGTCAGAACGGGAAGCAATAAAAAAATAAAGGGTGATTTTATTTTTAAACAAATTACTGTGTATGTGAATGTGGAAACTGATGAAACTTTAATTGTTTATTTTTAAACGAGGATGATTCACAGCTTTTTTATCGCACATGTAGTGTGAACTATTTTACTTTCGACAACCCCAGCGGACAGCTCCCAACTGACAAAAGGCAACTCGGGAGCGCTCCGCCCGCATGACGCCCCGCATCGCACCGCACGATTGCCCCGTCTAGACGTCTTCTATGACCGACTGTTGGTAGTAGTTAGACTGTGACCGCGAATATGTTCAAAAGTGGACTTGTGAAAGGCTGTAATGATGATGATGATGATGATGATGAAGATGTTTTTTCCATGCCTTACCCATCAAATAGAACCAAATTAACCATTAAAATAGAACCAATTTTTTTTTTATGTTTTAAAAGTACAGATGTCCAAAAACACTATACCTAAGAAACGAATTGCAGTTAATTTGTAAACAATCTGAGTGTAACATTGACCTGTTTTTTATGTTTACAAAGTATAATTGGTTCTTATTAATTAAATTACGAATATACTTGATATGGAAATTTGCGAAATATTTTTCAAAACAACTCGTGTTATGAAAAATAGCATATTTTAATCAAAGGATTTTAAATTGCGAAAGTTAAATTTTGTACAAATTTGATGCTTAAAATTAAAATGTATGTAAATTTATTTAATTACTATACACGTAGCTTTCGAATATGTACGCTTCCGTTGTTCAATGTGCGGTTTCAACGCATATTTTTTGAATGGCGTTTTCATTGTCAAGGTTCTTTGAATATGGAGATGGTCCATTCAAATAATCGTCAATGCTTCGAATCGGCGAAAGTTGGTAAAACTTGGCTTCGGGCGACGATTAAAAGCCAAGGTTAATTTGATCTGTTGAATAAAATTAGTTATTTTATTATTGTGAACTTGCATAGTTTGTTTCTGACATTCGCATATTATATTACATAATGGTCTTACTTATGATCGTTGGTTATCGCTTAGTTAAATTAAGCATTAATTAATACTATATCTGTCTCTTTATATTTTCAAAAAAGAAAGCATTACTTAAATTAACGTCATTTTTAATGATTAAGGCCGTTAATGTTGTATATCCTATAATTTCTTTCGTATTTATATAATTTACCTTATGGTTAAATTTCGGAAACTTCGAGAGATTTAGGATGTAAAATAATAAAAATGTTATTATTTTACATTTTGGCTCATTATCAAGGGAGAGAGTCTCGGAATTCTTTCACGAAATGTGGTGCAATAGAGAAATCGTGCTTTTATTTTCCTCAGAATTTTACGTGATAAAAGTAGAGAATCTATTCAAATAAATAAAATTAAAGTGTCTGTTTGTAGTGTCAAAATAACAGTTGTCTACTAAATGCATCTGAATGTATACGATACTTTCAGATGCATTTATATAAGTAGACGATACTAATAACAAAAAAATAAACAATTTTAAATTTTTTTGTCTGTCCGTCTGTTCGTTCCAGCTAATCTCCGAAACCGCTGGATCGATTTTGACGAGACTCACTGGAATGTAGCAAATGTTATTAGGAGTAACTTAGGCTAATTTAATTTTTTTTAAATACATAGTGTATACATAGTAATATAGTGTTACGCGCAAACAAATTAACTCCCATGAAATCCTATCGTAATAAATAATACCTTTTAACTAAACACTCTATTTATTTTTGTGGTAAGTAATGAGTTTTGAGTCGATAGTATTTAGTACTGTTATTTTCACCATAATCACGAAGTTAACTAATTAAAGATTTCTTTAGAAAAATTGCACATTGATACATAAAGGTTCGCCACCCCTGGTTTAGGTTGACTGTTTTACGTTTGGTGTTGCGAACTGGGTGACAATGAAATATTTGCGGAGTGATTGCATCATTGCATTAAGTTGAAGTGACTGGGGAGCGATTTTAATATTAACAAGTCGTTAGGACCAGATAAAAATGCTTTTTATTTTTATTACAAGTTTTAAACCGTGCTAGCACAGGAAATAAGCTTCGATCCCTGTCATTGTCAGTGAAATTTGTAGTTTCATTAATATTGTTCCATTAATGCAGTTTTCTAAAAAAATTCTATTGTGCGTTGAACGTTATTTTTGTCTTCTCTGATCGGAAAAGAAATGTCGAAAGAAACTCCGTAAGTACTTAAGTATCCTCTTTTATATTATTTGTAGCTGTTTATTAAAAAAAAGAGGAGGTTATCATTTCGAAGATATGTTTTGTTTGTGAATAGAATTTGTGAACCTGTTTTGATATTTTTTTTTATTAAATATTTCAAGGATAGTTTCAAGGATGGTCTTATATATTAGATCATTTGGAGAAAACATTCCGCCCTTAAGGGGGGGGGGGGGAGGAGGGAATGGGGATAAAGTTTTTAACGGAACGGTTTAAATGGCACTGAATTTGTGATAACTGATAACGTTCCTTAGTCCACCCAAAAGGGTTAAAAAGAAATATTAAAAAAAAGTTAATGCCGAAACAGAAAACAATCGGCTTTGGGATTTAATTCTTTTATACACTATGTTTTAAGCACCGATTTCAGAGTGTGAAATTATTACATTCTTTTTAGTTTCTCGAAGTCAGCTTTAACCGTTTATTGAAAGATAATTTCAATAGACTTTTTTGATAAGTTTGTTTGTGTTATTTTTATATGTCATATAATAAAAAGTAATATATAAAAATCTGAATGGAATTAACCCATTAGCAACTAATAGTCTATTATTTATATTAACTTACATTATATTAAAGTTCGTGAGTAAGAATTTGTCATAGTGAATTTAATGTAATACATACTCAGGTCTAAAGTAAAAAATACTTTTATAAATTTTATAAAAATATTCATAAATTAGGCGCAGAAACATAATAATCCAATTAAAATACATCGTGTTTATAAGTCATAAGTATTCACTAAGGCTTGATCGAACGCGGAGACTTTACGGTATCTCGTAAGACAGTAAGCCAGTCCAGAGTCCAGACGGTGGGAAGCGATAACAATTAAATCTTTGTGTAATCTTTGGTGAAAGTGTTTTTTCATAATAAAATTTAAGTGACTTTTGCAGGCACTCGCTCACACTCCTTAACACGGCGTAATTCTAGCGATAACAAATCTGATATTAGGTTTTAAAAGTTGTTTAATTTAAGGCTAGTGATTATGACGTAATGAATAGACAATCGTCTAGCCTAGATCAATTCCATGACTATAGAAAATACATTCATACTCCCTTCCGTAGTAGACGCCACATTGATGTATGCTTCAACTGCATTTTTCCACTTGTCTGTTAGATTTTTTTGCAATATTAACCTATGCTTTTTGCTTTATCACATTATCCTTTCTTAGGTCTTTTAATGATTTTCCTATTTCCTAACTTTTTAGTCCGTGTTTTTTTCCCGTGATACTGATTGTATTCCATTTTTATTTTCGTATTAAACTTAGAACTTTTTTGTATGTCTTCTTTTTTACGATATATACAACATGTAACAAAAACCCTGTGGTTCCCATTAAGTGCGTTATCAGAATCAGTACTCAACTTTTTTAAATAAAAAAAATTTTTGCAAATTATATGTGGTTTTATTATCTCTGCATTGGACCAGGAGTAAGAGGTTTCTCAAATACCCGACATTACCGATACTCGTGTGAGTTAGAGGTAATGAAACCACATACAATTTGTATCTTAATTTTTTTTAATTAAAATTAATTTTTAATGTATTTTTAAAAAAAATCTATACGCTTAAATATTGATTCTGATAACGCACTTAACGGGAACCACAGGGTTTTTGTTAGTTGTTACACTATTTGTAATTCGTAGTACTATCTGTAATTACACAGTAGCTTTTATTTACTTTTTCGTGTTTATAATCAAATTAAAGTGAAGTGACTAGCCGCTTTGTATGCGCAATACGAAAAGCGAAACTAAAACAATAAAATTAGAATGGTGCGTACATCGATTTGAATTCTAAGCGATTGGCACACTAAGCGAACCAGATCGTAAATGTATCCTTTTGTTTTTAATCATGTGCTACATTCTGTTGTGATAAAAACCGGAATTTACGTAGTTTTCTTATTGTTTAATTATTCCTTTACTTTTATAACAGTTTAACCGAGTTTTATATTAAAATTCTAGTAAATGTCGGTCGATGTATCCGAGGCTGTATTTTCGTAACACGCAAATTATTGCAATTTGGTTTTTGATACATTTTGATTGTTCGTTGACACTAATATTACACCTTATTTTGATATATTGACACCTAGAAGCTCAAATGGCGTATCCATCAAAATACGACTTTTGAGTATAGCACAAACGCGAAAGAAAAAGTTTTCAAACATAACTTTTTTGTGTTTATAGCTGTAAAAATAGATCTATCGAAAGCGACGAAAAACTAAGAATGGCATTAAAATCTTGTTTTTGAAAAAAAATTGTGGCTACGCCCTTTGAGTAAAAGCGATATGTAATTTATTAGAATTATATAAATTAAGTAAGCAAATGTATAAAAAGTCCTCGTCTATAAATAAAAAGTTATTTTTTGCGCTGACTTATTCGAATGTACGACTTAAAATAATATTTCATCTGTCATTTTTATACATTCATAAATATTTCCTTTATTGTTTCTTACATATAATTACATGTCTCATATATATAATAATGTGTGGATGGTGTACTTTAAAGTAAGACGTTGTGACCTTGTATGTGCGAAGAAAAAAATAATAAAAAATAATAAATCATTATAATGGCTGCATTGATTTATATTATAACTCAATGGATGGCTGCATGGCGCAATGAGTTGAGTATTTGCAGTGAGTGCCGCGGGATCGAATAATCGACCGGAACGAGTATTTGCATGGTCTACAAATAATAATGGTTCGGGCGAAATGGGGATGAAGTTTTTGATGGAATTACATTGAAAGTGTGATAATACTCCTTCTTAATTCACTAATCATGGTAAAAAATAATACAGTGTAAACCCTATCTAACGTCACTATTTTAAGAGAAATTCCCTAAAGCGTCGAAATCACTCGGCTTTGGTTGGTTTAGCTTGTTTTCCATAATATAATGATACACTCTATAAAGCATTGCACCCACTCTCAATAACACCAACAACTGAAAAGTACTTTTTAAGTTGCAAAAATTAGTAAAAACTGCACAGTTGTGTAAGTTATTCTGTTCTTTTGTCGCTTTATTATCCTAGCCCGTAATGAACTCAACTGTCGACATCATACATATCAAACTCTCTAAGAAATCCGTAATTTTTTTACAAATTGGGACTGCTTACACGTGTAGACTGTTGTTAGCAGGAGCCATGGACTATCTATACGTTATCATACTCTTAGTTGCTCACAGACTTAACTGTAAGCATGGCAAATCAGAGAAAATTACTGTGTATTGACGAAAAAGTGTTAGTGATATGTAAAAGTGTTAATAGAGTGCCAGTAGAGGCGCGAGAGAAGATTTCTCTTCGTTCCATTTAACGACGAATCTCTATAACGTCAAAAAGTGTTAGTGATATGTAAAAGTGTTAATAGAGTGCCAGTAGAGGCGCGAGAGAAGATTTCTCTTCGTTCCATTTAACGACGAATCTCTATAACGTCAAAAAGTGTTAGTGATATGTAAAAGTGTTAATAGAGTGCCAGTAGAGGCGCGAGAGAAGATTTCTCTTCGTTCCATTTAACGACGAATCTCTATAACGTCAAAAAGTGTTAGTGATATGTAAAAGTGTTAATAGAGTGCCAGTAGAGGCGCGAGAGAAGATTTCTCTTCGTTCCATTTAACGACGAATCTCTATAACGTCAAAAAGTGTTAGTGATATGTAAAAGTGTTAATAGAGTGCCAGTAGAGGCGCGAGAGAAGATTTCTCTTCGTTCCATTTAACGACGAATCTCTATAACGTCAAAAAGTGTTAGTGATATGTAAAAGTGTTAATAGAGTGCCAGTAGAGGCGCGAGAGAAGATTTCTCTTCGTTCCATTTAACGACGAATCTCTATAACGTCAAAAAGTGTTAGTGATATGTAAAAGTGTTAATAGAGTGCCAGTAGAGGCGCGAGAGAAGATTTCTCTTCGTTCCATTTAACGACGAATCTCTATAACGTCAAAAAGTGTTAGTGATATGTAAAAGTGTTAATAGAGTGCCAGTAGAGGCGCGAGAGAAGATTTCTCTTCGTTCCATTTAACGACGAATCTCTATAACGTCAAAAAGTGTTAGTGATATGTAAAAGTGTTAATAGAGTGCCAGTAGAGGCGCGAGAGAAGATTTCTCTTCGTTCCATTTAACGACGAATCTCTATAACGTCAAAAAGTGTTAGTGATATGTAAAAGTGTTAATAGAGTGCCAGTAGAGGCGCGAGAGAAGATTTCTCTTCGTTCCATTTAACGACGAATCTCTATAACGTCAAAAAGTGTTAGTGATATGTAAAAGTGTTAATAGAGTGCCAGTAGAGGCGCGAGAGAAGATTTCTCTTCGTTCCATTTAACGACGAATCTCTATAACGTCAAAAAGTGTTAGTGATATGTAAAAGTGTTAATAGAGTGCCAGTAGAGGCGCGAGAGAAGATTTCTCTTCGTTCCATTTAACGACGAATCTCTATAACGTCAAAAAGTGTTAGTGATATGTAAAAGTGTTAATAGAGTGCCAGTAGAGGCGCGAGAGAAGATTTCTCTTCGTTCCATTTAACGACGAATCTCTATAACGTCAAAAAGTGTTAGTGATATGTAAAAGTGTTAATAGAGTGCCAGTAGAGGCGCGAGAGAAGATTTCTCTTCGTTCCATTTAACGACGAATCTCTATAACGTCAAAAAGTGTTAGTGATATGTAAAAGTGTTAATAGAGTGCCAGTAGAGGCGCGAGAGAAGATTTCTCTTCGTTCCATTTAACGACGAATCTCTATAACGTCAAAAAGTGTTAGTGATATGCATTGAGTTACAATACCTATAGAGTCACAAACAGACAAATAAAATGTCCGCGCCAAAACTCGGCGCACGCTGCGAAGTGCGCAGAGTTTTTGTTTAGTTGTAAGGCGACCACAATCCTCGTACAACGTCCGCGATGCCAAAGTGTTCGGTGATTTCCTGCCCAAATAACAGCAGACACGTGCGAAAAAAGGATGGTGTTTCATATTTTAGGTAAGTATCATACCAAATTTACGTATTTATGTATCCACAGTGCATGTTTTCATTTAAATTTCAATAATTTTCATTTTATTAGCAAACTAAATCACTCACCGCCGACCGCGCGGCGCCGCGATAACGTGCCCTTGAGTGAATGATGATGACATTGCATACGAGCGACTTTGAACATTGTACAAGCAGGTTAACGTCTAAATTCGAGCAAATGTCATTTTGAACTATATAATATCAAAATATATAGGTATATGGAACGGCGCTCGGACATTTTTTGAGTATTGTCAGTTAGAGATTGTGACTCTATAGGTATTGTAACTCAATGGTGATATGTAAAAGTGTTAATAGAGTGCCAGTAGAGGCGCGAGAGAAGATTTCTCTTCGTTCCATTTAACGACGAATCTCTATAACGTCAAAAAGTGTTAGTGATATGTAAAAGTGTTAATAGAGTGCCAGTAGAGGCGCGAGAGAAGATTTCTCTTCGTTCCATTTAACGACGAATCTCTATAACGTCAAAAAGTGTTAGTGATATGTAAAAGTGTTAATAGAGTGCCAGTAGAGGCGCGAGAGAAGATTTCTCTTCGTTCCATTTAACGACGAATCTCTATAACGTCAAAAAGTGTTAGTGATATGTAAAAGTGTTAATAGAGTGCCAGTAGAGGCGCGAGAGAAGATTTCTCTTCGTTCCATTTAACGACGAATCTCTATAACGTCAAAAAGTGTTAGTGATATGTAAAAGTGTTAATAGAGTGCCAGTAGAGGCGCGAGAGAAGATTTCTCTTCGTTCCATTTAACGACGAATCTCTATAACGTCAAAAAGTGTTAGTGATATGTAAAAGTGTTAATAGAGTGCCAGTAGAGGCGCGAGAGAAGATTTCTCTTCGTTCCATTTAACGACGAATCTCTATAACGTCAAAATACGCACAGTCCCTTCAGTGTAGTTATATGGAGTTGACACTGTATATCAATAAAAGTAAAAGCCAACTTCAAACATTCTGGTTTGAATGTATGTCCTTGTGCATTTTATGTATGTAAACTGCCTCCACGACACTATTATTTAAGGCTACATCACCACCTTAGATTATTGGTGATAACCACTTCCATCAATATGTAGGTAAAGTCAAATAAATTAACTTTACACTCCACTGTTGGGCATCTCATCTTATTTTTGTACCAGTACCAGTAAAAAGGCTCTTCGACTCTCTACATCCACCATACGAAACACAACAGCGTTACTTTGCTGTTTCATGCTGATATTCAGTGTTGAGCGTGATCTTAAATCGGTCAAGCCGATCTATCCGTGCTGCAGATGTGCATACCTAGCATAGCTTCAGCGTGGCTTTACCACGTAAAATTCGGTTAGGTTACGCGTTGATTACTGCTGGAAAATAGAGAAAGGGAAATGTCATCTCAACACAAGGAAGTTTTTTTTTTTTTTTTTTTTTTATAGAAGAGGGGGCAAACGAGCATGCGGCTCACCTGATGTTAAGTGACTACCGCCGCCCATGATCAACCGCAACACCAGGAGAATTGCGGGTGCGTTGCCGGCCCTTTAGAAAGGAGTAAGCTCTTTTCTTGAAGGTCCCCAGGTCGTATCGGTCCGGAAAAATCGCCGGTGATAAACTATTCCACAGAGAGGTTGTACGTGGAAGAAAACTCCTTGTGAAACGTACAGTGGTGGACCGCCAAGCATCCAGATGGTGTGGATGGTATCGGGACGTTTGCCGTGTCGTGCGTTCACGAAATTTGGCGGCTGGGATTAATCCGAACAATTCCTCAGAGCACTCCCCGTGATAGATGCGATAAAATACGCAAAGAGATGCAACATCTCTTCGCAACGCCAGTGAATCGAGCCGATCGGAAAGCACTCGGTCGTCGACGATTCGAGCCGCTCTGCGCTGGATGCGGTCAAGTGGAAGGAGCTGGTACTGGGGAGCCCCAGCCCAGAGATGGGAACAGTATTCCATGTGCGGCCGAACCTGCGCCTTGTAAAGTTGCAGGCGGTCTGCCGGCATGAAATACTGTCCCGCTCTGCTGAGCACGCCAAGCTTTTTAGAGGCCAATTTGGCCTTCCCTTCCAAGTGACCACGAAACTGCACGTCACTCGATATGTCGACGCCGAGGATTCCGATACTGGCTGAGGCAACAAGGGGAGTGCCTTGAAACTGAGGGGATACGACAAAGGGGTTCTTTTTAGCGGTTAACGCGCAAACTTGTGTCTTCTGGGGGTTAAACTGGACTAGATTTAGTCGTCCCCAATCCGAGACTCTGTTCAGCAAAGACTCGACTTCAGACACAAGTTTGTCCCGGCACTCGGAGACGTTTTCCCGAGAAATATTGGCTCGGCCGGTGTAAAGAGCATCACCAGTGCTGTCATCTGCATAGCAATGAATGTTACGGGTATGCAACATATCATTGATATGCAGAAGAAACAGCGTTGGCGATAGCACGCAGCCCTGTGGAACACCAGCATTAATAGGCTTGCAATCGGAGCTTGCACCGTCTACAACGACCTTGATGCTCCGATCTGCAAGAAAGCTGGTGATCCAATCGCACAATTTCTCGGGAAGCCCATAGGAAGGGAGCTTTGAAAGAAGCGCTTTGTGCCAAACCCGATCGAAGGCCTTCGCAATGTCCAAACTAACGGCCAATGCCTCCCCCTTGAACTCTACTGCCTCCGCCCATCTGTGAGTGAGGTAGACCAGAAGATCACCAGCTGACCGACCACGGCGAAAACCGTATTGGCGGTCACTAATCAGCTGGTGATCCTCAAGGTACCTCATGAGCTGGCAGTTTACAATGGACTCCATTGTTTTGGAGAACAAGGAGGTGATGGCGATTGGGCGGTAGTTGGACGGGTCTGAGCGGTCGCCTTTTTTAGGGATCGGGTGGACGAAAGCCGTCTTCCATGATTTTGGGACTACGCCTAGGGAGTAGGAGTACCGGAAAAGACGCGTTAAAACCGGTGCCAACTCTGGAGCACACGTCCTCAGCACAATTGGGGGGATTCCGTCAGGCCCACTCGACTTGTGGATGTCCAGGGAGAGGAGTGCTTTGCGAACCGAGCGCTGTGTGAACTGCACTTCCGGCATGGAGCACTCACACCGCGGGATGGTCGGCGGCGTACTCCCCCCGTCATCGAGAGTTGAGTTCGACGCAAAGAAGGAGCCTAGAAGATCGGCTATCTCCTTTGCAGTATGGGCCAGTGAGTCGTCCTCCCTGTGCAGAGATGGAAGAGATGGCTGACAGGGCCAGTGAGTCGTCCTCCCTGTGCAGAGATGGAAGAGATGGCTGACAGAAATTCCCCTGGACAGCCTTGGCGAGAGACCAGAATGCACGGGTTCAAGAAGGAAGGCGAACTAGTTTCTCGCCAATTCTGCCTATGTGCTCTGACTTTGCCTTGGCAATGACTCTTTTGAAGGACCTAGAGGCGGAATTATACTTCTTTTTTAGAGCGCTGGTGTTTACATCCCGGGACGCTGATGCATCAACCCAGGCTTGATAGCACTCCTGCTTATAGCATGATGCTATTTTACAGGAGCGACCAAACCATGGCTGAGATTTGCCTAGAATGGGCACCACAGAGGAAGGAATAAAAAGTTCCATACCCTGAAGTACCACATCAGTAACAGAATCCGCAACAACGTTGGGATCATCCGGCGAGAAGCAAACCCGCCCCCAAGGGTAGGATGCAAAGAAAGACCGCATCCCATCCCAATCGGCTGACCTATAGTGCCAAACACGGCGGCAGCCTGCAGAATGCAACCGCGATTTCAGCGTGAGTGGCACAACACTCCGGACCAGACAATGGTCCGAGGAGCCTAAAGGGGCGTCGACGGAAATCTGATATCCGTCCGGGTGAGAGGTCAGCAGAAGGTCCAACAGGGAAGGTGCATGATCCTCCACATCTGGAATAGTAATAAGTTTCCTATATAGTGGAGGGGCTTTACACATAAAATTGCACATGGATATCCAGACCCGGAATTTTTTTTGTAGGCGGTACAAACACTTGATCCGTGCGGGATTCAAACCTGCTTAGCACACACCAGTTATCAAAACGTCCCGAGTCGTCAAAGTTAGTAACAAGCAAAATATTTGTTCGTTGTGGCTTCTAATGGATCAACTTGAAGTGGGACGACCGACTTGGTGATCGCGACGTGGACGCACTCGTGCGGGACGCCCACGCGTCTGTCGCATACCTAAGGTGTTGTGACAGGTTACATGATCTCATTTTGACAGGGTCTACTGTTACGTGGGAACCGATAATTTGATTTTACCTATATCTAACAAAGTCGTGAGTTCAAATCCGCCTTTTGGCTGCTGTCGTAAAACAATTTTAGCACAAGCATTAAGCTCGTTGGATTGTAAACGTTCTGGAATTTTAATTAACTAATTATACTGGTTAATTCCAACTATTTATTTTAGAAAACGAGTAATTTTGTCCACCTGATGTTATTTGATTACTGCGGGCCATGAATACTTGTAACCAACTTCAAACAAAGAAGACAATAGCTGCGTTGTTACCACTGAGGATTGAGATGGAATGCCTCGCAGCCTGTAGCTATACTGGTTGTCTATCTCGAGATCAAAACACGGCAGGGCAGAGCAATCATTGCAATTTGGCTGAAGAAATAGGTAGTAGGGTGTTACCCTAAAATTTGGTACCGCATATAGTAAACGTGTCATATTTGAAACGATATGCACGCTATAAACGCCTTTTACAGAACTCACAGACTTGGATACATCGGAATCGGACTTTATTTGCACTTGTTAGATCAATAAAATGAGGATCGATCTAAGTGTGCAGAGAGATAAAGTGTGTATTCTTACAATCATAAACGTTTACATCGCTTTACAATCAATAGGTGAGTTCGTAAACTTGTTCTCAAAGAACGTAATTTAATTTGCTGGTGTTAGTGAAACCATAATGTTTTAGTACAATAAAATAACGAAGTAGTATTTAGACAAGTATTGCAAATTTGAGGGCAGCTTTATTTAATGATACTACTTACGTAAGTAACTAAATGTTACATTAGTAGTAAAACAAACGCAGTTTTCTTAGCTACAGATTTTCGAATCCTTACGTTTATAGTCTCAAACTTTTGTACTTAACGACTGCTTATATCTTCGACGTATTATCTTCATTAATATTATACCTACCTTTTTGTAAGTATAATATTAAGGAATAGTACAAATAGTGAGTATAATATCTTCATTAATATTATACTTACTATCTATAAGTATAATATTAATGAGGATAGGACGCAATGGCAACGAGAGGCTGGAAGACTGGCTGAATCGTTACCAAATGTCACCTTTGACAATGCTTCCCGTTGCCGGTCTGAGTATTTCACACTTATATATAATATACGATGTACCAGCAACTTACATATGCCATGACGTATAATCGTTCTTACTCAAACAGCATATAAATCACTACATTTAGTCCTCCTACACCCATAGGACGAAAGGTGGATTCCCTGAAGCTGCCACCATACGGTATAAATTACGCCCATACCATCACACTATTACTACAGCCCATATTAAGTTCACTGTTGAACATATACATAATCCCCGGAAGATTTTTTTTATAGAATAAGGGTGATAAACGAGTACACAGTCCTGATTGTAAGTTGATACTGTGGTCCATAGACATCTAAATTAAGAATCAAAATGCAGATGCGTTGTCACCCTTGAGGACTAAGATGAAATGCCTCGTTTCTAGTAAAAGGGGTGTCCTAAGATTTCCATAAAATATGGTCTGTGTTTCGTATGGTAAGTGTAGAGAACCGGAGATCCTTTTTACTGGAAACGAGGCAATCCATCTTATTCCTCACGGATGACAACGTATCTGCATTTTGATTCGTAATCCAGGATAGATGTGGATGTCCATGGTTCACAGCAACCACTTAACATCAGGTGGACTCTGTGCTCGTTTGTCACCTTTATCCTATAAAAAAGTGACCCGCACCCATTCCTGCGTGTTTCATTAGGTCGTCACTCCATCTAGTGGGGAGTCGTCCGACTTTGCGTTTGCCAAGTACAAGACTGCCACTCGAGAATCTTTCTTCCTTTAACGTACGCCTATAAAAATATAATAAATAATTGTATTTTCTATTCACTCAATACTAATGATTACTAAAGAAAATAAATCGTTAAAACATATACAATATCTTTAAATGGTCTGTTTGTTTTTGTATTAATAATGTATTAATATAGTAGCTAAATGTTCGTCAGCTAAAATGTTCGTTTTAAAAGAGATACTGCACACGTAATGACTAATGACTTGTTGAAAGCTTAACTTCTTCGCATTGTGCTAATGACTCTTGAGCTTATTTCTTAGGCACATCCATCAAAAGGGCGTGGGATTGAATGGTATACCTATAGTAAATAATTTATTCGAATGATTTAAATGCAGGCTGCTACTTATTTTTGAAATTACAACAAACCTGATGACAAAATTTATTTGCAAATAAAATCAAACTTTTAATATAAAGATATAAACCGAATTTAAAAAGTAAAATAAGTATTTTTTAAATTATTTTTTTATATACCACGTTTTTTAAAATTTGAGGTATATTCAAAATTTCAATCTTCCAGCTCATCGGGAAGTTATAACTTATTATAACTTCCTTGTAGTTTGGTATCTAGGGTATTTTACACCATGTAAATTAAAATCAAAAAATATATATTCGACGACTCCGTGGCGCAGTGGCTTAGCAATGAGTGGCTGCGCTGGGGGTCGCGGGTTCGAATCCCGCATGGAACAAGTATTTGTATGGCCTACAAATAGTTGTTCCGGGTCTGGATGTTTGTCCTTGTGCAATTTATGTTTGTAAACTGCCTTCACGATACAAGAGAAAATCTTAGTGTAGGCGTAACGTTTAAAAAAATATTTATGATAGATTTTGTAAAAAGTAAACGAGAAATAGTGATTTCTGTTTATAAAATTGTGTTATAAATTTAATATTACAATTTTTAAAATATTTTTTTGTCAATGCCTCAAATCTGCCAGAAACAGTGTACTGTAATAATTTTCACTTAATACATTCCGAAGTCGTTGCTAGGACAGGGAAGCCCTGACTAGAGAAGTTAAGACTCGTATGTCGAAATGATTTTGATGATGTTTTCAATTTAAATCAAAGGTTTAATTTTAGTTCCGCACAGTTGAAGTTTTAGTCTATACATTAAAAAAATAACCATTTATAAATCAGAAGGTTCACTCGGCGAAAATATCGAAGAGGACCATCGAAGAGGAGGAGGACGATTGAGACTAAAGAAAATTTTTCATATCAAATTGGGAAAAAGTCAGCAAATGTACGTGTACAGACAATAATAATAATAATAATAATATTCAACAACTATCACACAACGCCATCTAGTCCCAAGCTAAGCAGAGCTTGTGTTATGGGTACTAGACAACTGATAAACATACTTATATATTTCTAAATACATAAATATTATAGATAAATTACACCCAGACACAGAACAAATGATCGTGCTCATCACACAAACATTTGTCCTGGGTGGGAATCGAACCCACGACCTCCGGCATAGCAGTCAGGGTCACTAACCACCAGACCAACAGGCCTGTCACTATATATGTGTGTTCGTGTTAAAAATATTACTGTCTGTCCTTAGCTCAGGTCTCCGAAAAAAACATCATTAATTTGTTCGGGACCATAAATAAATCCAGATGCCCATGCAAGTTTTTGTTTGCTTTTACTGAATCCAGTCCCATCAAGTACAGTGCGCGAATACAGAATTTTACGAAATGATCGTTTTTATTTTGGTTTTTGGTTCGATATCTTACTTGATCACTAAAATTTCAACTTTGTTCTTCAATAAAATCAATGCGTGTAATTACTAAATCATTACACATTTGCACATTGTGTATATAGTCTTCATTCACTTTCCGCTTACATGTGGTCAAAGTTAAGCAATATTTCACTATAATTAACGAAATCCCTTTAAATTTTCGACATAAAATGAATTTTATGTACTGCGAATTGCAAAATTTTACGGTTAGGTAGGCGCGAGGTCCTCGGGTATGCGGGGGGATGGGGGTGCAGCGTTGGTCAATAGAAATTAGAAGCGTCCGGAAAACCAGTGACGTGCAAACAGAATACATCACATTGCCTTCTTAGCCTCAACACAACTTGTATTGTGTCGTAGAAGCTTAAGTAACTCGTACACAACTCTGCCAAAAGCTTCTTTAACAACCCCGTACATATGATACGTACGGGGTTATTAAAGAAGCTTTACGTACGAACGTCCGTACGAAGACACGAAACATTTTTAAGTCTGTTTTGATTTTAAGGCCGGCCACATACATACGGAATTCCGTTTCGGAAATTGGTTTCGGAATTTTGAACGTATGTTTTTAGGTCGTCCACACACATTCGGAATCCCGTTTTGCTCGCAAAATTTCGAACGGAAAACTACTGTATGTGTGTGACGGGTCCTTTATTTATATGGATTTGCTGCGTTCCCGAAACGGAATTCCGTATGTATTCCGTATGACCGACCTTATCAGGTGTTTTAAGAATTTTTATACCTACCTAAAATAAGCTTGGAAAATTGAGGTTGTGGTAGTCAAGGTTTCGAAAGTTCACCAGAGATCCGAGAGCTAACCATATTCTAAACATGAATAAATCTAACGGTGACATTGAACTGTTATGATTTATGAATATTGGGAGCTTTCGTAAGCTGTACTTTAACATGATTGATGTGTAAATTAATGCCCCAGTTAGACTGAGGTTAGGTTAACCTTCTCTTATGGTAATGGAGTGTTGTCATTTCCCTGATTTAAACGCGATGCGGGCACGGGTTGCCTTTAATAATATAATTAGTTTGAAATAGAATGTCGGATACATTTACAAGGACTTTGCTACTCATTTTAATAACACTGCATCTATAAGTAATGGAAATTGTGCAAACGTTGACGACTATGCTTGTTTGAGTTTTGAATAATTTCTTTACCCAAAGTTTTCTTTGTTTTGTCGGAATTTTAAACAGGCTTTTATAGACGTCACTTTCACAAGCTTATAATTGACTTGCTTCCTTCCTGATGTCTTTCCTGTTCAGTTTCCTTGATTAGATATAAATTTTTGAAGCATTCGCTGGCTTCCGATTGAGCTGAAATTTGGTATACCTACGTAATTTCGATGACAATGTATTAATATGGTACCTTGGAGATTATCTGATGCTTGCTCTAGTCATATTTTGACGAGCCGTGGTAGCTCAGAGGGTTAATGCCCGCTAGAAATATCCCATTACGCGAGCAATACGGATTCAATCCGCTCCCGCACCAATGAAATTGTTAATTTAAGTGCTGAATTACCACGAAAACGTCATGAGGAAACCTGCATGTCAGAGAAATAAGGAAAAGTATATTTTGAACACATGTGAAATACGCCAACACGGATTGGGCAGCGCGGTGGACATTGCTTTGCCCTAAAAGACTCTCAGAAATGAGTGGAGAGGTCTTTTCCCACCGGTGGGACGTATTGGCTAACCAATGCTAGGTAACTTTATTTTTAACTAAATTGGTACTCAATTATATTATATAATTAGTTAATAATAGTTTTCCTTATTTTCGCTGTTTTAAGAAGTTTATCTTGTGTAATCAAATAATTAAAATAATGACAATAATTATTTGTCATGTGATGGTGGCGTAAGAGAGTCCATCACGCTATTTCGTCACGTGAGATCACGTGTATGCGAAGCGTTAGACCTAGAAATAGAATCCTTCCTGCATGTCCAGCACGGGGCTTATACGGGCTAAAGGAGAAGAAAATTATGTTACGCAATAAATCTCTGTTGGTTGGTCACCTTTAGATATTTTTGTGCATTAACCGATTTATTCTATATACTAGATTTGAATTTCGATAGATTTTATTTTATTTTATTTAAAATTTTTGTTTTTATTTTTTGTAAAATGTGAAAAAAAAAGAAGTGCCATATACTTCTCCTATTCCGTTCACACGTTGCACCCTATTTTATCCAGACGGTAAAAAAGGTCATCCAGTATATGTACATACATATACACTTACACTATTCTTTTTAATGAAAATTAAATAATAACTCTGGAAAGCGTTGACTATAGAAGTTCTATTTTTTATAGAATAAGGGTATGGGTGACAAACGCGCACACATTCCACCTGATGATAAGTGGACGCTGTGGCTCATAGGCTCATCACCTATATTTATCCTCGATTAAGTATCAAAATGCAGATGAGATGTCATTTCTGAGAACTAAGACGTAATGCCTCATATCCAGTAAAAAAGCGTCTCCGCTTCCATACATTCATCATACGAAACACAACAGCATTAAACTGCTATTTTATACTGGGTATTCTGCATTCTTATATCTAAGATATTCTGTGATAGGATTGTCCCCAGTCGAGTCGACCCATTCGTGCTACAACCATAATATAACTACAAAATGGCTCTACCACTTCAAAATTCAATTAATATGTTTTGGGTTTTATCACGTGCCTTTGTTTGTATGTATACATCGTCGACAGACAGAACTACAACAGTGGACAATGTCTGCGACGAAGCAAAAATATTTACTGTAGGGCGACTTTGTTGCCTGTTTTGTTTTTTTAATGATCATAAAATGTTGATCTAATGGCTAGGAAACAGTTGAATTGAGGTCATCAGTTACATTTTTGTACATTTTTATACAAATAGGGATGACCGACAAGTTCAAATTCCACCGGATGTAACCCGTAGACACCTACGTACCTCATCATCATCATAACCCATTACAGGTCCACTGCTGACCGTAGGCCTTCCCCAAGGAACTCCAGAAAGCTTGATTCTGAGCCACCATCATCTATCGACTTCCTTCTTTCCTACGACCATCATCGATCAAGAATTGAAATACAGACTTCACCTCCGACGACAAAGATAAATTGCTAGAAACAGGTCAACAAAAGTTCTAAAATCTCGATTATAGATTATAGTCTAGCCAGTTTGGCTCTACCACATACACGAGTAGGTTATATTTTTTTAAATTTTTATCACCTTGTCTGTTTTCACTTCCAGCGGAATGTAGTCGGACTAGCTACAGTACGCAATGATGCAAATATTTATGTAATTATGTTAAAAAGAGAAAATTGGAATCAAAGACAAAATATATAAATATTTTTATAGGTAGTTAAACTTGATCGCCATCAAGGTTCCATGCATGGTTCCACGCATACGAAGGGCATGGCGAACGATTTACATTAACTAGGTATCAATAGTTGTGAAAGTGAATTATTTGATTCCATTAGGCACTAGCGACCCGCCCCAGCTCCGCTTGGGTGGGATGTATTAATGTGGCCTTATTTAGATTTAAAACTCAGTAATATTTATTTCATCTTATCAATTTTTCAATTTAAAATGAAATTCTCCAAGTTTTTGCTATAAAATATAGCCTGGATCGCTCCTAGCATTGCTTTCTATCTGTCCGTTAAGTTTCAATACAATATTTCCAGCCATAGATGAAGTGACAAATATACAGACGAAAATTTTAAAAATTTGTTACTCATGTCTTAATGACCTGATGCAAATACCACCTTCGCTCAACTACAAGTACTCCGATATTCGATATTATAGATAATATACATTTCATAGGTAGATTTAGAATTAATTTTTTACATTGGAAATGTTTTTTTTTAGGTATACTGGTGATCTTTTTTTATCGTCTGGAAAAAATAGGGTGTGACAGGTGAACGGAATAGAAGCCTATGGCACTGATATTTTACAATTTTTTTTTACATTAACATATTAAATTGATCTGTCAATAAATACTGCTAATTGGGTGCGTATTATTTTAATTCCGATAGTTATTAATTGATTTATTTATTTATTTCAACATTTTTCTTTTTATTTTTTTTAGTACGGAAAGTTTATTGCAAATTCGTATACCTATAAAAAATATTTCAAATGTAAAAAAATAATTCTAAATCTACCTATGAAATGTATTAAGTTATGTAAAAAGTACCTAAATGTAAAAAGTAATGTGACACGACCGGAGAGAGATCAAGCGCAGGCTGCTTTCCGAAGCGCGGGGGTGAAACACCTCCAATTTCCTGACTCCGGATTACTACTGAGAGTTTCTTGACAGAAAAACCCAATAATTGATTTTGGCGCAACCCGGGATTCGAAAGCGGAAATACTTTTCCACTTATACTTAGAGAGAGACATACAGACTCAGGTTTCGATGATGTTGGTGCTGTTAGCCTATACGGCTCTCACAGCTTCATAGGACTCAACATACAGACATTGCAACAAATATTTGTATTCACCCATCCTTAAAGTGCCCAATTAGCCAAGTTTTCACTTCAATCGTTTTTCTACATATCTATTAAATCGAGTATCACGTTTATTTCTTCTAAGGTTACCGCCAGCCTATAAAAAAAACGCTGCTGATTTTAGGCCTCCCCCATAGATTACATCATAGGGGGATGTTTGCAATAGCACGCTTTGCAGGCGGGTTGGCAACCATGATTTTTTTATGTTGTTATTAGGAAGACGCTGGTGCCCATCTCCTGGATTCTTTTCCCTCTATCGCCTCTTAGCCACCTAGAGCCGTGGTAGCTCAGATGGTTAACGCTCACTGTAAATATAACAGAGCGCGAGTAACCCGGGTTTGATCCCCGCCGGCACCAATGAAATTGTTAATAGCAATTTTAAATGCTGATTTACGCGCTCGGCGGTGAAGGAAAACATCGTGAGGAACCCTGAATGTGCGAGGAATAAGAAAAAAATATTTCGAATACATGTGAAGTTCGCCAACACGCATTGAGGCTGCGCGGCGGACACTTCCTTGCCTTAAAACCCTCTCAGAAATGAGGGGAGGCCTGTGCCCAGTAGTGGGACGTATATAGGCCGTAACTTTACTTTTTTACTTTTATCGCCTCTTACGGGACGATATGGGGTAGAGGATATTCTTACACTGTCACTACACGGTGCATTATTTCTTTTGCTGTTATTATATTATGTGGAATTTAGAACAAATCCGGGAGTGAGAATCACATATCGTTTGTATGTGCCAACGCTATCGCATTGTTCGCCACGATTCTTTGTAGCAATTATGTTACGATGACTTTAAAATGCTATTTTAAATTCCAGACCACTGCTTGTCCTGTGACAATGACCAACTATTATCGTATAATAGTAGTAGTAGTGTACTTTATTTGAACTTTTTTTTATCTACCGAAATTCCCCGGGCTGATTGGCCGATAGTACCATAAGACATAAAGTCTGCCCATTGTTAACTATTAAAGTCCTTGAGAACCTCTTCTATTCTGTCCTCTATGGTGGCACTATTCCGGAGGTATGGATCAGAAGTGCGGTGATCTTGCTCTTCAAGAAAGGCGACAAGACTCTTTTGAAATACTACTGACAGACTTCTCTTCTGAGTCACGTCAACGTGCTGTTTTCAACAGTCATTACGATTCGCCGACTCCATGTCTTCTAACCTCCCGACCAAGCCAGTTTCCAAAAATGCTTTGGTACCATACACCACATACCCTACGGCAAAATGTACAGAAGACCGAAGAGTACAATCGGCTACTTTTCTTGTGTCTGTGGACTATCACAAAGCGTATGATTCCGTCAAAATGTAAGCGCTGCTATCGTCTTTTCAGTGGTGATAAGTTGACCGTCGATATATCGTTGGTATATGGATTGTTAACTACTATAGGATGATAAAAATAAAAGGTAAATAAATATAAAAAATAAATGTCAATTGCATAAGAAATATTTATGGGGTTTTCTAATCATGTTGTTTAAATATAATTCTATTGGATATCTCTGGTTTCTATAAAAACGTTTCGTTTTCTCTTACAGTTTTGCACTTAACGAATCTTTATTAAAAGCATTGGGTGACAAACGAGCACACAGTCCACCTTATAGTAAGTGGATGCTATGGCCCATAGTCATCCACATTTGTCCTTAATTAAGAATCGAAATACAAATGCGTTGTCACCACATGCGTAAGATGGAATACCTCGATTCCTTTAAAAAAGGTCTCCGGTTCTCTACAATCACCATACGAAACACAGCAGCATTAATGCTGCTATTTTACGCTGATATTCTGTGAGAGCGTGGTCCTGCCCCGGTCGAGCCGACCCATTCTTTCTACAACTATAATATAGCTGTAGCGTGGCTCTACTACGTAAAAATCAATCTCATACAAAAGACTTAGAAAAGTAATACACCTACTGGTCTTAGGAACTATTAACGACTTAAGCTGCTTATTTTATGTCGTTGTAAGCTGCCAAAGGAATAGTTTTTAATATAAATTGTTTTTGCATGTTGTTGCCGGTTTGGAAAATGTGAATGTGTGTGTAGAAAGAATGAATTAATAAAAGTGACAAAGTAAATTTATGCAGCGGAAGTGAGTGGCAGAGTTGGTAGGTAAGAGATATTTGGATGTGCAAGAAGCAAGAAAGGTATAATCAGGATCGTGCCAAATGTAAGTCCGTAATTTCTGCTTACCCCTCTTAGTGACGAGCGTGAGAGTCTATGTTATTATTTATACTTATCTACTATATAAACCTTATGAATTAGGACCTGAAAGTAACAAGGTTATTTCGTATTTTTGCAGTGAACTTGGAAGTAATTTTTCTATTGACCGTTTAATATTTATCTCTAAAGTTGCATCAAAAGGTATTCTTATGATATATTTCTATTTTAATGTTCTTAACATTGAATTAAAGTTATTAATGTTACTCTCATAAAACGCTTCCAATCAAGCACCTCGACGTCCGCGCTTGACCTGAGGTTCAATGAGGTTATATGAGTTTGAAAATGTTTCTACTGTATATTACCGTAAACATTTGGTTCGATCACAGAATAACAAGTTCTATTGATTTGTATAAGTTCGATTGAAGAGGGGTCCCGTGCGAGGGCGAGAAGGTCGTACAATTTGTCAATTCAAGGCAGGCTTGAGGAAGGTCACAACTTTGGAGGTAGATGAATAGGACAATTATATGTTTGTATTGGGCTTAAACCTTAAGGTGAAGTGGGCGCTAAAAGCAGATTTTTCAGGTGCTCAGAAATGTTTTTTTAGTGAATTATGGTGGTCTAAACACGATTGACATATTTTAGCTCGATAAAAAAATCTCAAAGTTTCCTCAAAATTACACTTTTTGGTACGTCCATTAAGGGAGCAGTTTCATTCGAATGTAATTAAAGCAATTTCAATTAAATTCTGTCTAAGTGTTCACCAGTAAATACATTAGTGAATTATGGGTTTATTTATCAATAAAAGATTTTTTTTAAAAAGAAATATCAAAGAAATATTTTTTATAGTATAGGGTGACAAACGAGCGCACAGTCCACCTGGTGGTAAGTGGTTGCTGTGGCCCATAGACATCTACATCTATCCTCGATTACGAATCATAATGCAGATGCGTTGTCACCCATGAGGACTAAGATAGAATGCCTCCTTTCCAGTAAAAAGAGTCTATATTGTCCGATCGATTGTGCGCGGGTCGGCCAAACTCGTCCCGCCACCGCCAGTCGTCCCATAGATAATACATATACAGGTTGGCCCAAAAGTCGTGGATCAAACGCAACTAGGGGTTAGATGGGGTCATCAGCTGCAAAAAGTTGTTCTACGGGAGGTCCTTAAAGTCAACCCCTGCAGAGTTATAATTTATTTTGTGTTTTTATGAGAAAATTGACTTTTTTTAACTAATTCTTATTAGAATGCCAAAAAATAAACAGCCTCTATCTTTTTTATAATTTTCACTAGATTGGTACTGATGAGTCCTTGCGTTAGACATGCTATTTATGGTTGTTTATTGGGTGTGTTGAAGATAATGTTAAGTTTTACGATTATTATTTTTCTCAAATCATAACTTTTTATTTACTTCGGACCCCACTGTGAAAAAAAAAATACTCTACCGAAAAGTGACCCTGTATTACAAGTTTTGGCGCATTTAATAGGGATTCTGAAAAGGTATTACACATGGCCATGAGTGGCTCTAATATCTTTCTAGGACGAAAAAACAAAGCAACGATTGTGAAATAATTGTTTTATGAAGCAAAACATTTTACAATAAATGCTCAAAATTCCTGCCTCTGACCATAATACATAATCTGCACCGTCTAATAAAATTCCTACGTAACCTACGGAATGCACTTCTGTTGTTAGTTACTTGTACTCTAGCAAACTCGAGCTTTTGTCGTAGTTCTTGTTCGCTATTGTTCTCTCCTTGGTAAACTATTTCTTTAAAATAGCCCCAAAGAAAAAAATCTAATGGATTTAAATCGGGCGACCGGGGTGGCCACGCAACATGTCCGCCTCGACCAATCCACCGGTTGGGGAAGCGCTCGTTCAAATGATCTCTGACTGCTCGAGCGTAGTGAGGCGGGGCGCCATCATGTTGCAGCCACATTTCTGCTATTCTTTCTTCTGGAACTTCAGCTTCGTTAAGAATATGGTTTAAATTATTTTGCAAAAAATTTAAATACTGAGCACCATTCAGCCTTGCTGGCATTTCATGCAGCACCAACTGCTGGCCAATTATACCAGCCCACATGTTAATACCAAACAGATTCTGGAATCGATCATTTCTTATGATATGGGGGTTTACTCTGGAGTAAAAATGTAGATTGTGGATATTGAATACTCCCATTCTTCTAAAAGTTGACTCATCCGTCCATAAAACCTTGTTAAAGAACTGCGGATCTTCTCTGTGATATCTTAGCATCTCTCTACAAAACCACACTCTAGGTTCATAGTCACCGGGCAGCAAAGCTTGCACCCTTTGCACGTGGTAGGCGTGATATTTTTTTCTGTTAATGACACGTTGCACCGTCGATCTTGGAATCCCGATATTACTGGATATTTGGCGTTGACTTATACTAGGATCCAATCTTAATTCTCTCAGCACTTCATCTTCATTTTCAAATTGCATCACTAGTCTGCCTGCTCTCATAGCATGCTGACCGGGTAAGACTCCCTCCATGTACGAATTATGTACGCGCATAAAGACCCTGTAATCCGGAAAACGATCACGGTTAGGGTAGCGTTGACGATATTCCCTGGCAGCAGCCCGGGCATTACCGTTGCAAAAGCCATACAGATAATGCATTTCTGCATACTCCCGTTGGGTGTATTCTCTCCTCGCAGCAGCCATCTGTCCACTTTTGTATACCAGAGAAATAGTCCGCAGCGCGTCGTAGAGATCACCCGTGTACAACTTTATCACTCCCGCTTTCGTCGTCTAGATATATGATGTATAAACATACTAAGTATGTTTATAATACAAACTGATAAGTAAAAAGAATCATGTCCAGTTTTGATCTGAAAATTTTCTAACGCGTCTTTGATGTACAATATCTCATAAAATTGATTTTTTTGCTTCTTTTAATTTAATTAATTTTCAAATAGAGCCAGGAAAAAAGTAATGTTACTATGTTTATCATTCTCAATGGACTTTTTTAAACGGAACGTGTTCTGCAGTGGCTCGAAAGCCCAGAAGCCATGCCAAAATATATAAAAAAAACGTGTTTTGCACGTTTCGCTTCAGACTACGAAAATCTTGTTCATTCGTCATGTGGTTTCTGAATTTTCAAAATAACTAATTGCTTTTTTATAGTTTATTAACTTATGATTAGACACAATTTTAATAGGTTTTATGGTATGGTGTGGATAGAAAAATAAGTGCACAGACCTAATCTGACAGATGTTATAACTACAAAACTTATTTACTTAATAGCATTTTCCCTGGCCTCTCAATGAAAAGATTAAGTTATGATTTTATTATAAACAATAATTGTTTTTATACAACACTACTTGTAGGTAGACGCGAAATGTTAAAGGAATCAAGTGACAGGTCGATTAATGTCTATGATTAATGTCTGAAAACCGGGCATGATTCTTTGTTATAGGTATGAGGGACCTCGTATGTAACAGATATACTTTCACTTTGACGAAGTGACGGTTCAGTTGCTTAGCAATGAGTGGCTGCACTTGGGGCCGCGGGCTCGAATCCAGCACGGAACAAGTATTTGTATGGCCTACAAATAATTGCTCCGGGTGTGGATGTTTGTCAATTTATGTTTGTAAACTGCCTCCAAGATACAGGAGAAAATCCTAGTATTTTTAAAAATATAGTATTAAAAATACTGGTAAATTACACTTTAGGGTGCCTAGGCACATGTCTAGTTTATTTTCATGCTGAAAATTACTTCATCATTATTTTATTTGGACACCAAAATCCAAGACGCTGGGGGTAAAAATTTAAAAAAAAATATTTTTTGGTACTTATTAGTTTACGAGAAGCGCCTTAGATGATAGTGTCCAAATAAAACAATGATGAAGTACTTTTCAACATGAAAATAAACTAGGTACCTCAGTTGGTATGTAGTTCATTTTCATGTTGAAAAGTAATTATACGTCGACTTACGAGTATGTTTACTTACGAGTAAGCACCTATAAGCATAGATACTAGTCGTATCATGTTGCACCTGTCCATAATATAATATAGGTATCGCCACACGAGAAGGCTCTTTTGATGTACCCAATTATTACCTGAAACTATTTTAAAAATAAACGCTAGTTATATCAATTAATTACAATATATTTGTATACTACGTATATTAGTGGGTTATGAAATAATCCTACACTTATAAAAGTGCGATCTGCAGCTTGTCGTTAGGCTTCGGTAAAAAATACGTATATATCGAAATATCGATATTTTCTTAAATGTTGATATTCATCATATCATCGATATTCTTAAGTCGCTATATATCGATATTAAGCATTTATCTTGAAGTATAGAATTCGTATTACTTTCGACATATTTTAAAATGTTGTTTTAATTGACAAAATATTAGGCAGCAAAAGAAGCTCCAAAAACATTCATGTGCTGTTGTCGTTTCTTTTTCGTCATCCAAACGTCCAGTAATACCATTTTGAGTCTTCCTACTACATCATGCAAAATATGACTATATATCGATATTTATCACGCGATAATACCGAAACTCTTTAAAAATATCGATACTATAATATATATCGATATATTTTTTCACTAGCCCATCCCCACTCGTCGCTATTGCTACACATGATTAGATAAACGGAATAGCTACTCATGTGGTTGCTAGCAGCGAGGGGCGCCGGGCGCCGGTCGCCTGCCCGCGTCTGCTTCACCCCCTAAAAATCTACGTGAACACGATACTACGAGCGGGTTAAGTGCTCGTAGACACGATAGGTATTTCGTCTTAAATACTACATTAAAAGGTTATTATAATGTGTACAAAAGCATGTAGTTTTGATCTAAATGAGAAAATAAATTTTCACACTGTAAATACCAGCAAATAACACAAGCTTGTTAATGCCAATTACTAATTGACTTCTTAGATCAAGTTATTCATTGTATATGCTTTTACAAAAGCCCATATGTATGACAATCATGTTTAATTTAAATTATTAAGCCGTATAAAAATTTATTGTATAAAACTCATAAAAGCAAATTTATTAGACTTAATGCTTATTTTAATATCAAACAATATAAGAATTTAAAAATCCCTGGTTCCAAACATATTATAAAATAATTTACTTATATAATTAATTCGCGTTCGGCAGGAATTTGGGGGAGTAAGGTGTTTTATTATATATAAAAGGTAATGCACCGTTATCGAAAAATATATAAAATCTATTATAATCTAAAACGCGTAAAACATGAAAAACATGCAATATTACTGTGAAAGCTCGATAGCATACAGAATTTTGTGTAAGTGCGACAAGGACGTAAGACTAGTGTCACATTATTCTACTGTCTATACTCTTGTCAAGTGTCAAATTGAATTAATACAAATTTTTTATTTTTTATTCATTTCGCCGTTGGTTGCTCTTCTAGCGTCAATGTGTGCTCTCCAGTGTATTATTGTAGCTTGAATGTGCTCTCTAACGTTTTTATCAGCTCCGCCTGTTTTTCGACGACTTTGCTACCCCTCTGGATCCTTTTTTACAAAAGTTAATATTTTGGTGTTTTATTGAGTGTAAGATCGAGCGCAGCTAGTTCGGGAAATAGCATCGCGACTCGGACAGATTATGTTAGAAGGGGATGGTGGGGTCGAGTGAGCGAAGCGAGTGAATACACCCCGCCATCCCGTTCGTGGTTATTTTTTTATAAACCACTCAGAAGTAAGAGCCCCGCAAAGCGGGGCTCCGTCGATCGGGCTTCCCTCAATTGCGCTACGTGGTGCTTCCATCCCCCAACTCTCTCCCCCCATAAATCAGGTTTATAGTCAAAAACATAACCTCAAAATGAGATTTTTTAAAACTAAGCACGTCCTGCAGGAGGTGGAAGTAGGGGGCGACTCTACAACTCCCCCACCAGCAAACAAAATTGTAAATTGCAATTTCAAGTGCTGATTTACCACGTGCTCAGTGGCAAAGGAAAACATCACGAGCAAACCGTATTTTAGAAATAAGAAAAAAAATTATTTCGTAGACGTGAAGTTTGCCAACACGCATGGGGGCAGCGCGGTGAACCCTTCCTTGTCCTAAAACCTTCTCAGAAATGAGCGGAGGCCTGAGCCCAGCAGGCTAGGCTGTAAATTTACTTTACTTTAACTTATCATATATTATCCCGCGGATATCGTCACAGTCTAAGGCGGCCAACGTAAACCGAACAGGTGATAGATAACACAATTTGTGGTTCTCATCAGTGGAATTATGATGGGCTGCAATAAAAGAAACTAAATAATATAACAAAACTCACGATACCCTTACGAGACCCTTTTTACTGGAAACGAGGCATTCCATCTTACTCCTCACGGGTGACAACGCATCTGCATTTTGATTTGTAATCGAGGATAGATGTAGATGTCTATGGGCCGCAGCAAGCACTTACCATCAGGTGGACTGTGTGCTCGTTTGTCACCCTATCCTATATAAAAAAACCATCCGTACCATCTGGATGGCTTGCGGTCCACAACTAAGCGATTTAAAAGAACTTTTCTTCCTCGCACAACTTCCTTGTGGAATCAACTACCACCAGAGATTTCTGTACCGATACGACTTAGGGACTTTCAAGAAAAGAGCCTATTCCTTTTTAAAAGGCCAGCAACGCATCTGCATCCCCCTGTGTGTTGCAGCTGTTCATGAGCGGCGGTAATCACTTACCATCAGGTGAGCCGTATGCTCGTTTGCCCCCAAAAAAATAAAAAAATAATGAATATATGATACAAATTGCCACGCATTAGCAATACGAATTTCGGTTTAAATGATATTAAACTGACATTGTATTGTAATGATGAATATAACGTTTATTTCCTTTTTCTTTTTTTCATATCTTAATTATTACCTCGATGCTACGACTAAATTACTAAAAAAGCTTTTACACCAATATTATTTCTGTTCATAACTTCATAAGGCGTGCCTGCATATAGCACTTGTCCTTGTTAAACATAATCGTTGACGCACTGAATTTGATGCCTTTGAACCACAGAAATCTAAATAATAATCCCTTATTATTTAGATTTCTGATGATCTTGAACGCTATGAAATCACATCTTCACTGTCACAATTTAAATCTGTAGAAATACAAACATACGTCTATAGATTTAAACTTATGATCTAAAACATTTTAACGAAGATATTGATTTGCCTTTAGTAATATACAGACGATTTTTTTACTTGATGATTATGCCACAATATTCTAAAATAAATTCTCTTCCGTCGTCAAATCATTCATTTCTCTTTCGATATGATAAAATAGGTGATTATATGCACGAACCTGTCCTCTTATCATATTTTTTAACTTCATCATGTGAAATTTAATTTAATGTAATTGGGTATTTAGTTTAGTGGCGTATGTGTCGTCATGTTAGTTTTAGTGTCAATAAATTCCAAGTTACGTATTAGTGTTTAGGATATTGGTGTTATTTTATGTAAGGTTAATGCTATTGACCTACGATGAAAGGCAATCTCCTTGTTAATTGAGAGGGGATAGCTACCAGTTTATTTGCATGTTTGTGCAATGATGTTATTGAATAATTTATATGATAGTAAATCAAGATATCAAGATATTTGTATGTAATCATCGTAACTATCACTATAAAATGGACAGCCAGGTAGCGCTGTGACCAATCATCTGGCTACTGGGCTGCAGGGCCGCGGACGGGTATCGTAGAAAACAAATTGATCCTAGGTTTTGATATTTTTCCACGCGCAATTTATGTATTATGCTGTATATTACGGAGGCCATACAACCTAGTATGAAAGTAACGTTTTATTTTAAATGCGACAAAAAATTGTTTAAGAGAGTAAATAAGATTTTTAAGGAGAAATATAGATTCGTAAATATTTCTTTCTGCATTTACCTTGTCGTGGCGAGGTGAGATAATACCCACCTTATCACTGGGATTTCATATTAATCAATTATGAGAAATTCTAGGCTCAGATATTCTCCGAGTGCCGGATAGTCAACTTACAAATTGTAAAATAAACCTAATATATCTGATTACAAGAAATTGCTGCTGAAACGCGAGTCCCGCACTGTGGCTACAGGTTCAGAACAACATGTAAAGATGTGTTTTCTTTTTTACTATTTTTTAATCCACTGCCGAATATAAGTGACTTTTCAAGAATGTGCCAATGAGGGTATCTAGTACTTTTTCTGCCACCAGGCCCGATGTGAATTATTTGACAGATTTCATTGGAAATAAGTGAATTTGTTAGCAAAATGTAAAAAGGTTAAGATTTCTTTCCGTAATATTAGATAACTAATAAGTGTATAAAAATTAATATTTATTTGTTCGTATTTTATGCGCTGTCATTCAAGATTTACCGCAATCTAATGAACGGCATCAGATTGCTGTAAATCTTAAAAAAGAAAGAAATTCTTCAGTTCCAACTAACGACATCTAGCGAGCGGGAGATAATTAGCCCTCGTTGGCACGTACAGCTTTAAAATAAAAGTGGAGTTATACAGATATAATATTACAACCAATAAACGTCCCACGCTGGGAACTACCTCTTATTTCTAAGAGAGTTATGGAGCAATAAGTCCGCCTACCCGCTCCAGCTTCCCTCTTAAAATTACAATCAACAATTTTATTGGTGCTGCCGGAAATCCAACCTGGCTTACTTGCTTACTTAACTTATTATTTTCAAACGGTATTAAATATTAATTTTTTTATTAGACTTACGTCGTTCTTCATGAAATTTTTATAATATATTCCAACACTTATACCATTACACATGTTTCGTTTGACCTTTGCGAAAGAAAGTTTTTGGTGCGGATAGGATTTGCCTACAGACATTTTAGTTTCTTCTAGCATGGGTCGCAAACTGGGAAAGTAAAAGTTGAAATCTCACGTTGCAGAAACATTGTTTTCGGTATAACATCTTGGGTAAACATTTAAAGCTTCATGTTTTCATTTTTGTTTTGGCACACATTATGTCAAAAGCGTGAGTAGAGCGAAAATATTTAAAGAATGCCATCATCTTCGAAATTGATAGAGCGGTTAAATCACCAGCTTATAACAAATAAATATTCACAATATTTAACACAATAAATTTAAATTATTATAAATATGAAATTAAAATTAAACACTTAAAAACAAACAAGAGATATTATATTGGTAGCAATGAATTTGTGTTGTTACATAACGTTTTGAGCACAAATTGTAAATACGAGCAAGCGTATTTCCAGTCAACGGATTCATCTCGGCACGTTCGGGAAATTGCGATATATCTTCAAGTCAGGTATACCTCAAAACTTGAAAACGGGATTGTACAACTAGTGCGTGTTACTGTTGATGACTTATGGATCAGAGATGTGGTCCTTCGGAGCTGACCGTATGAGGAAGTTTAAGGTCGCTTAGCGAGCTATGGGAGAGAATTATGCTCGGAGTTTCTCTGCGTTATAAACTTGGAAATGAGGATATCCGAAGTAGAACGAGAGTGACCACTATAGCCCAACGGATTAGTAAGCTGAAGTGGCAATGGGCCGGCCATATAATTCAAATAACCGACAAGCGTTGGGAAAAAAACGTTCTCGAGTGGCAGCCTCGTACCAGTAGGCGAAATGTAGGGCAACCCTCCACTAGATGGAGTGAGGACCTGGTAAGACATTCAAAAAGTCGATGGGTGCAGGTAGCACAGGACCATGCTTTGTGGCATTCCTTGAGGGAGGCCTATGTTCAGCAGTGGCCTTGTGAATGGCTGTAATGATGATGATGATGATATTTTTATTTTGTGCGAAAATCTGGCCGTAGCCCGAAGCTATAATATTGTTTGCTCCATCGCCTCATTCTTCAAGGCAAGTGTGAATAGGCTTTCGTTAAGAACTTGATACATGAGACCAAAGTTTGGGCGTAAAAACTATTGTGTGCTTGTACGCAAATACACTTACAAAACTTGTTTTTAAACACTTGCTGTCATATTTTTTATCGCAAAAATAGCTGGCAGAAAATTGACGTCTTAAAAATGTGACAGAAGTAAATTATCTCTGTACAGTGTTGATAGAATATTTCTTTTTTTTTATTTCTACCACAGTACTCGTAAAAGGTACAGCGAAATATAGTATTTGATACGACATTATAAGGAAATTAAAAATATAAAGTAAAATTGATTAATTAGAGAAAGGGTATTGACATACGACGTAAACGGCATAAAAAATAGCTTCAGGAAGTATCTATCAGCCAGTAAATAACAATTAATTATGGCATAATTAAGGTCAATGTAAGTAGATAGTGATGTAACTATCGACTAGATCCGGTATGTTTCCGCTCGAGCACGTAATTTTGTTTTTATCGATGTACACGGACGTTGTGTTGTCGATATAATCGGTCACTTTGCCTACCGGAGTTACACGCTTTTGTCAGTGCTCGAATCTTGAATCGATGAGTGATTGAATATGTGAGACTTTGTAATAAGAGTTTTCTAGGTGCAGTGGTTTGAATCTTAAGATTTTTGATAGGTGATTTGTGTTGTGAAATCGTGTTAGTCAATAAAATAAAACACTGAACAATAACCTAATGGAGCCCGTATAGGGATTAGAAGGCGCTTGTTAAGAAAAAAGAAAATTTTGGCACATAATATTGACACAACAATGTACAAACAACTATAATATGCATATTTAATAATTTGACTGTGTCAGTCGTAAGCTTAGTAGAGTGACTGAAGATTTATTTTTTAGTTTAAGATTTTAAAGGAACGGATCACTCCTTACATAAATATTTTGCTGTTTAATAACAATGTAATATTAATTAACGATTTGCGCGGATATTTTTTTCTACTTAAACGATGTATTTGGTATCTTTCTGCCTTAGAATATTATAGTCTCCTTAGAGTAATTACTAGCATAGAGTCTCAAAAATAAGAACGAAATTGTTATAGCTGAACCCTTAATACACATGACGTTTAGTATGGTACAAAATAAGATAGCTACATTATTCTCACCTTTTTTCTTTTACAAGGTTGTCGCCGTTTTTCCATTCCATAGATACCTTAATTGATGTGCTATTAGAGAAACACAAAAAGTTGTTGATAAATTCATTTAGTCTGACTTAGTAAAATGAAGGATTTTTACTAAGCCGCTTCGCAATACTTATTTATATCAATGAAAGTTTATGAAAGCTTCACCTGACATCTACAACAAAAACGTAGTCAAATGATTCGGAAATTCGTACTATCGTTGTCTAATTTAAAATATATTGTGAAAAGGTTACTGAAATCTACTTAAATTCAATTGGCATATTTCCATTCTTAGACATGGGTTTTACAGGGAATGGTTTCAGGCGGTCCCATAATGAACTGGCCTGATATAGTTCAACGCGACATGTCGCTACATGTTGTGTTGCATTAAATAGTACGTTTATCGTGCACTTAATATAAGAAACATGAATCGACATGAAATGCTTAGTCTTAGTTTAACAGGCATTTGAATAACGAGAGTCGCGTATTTTTTCAAAATGTTGAAAACTGAGTATCGAAGTGTCATAAAGTTTCTGTTTAAAGAAGGTTTATCCCCTGCCCAAATAAAAGAACGATTGGATGGCGTATATAAGGAGTCTGCCCCCTCCTATAGCACAGTGAAAAATTGGGTGAAAGAGTTTCGCCTCGGGAGAGAAACCGTCGAAGACTTTGGCCACGATGGTCGACCTGTGGAAGTGCTCACTCACTCACTCCCGAAACGATTGCTCTTATCGAAGAGGAGGTTCTGAGTGACCGCCGTTTGAAGATTAGAGAAATTGCAGCAAGGCTTGGGCTCCCTAAGAGTACCGTTCATCGCGCGATCCATGAACATCTTCACATGAAAAAAGTGAGTGCAAGATGGGTACCGAAACTTCTTTCAGCGGTACAGAGACAGGAAAGAGTGCGCTGCGCTTCGGAGTTTTTGGATCTTTGTGGCGAAAATCCAAAGACTGTGATCGAGTGGCTAGTGACTGGTGATGAAACTATGATCTTGTATTATGATCCACAAAGCAAGCGCGAGTCAATAGAATGGCGTTATAAGGGTGAAAAGCTCCCTAGAAAGGCAAAGGTGCAACAATCGACTAAAAAACTGATGTGCACAATATTTTGGGATTTTCAAGGCATTTTGATGGTAGATTTTAAAGAACGTAATACAGTCATGAACGGCGAATATTATGCTTCTTTAATTTATAGATTACAAGACAAGATAAAGGAAAAATGAAGAGGCAAGCTGTCTAAAGGTGTCCTGTTGCTCAATGACAACGCCCCTATTCATACCGCTGGTGTTTCGAAGGATGCAGTTCGTCAATGCGGGTTCACAGAAGTTCAACATCCACCTTACAGTCCAGACATGGCCCCGTCCGACTATTATTTATTTCCAAATTTAAAGCGGGACTTAAGAGGAAGAAAATTTTCAAGCGATGAAGAGTTGCAGGCGGCCGTCTTCAGTCATTTTGAGGATAAAAAATGTGATTATTTTTGTAAAGGTTTAGAGATGTTGATTCACAGATGTCAGAAGTGTGTTAGTATTCATGGTGATTATATTGAAAAATAAAATTGGTTTCGTTTCATTTCCTTCATTGTGGGACCGCCTACGTACGTAACTGTGCTGTAAGTTTGACACTCGATTTGCTTCACGGAACGTATACATAGGGCACTGCTACGATAGTACATTGGCACGACCACGGTCTGCCTTCACGTTTGTCACTAAATCACAACTACCAACAAATTAATTATTAATGTATTACTCGTTTTCCTCTATGCACCCTCTAAAAATTATCCATCACTCATTAATTCATTATAGCCTATCAAAAGTCCACTGCTGAACGTAGGATGAATATTTGCCATAGTTTACTCTCTTATCCAGTGGTTTGGCAACCGCATTATTTTATTGAGTTGTTATAAGGAAGATACTGTTGCCTATATCTCCTGTTTCATTTTCCTGTGTCGTCTTTTACGATGCTTAGATGCTATGGGGTCTTAGAGCTTCTAAGTAATAATTTATATAATTTGGTAGGAGGTAATGGTTTCTTTTACGCCGCCGGTACACGGGAATTATCAATATGCTACCTTAACTTCATGATTTCAAAATATTTTCATCCAAGCAGTTGAAGCTTTGTTTAATAAAGTCGATGGTTCTCCGCTACGCAAATGGTAAATCTATATTGAATAAAATAAATTGTCGCGTGTATGAAAGATCGTCACTTGAGAACGGCTGGAACGATTTTGATGAACACTTACACTTACAATTGGACCCAGTAATTAGCGCTGTTGTCGAGATCTAGAAAACTGTCGTGCGAAGCCGGATTGGTTCATTAGTGAGCATATAAAATTGGGATTACAAATGGGATCCAACTCGCTTATGTACCATGCGTCTGTCAAGACTTAGTATTCATACCTCCCTAGCTATTAGTTTTTAAAGTTTGCGAGACGAATATTTGCAATATACTTAATAATCCTAATCACTTGATTTGATTATTAAGTATATTTCAAATATTGATTGAATCACTTGATTGACTTAAATTGAAACAATTTAATTAAAAAAAAACGATTAGTTCAAATAATAATAAATTTAGTCCTATTTTCTTTATATTTTTAGACATATAATAAAGTAATAAACATAAATAACTTAACAAAAACGAGTGTATATCGATGTCGATTGTTGCTAACATTGCGAACGAAATCACTATAGATTAAAGACATCATGTCTTGTAAAGTAACGTCACATATGTAATACTACTATAGTAAGGTACATGTATTCCTAGTTAATTAGAAGATACGAGTGTACTTGCTCTCATATTTGGAATAGTATAAATGAACCAAAGATGACCACTTTACATTTCTATTTGCACGCATGACTTATACGCAACATCTTTCAATAGATTTGTCTCTTTTTGCCACATTTGAAAATAAAATTAGTAAAAGCGAGACAAGTATATTGACTCAATTTATGTAGAATTGATACTACTGATTAATTAATTAAAGGTATGAGGCGTGTATTACTGCCACCATTTTGTCAAAATCAATTAACTAATGACACCTGCAGATTGCAGTTAATTTCTACAATGGAAAGGCATAGATGCGTTATCACTTTTGAGAACTAAGATGATTTTTTCTGCAATCCTGTCCATTCTTTGGTTGTCTGGAATTGTCGTCATCAATAAGAACGCCTATTGCGTACTTCTTTTGTATACATATTCTTTGTATGTTTTGTATTGTGTGCAATCCATTATCCATTACCGGTGGCGGCGCAAGACCTAAATTTTATGTGGGCAAGATACATTTTGCGAGGCCCTCTGCCTGCGCAAGAAAACGGAGTGCTTTCCAGCACCCATGGTCACGGGGGACTGAGGTGACTGACGTCCCGATGTCAAAGTTAACCCGGAGTACCTTCAGCTTTTTTAGTCCTCAGTCCTCCTCAGTCCACCTCAGTCCCCCGTGACCACGGGTGCTGGAAAGCACCCGAAACGTCGGGTATTAAAAATAAAATAAATAAAACGCGATAAAATCCATAAAAGTAGTTTTAATCAATTCATACAAAATCATTAAGTACCAACACCAAACAATTTCAAAGAAAAATGAAGAAATAGATATTCTACTTTCTATCCTTAATTATAGCCTCATAATCCGGCTTGGATGCTATATCTGTCTCAATAGATAAAACTTTCAACGCTGAAAGTCTTTTCTATGACGTTGCATTCCTGAGATAATTTTTAATGAGTTTTAATTTTAAGAAGCTTCTTTCAGCGGAGGCTGTACTGATCGGTATTGTTAAATGACGATGTAAACGTTAGGGTATATTTTTTAAATTATTTTCTGTAACGTATTGGAACAGCTGTTTCACATCTGTTACGAAGTTAGGTAAACTAGGGACATTGAGTTACAATACCTATAGAGTCACAATCTCTAACTGACAATACTCAAAAAATGTCCGAGCGCCGTTCCATATACCTATATATTTTGATATTATATAGTTCAAAATGACATTTGCTCGAATTTAGACGTTAACCTGCTTGTACAATGTTCAAAGTCGCTCGTATGCAATGTCATCATCATTCACTCAAGGGCACGTTATCGCGGCGCCGCGCGGTCGGCGGTGAGTGATTTAGTTTGCTAATAAAATGAAAATTATTGAAATTTAAATGAAAACATGCACTGTGGATACATAAATACGTAAATTTGGTATGATACTTACCTAAAATATGAAACACCATCCTTTTTTCGCACGTGTCTGCTGTTATTTGGGCAGGAAATCACCGAACACTTTGGCATCGCGGACGTTGTACGAGGATTGTGGTCGCCTTACAACTAAACAAAAACTCTGCGCACTTCGCAGCGTGCGCCGAGTTTTGGCGCGGACATTTTATTTGTCTGTTTGTGACTCTATAGGTATTGTAACTCAATGACTAGGGATCATGAATTGTAATTCTTCATATAATTCGTAAGGTTGAAAGTCACTGCTTTCACCCACTTGCAGGGCTGTGTGTAAATCTTGAAAGTTATTTTAATTTTAGATGGTTTGGAATATTTTTTAACTTATTTAAATCATAAAGGAAACCAAAATTTTTATAATGTTTGTTTAAAGCCATAAATCTCAAATCCATATTTGTTATATTTGAACAAGCACGGTGTTGAAAAAATCTGATTCATACTGACTTTTAGGAGACTGTATAGGTTAATCCTTGCCTTCATAATCCCACATCTTTTTCTTTTCGGCTACTCTTTTATTTTTAAAGTCTTTTGGCAGATCATAACAGTTTTTTTCAATAAACTGTTGACCAGACAAGCATTTTTCGAAACAAGTTTGTCGATATTCTTTAATCCAGTCACAAAAGGTACGTAAACGTTCTAGAGCTTAAATTTGTCTTCACCTATAGTGACAACCCTACCAAAATAGGTAACAATTTAGCAAATTCTTAAGAAGCTTTGTGTCGGTTCCGTTTATCTACTCATGTGCGTGCAGTGCGAAAATATACCTACAGCAGCCAAGTGGGCTGCGGTACCGCACTCTTTACTCGATTGTCACGCGCCCACGATTAAATAAAGTCAGTATTCTATGTCTAACAAACAGAACGGGGAATCCTCAGCCTATGTCGCCCCCATAGATTACTGTATATATATACTAGTCGCTCTGCAGCGGGGATTCCCCGTAATAGCAACGCAAACTAATGTTGTTAGAATGTGTAAAAACATATTTAGTTATGTTAATAATATTGATCCAGGGCGCGAGGCCCCCTGGATCACGAGGCCGTAGGCGGTTGCCCACGTCGCCCACGCCTTACGCCGCCTCTGTCCATTACAGCCTATAAAAGTCCACTGCTGAACAAGGCCTTCCCTATAGATTATAAGGGGAGAATTTACCATAGTTGCCACACGTGGCATATGGTTTGGCAACCGCAGTTTTGTATTATTTTGAGTTATTATTAGAAAGATCCTGCTGCTTATCTGTTTTAATTTCTCTCTATCGATTCTTACGACATCCACAGAACGTTACGAGGTAGTGGATATTCTTACATCGCCTCTACACGGTTATTATTATTATTATTAATGGTGTGCATTAAAGAATATTAAATAAATAAATAAGGCGCTCGCTGTAAATATAACAGAACGCGAGTGACCCGGGTTCGATCCCCGCTGGCACCAATGAAATTGTTAATTGCAATTTTAAGTGCTGATTTACCACGTGCTCGGCGGTGTGAGGAAAACATCGTGAGAAACCTGCATGTCTGAGGAATAGGAAAAAAATATATTTGGAAGACATGTGAAGTTCGCCAACACGTATTGGGGCAGCGCGGCGGACACTTCCTTGCCCTAAAACGCTCTCAGAAATGAGGGGAGGCCTGTGCCCAGCAGTGAGATGTATATATAGGCTGTAACTTTTTACTTTTTAACTTTAAATAAGACGGAATGTTTCGCTACCTGTAATTATACTATATACTCTTCATATCGGAACACCGCACTGCAGACACTAACTATTTAATGGCAGGGGTGAAAAGAGGCTTGCATCTACCAACACGGACTCCTAGGCAGGCTAGAAGGACTCCTATCCTTCTTTGAGGTTTGTTGTAGAGATTTGTGGAAGCCACTATAACAATCAAATGAGCTATTTGCTCGTTTATCATTCTTGTTTCATAAAACTGAAAGTACTTATTATTCATAATAGTTTCGAAATTTTAATACCCACCAGGAGAACTGTGAGGTCGTTTGTCATGTTATTATCATAAACAAATACCTATGTGTTAAAAGTGATAATACTATAATTTAAATGTCAGAGTTTGTGATAGACTACTTGCAGCTCTGACATTGCGACCAAGAGGTATATCAACTTAATTGTTATATGAACGGTTGTGACGGGATGTCTGTATTATGTAAGGCATTTTGCGATTTTCTTCAGACAAATAAGAAAAGAACGGTGTTGTCTTTACCGTTTTTTTAATTATTTTTTCCGTCTTATGTTTTACCGTCTGGTTCAAACACTATCGGCGTTGTGGTGGTCTAACAAGATTAGTAAACCGGAGAGTATGTCTTTTTCCTTTACAACCACCCAAACTCATTCTTAAAGAAGTATATCATGATTAAGTATTTTCTTCCTTCTACAAAACATTTTGGGGAAAGGCGGAAAATGCCTGAGAATATAATAAAAAATCTTATCTGAGAAATTAAAAAGTATGCCAAAGGCATGTAAAATTTGCATTCGTGCACTAGGACAATGCGGAAACATTTCCTTGCCCTAAAACCCTTTCAGAAATAAGAGGTCAGAAGGTTATTATTCCAGATAAAAATTTGAACGAATACATCTTGCAAAGCCGGCACTATTTTATTAAGCACCTCGCGCTTGTCCTAAAAACTCAGAGTACATCCTGCTCTCGATGCACATTTTATTTCTACGCCATTAGAGTTCATGACGCCTTACAAAATTATGCGTATTGCTCCTTATTGTGGCCAGTCTCGTGCAGTTTTCGAGGGTTGTCAAATTATTTCCGTGATTATGTTGTCAATTTAGCAATAATCATTTGTTAATGCCAATTGAAGATTTTTATTTAGATATAAGAGGTACAAGCGTATGCATTCTTTATTAATTTACCTTAATCATGAATCTCACCTATTGTAAAATCTGTAATATCGTTTATTTCAAAATTATTTTATAATAGTCCTAGGATGATCTCATAATGTGTTTTTCAAAATTTTACGAAACTTAGAAATTATATAACTTCACTCATGACTCTATTATCCATATCTCTAATAATTATATTTCGATACATATTCGATATATAGGCTTTTCTACGTGATAAAATGCACATCGAGAATATCATCATAAGATTTTTTATATAGGATAGGGAGACCAGCGAGCACACAGTCCACCTGATGATAAGTGGTTGCTGTGGTCCATAGACACCTACATTTATATTCGATTACGAATCAAAATGCAGATGCGTTGTCACCTGTGAGGATGGAATGCCTCATTTCCAGTAAAAAAGGGTCTCCGGTTCTCTACACTCACCATACGAAACACAGCAGCATTAAGCTACTATTTTACGAGTACGCTGATTGCTGTGTGAGCGTGGTCCTTCCGCGGTTGAGCCGCCCATATGTGCTCCAACTATACTACTAATATAACTGGCCTAACGCAACAGATCGACTATCTAAAGCTCTTATAGTTAGAAGAATTGACAACTTGTAGGAAGTAAAGTTTTATATTTTATATTGGCAGCCGCAGCAAGCGCAGTGTTCTTAACTTAATTTCCTCCCACACTATATGCGATGCGATACAGGTGTCACAAGACCGTGCTTTTTGGCAATCTATGAAGGCTATACGAGGCTTATATTCGTACACTTACACATATTAGTACAGTTATGATGGGTTGTAATGATGATATACTTATATATCATCCCGTGAGTATCGTAAGGAATGACAAAGAGAAATGAACCGGGAGACGTACAGCAGCATCTCCCTGACAAGAACTCAAATAATAAAAGACTGCGGTTGCTAACGTGGTATATGGTAAATACCTATGAGGCAATGTATGGGGGAGGCCTATGTTCAGATGTAGACATTCGATGGGCTGTAATAAATAATTGAATTAATTGTGGAAAGAATGAATCTAATGTAGAAAATCTACCCGACTTAACAACCCTACCGTACTCATACTCACACTAGTCAACGTGCATGTGACATGAATAATGCAAGTGCGGCGTTGCTTTTAGCGCAAGATCGCTGTTCACAGTAGTGATAACAATTTATTACTTGTTCGCCGTTCCACTGCACCGTTTGAACCTCGAATCTTGATTTGTCGATTTTTTGTACTGTAAATGAAAGTTAAGCACAGGCATTGCGCCTTGTTTTCTTCGTGTGGTCAACGCTTTCCGCCTGGTTATGTTACTATTTAGAAATTGAAACTTGTGTTACAGATTGCTTTCGATTTCTTTGCTGCATTCAGTAAGGTTATGCTTAAAGAATTTTTTAATTAAAGTAACTACGTTCTGTATATTATCAGTTTTAATATAATGCGCTTTCAGAAGAAAGCGTTAATAATTTTTATTAAAAATTATATTTTATATAAAACTAGTTACACTGTTACGTATTTTAAGTAAAACATATTCAAACAAATTTTTGTTGTAAGTACGTGTACGCATAATATATAGTAAGCTGCAGCGTAAATGGATCGGCTCGACGGGGTTGTCTTACAACGCTCGGACAGAATACCAGGGTGAAATAGTAGCTCAATGCTGGTGTGTTTCGTACGGTGAATGTAAAGAACCGGAAACCCTTTTCACTGGAAAGAGGCATATCATCTAAGTCTTCAGTGGTGAAAAAGTAATCTGTATTTTCATACTTATTCAAGGGTAGATGTAGATGTCTATGGGCTGTAGTATCTACTTATTACCACGTGGACTGTGTCCTTGTCACCATTATTCTATAAAAAAGTAAAATTTATAGTCTCTTTTTTTAAACTGGTGTCGCAAACGACTACCGGTCTACCGTTTAGGATTTGTTTCTGGTGTAGGTGCTAGGTATGAGAGAAGTAATGGAAAAGGTATTAAAACTGTGATCAAACGCCCGAATTATGCCTTGGGATGGATTACCTCCGGCGCATAGCTATCTAAGATACATTTAGTTGACCCCATCTTTGATGTTTTATAGTGTTTTAAGCGTTGAAATCCGAGACCGTTTACCTACACTATGTTGCAAGTATGATAAAACGAATATTAATGAGTTGCAAAATCGATTAAAAGCAAAATATTGCGCTTAGTATGAATGGAAATAGAGACAAAACTGCAACGCTTGTGAATTGAGGTTAAAAGAGGTTAATTGATATTTTATTTCCTATTATTTCAACACTTTGCTTATATATGTGTTTCTATTACGAAAAAGTGAATAAAAATTACTACTGTAAGAGTTTACCTTTGTCGTTCTACTTAATACTGTCAGTAAGGATTGGCATAAAATGAAATAAAAGAAAGGGAAATGAAATACGGTACTAAATGGTGTGATGTAGTTATTCACTTAACTCCGCTATTCATTGATTAAAACTACTTTTACGGATTTTATCGCGTTTAATTATACTTTTAATTATTTTTATTTTTAATTCCCGACGTTTTGGGTGCTTTCCAGCACCCATGGTCACGGGGGACTGAGGTGACTGACGTCCCGATGTCATTATTAAACCCGGAGTACCTTCAGCTTTTTTAATTATTGTTTATGGTCCGATCTATGCAAAATGAACTGACTATCTCCTGAGGTCTTGCAGTGGTATGCTTGGGTTTAGTTTTAATTTTATTGATTAAAGGGTCCCAAGCAGGTAGTAGTACCCAGCCTTCTTCTCTATTGAAATTAGGATGTTTTTTTTTAATTTCAATAGCCTCACGTATCATCCTTGGTAGGAATTGGTGTTCTTTCGCGAGGATTTGTGGTTTATCAAATCTGATATAATGGTTGGGGCCGTCTAGGATATGATCACAAACTGCAGACTTCCCGGAACGTTGATCCTTCACATCAGCTATTGTCAAAACAAAAATGGCATCAATCGATTCATTAGAACCTATCAGGATTGTTCCGTAGGACATTTGTCACAATTCTCACGCTTGGCAGCCAGGTTGCTTACACAGTATTCTGTGTTTTAGTTGTTAAAAGGAAGACGCTGCTGTCCATCTCCTGGTTGGTTTACTTTTGGCACCTCTTACTTCGTCGTGACGATATGTAGTAACCAAAATTCTAATGGCACTTAATACTGTTTAGATAATGATTAGGATTAGTAAGCTGAAGTGGCAATTAGCCAGCCATATAGCTCGAAGAACCGACAACCGTTATGGAAAAAGGTTCTCGAGGGGCAGCCCCGTACCGGTAGGTGAAGTGTAGGGCGACCCCCCACTAGATGGAGTGACGACCTGGTAAGACTGCATGTCTGAGGAAGTCGATGGATGCAGGTGGCTTAGGATCATGCTTTGTGGCATACCTTGGGGGAGGCCTATATTCACTAGTGGGCTTTGTTGTTGGGTATTCCTGTCATGAAATTCTCAGTAGCAGCCCTAATTCCAGAAGTTGGTGGTGTGTCACCCCCATGCGTCGGAAATCACGTAAGGCCATTGGTTCTGCGTTTGATATCTCTTCAGTCGTGTCGGATTATCTTCCCATAGAAATATGCGAGGGAGGGAATAGAGAGTGCACCTGTGCTTTCGTCGTAAGTTATTTAAGAGTTGGCATTTTTCAGGGTAGAGGCAGAAATATTTAATAGAGTAGCGATACCTGTCTAGACTATTTCCTTGCAGAGAACATGTCCTGGGCCATCCAGGATCAGATTGTATTGATATTTTTTCACAAACTACTAACATCTAGCATGCTGGAGGTTATTATTATAAAACCAGATGTGAATCGAAATTACGACGGCCAATCAATCTTGATCGGCACGCAGATGTTAAGTATTGTAATTATATCAGATGACAGCCGATATAATGTTTTATAAGGTGGTTATGTAATCAACGTAGCATAATTGATTAAATTACTCAAATCTTTTTATAGTGATTTTAATGGCGTTAATTATATGTAAACGATTATTATTTGGCGAAGCAAGCGGTCTCTAGTTAATAACCATCAACCGTGTTATCACTTTTTTGGTTTTACATTAAAATTATTGATGCGTGAATACATTAATGTTAATTAATTTAGAATTGATAAATTTTTCAAACCCATTATTTTATTTTATACAGTTGAAGGTTATATTCATTTTATCGCTAATAATAGAAAATTAATTAATAATTAATTAAATTTCATGCAAGAAAATGGTAACATATTAGAAGAATGTAAAAAAAAAAAATTATATGCAAAGTTTTAAGATTAAGTTTTGTATTAAAACTCTAAAATTGCCTTCATGGTCCCTTTAACTATAATAAGAATTTGATCTTTAGTTTCAGACTTTTGAAAAATTACTCTCATCTCAGGTATTTCTCTGTATATTATTGCATCACTAAAATTTCTATTTGTAATTCCAATTGTGTCGATCTCGAAAGACTGTGATTTCTGGAACCAGGTCCAATCGTGATCGTGATTCTAAACCATTTGAGGTATCCATATATATATATATATATATATATATATATATATATATATATATATATATATATATATATATATATATATTTATGTGTGTGTGTATACAAAGAATGTCATCAAAATAGGTCCAGCCGTAAGAGAAGTTCAGTGACAAACACACGTACAGAAGAGTTATATAAGTAAAGATTTAACAACAATGATATTTTTAATGTCAAAACAAGAATGAAGCACACTAAAATCATAATTACTGGTACAATTCGGGCACCTGTCGGCACAGCACGTGGTGCACTTTCACCCGACGTCCGCTCATCACCGATGCGCCGCGCGTCCTGCGTGCCCCTGTGTCCTCGTGACATACTGCACCGTTCAGGGTCGCAAGAAAGTGCCCGCCCGGTCTATTGTTACCGACACGGTGCCGTCTACACAATTGATCGACGCTTTTTAGTTTATATGATTTGTTTTTGTTTTACGTTGTGCGTGGGAAAATAATTCGCATTGCGTTTAAATTATAAAATTTAATATATTATAATAAAATTCTAATCAGATATTGAATTTAACCCGACTATATTCACTAATTACCAAATAATTCTGGTTAGTTGTCATAAACTTGAGGTGTACTGCTTGCATATAAACGATTTAAACGTTAAGATGAAGTTACGTTTACAAATATTAGAATTCAATCAAAATACTTAATATAACGTTTTAACATGGGTCTTCCTTAAGGAATGCCACAAAGCACGGTCCTGAGCCACTTACATGCATCAACTTCTTGCATGTCTCACCAGGTCCTCACCCCATCTAGTAGGAGGCCGCCCTACATTATGCGTACCAGTACGAGGCTGCCACTCGAGAACCTTTTTTCTCCATCGGTTATCGGTTCTTCAAGTTATATGGCCGGCCTATTGCCACTTCAGCTTACTAATCCGCCGGGCTATGTCGGTCACTCTGGTTCTACTGCTGCTATCCTCATTTCCAAGTTTATTACGCAGAGAAACTCCGGGCATAGCCCTTCCCATAACTCGCTGAGCGACATTTAGCGTCCTCATACGGCCAGCAGTGAAGGACAACGTTTCAGATCCATAAGTCATCACTGGCAACACGCACTGGTTTTACAATCTAGTTTTCGGGTTTCAGTCACGTCCAGCGATGGAGTCAACGGGCCAGTAAACAAGAAGAAGGACTTATTTATACTGTTAACACGGAAAGGGAAGCAGTATCCGGCTCCGGTGTTATATCAAATAAATCTGTGTTAACGATATATATAGTGTATCGTGGCACGTAACGAAACTTAGCAGGTGGGAACATTACAGGTCTGCACGTTTATATCTTCCGTTCACATCGTATCCGACTAGGTTAACCATACCTCGTTATTTCCTAAAAGTTTGTTCCGTTGTAGGATAACGAGTTATACGTGATCTAGATTGTATAAAGCTGTAATTATGTTGTTAGATATGGTATTTATTTTCTTTTATATTAATCTCTCATTTATATCGCATAGACTGCTTATAGCGTAAGGTAAAAAACGTCAGGTTCTTGTAGTTGCCTTAAATAATGTGTGAATATTAGTTGCATTGATTTTATTGGAAAAGTATACAAAGTGCGCGCTTAATACTTTGGACGTGCTCTACCCCTGGCGATGGGGAGAAGTTTCTAAGTTCGAGTCGATAAAGTTCATGGCATACGAAGATTGCAGCAGTCTCTTTTAACGATCTTATAATACTTTGCTCCTGTAGAGTTAAAAAAGAAAATTATGGACTCGTGTATGAAGTATACACGAGTCCTGCTTAACATACGCTTGCCAGTCATGGAAATTTACTAGAAAAGTTAAAAACAAAATAACTACATGCCTGAAAAGCATGGAGCGTAGTATGCTAAAAATAAGAAAAATATATAAAGTACGTCATACAAAAATAAGAAATATCACAAATGCTATTGATGCTTTGAGTTATGCTCAAAAGTTAAAATTTCGATGGGTCGGCCATGTAGCACGTCTAGAAGATAAGAGGTGGACTTCCATCGTAACCACATGGAATGGCCCTCCAGGAAAAAAACGTCCAGACCATACATGCGCTGGGAAGATGACATTAAAAAGATCGCGGGACCACGTTGGACACAAATAGCAAAAAATAGAGACAAATGGAAATCTTTGGAGGAGGCCTTCACCTTCCCATGCAAAGCAAACAAACACAAATGAGTATATGGATCCTTAATAAATTATAAAATTAAAATATTTTGTGAATTTGCAACCAATTTAAATTAATGTTATCATAATGTTATAAAAAACCAAATCCATTATAAATAGTCACCGAAAATTTATAAATCAATTACATAGATTGAAAATATTAATGTTATTAGTAATGCACATTTAAATTTTAACCAAATATAATGAAAAATAGTTATCATACCCAAAATTATGACATTAATTATTACCTCAATCAAATTCATTCATTAATATAGAAATAAAAATAATGTATAGAATTAAATTCAAATTAAATTAAATATATATATATTAAAATCTAAAAAAATAATAAATTAATGCATGAAAAATCTGCAAAAAAGATTGATATAAGTTAATTTATTTTAAAAAAACTAAATTTATTTTTTCAATTTTCTTTTTTCAATAATAATAATAATAATAATAATATTCCACAGCTATCACACAACGCCATCTAGTCCCAAGCTAAGCAGAGCTTGTGTTATGGGTACTAGACAACCGATAAACTTACTTATATATTTCTAAATACATACATATTATAGATAAATTACACCCAGACACAGAACAAATGACCGTGCTCATCACACTAGTATTTGTCCTGGGTGGGAATCGAACCCACGACCTCCGGCATAGCAGTCAGGGTCACTAACCACAAGACCAACAGGCCTGTCAAATGCAAATTACATTGTAAAAAAGTTATATTGTAAAACTTATTTAGCATGGAATAAAAGGCTTTTTATTTTTATTTTATTTATTTATTTTATTTAATACTTTGCTCCAAAATTTTTCTTTATCTTATTTTGATACTGATGGCAACGTTCACCTGAACTATTTTAACCTCACCAACAACTTCACAATACTCTCGAAACTATCAACGAGGCAAGGCATCCACAAAATCAGTAAACCACTGGCACAAATGTTGCTTCCTGCTGGAATTTGAACCCGCGGCTTATCGTCCATGTGCAATTATAAAAACTACGTGCTTTTTTAGTTGCTGTTCTAATACTGTGCAGTTTCCGATACTAAATCGTGGTGTTCCTACTTCCGAGTCAACTGCAACAGTTCACTAAATGCCGCGAGCAAAGTTCAATCGAACAATGCCTTGGGGCGCATTGCTACGGTGTTATGAAACTATGAACTATGGATGATTTATCATTCAGTGGGTGTGCATTTTTACAAAGATATTGTTATTGTGCTTAGATTAGGCTTATCGCGTAGTCACTGTCAACAAGTGTTACTTGTGACGTGTTTATAGATAGAGATATAAGTATGTTTTAAAAGAGAATGAAATGAGGGTAGTCACGTTTTTCACGTAGTAGAGTTATGCTGCAGGCATAATATTATGGTTATAGCAAAAATTGATCGAATATACCGGGAAAGGACAACGCTCTCACAACATACAATTCTAAAATAGCACTTTAATACAGGTAATATGGTGAATGTAAAGAACTCTTTTTACTGGAAATGACTTAGGGGGGACAACACATTTGCATTTTGATCTTTAATCGAGGATAAATGTAGATGTCTATGGGTCACAGTATTCACTTACCATCAGGTGGACTATGTTCGCTTGTCACCCTTATTCTATTTAATAAACAGAACCACGTTGAAGTTGCATTATGGTTTAAGCACGAGTAGTTCGGCTCGGCCGAACAAGGAGCATACTGCAACAGAAAAACAACAGCACAATGTTGTTGCGTTTGGTGGGTGACGAGAACCGGAGACCTTTGGCTAGTACGAGTAAAACTTCGTGTTATACCTTAGAGGTGACAATGCATCTGCATTTTGATTCCTAATTGAAATGTCAACCTAACTTCAAACGGTACATCTACAGATGTGACGAATACATATAGCGGAAGTTCAATGCAATATTTCCCAGACTTGCTAGTAACAGCGGTACCGTTAATGTCGGTTTATTACAATAAATGCTTATATTCTCTGCAAAAACGCTTTGTTGTTACTTATGACCGTTTTAGTAAATAAAGTGCATGAAATGCCCTTTTTAGGGTTCCGTAGTTAACTAGGTACCCTTATAGTTTCGCCATGTCTGTCTGTCCGTCTGTCCGTCCTCGCTTAATCTCTGTGACCGTTAGCACTAGAAAGCTGAAATTTCGTACCAATATGTGTATCAATCACGCCGACAAAGTGCTAAAATAAAAATTGGAAAAAAATGTTTTATTAGGGTAGCCCCCCTATATGTAAAGTGGGAAGTGATTTTTTTTTTAATTTCAACCCTTACGTGTGATATATTATTGGAAAGGTATTTAAAAATTAATAGGGGTTTACTAAAATCATTTTTTGATAATGTCAATAATTTCGGAAATAATCGCTCCAAAAGTAAAAAACAATGTGTCCCCCCCCTCTAACTTTTGAACCATAGGTTTAGAAAATATGAAAAAAATCTGAAAGGTAGAACTTTATAAGGACTTTCTAGGAAAATCATTTTGAACTTGGATGGAAACAGTTTTTGTACAAAAAAGACAAAAAGTTGTACAAAACAATTTCTGTACTAAGCTTTAGTATAATCGTTTAAGCAAGCATTTTTTTTAACTTCGTTTACATATTTTACTATCCCGAACGTATCTTTTTTCAAACAAAAAAAGAATTATTAAAATCGGTTCTCGCAATTCAAAATTACCACCGAAAACTTCTGGCACGTCTATGTATTAATTAGTAACCCAATTCCCCGAGAGATGGCGCTGTAGGTACTTATTACATTGGGTCGGGTATTTATCGAATAGTTAAGTTGGTCTCTCCTTGGCATCGCCTACCGCGGAGCGTGCAATGTTGCACGCTCCATGTTCGCGCACGTACCCACTACCGGGAGCAGTTGCAGGAGCGCGGGGCGCTGCTGGAGCGCGAACATAATGGATTCCCACCTTTAAACTCATAAGTGGGAACACTTATTGTGACGGACGGGAAACTACGGAACCTTACACTGAGCGTGGCCCGACACGCTCTTGGCCGGTTTTATTTGTGAATCAAAATACTGGTTCACCAATTTGCGAAACGCTAAAAGTTCTTAATTTGCCAGACAAATAGCTAGTAATAAAAACTATTCTTACATGTAACTCATTTGTAATAAAACGGATTGTTACGGAGAAATGTGGCTTTAATATTGGAATCGGGCATAAGTGGGTATTTGGTCTGCGCTCACCAACTCGCTTGTTCAGCGGGTAAAACCTCTATGTAATGCTTGTCAGCAGGCACATTCTTGAAACAGCCAAGTCCTAGAGTGAACTTAAATAGGTTGGAGAAGAAAGCGTGAAAACCGGTTGTATCCAGTCAACTCGCTAAACTTATTATCTATGGAAATCATTACACTAAGAATTGTAAATTCGCAATAAACGTCGACAATAAAACTAGAAAAACCGAACGAGGAACTATTTGGAATGATAATTTAACAATTACACAGCGCGGACTCACGCACGTGTAATTCAAACGTAAACACGCTCTCTTTAATATTTGATATTAATGTATTCACAGGAACTGTGTTAAAATTCAAGACGTTTGGGTTGTTTACATGGTTGCGGTCGTGCACCGAATTTTACGCCAATTGGTCGGTTTACTGACATATTTCGCTATCCTGTTCGCCAATACAATTTTGATTATTGTTCAGTTTATTTTTTAATTTTTAACCTGCGCTGCGTTTAATATGGTTAAATTTGACATGATATGATAAATCTGATTATATCTTCCTAATTCGTTTTTAATGCGACAATCTGATGTATGGAAGCCCTCACAGATGGTACTAAAATATATCATCGACAAATCTGAAATCTAAAGTTACGCACGGGATTTAGAATTTGTATCAATCCCATAATGTTTTGAAATTTTTAACTTCCCGCTAAGAAAATTGAAAATTTTCAGTTAGTACTTAAGTAAAAGTTATTGATTTTACCCCGTTTTTCGAAAATTGAGTTTTCATCAAGTCTTGACGTTTTGAGGTCACAGGAAGCCACCCTGAAATTTTTCGATGGTGTCTGTATGTCTATATATATATATATATATATATATATATATATATATATATATATATATATATATATATATATATATATGTGTGTGTGTGTGTGTGTTTGTGTGTGTCTGTGTGTGTGGATGTATGTAAACATCATATAACTTTTGAACGGCTTGATCGATTGAAATAAACTAAGCGGATTTCCAAAGTGTTTTATCAAACTTAGATTTCCTATGAATTTTAACTAATTCGGACCGGTAGATTTTGAAAAATCTCAAAAATAAAAATTATGAAAAGCTTTTTTTTTGGAATAACTTTCGAAAGGCTTTATTGATCGATTCCAAAAACTAATCATCTTTTAACCTTAAAAACCACGTCGATTGCCGCCGGTGCCGTCAAAATCGGTTGATTCGTTCGTGAGATAACGTTAACGAAAATTTTTGAAAAAATTGATTTTTTTAAATTACTCCGATATTTCATATTCAACGTCATAATTTTGTGAAATTGGGAGCGCTTTGCATTTAAAATTAGCGGGCTTTTTAAGTTTTGTTATGAGTAAATACAACATATAACAAAAAATCTTATTTGTTAAAAAATTTGACGAATTTATAATATGTAAATAATTTTATCGTATTCCGTGCTTGGTATTTCATTACTTTTTGTTACTTAGTAATGGAAAATTTGTATTGATAACCGCTCTGGTCGCACCCATTACTTTAAAGTGATTCCAAATGTCCATGGGCTGCAGTAGACACTTGATATCGAGCTCATTTATCACTTAAGAAAAAGTATCATTAATGACTCAGTTGAGATGGCCCATAAATCTAAACACATTAAAAAGTTGTCAAACGACATATTTAAGAACGTTATGGTCGATTACTTCCTGTTCAAAGTCTTGCGTCATTCGGTACCCTGTCAGACGAAAGTCGATCACTAAACAATCTCTCTTTTCCATCGGCACCATGTTGTGCGATTGTCCGTGTTAGAATATTTTCACTCTAAAAGGTACATCGTTTGTTTATCGTTCATTTCACTCTCGGTGCTGCTGTGTGATTATGTAACTCTGTTAGGAATCGTTGCCGGTGGGAATCACTCCGCAACTGCGCTATGTTTATTAACCTACTTACTTACTTGGATAACACTTTAAACAAAAAATAAGATATTTTTTATACAAAGACATCGGCTTATAATCTCTACATACATTTACAAAATGCAACAAACATATCAAACGTTAAAATGAAGCCAGCCACAATTCCATTACGCACTGTTGTTTGTATTCGTAATGTGAAGTGGCACCCGTGCGTCGGTCGTTTAAGACTTTTATTTTAAACGAGGCAACGGATGGGGCATACACATGAGTATGTTTACATACAATATTATTATTATGATGATGAAAGCCTAGTTTAGGGATAAGGGACCAGAATTTAGTACAGCTGTGTCGACCGGTCTATATATTTTACGTCTAACCTTACCTAGATGATTGTACTTCTATCTAATAGTAGCCATGATATCTTCTAGTATTCACCATATTTACTTATCATACTACTTACCCTTTTTATTCCTTTTCAAAAAAGTAGGAGGTTTTCAATCCGATGTTTGGACAATATGTAGGTATATAACGCGATATCTATGTCAATTGTAAGCCAATTTTGATAATTCTATTTCATTAAATGGGCTATAACTTCTGGGGTAATCCTATATTAATTCGAAGAACAAAATCCGATCCGAAATGTGTGGGCAAATAGGAGACGGGGGATGTTTTATGTAACTATTTAAACGACATTCTCGTTGATACTTTGAGCTTATGATATTCCTTATTACACTTAAGTACAACACTTAAATAAGAAGTTTAAGCCGTTTTCAGTGAACTAAAAAGTGTCAACGAATTTCTGATTCTGAAGTCGGGGCTTTAATACTACGAACACTATATCACGGTAATTTTATCTATAATAATATTACCGTGACTATATCTATGAAACGCTTATTTTGTGAATATTGTAGTTTTTTTGTTTTGGTGTTAAATGTAACTAAGGGGTTATGTGCATGCACATTTTGGTAAGTGACAAGTGCGAGTGGCAAGTGCAACTGACAAATGACAAGTGCTTAGTGAGTATTTTATTTAGTGCGTATTTTATTCCCACTTAAGTGGATATAGTAAGTCAGCTCAAATTCTAATTTCGCCCCCACTTCCCCGCGCGTCGTATGCTATGTACCGACATGTTTGTAATCACTAATACTGTAAGTAGATAGGTCGTTAGATACTTATTTCATTAGGTTTATCATATTTATGCCTGTTTCTTAACGCCAACCCAGTCGCTTCTTATTTTTATCACGGTTATTTCCCATTTTAATTTTACGTCGTCCTGTTGCGTAATGTGTATTCTGATCGTAAGCGACACAACTTCTCCCTTCAAAAGCCTAAGCGATACTAACGGGTAACGGGGTATAACGGGGCGACAGGACAGGAATCAAGCTTCAAGACGCCGATAGTTTAGGTAATTTCTTTTTACAGTGAAAATAATGGTATTTAAAAAAAAGTAAATAACATAAGCACTGCTTTATAGTTATAGTTAGTTCATTTAGTATGCAAAGTTTCATGATCTTATTTAAAGTATTTTATGAATAACAGCGGTTAATGGTTCAGTTTGGAGGTAACTTTGGATTTTTTTTCATACATACAACATATAATCACCGACCAGTCACTCAGTTTAACTCCTATCATACTTCTTAATGCTCTCATCTCAACTGCATTTATTCTACTTTCATGTTTCTTCTGCTATACCCAATTTTCACTTCCGTACATGAGTGTCGGAACCAACACCCCCTCATGCACAGCCAAACGAGCCTTGTTAGACACCTTCCGACTGCTCATAAAGGAGTGCAAAGCTCCATTCACCATGTTTCCTGCATTCACTCTTCTTTCGATATCACTCTCACACTTTCCATCTCTTGTAAACTTTGACCCCAGATACACAAGCTCTTTTTATTTTTTTTCTATCGGGAAAATTTTACGGAATCGTGTTTTCGTCTAACATAGTCCTTAACATTAAGAGGATAGAGTAAGTCAGCTCAAATTCTAATTTCGCCCCCACTTCCCCGCGCGTCGTATGCTATGTACCGACATGTTTGTAATCACTAATACTGTAAGTAGATAGGTCGTTAGATACTTATTTCATTAGGTTTATCATATTTATGCCTGTTTCTTAACGCCAACCCAGTCGCTTCTTATTTTTATCACGGTTATTTCCCATTTTAATTTTACGTCGTCCTGTTGCGTAATGTGTATTCTGATCGTAAGCGACACAACTTCTCCCTTCAAAAGCCGGAGCGATACTAACGGGGCGACAGGAATCAAGTTTACGCGCCGATAGTTTAGGTAATTTCTTTTTACAGTGAAAATAATGGTATTTAAAAAAAAGTAAATAACATAAGCACTGCTTTATAGTTAGTTCAGTTAGTAAGTAAAGTTTCATGACCTTATTTAAAGTATTTTATGAATAACAGCGGTTTATTGTTCAGTTTGGAGGTAACTTTGGGTTTTTTTCTATCGAGAAAATTTTACGGAATCGTGTTTTCGTCTAACATAGCCCTTAACATTAATCCTCAACTTTACCATATATTTATTTCAAAATTAATGCTGCAATACTTTCGGCATAACGCAGGATCTTTTTTTTTTTTTTTATAGAAGAGGGGGCAAACGAGCATGCGGCTCACCTGATGTTAAGTGACTACCGCCGCCCATGATCAACCGCAACACCAGGAGACTTGCGGGTGCGTTGCCGGCCCTTTAGAAAGGAGTAAGCTCTTTTCTTGAAGGTCACCAGGTCGTATCGGTCCGGAAAAATCGCCGGTGATAAACTATTCCACAGAGAGGTTGTACGTGGAAGAAAACTCCTTGTGAAACGTACAGTGGTGGACCGCCAAGCATCCAGATGGTGTGGATGGTATCGGGACGTTTGCCGTGTCGTGCGTTCACGAAATTTGGCGGCTGGGATTAATCCGAACAATTCCTCAGAGCACTCCCCGTGATAGATGCGATAAAATACGCAAAGAGATGCAACATCTCTTCGCAACGCCAGTGAATCGAGCCGATCGGAAAGCACTCGGTCGTCGACGATTCGAGCCGCTCTGCGCTGGATGCGGTCAAGTGGAAGGAGCTGGTACTGGGGAGCCCCAGCCCAGAGATGGGAACAGTATTCCATGTGCGGCCGAACCTGCGCCTTGTAAAGTTGCAGGCGGTGTGCCGGCATGAAATACTGTCCCGCTCTGCTGAGCACGCCAAGCTTTTTAGAGGCCAATTTGGCCTTACCTTCCAAGTGACCACGAAACTGCACGTCACTCGATATGTCGACGCCGAGGATTCCGATACTGGCTGAGGCAACAAGGGGAGTGCTTTGAAACTGAGGAGATACGACAAAGGGGTTCTTTTTAGCGGTTAACGCGCAAACTCGTGTCTTCTGGGGGTTAAACTGGACTAGATTTAGTCGTCCCCAATCCGAGACTCTGTACAGCAAACTTCAGACACAAGTTTGTCCCGGCATCTTGCCATTTGAGGTTATATTTACCCTTAACACTTGTCACTGTCTGTTCGCACGCACTAAGCACTTGTCATTTGTCACTTGCACTTGTCACTCGCACTTGTCACTTCTCAAAATGTAAACCGAGCCCAAAGCAAATAAAAATATTCTATTTTATTATATGTTTATTATCATCATTACCCACCCACTATTAATCATATGCCTCTACAAGGATTGCCTTAGAGGTAGGATATTTGTCATCGTTGCCACTCTTAACAGGGGGTTGGAAACCGCTGTTTTTATGTTCTAGATTGTTATTAGGAAGACGGTGCTGGTCCTCTCTTGGTTTGTTTTCCCCCTGTCGCCTCTCACGACATCCACGGGTCGATATAAAGTAGTGAATATTCTTTCGCCGCCACTGCACGTTTATATCCATATAGGTTTAATGCGTGTATTTATATAAATTTTAACGAATATTTAGACGCATTAGAGCCACGTTTACAAAGTACTATTATTTATTCTGTGCCACGTGTGTGCTACAGATGCTGTTGAAAATCAGCATTACGAATTTATGACTATTTTCAATTCTAGACTTAAAGATGTATGGAAAGGAAACCATTTTCGTGCATATTATGTTGTTTCTTTTTATATTTTGTTAAGATTAAAAGTATTTTTTTGTCTTAGATATAGCGGTGGATGCACTTACTGCTTAGGCATAAAAGATTTCTACAACCTTTGTGACTAGTACCGTACGGTCTTTCAAATTCCCTATTAAAAGTAAACGTAATTTTATTTCTATATATTAAATACTTCTTATAAAATAAAAGGCCCACGAAGAAAGTTAAGTGTGGAGCTTTTCTTTTTTTACGTGCTATTTACACTTACGTTGTAAGGCAAATTATGTCTGAGCGTTCCTATCGCGCAATGAACAATTAACCGTCTGTAATTGGAATAATTAACAAGATAAACGATGTCAGCACCCGCGCTGAACAATTTGCTTATTATCAACATTTATGACGTGTCGTGATGTATATATATTATATATTTGTGACTTGTTGCTTGAAGACATACACGTCAGTTTCTCACACTCGATATATAGTAAATTTAATGAAAATTGGGGTGCAAAAACTAAGCTTTTTAGTTTTGAACTTGTGAATTCTGACGAATCGACTTCTGATTATATAAATAATTATTTCAAAGTTGAATGATTGCTGCCTAACTTTTTTAGTCAATATACCTAGATTATAAGTATTACTTATTGAAAGTTAGTCTTTTCTTTAATGTATCACTGTTTCGTAAATACACCTGTTCTGTGAAGAACCAACAAGAAACCTATGTATGTGATATATGTTTGAATGTTTAAGCTAACCTTTGTCTATGTATGTGGTTTTATTTACTTCCTAAATATATTCTGCGTTTTAAATTTGTAACCATTAACGTATTAAAAAAAATAGCTCTGTTAGTTTAGTTAGTAGAGCGAAAACGATATATTCGTGAAAACCTTGATGTTATTTTGGATTAAATGAATAAAATATTTGAAATAAACTGGTTTTCTGCGATATTATAATAGGAAAGTCAAAAAAACTTTAATTGTTTTATTGTTATTTTTATAAATATTAATTACGATTTCGCTAGCACATAAAATTCACAAGAACAATGGTTTTATGTATAATCTGCGACGTGACAAAAATCCCAGCTTCGTGAAAACAGTGTTACTTCATATAGGATGATGAGATACTTAGAGTTGCATAATTTACGTGAGAATCCAGCGCGCAGAACTGCGTGCTCCGCATGCTTTAATTGTGGCGTTATGGGGTTGTTGCCCCTATTATTTAGATGTGCACGTCTAAGTTATGTTATTGAAATAAGAATAAGTATGGTGTTTTTTTTATTGAACGCTATAGTTTTCTGCAGTTTCAATGTACGTAGGTGACAAAAATAAATTTTTTATTTATTTATTTTATTTATTTTTTTATTTATTTATTTATTTATTTAAGAAATTTATGATTACAAAGATGAATAGTTTTAGTGTAAACATAAACTCATTAGAGTTTTTCCGTACACCATTGCTGTCGACACATTATTCTAATTAATACTTTATATTAAATTACATTACCAAAGTTACATTAATATTATTACCAACTTAAATTAGGTGCATTAAATGTTATGTTTCTAATTGACAAAACTATTTATGGGTACAAAAATACAAAATAGTCTTAGGCGATGAGCGTAAAATCACATGGTGAACTTATTACATTCTGTGAATAATCGTGACACAGGAACATATATTTTTATAAATTTATAATAAGATATGTTGGTAAAGTAAACCAATAATATAGAACGAGAAGTTGTTTAAAGTGTTACGAGTATTTAGTAAGAGTTAATTGTATATAAAAATTTTTTAGTTTATATTTTATGTTTTTACGTGTAATGACGTCTTTCAAAGATTTAGGTAACTGATTGATTAGATTAGGTATAACATAGTTTAATGTTCTTTTTCCGTATAAGTTATTATATCTAGGTAATTGCAGTTTTAGATGATCAGTTCTGCGTGTGGAGTATAATAACTTATCTACCTTTTTAAAATTTTCAGTAAAGTAATTTTCGGTTAGTAATGTTAGTTCAACTTTGTCGTGAATAGGTATAATTTTACAAAATGCAAATAGTTTTCGATAATCATCTTTAAAATTAATTTTGAGATTATTAGGGACTATTTGTTTTAAAATGCGCAGCTGAAGTGAGTAAATTCGATCTAGATATGTTTTGTAGGTTCTACCATAGCTTGACAAGCCATATTGTATAACAGATTCAGCTAAGGATTTATAGAGCATTAAAGAGGTTTTGTAAGGTGTTTTTTGTTTGATTAATGTAAATTTCGCTAATATTCCTCTTAATATATCACAAACACGATTTACATGCTCTTTCCAGTTTAACCGATCGTCAATTATTAGACCAAGATAGGTGTGCTTATTTACAATTTCTATGGCATCGCAATTACAGGGTGTCGAATTGTTAGTATTTTGTATGTGAAGGCAGTGATGTGTGTGCGCTATTAGTTTAGGTATAAAAGAACTTCTGTTGTGGCTTGTACTTATATACATAAGTTTAGTTTTGGCAGCATTGAGTACTAAACCGACGTCGTGTGACCACTTCGTCAGTGTGTCAAATTCTTTTTGAAGTTTCATTAGTACCTCCTGTATACTACGCCCAGCAGCTACTAAACATGTATCATCTGCAAACTGATAGATCTCACACTGTTTAATTAAATTAGAAAGATTGTTTACGTAGGTGAGAAAGTGTAAAGGTCCAAGAACTGAGCCCTGTGCTGTGCCTTCAGTTACCTGGACAGGGAAACTAAGAGCATCACCAACTTTTACTCGATAAGATTGTTGCATTCGAGAAAGAGGCCATAGTTACAGGATGTTCAAAAATGCAGCAGTGTCCTAAAGGGTTACTTATTTACACACACTTTTTTCTTATGGATAATCTAATAAAGCCGAAATTATAATAAGTTTTTACAATTCATCCAAAAATATTAATTATTAGTTTTCAATTTAGCTTGTGTTGTGATTGTTTCCTTGTGATATTCATCATAATTAAGCTTGGTTTAATCTAGATAGGCTAGAACACGTAAGTGTTTCTGTATGTGCACGATGCACGTATACTGTGTCTCTTTATCACCATTTACTACCAGGTAGTATTGTAGTCAGACACGGACTTAAAATCGGTAAAGAAACGACTCGTATTAGATATTTTATTCCTCCTATTATTATTCTTATGTTCGTAAATAGATGTTATACCTACTCGATTAATAATCAAATTGCAGATGCGTTATCACCCGTGAGGACTAAGGAGCCTTTCATTAATTATGTAAGGGTCCCGAGGTTGGTTAAAACATCTCTACATGTCCTTGGACCGGGAGGGGGATAAAACCCCTTAATAATTTGATATATTATAAGTCGATATTTTTAATATTAGAAATTTAGTTCTATGTAAACTTCTATTTAGATCCTGGTGAGTGCAGGTGGCCGGAGGCCCAAATCCCCCCCCCCCCTTCAACATGGTAGCGGAATTAAATAATGATAGACTACCCCAGGAGGGTACCAGCACCCCTGGAGAATCCCTCGCTGAGCATCCACGACCATGTTTCTCCACTTCTGAGCTTGGGTGCTCAGGCTGCCCCGCGTATTCTGGGGGGAGCAAAATTCCGCTCAAGACTACAACTGCTCGGGGCAAACGGAGCAACAAGACCAAGGCGACCCCTGCCACGCTGTCCGTGAATTTCTGCAATATCAGTGGACTTCACTCTAACCTAAACGCCGTCCACTACCATCTCGAGACGGCGAGGCCGGCTCTGCTCTTTTTGACCGAGACGCAGATGTCCTCTCCGGCTGATGTCTCGTATCTCTCCTACCCTGGGTACAAACTGGAACACTCCTTTGTGTCTTGGGCTGGAGTTTGCGTTTACGTCAGAGAGGACATCTGTTCTCGACGCCTCGGCAGACTTGAAGGTTCGGACCTGTCCATCCTTTGGCTACGCGTAGACAGCGACGACCATCCGCGCGTCTACGGGTGCCTCTATAGGTCCCATAGCGGTAATGCCGAAACAGATCGACTCTTCGACCACGTCCAAATGGCTGCGTATTCGTTGCTACAGCAGATCCCCTCCGCAGAGATCGTGATCCTCGGCGACTTTAACGCCCATCACGCCGAATGGCTTGGTTCACGTTTAACCGATCATGCGGGGAGATCTATTCATGATTTTGCCTTGGCATATGGTCTGACACAACTGGTTACTTCGCCTACGCGGATTCCAGATGTGGAGGATCATGCACCTTCCCTGTTGGACCTTCTGCTGACCTCTCACCCGGACGGATATCAGATTTCCGTCGACGCCCTTTTAGGCTCCTCGGACCATTGTCTGGTCCGGAGTGTTGTGCCACTCACGCTGAAATCGCGGTTGCATTCTGCAGGCTGCCGCCGTGTTTGGCACTATAGGTCAGCCGATTGGGATGGGATGCGGTCTTTCTTTGCATCCTACCCTTGGGGGTGGGTTTGCTTCTCGCCGGATGATCCCAACGTTGTTGCGGATTCTGTTACTGATGTGGTACTTCAGGGTATGGAACTTTTATTCCTTCCTCTGTGGTGCCCATTGGAGGCAAATCTCAGCCATGGTTTGGTCGCTCCTGTAAAATAGCATCATGCTATAAGCAGAAGTGCTACCAAGCCTGGGTTGATGCATCAGCGTCCCGGGATGTAAACACCAGCGCTCTAAAAAAGAAGTATAACTCCGCCTCTAGGTCTTTCAAAAGAGTCATTGCCAAGGCAAAGTCAGAGCACATAGGCAGAATTGGCGAGAAACTAGTTCGCCTTCCTTCTGGAACCCGTGCATTCTGGTCTCTCGCCAAGGCTGTCCAGGGGAATTTCTGTCAGCCATCTCTTCCATCTGTGCACAGGGAGGACGACTCACTGGCCCGTACCGCAAAGGAGAAAGCCGATCTTCTAGGCTCTTTCTTTGCGTCTAACTCGACTCTCGATGACGGGGGGAGTACGCCGCCGACCATCCCGCGGTGTGAGTGCTCCATGCCGGAAGTGCAGTTCACACAGCGCTCGGTTCGCAAAGCACTCCTCTCTCTGGACATCCACAAGTCGAGTGGGCCTGACGGAATCCCCCCAATTGTGCTGAGGACGTGTGCTCCAGAGTTGGCACCGGTTTTAACGCGTCTTTTCCGGTACTCCTACTCCCTAGGCGTAGTCCCAAAATCATGGAAGACGGCTTTCGTCCACCCGATCCCTAAAAAAGGCGACCGCTCTGACCCGTCCAACTATCGGCCAATCGCCATCACCTCCTTGTTCTCCAAAACAATGGAGTCCATTGTAAACTGCCAGCTCATGAGGTACCTTGAAGATCACCAGCTGATTAGTGACCGCCAATACGGTTTTCGCCGTGGTTCGTCAGCTGGTGATCTTCTGGTCTACCTCACTCACAGATGGGCGGAGGCAGTAGAGTTCAAGGGGGAGGCATTGGCCGTTAGTTTGGACATTGCGAAGGCCTTCGATCGGGTGCGGCACAAAGCGCTTCTTTCGAAGCTCCCTTCCTATGGGCTTCCCGAGAAATTGTGCGATTGGATCACCAGCTTTCTTGCAGATCGGAGCATCAAGGTCGTTGTAGACGGTGCAAGCTCCGATTGCAAGCCTATTAATGCTGGTGTTCCACAGGGCTGCGTGCTATCGCCAACGCTGTTTCTTCTGCATATCAATGATATGTTGCATACCCGTAACATTCATTGCTATGCAGATGACAGCACTGGTGATGCTCTTTACACCGGCCGAGCCAATATTTCTCGGGAAAACGTCTCCGAGTGCCGGGACAAACTTGTGTCTGAAGTCGAATCTTTGCTGAACAGAGTCTCGGATTGGGGACGACTAAATCTAGTCCAGTTTACCCCCAGAAGACACAAGTTTGCGCGTTAACCGCTAAAAAGAACCCCTTTGTCGTATCCCCTCAGTTTCAAGGCACTCCCCTTGTTGCCTCAGCCAGTATCGGAATCCTCGGCGTCGACATATCGAGTGACGTGCAGTTTCGTGGTCACTTGGAAGGTAAGGCCAAATTGGCCTCTAAAAAGCTTGGCGTGCTCAGCAGAGCGGGACAGTATTTCATGCCGGCACACCGCCTGCAACTTTACAAGGCGCAGGTTCGGCCGCACATGGAATACTGTTCCCATCTCTGGGCTGGGGCTCCCCAGTACCAGCTCCTTCCACTTGACCGCATCCAGCGCAGAGCGGCTCGAATCGTCGACGACCGAGTGCTTTCCGATCGGCTCGATTCACTGGCGCTGCGAAGAGATGTTGCATCTCTTTGCGTATTTTATCGCATCTATCACGGGGAGTGCTCTGAGGATGTGTTCGGATTAATCCCAGCCGCCAAATTTCGTGAACGCACTAGACGGCAAACGTTCCGATACCATCCACACCATCTGGATGCTTGGCGGTCCACCACTGTACGTTTCACAAGGAGTTTTCTTCCACGTACAACCTCTCTGTGGTATAGTTTACCACCGGCGATTTTTCCGGACCGATACGACCTGGGGACCTTCAAGAAAAGAGCTTACTCCTTTCTAAAGGGCCGGCAACGCACCCGCAATTCTCCTGGTGTTGCGGTTGATCATGGGCGGCGGTAGTCACTTAACATCAGGTGAGCCGCATGCTCGTTTGCCCCCTCTTCTATAAAAAAAAAATCCTGTTTTACAAATTATCACTGTTAATAATAAAAATTAAATCTTAAATGTGTTCATTTTTATCAATTTTAAATGTTATAAATAATTATTACAGTATATTCTTTACGACGTCGATTGATTGATCTAGCTTTTATTATCTACAATCTTATGTAAGAAGAGGGAGGGAGGAGGGTTAAAGAATCTTATGTACTCGTACATAAAGGGTAGGGGGTAAAATCGCCAAAATCATCATTACGTAATTAATGAAAGGCCCCTAAGATGGAATGCTTCGTTTCCAATAAAAAGAGTCTTTCGGTTCTCTCCACTTACCATACGAAACAAAGCAGCCTTAAGCTGCTATTTTAAGCTGGTATTCTGTGAGAGCGTGGTTCTTCCCCGGCCGAGTTGACAAATTCGTGCTACAACCATAATTTAATTGCAGCGTGGCTGTATCACGTTCATATGGTATTAAAAATGTTTTGTATTTAAAATGTTTTTATGCAGAGTGAATTGTTGTTTAATGTGTATTTTGTTTGTGCAGGGCCTCCCGTCTTGGTCGCGCAGCGTGGAGGTCGCGGAGGCGGCTCGCGCGCGCCTCGTGCGCTGGGCGTGCGGCGAGCCCCCCGCCGAGCTCGAGCCGCCCAGGAAGAAGATGCCGCACGCTCTGCGCCGCCGCTGGCCGCTCTGTCCCTGCTTCCAGGTACGTGTTCTTCATTCATTCAGCCTGTCTGCCTTTTGACTGCCTCGTTGGTCAAGTGGTCGTAAACGCAACTGATGACCGCGACGGTTCGAATCCCGGGTCAGTACATAATCAGTTATTGGATTATTCCGTAAAAAATTCTCAGTATCAGTTCAGAGTCAGGAAGTCGGCGGTGTTTCACTCCCGTGCTTCGGAAAGCACGTTAAGACGTTGGTCCTGCACCTGGTCTCTCTCCAGTCGTGTCGCTTTACCGTCCCATCGGAATATGACAGTAAGTGAATAAAGAGTGCACCTGTACTTGCGCATACTCTTGGGCACAATAAAAAAATTTGAGGCTTTTTTATTACAACCTGTCAAAATTCTGCTGCTGAATATAGGTCTTGCTCGTGGATTCCTAATTTGCCATGGTCACCACGCTTCACAGGCGGGTTGGCAATTGCAGTGTTTTTATTATTTTGTGTTGACATCAGGAAGATGCTGCTGCCCATCCATCTACTGTATAATTTTCCTGTTCACTGTTACACTGTTACTATCACCTTATCACCATTTAATATTTGGTGATGTGTTAGTTTATCTTTGTAACATGAAGTAAATAGATTTTGTGGTGAATATTTTTTTATAAAACTGAAGTGACAAACAATTTACAGTCCACGTGATGGTAAGTGAATACTGCAGTCCGTGAACACCTGCAATCCACTTTAAAATAAAGAACACAACATTAAAGAACAGATTAATTTAACGTGGTAAAGCTATGCTGCAGCTATTATAGTTGCAGCACGAATGGGTCGGCTCGACCGGAAATGGACCACGCTCTCACAGCGGTGTCAAATAGCAGCTCAATGCTGTTGTGTTTCGTACGGTGAGTGTAGAGTACCGGAGACCCTCTTTATTGAAAACGAGGCATTCCATCTTAGTCCTCACGGGTGACAAAGCATCTGCATTTTGATTGTTAATCGAGGATAGATGTAGACGTCTATGTGCCGCAGCATACACTTACCATCTAGTGCACTGTATGCTTGTTAGCCTTCTATAAAAAATGCATTGTCACCTTCGAGGTCTAAGATGCAATGCCTCACAGCCTGTAATTATGCTGGCTCTCTATACCCTACAGACCGGAAGTGCTGCTACTTGCTCTATACCCTACAGACCGGAAGTGCTGCTTCTTGACGGTAGAAATAACTACTATAACCCACCCAAACCAACTTCTAGGCAAAAAGGAGTCATATAGGGAAGGTTTTTTTAAATTTATTTGAGGCCATCCCTATATACAAACTGTTTAATTATAAAAAAATAATAACTAAAATCGATTCAGCCGTTGTCGAGAAATTGTTAAACGTACATCAAAAATATCATCATCATCATCATCATTACAACCGTTCACAAGTCAACTGCTGAACATAGGCCTCCCCCAAGTAATGCCACAAAGCACGGTCCTGAGCCACCCGCATCCATCGACTTCCTGCATATTGTTGTGTGAATAAGTCAACTAGCGCCATCTAGTGTCAGGAACGAGAGCGAGGGGAGCTTTGCAGAGAATGACATCACCGATCTCTCGACCGACAGCGCCACCCGAAGAACTAAGTTTCTAGAAAATCTATACTCGAACTCTCGGTACCTTACGCGTGTTTACTTGAACATTCCGGATATTTTGCTAATTTAAATAAATAGGTGGCGCAAGATGCAATCGAGACAGAGTTGATTTGACGAAACAAGCGAAGCTTCGGAGCGGAATTAAGTGAATTAGTGTTTTTAATTATTAGTGTTTTTAACTTTAGTTTGTGTAAAGTAAATTAAAGTGTTAATTTAGGTAATTCTATCGGCAATTTTTATTGTCACGAACCTCAAGCTCGTAACAATTGGTGTCAGAAGTGGGATAAAATAATGCCGATTTTACCTAAGGAGGAAACGGAGGGTGTCCGTACCCGAAGTCAACGCCAGCAGGAGACGGACCAGAGGAGATTTGGTGGTGCAACGCCGCAGATGTCTGAGGGCCAGCCGCCGGCCACGGAAACCGGTCCGTCAGCAGCTTCTACGTCTGTGGCACCTGACTTAGGTGCTCTGATGGTGATGCTGCAACAGCTGCGGGGCGGACAGGAGGAACAGGCCCGCCGACAGGAGGAACAGGCCCGCCGACAGGAGGAACAGGCCCGCCGACAGGAGGAACAGGCCCGTCGGTTGGAAGATCAGCAGGCGGAACAGGCTCGTCGGTCGGAAGAGCAGATGCTCTTCATGAAGGACCTTCACGCTACCTTTGGGAAAGAGATAAGGCAGGTGAAGGATAGGGTTGCTCAACACGACAACCGTCTGTCGGAAGCTGAAACCCGAATCGAAGAACATGAAACCCGAATCAACCATGTGAACCATCGGGTTGACAACGTGATGGCCGACATGAAGAAATCACTGGACGAACTCAAACTTAGAGATGGAGCTACAGCTCCCGCAGTAGCTACAACACCTTCGCTACGTGGGTTCAAGGTGCCACCGTTCGACGGTACCTCTTCCTGGTCAGCCTACAAAATTCAGTTCGAAGCTGTTATGAAGGCGAACGGCTGGAATAAAAATCAGGCCATGACTGCTCTCACACTAGGCCTGCGCGACCAGGCCTTGACAGTTCTGGAAGCTCTCGGTGAGGAAGTGACTTATGAGCAACTCCTTGAGGCATTGGAGGCGAGATATGGCGACGCTCACCTGGAACACGTCTTTCGTGCGCAGCTTAAAGATCGTGTGCAGCGCATCAACGAAAACCTGCAGCAGTGGGCTCTAGAAGTGGAGAAGCTGGTGCGAAAAGCGTACCGGTCTGTACCTGCGCTCATTGAAGGGAACCTGGTGCAGACATTCATCGACGGCATCCGCGACCTGGAAGTCAGAGCTGCTGTGAGGCTCGGGCACCACGAGACGCTTAAGGACGCCTTGGCCCATGCACTGGAAGTGGAAGCCGTGCGGCAGGATCATCGTTCCCATCGCGTCAGGGAGGTTGCAGCAGCTACAGTTCGCGACCGCAACAAAGGATACAGCCCTAGGTGCTATGGCTGTGGGGAAAAGGGCCATCTTCGATCCAGCTGCCCTAAGCGAACCCTAGGAAGGGAAGTTGAACGATCCCAGGAGGGTAGTGCGGCCAACAGCACCGCCCAGCAGCAGCAGGGAAACGAGTAAAAGCCAGAACTGCGGGGCGGGTGCTGGCTGATGTTAAAAGAGCCCCAAGGATCTCGATCTCACAAACCCATGATGGGAACAGTTTAAATCATCAAGGGCGAGGTCAACGGAATGCCGTGTAAACTGACCATAGACACTGGAGCCTCTCGTACGGTTGTTAGTTCCCAACTTATAAGTCAGTTCCTTGGGGACTCCGCATACAACCGAGAACGCATTAATTTGGTAACAGCCACCGGTCAGCGTATACCCGTCCGTGGAGAGAAGGAGATGGAGTTGAAGCTTGGCAACGTGATCTACCTGCATAATGTCATCGTGGCTGATATAATGGACGACTGCATCCTAGGCCTAGACTTTATGAGGACTAATTGTTATGAGATCGACGTTAAGCAAGGTGTTTTGAAATGTGGACAGGAGGAACTTTTTATGGAAGGTGCGTTACCAGGGAACGAGTACAGCATTAAGAAGATTGTTCTTCCGCCGAGATCGGAAACGATTGTTCCGGTTAGTCTTCCCCGAAACGCTGGGCAAGCTCACCGTTGTGTACCTGTGGAAAGGGTAAACAATGACCTTCCATGGAAAGTAGCTCGAACCTTGGTAGAACCACTGACATCTCAAGAATACGTGTGTTGAACCTTTGCGACCGGGAACAGATTATAGAAAAAGGCACACTGGTTGGCACTTGTGAGGAAGTGGATTGGTTACGTCGGTGCCAATATATATCGAGTGGGACCCCCAGCAAGGTTTCAGAAACGAGAGTGACCACACTTTTGGAAGACTGTCGCAGTGTTCTCTCCCCGAACGAATTGGTCAAGGCGATGAAGTTGTTACTCAAGTACGCCGATTTATTCTCGTCAAACGATGCTGACATAGGAAAGACTGGCTTAGTTCAACACAAAATAAACACAGGAGAGGAATTGCCTATCCGTCAGCGGCCAAGAAGATTGCCGGTAGCACGTGAAAAGGAAGTGGAAACCATGATTGAGGGAATGGTGAAGGATGGTGTTATTGAACCTTCATCTAGTCCATGGTGTTCACCCGTGGTGTTGGTAAAGAAGAAGGATGGCAGCATGCGGTTTTGTGTTGACTACCGCCGTCTGAACGACGTTACAAAGAAGGACAGCTATCCCTTGCCAAGAATTGATGACACGTTGGACATGCTTACAGGAGTAAAATGGTTTAGCACGCTGGATCTAAAAAGTGGCTACTGGCAAGTTGAAATTGACCCTAAGGACAAGGAGAAAACTGCGTTCTCGACGGGAAAGGGTCTGTGGCAATTCAAAGTAATGCCGTTTGGGTTGTGCAATGCTCCAGCAACGTTTGAAAGGCTGATGGAACTTGTACTTACCGGGCTAATTGGCGATGCCTGTCTGGTCTACTTGGATGACATCATCATCGTGGGCCGTACATTTGAGGAACACCTTGAAAACCTGGGACGCGTGCTCATGAAGATTCAGAGTGCCAATCTCAAGCTGAGTCCAAAGAAATGTTCACTGTTCAGCTGTAAAGGATTGGCCGGTTCCAAAAGACAAGACGCAGGTTAGAGCATTTTTGGGTTTGTGCTCCTATTACCGGCGATTTGTGAAGAACTTTGCAGATATAGCCAAACCTCTGCATAAGCTAACCGAGGAGAAGCGACATTTCTGCTGGGATGAAAGTTGTAATATCGCATTCCAGGAGCTCAAGGACCGTCTGTGCAAAACACCTATTTTGGGATACCCTGATGCAAGCAAAGAATTTATAGTTGACACAGACGCAAGTGATATAGGACTTGGCGGTGTGTTGTCTCAACGGAATGGTGACCAAGAGGTCGTGATAGCGTACTTTAGCAAGTCGTTTTCAAAACCGGAAAGGAACTATTGTGTCACAAGACGCGAATTGCTAGCTGTGGTAAAGTCGTTGCAGCATTTTAGCAAATATCTTCTGGGGCGAAAATTTCACTTACGAACTGACCATGCTGCACTAAAATGGCTATTGCAGTTTAAAAATCCAGAAGGACAAGTTGCGAGGTGGATTGAACTACTGCAGGAATACGACTTTGAGATCGAACATCGCAGCGGGAAATCTCATGGCAACGCAGATGCATTATCACGAAGACCTTGTCCTGAAGATTGCAAACATTGTACTAGGCAAGAGAGTAAGGGAGTGGTATCCGTGAGGATGCTCAGGGCAGACCACCTCAGCAACGAGTGGAAGGACAGCTTACAACGTGCACAGCAGGAAGATCCGGACATCAAGCCGATCCTGGAATGGATGAAGGCCAGTGCTCCCAAGCCCAAGTGGAGCGACGTCTCAGCGATGAGTTCGACCACTAAAAGCTATTGGGCCCAGTGGGATAGCTTGCTGCTTCAGGATGAAGTTCTGTGCCGTAAATGGGAAAATGTTCGGGGAGACAGCTGTCATTTACAAATGGTTGTCCCTAAAGCTAAAGTACCGGATGTTCTACAGCTGTACCATAATGATTATTCAGGAGGCCATCTGGGAGTTAAACGAACTCTACTGAAGATCCGAGAACGGTTTTACTGGGTCCACTGTCGAAACGATGTCGAGGACTGGTGTCGCAAATGTACAAGTTGTGCGGCTGTAAAGGGACCTCAGACTCGTAGTAGAGGTGCATTGAAGTTGTACAATGTTGGTGCACCATGGGAGAGAATAGCCATTGACGTGGCGGGGCCGTTTCCGGAGAGTGAAAGCGGTAACAAGTATTTCATGGTTGTGATGGATTACTTCACTAAGTGGCCAGAAGTCTTCGCTATTCCAAATCAAGAAGCTTCAACAGTTGCAGATAAACTAGTTCATGAAGTCTTCTGTCGTTTTGGAGTACCTTTAGAGATTCACAGCGATCAAGGAAGGAATTTTGAGTCTCAAATATTCCAGGAAACTTGCCGAGTTATGGGTACTCATAAAACAAGAACGACTTCTTATCACCCGCAATCTGATGGAATGGTGGAACGATTTAATCTGACATTGGAGAGGTACCTAGCAAAAGTTGTAGACAATCGGCAACGAGATTGGGACAAGCACATACAACCGTTTTTGTTGTCATATCGAAGTTCTGTTCACGAAAGTACAGCAGTGACACCAGCTTTCGCAAACTTTGGAAGAGAATTACGGCTGCCTGCAGACCTGATCACTGGGATACCACCTGATGCCCCACGCAGTATAACCGATTATGCATATGACTTGCGGAACAAAATGAATGACATTTATGAGCACGTCAGACAATCGGGCCAGCAAATGTCTGAGAAAATGAAAACCCGGTATGACCGCAAAATGAACAATAAAGGGTTCAACGAAGGTTCATTAGTGTGGTTGCACAATCCAGTCCGCAGCAAAGGGAAATCTCCTAAGTTTCAAGCTAAATGGGACGGCCCGTACCGGATTGTAACCAGGATCAACGATGTGACCTACCGGATACAGAAAGGCGCAAGAGGGACTCCTAAGATCGTCCATGTGGATCGCTTGGCGCGTTATTATGGGACCGATAATGCTCGGGACGAGCATGTCTTAGGAGGGGGCAGTGTTGTGTGAATAAGTCAACTAGCGCCATCTAGTGTCAGGAACGAGAGCGAGGGGAGCTTTGCAGAGAATGACATCACCGATCTCTCGACCGACAGCGCCACCCGAAGAACTAAGTTTCTAGAAAATCTATACTCGAACTCTCGGTACCTTACGCGTGTTTACTTGAACATTCCGGATATTTTGCTAATTTAAATAAATAGGTGGCGCAAGATGCGATCGAGACAGAGTTGATTTGACGAAACAAGCGAAGCTTCGGAGCGGAATTAAGTGAATTAGTGTTTTTAATTATTAGTGTTTTTAACTTTAGTTTGTGTAAAGTAAATTAAAGTGTTAATTTAGGTAATTTTATCGGCAATTTTTATTGTCACGAACCCTAAGCTCGTAACAATATCTTACCAGGTCGTCACTCCATCTAGTGGGGGGTCGCCCTACACTACGCCTACCGGTACGAGGCTGCCACTCGAGAACCTTTCTTCCCCATCGGTTATCGGTTCTTCGAGCTATATGGCCGGCCCATTGCCACTTCAGCTTACTAATCCGTTGGGCTATGTCGGTCACTCTGGTTCTACTGCGGATATCCTCATTTCTGAGTCTATCACGCAGAGAAACTCCGAGCATAGCCCTCTCCATAGCTCGCTGAGCGACCTTGAGCGTCCTCATACGGCCAGCAGTGAAGGACCACGTCTCAGATCCGTAAGTCATCACTGGCAACACGCACTGGTTGTACAATCTAGTTTTTAGAGATTGAGGTATACCTGACGAGAAGATATGTCGTAATTTCCCGAACGCTGCCCAGCCGAGTTGAATCCGTCGATTGATCTCTCGGTCGAAGTTGGACTTACCTAGTCGGACTATTTGTCCCAGGTAAACGTACTCGTCAACAACTTCGAGCATAGTGCTCCCAACAACTACCGGCATAGGTGTGACATGGACATTAAACATGATCTTTGTTTTGTCCATGTTCATCTTAAGACCTATCCGTTGGGAGGCACTATTGAGGTCATTGAGCATAGTGCTTAAGTCCTCCAGCGATTATGCCATAAATCAAATATCAAAAATATACGCGTGAAATATAGTAAACACTCGTTTTTATAACTCAGTTAAATTAATATAGGCTGTAAACCCATGTAAAATTATTAGTTATTATTAGTTAATTATTTATTCAAATTAAAAAATGTAAGTAAATATTAGTGAGTAACACAGGCCGATGACGATCATATTCTTGGTGTCCATCCGTTAAGGGGAGAGAATACACCTTATTTAGTAGTCAAATTATTTGCATAACCGTTATTTCATTTGTGGCGTACCCTTAGTTTCGTACTTCATGCATTAACGTAATTATTAGCGTTTAGCATAATATTAAATAACAGTCAATCGTATCTTTAACAGGTACTATATTAAGTCGATAAAATATTCAGAGGAACTTAGTGACCGGTTATAATAATTTATAGTTTCGTTTTAAACGCGGCCTTGTCAAAAAAAAAAACTCCGCATAATATTGTTTTACAGAATGCAGCTGTTATAAAGGAAATAATATTATTTTTTATATTTACTTAAGGTGTTAGGATATTGGTTATAGTAGCTTGGTAATTAGTTACGATGCTGAGAGCCGTGGGTTCGAATCCCGCACGGAACAAGTACGAGTATTTGTATGACCTACAAATAATCGTTTTAGGTCTGGATGTTTGTAATTTTTCGAGTTGTGTATATCAACTGCCTCCACAAGAGAGGAAAAAGTGGTGGTAACGTTATTTAAATGACGCGAAATCTTTTTTTGTGTTATGACAAATACAAACTGAAAAGCTGGCTTTCCAGGGCAGGACGTTTTCCCTCACTGCCGAACAAGTGATAAATCAGCACAAAACATTGAATCTTGTAATAAATCAGCAATGTCGACTACCGTTTTCCGTTAGGACATTGCGGTTTTTGCTATAATAAATAAGTAGATCTGCAGTCAACTCAATGTTAACTTTACCGTGAAGTTTCATATGTCCCGAAGATCGTGCAAGGAGACACCGGATATCGCGTTTCAGCAGGCGGCAGGTTCGATTCGCGTGCCACTTTCACTGGCCTCGACTTGCACGAGGCAGTTTGCATTTTGTAGAAGTAATTTCTAGCATCTTTTATATAATGGATATCCGCAAAGTAAAGCCTGTTTCTATTAATTATATCGTTAAAAACTTTTCTGTTAATTGAATTTTGGACAAATTTCGGAGTTGCGGAGATCGGACTGAAAGCAATTTTTGTAGGATGACCTTTTTACTGTCTGGAAAAAATAGGGCGTAACATGTGAACAGAGTAAAAGCCTATGGAACTGGTATTTAAAAATAATAAAAACAAAAATTTTGAAGAGTTTTTTTTGAAGTTTTTTTTTTGAAAAATTATGAAAACAAAATCATAGGTAAAAATAAAAATATAGGTAAATTTTGTTTTTATATTTTTTGTAAAATATTAATGCCATAGGCTTCTACTCCGTTCACCTGTTACAGTCTACTTTTCCAGACGGTAAAAAAGGTCATCCAGTATATGACGACAGGTTTGTAACAGAATGAATGAAATGAACATGAATTGTTCGTGTTTATCTGTCCAATGTATTCGAGTTTTCCTCAGATCAGGGATCAGGGATTCTTCTTCTTTTTCTTGCTTATCAGCCCGTAAAAGTTTACTGCTGGATATTTTTACAAGGACAAGACAAGGATTAATTTAACCGTTACGCTTGGTAGGGGATTGAAGATCGCAGCACTAGACGTACGAATCCACGACACCGCTCCCCCTCGCTTGTATTTTACGTCCGGTCAAATTATTATACTACCATCTATCGGAAACCATAGGATTCTTTGGGATATCCCATAGTCACCTCTTACGCCACCCCTGGACGGAAAAGGGTGATCGATTCTTTTACGCAACCAACACATGGCAGATTGAAAATTGACATTATTGGATGTAGTGACGACCTGGTAAGACAAGCAGGAAGTCGATGGATGACCGTGCTTTGTGGCATTTCTTGTTTCTTGTTCAGCATTGAACTTGTGAAGGTCTATAATGATGATGATTATGATGATCAAGAATAAAAATTATAACAACATGCAGGGTTATCTATTGTATCTTTATTATTCATATAATATTTAATACACATGACTGTATACTAACAAAATATAATGTATTTAATTTGTCTTAATAAAACCTGACGAGTCATTTTCGTAACGTCTCTATTATTAGCATAGCTTAATGTTTTTTTCTAATCGCAGCTTTATATGAAAGAAGACATATTTAAATTCTCGTAATTTCTACCCATCAAGTGGTACGTGATATTTGTATTAAGTTGAGGTGTGGCGTTTAATTTCAATCTTAAAATGTTTCCGGCCTTTCAAGCGCCTTGCACAACCGCAGTTTCACGGGAAGACTGAGATGTTTGATGTTCTGATGTTATAATATTAAACTCGATATACGCACAATGATCTTACAACATAGACGCCTTGCGGTGGTATGCTTAAATTTGGATTTTATTTTGTAATTATTACTTAATACTCAATATTTATTTGCATTCCATAATGTAAAAATTAATAAATATTTAATGATCCCAATATGGAGTATGTCGGGTATAGCAAATTAAAACAGAGGAAGACGCAAAATGTTTTATTCATTGTTATTATATTATTTATTTTAATATTTTATTATTTACCAGCGAATTGAACCTGCAAGGTTCGGATAGGATCTATTTATAAGGACTTATTTAAATAAGTCCTTTAAGGCTTTTATAAGCTAGCTGTTTCAATATTACAAACAGATACTTTCAATTTTATTTTAATTATTAATAGGTCTTTACCTAGGAAATTGTCGTTCTGTAGTACTGGCCATTTCAAATCAAAACAATTTTTATTTGGCTTAGAATTCTAATTTCAAATTAATTTTATTTTAAAAACATGGAATTCTTTTCTTTTAATTATTCATTTGTTTATTGATTAGCGTTATGTTTTCAAAGCGTATGAATATTTTTCGTCATCATGGATACGTTAAAAATTCGATTAATTATGAAATATGAGTACTGTCGTGGCAGTAGCGATACACAAGCAGCATGCAACATCAACAAGTGAATAACAAACGCACCACCTGTTATTGGTTTGCCCGTTTCCGTTCTGGAAATTTCGACCAGGAAAATGAACCCCGTGGTAGTCCGATAACTGGTCGACAATGACGAATTAAAGGCGGTTATGGAAGCTGATTACAATCTACGGCTGATTTAGGTGCAGCTTTCGACGTTAGCATCAAAACAGTTTGGTCCATTTGCGTCAAATTTGCAAAGTAAAAAAGCTTGACAAATGGGTGCCCCACGAACTCAATGATCGCCAGCGCCAAATATGCCTACAGAAGAAGAAGGAATTTCGAAACGCAGTGTTTGTTACCTGCGACGAAAATGGATCTTGTTTGATAATAGCACGCGCTTAGCAAGTTGGTTGGATCCTGGCTCAGCACCTAAGCAATGATCTAAACGAAAACTTACCCCTGGAAAAGTGATGGTCACTGTTTGGTGGTCTAGCGCCGGTGTGATACATCATAGCTTCTTACCAAATGGGATGAGCATACAGCAGATGTGTACTGTGAAGAACTAAACACTGGAAAAACTCGCACTTAAAAATCGCATTGTTTTTGGCGGGAAAACAATTTTATACCCGAGAGGCAGTATAAAATATCTTTGAAAAATTTGTTGCCTCCCGTCCAGCTGATTTCTTCAAGAAGGGTAAAGATGCATTAATTGCATGAGTAATTTTTTTTTTTTATATAGAAGAGGGGGCAAACGAGCATGCGGCTCACCTGATGTTAAGTGACTACCGCCGCCCATGATCAACCGCAACACCAGGAGAATTGCGGGTGCGTTGCCGGCCCTTTAGAAAGGAGTAAGCTCTTTTCTTGAAGGTCCCCAGGTCGTATCGGTCCGGAAAAATCGCCGGTGGTAAACTATTCCACAGAGAGGTTGTACGTGGAAGAAAACTCCTTGTGAAATGTACAGTGGTGGACCGCCAAGCATCCAGATGGTGTGGATGGTATCGGGACGTTTGCCGTGTAGTGCGTTCACGAAATTTGGCGTCTGGGATTAATCCGAACAATGCCTCAGAGCACTCCCCGTGATAGATGCGATAAAATACGCAAAGAGATGCAACATCCCTTCGCAGCGCCAGTGAATCGAGCCGATCGGAAAGCACTCGGTCGTCGACGATTCGAGCCGCTCTGCGCTGGATGCGGTCAAGTGGAAGGAGCTGGTACTGGGGAGCCCCAGCCCAGAGATGGGAACAGTATTCCATGTGCGGCCGAACCTGCGCCTTGTAAAGTTGCAGGCGGTGTGCCGGCATGAAATACTGTCCCGCTCTGCTGAGCACGCCAAGCTTTTTAGAGGCCAATTTGGCCTTCCCTTCCAAGTGACCACGAAACTGCACGTCACTCGATATGTCGACGCCGAGGATTCCGATACTGGCTGAGGCAACAAGGGGAGTGCCTTGAAACTGAGGGGATACGACAAAGGGGTTCTTTTTCGCGGTTAACGCGCAAACTTGTGTCTTCTGGGGGTTAAACTGGACTAGATTTAGTCGTCCCCAATCCGAGACTCTGTTCAGCAAAGACTCGACTTCAGACACAAGTTTGTCCCGGCACTCGGAGACGTTTTCCCGAGAAATATTGGCTCGGCCGGTGTAAAGAGCATCACCAGTGCTGTCATCTGCATAGCAATGAATGTTACGGGTATGCAACATATCATTGATATGCAGAAGAAACAGCGTTGGCGATAGCACGCAGCCCTGTGGAACACCAGCATTAATAGGCTTGCAATCGGAGCTTGCACCGTCTACAACGACCTTGATGCTCCGATCTGCAAGAAAGCTGGTGATCCAATCGCACAATTTCTCGGGAAGCCCATAGGAAGGGAGCTTCGAAAGAAGCGCTTTGTGCCAAACCCGATCGAAGGCCTTCGCAATGTCCAAACTAACGGCCAATGCCTCCCCCTTGAACTCTACTGCCTCCGCCCATCTGTGAGTGAGGTAGACCAGAAGATCACCAGCTGACCGACCACGGCGAAAACCGTATTGGCGGTCACTAATCAGCTGGTGATGTTCAAGGTACCTCATGAGCTGGCAGTTTACAATAGACTCCATTGTTTTGGAGAACAAGGAGGTGATGGCGATTGGGCGGTAGTTGGACGGGTCTGAGCGGTCACCTTTTTTAGGGATCGGGTGGACGAAAGCCGTCTTCCATGATTTTGGGACTACGCCTAGGGAGTAGGAGTACCGGAAAAGACGCGTTAAAACCGGTGCCAACTCTGGAGCACACGTCCTCAGCACAATTGGGGGGATTCCGTCAGGCCCACTCGACTTGTGGATGTCCAGGGAGAGGAGTGCTTTGCGAACCGAGCGCTGTGTGAACTGCACCTCCGGCATGGAGCACTCACACCGCGGGATGGTCGGCGGCCTACTCCCCCCGTCATCGAGAGTCGAGTTAGACGCAAAGAAAGAGCCGCGTCCAAAAGACGCGTCCTCCCTGTGCAGAGATGGAAGAGATGGCTGACAGAAATTCCCCTGGACAGCCTTGGCGAGAGACCAGAATGCACGGGTTCCAGAAGGAAGGCGAACTAGTTTCTTGCCAATTCTGCCTATGTGCTCTGACTTTGCCTTGGCAATGACTCTTTTGAAGGACCTAGAGGCGGAATTATACTTCTTTTTTAGAGCGCTGGTGTTTACATCCCGGGACGCTGATGCATCAACCCAGGCTTGGTAGCACTCCTGCTTATAGCATGATGCTATTTTACAGGAGCGACCAAACCATGGCTGAGATTTGCCTCCAATGGGCACCACAGAGGAAGGAATAAAAAGTTCCATACCCTGAAGTACCACATCAGTAACAGAATCCGCAACAACGTTGGGATCATCCGGCGAGAAGCAAACCCGCCCCCAAGGGTAGGATGCAAAGAAAGACCGCATCCCATCCCAATCGGCTGACCTATAGTGCCAAACACGGCGGCAGCCTGCAGAATGCAACCGCGATTTCAGCGTGAGTGGCACAACACTCCGGACCAGACAATGGTCCGAGGAGCCTAAAGAGGCGTCGACGGAAATCTGATATCCGTCCGGGTGAGAGGTCAGCAGAAGGTCCAACAGGGAAGGTGCATGATCCTCCACATCTGGAATCCGCGTAGGCGAAGTAACCAGTTGTGTCAGACCATATGCCAAGGCAAAATCATGAACAGATCTCCCCGCATGATCGGTTAAACGTGAACCAAGCCATTCGGCGTGATGGGCGTTAAAGTCGCCGAGGATCACGATCTCTGCGGAGGGGATCTGCTGTAGCAACGAATCTGCAGCCATTTGGACGTGGTCGAAGAGTCGGTCTGTTTCGGCATTACCGCTATGGGACCTATAGAGGCACCCGTAGACGCGCGGATGGTCGTCGCTGTCTACGCGTAGCCAAAGGATGGACAGGTCCGAACCTTCAAGTCTGCCGAGGCGTCGAGAACAGATGTCCTCTCTGACGTAAACGCAAACTCCAGCCCGAGGCACAAAGGAGTGTTCCAGTTTGTACCCCGGGTAGGAGAGATACGAGACATCAGCCGGAGAGGACACCTGCGTCTCGGTCAGAAAGAGCAGAGCCGGCCTCGCCGTCTCGAGATGGTAGTGGACGGCGTTTGGGTTAGAGTGAAGTCCCCTGATATTGCAGAAATTCACGGACAGCGTGGCAGGGGTCGCCTTGGTCTTGTTGCTCCGTTTGCCCCGAGCAGTTGTAGTCTTGAGCGGAATTTTGCCCCCCCCCCCCCCCAGAATACGCGGGGCAGCCTGAGCACCCACGCTCAGAAGTGGAGAAACATGGTGTGGATGCTCAGCGAGGGATTCTCCAGGGGTGCTGGTACCCTCCTGGGGTATTCATCATTATTTAATTCCGCTACCATGTTGATGGGGAGGGGGGGGGGGGGATTTGGGCCTCCGGCCACCTGCACTCACCAGACGGAACGCGGAAGCGGAGCTTCCACTTCACGCCGGTATTCTGTGAGGTCGTGGTACCACCCCGGTTTGAGCCGGCCCATACGTGCAACAGCAAAGCTGCCGCGTGGCTCTACCACTGTTAAGTTATTGCTTTGATTATTAGAAATGAAAAATATGGAAAAAGACTACCTTAATTTATTTCATAAAAACGACTACTTCATAGACAAAGACCTTATATGCAAGTATAGATAGTTATGTAACATACGTTTTATGCATAATATGTTAGTGTTGACGTTTACCGGTGATTATATTTTCTTTTCGTGTTTAATTACTCTTTTAATGTGGCCTTTTCAATAAATTACGATAAAAATAAATTTCACTAAAAATTGCATACTTATAACGAAAAGCAAATACAGTAGACCCCGTTAATCCGGCCCCTGGCTAATCCCCATCCCCCTTTAATCCGACATGCCTTAAATGAATCCGCCATGGTGGGGCGGGGGGCGGGGGGGGGGTGCTCTTCGCGAATACGTGGACAAACAGGTTGCATTTATTTCAGGCCATTGTCTCAGTTTAAGTGTGACTATGGGGTTGCAACCTGGCAGACATTCATCATTTACTTCATTCTGCATTACATTGCTTTTTTATTGTTTAATATTCGATATGTAATTTGTCGGATTACAAGGTACTCTTTTTCAAAAAGTTCCGGACTACCAGGGGGCTGTGGCAGCACTCTATAGTCCGACAAATTTGATAATCCGTTTGTCGGATTGCCGCGGGTCTACTGTATGCCAATTTGTTTTTTTTTAACATAGATGCACTAATAAAAAAGTTAATCCACTCGGACCCAGATAATCCACTTGTGGCTGAAGAAGGAACTCATATACTTACAACAAATTGAGTCGCAGTAGAGAGCAGTCAAGAGCTTTTTCACAAAACAAAATTATAACAATTCACATTACATTTCATTTAGGTACCAATATCATAGCAGTTTAGGGAGTTTAGGTTTTTGCCTCCTTGTTGCTGGAATATTTTTATGAATCATAAAGTGATGTAAACCGAAAAAAATACAGTCGAAATTCCTTCTCCTTTTTTGAAATCTGCTAAAATTTTTTTGTGTGTTCGGAAAGCTGACTGAGAAGAATGTCATTCTCAGACCGGAACACAGCAGTGCCCGCACGGCTCCTTGACCTGAGATTTAGGTAAGAAAGTAGTTACCTGGCGGACTCTTAGACAGAAACAGTACCTTATACCTAGTACAAAAATATGCAAGTTGTTTTATGGAATGCCAACACGACAGATTAGAATAGAATCTTTTTGTTCCCAAAGTGATATAAGTACATGAGAGTAATATGGTTATCCGGTTAATATGGTCACATTCTTATAACTCAAAAACTACAGCCTTGTTTTTATAGATCGCTCTGTGATATGATAGCTCTTCATCAGTCAATCAAATAATAAAAGGTCTCGACTCGACGTCATTTGACAGTTGACATTATAGTTAAATATTTTAGTCGATTTTAATATATTGTAGTGTAGTCAGTTTTTTTACGTTGATTTTTCGAAGTGTTCCTAAAATATTGTTAAAGATTGTCTACTATTTTTTTCTTAATATATTGATTATATTATACGACTTTGTGTTTTTGTCTCCGTCCTCCTCTTAGTTTTGGCTTAATAAGGCGGCTAAGCTTAAGGTATATTACCATCGCGTACCACATGTAATATAACTCAGTTATAATTAAATCAATCGTTTAATTGTTGACACACAAATCCATTAGGTGCACTCTTAATGATTTCTTCTATTATGAATTGAAGGTAGCCATGGTTAAGTATGACATTGGAACGTCGATCATCTCAGTCCCTCCGTGATCATGGGTGCTGTAAAGTGCTCAAAACGGCGGGTATATAAAATAAATTAATAAAACGCGAAAAGTCCGTAAAGAATAGTTTGATTCCGAAAGTACACTCATATCAAAGTACAGTAGTAATGGATTTATGGACTGTGCTCGTATTTACACGTTGCTGTTATGGGGCGAGGTACCGCTGCTCTCGAGTCGGCACGCTCAACTACCCCACAAAATATTTCGGGGTGTTTGACGTGAACATGATGCTAAACAAACGTGCATTGTTTATGCAATGTGAGTTTCAATTGAATCTCAGTTGTGATTTCAACAAAGCAAACAAAAGCCGTGAGGGTCGCCACGTGCGTCAACATATTTGCGTTTTTGAAGTGCTTTTAGAATTAAGCTTTTATGAGATTTAATTGAAAACAAACTATGACGGAACTATAATCGTAAAGTCCTTACTTTGAATCGTTAGTGATTTATGTTTATACTAAAAAATTGCAAAGTACGAAAATATTAAATACAAGCGACTTGCCCCGATTTCGCCAAGATAGGATAATATATGAATGTTGCGTTATTTAGATAATGAGATAAACCATAAATTTTATAAATTTTTCGATTTATTAAAAAAAACTATGTTTTTAGATTAATGATATAGAATAGAGTGCAATATCAATGCAATATCTTGGCTACACAAGATCACTCATGATATTGCACTCTTTCTGTTCGTGAAGTTTCATTAGAGTCGTTTCTGCCATGGAAAGGTAGGTAAGACACACGGACATAAATTTAAAAAATGGTTACTCATGTCTTAAGGGGAAATATAATTATTTTAAAAGGAAATATTGCAGCATTAATTTTGAAATAAATATATGGTAAAGTTGAGGATTAATGTTAAGGACTATGTTAGACGAAAACATAATTCCGTAAAATTTTCTCGATAGAAACAAAAATCCAGTTACCTCCAAGCTGAACAATAAACTGCTGTTATTCATAAAATACTTTAAATTAGGTCATGAAACTTTGTATACTAACTGAACTAACTATAAAGCAGTGCTTATGTTATTTACTTTTTTTAAAATACCATTATTTTCACTGTAAAAAGAAATTACCTAAAATATCGGCGTCTTGAAGCTTGTTTCCCGCCGCCCGATCAGTCTCCATCGGTCAAAATAGGAAATAACCGTAATAAAAATAAGAAGCGACTAGGTTGGCGTAAAGAAACAGGCATAAGTATGATAAACCTAATGAAATAAGTATCTAACGACCTATCTACTTACGGTATTAGTGATTACAAACATGTCGGTACATAGCATACGACGCGCGGGGAAGTGGGGGCGAAATTAGAATTTGAGCTGACTTACTATATCCCCTTAACAGCATGCAAATGCACCTTGAGGCCTCAGCAGCTCAACAAAAGACAGTTATTTAAATTGTAATATCGTTTACACTTCTATTTTATCTATATACTTCAAATCTATACAATCAATAAAATAAAATTGAATTGTCTGTTTGTAATGTCAAAATAACAGCTTTTTGTGTATGTCAGTCTGTCTGTCAGTGATGTTCCGTCTAATCTCCGAAACGGCTGGACCCATCTTGGTTGAACTTTCACTGGTAGACAGCTGATGTTATAAGGAATAAATTGGGGTACTTTAACTTTATAAAAATAATTAGTTTCGCGCAAAAAAAAAATTAAAATCCTAAATTACTCGCGGGCGAAGTTGCGGCGAGCAGCTGGTTTATTTATATATATGGAGTTAACCTATCGAGGCGTCAGATAACTTTGTTGGTATAGTAATATTATGACCTCTAACGACAGGATTAACAGATATTGGTTTAAAGTAAAGTAAAGCAATTTTATATGTTAGAATAATATCGTGTAATTATTTTTATCATTGTTTACTTGTTAAGAATATACTGATGTTAAGGCGATCCAACACGCATATATATAATCTCTATATGTATATGAAAATCAATTGAAGTGCGTTAGTCTCGTAAAAACTCAAAAATGGCGGGGATGGTGTGGGTCCCTTGATGATCTAAACGATTCACAATTGGACCCGGTTGGGCTGTTGTCAAGATCTAGAATCACCTATGCGAAGTCGGGGCGGAACGCTAGTGATACATATATATTTGTACATTCATACCAACTTAAAACATAGAAACAGTAGCCAAACATTTTAGGCTTTCAAACTATAGGCTTTGAGAATTATTTTTCTGTCTAGGAGTCCGTATGGGAAGATACCATGTTCTAGCTTATTTCTGTTGCCAAGCTGCTGTGCGTGCCAGTGTCATTTAAACCTGTGAGGCACTCGATGTCAGTCCTCAGAGGTGGCAAATGACAACGTATCTGCAGCATTCTTAGATTGAAGTTAGTTGCTGGCCAGTCAAATGTAGAGTGTTACTCTGTTTGTCACTTTTGTTTTATGAAGAAAAAAAAACACTATTGCAAGTAAATATTTTTGTTCTAATGAAATAAAAATAAGCACTTTAAGTGAACTAATCGGTCGGTATTTTAACAATGCCATGGTTGATTATACGTGTTTTGTATATAGATAGAACTATGGCACCAATTACCTTGACCATTATTGTTATCTAAACGCAGCAAACTTGTGCAATTTCGAGTTTTAAAAATAGTCTGGCATTTTGAAAAGGTCAGAGTTGTTGTCCTATAACGTCGAGATTTAAGAGAAATCTTTTGCAATTTTTTCTAATGTTTATTGTTTGTAATTAAATAGATTTGAATAAATGGACGATTATGTTTTGGAACTAATCTTTACTCGTGGAGTATATGAAATAACATAACAAAATGCTCAAAAAGCGGCATTTTCATAAAAATAAGAAAGTGAGTGTATTTTACGGTGACGTATGACAGCAGTGCTTGAGAATATAATATCACCCATACTATGGGTGTCAACGTTTATTATAGTTATAGTTCAGCAGGAATCGGCGTATGAGTATTGAGTACCGAAAATTATTCACCTCAATTTTCTTATGCGATTCTCTTCATATTGTCCTACTGATGATATTAAATGCATTTTGTTATGGGACAACTCGGTGCCATATTGTCTGATTATTTTTCAATTGCAAACAATTGTTATTTTCAAACGGGACTATTTTATTTTAAGTATTCTTTGATGAAACACAAATAAAAAAGATCTTATGACTATTTGCGATAAAGTAATTGTTTTTGAAGTAATGAATTATTAAAGGTTTGTAAAATCCCAAAATTTGGATACGTTTGACCCATTAAAATATATAGAAAAAGAAAAAAATATAATATAAAATATATTTTTTATACTCCAAATGTTTCTAAAAGTCATAGGACCCTTTAAAGCTGCAGCGTGGCTAAAGCCACGTAAAAATAATTTGTACCCTTTGATAACAATTCCTTGCAATTGAAAAAAAAAACGGTTTAAACAATATGGCACCGAGATGCCCCATAGCAACATGCATTTATGTCATCCACTGATGAATGTCCTACTGGACAATTTGAAGAGAACCGCATAAAAATGTGGTGGAAGTTTTCGGTACTCATGCACTAATTCCTCCTGGACTATTAAGAAATATTTAGTTTTTTTTTTACAACACGTTTGTCTATGTAACAAGTGCTTATAATAATTGTTCCTAATACTAAATATTCTCACAGAAAATTATGACCATTTCGAATAAGATTTTTAATGGGGTTGAGCCACAGCCCCGTTGTAGGGGAAGACCATGCTCTCACAGAACACCAGCGTGGTAGAATAATAATGCTACTATGTGTTGTATGGTTAGAGACATAATACCCTTTTTACAGAGAGTGGGTCAGGGGAGATGATGCATCCGCATTTGATTTTAAAGTGAATTATCAAGGATATGGATGGATATAATGGTAACGTGGGTGTTTATAGGCAGCAGCATCCACTTACTATTATTCACACAACTCACTATTATTGAAATAGTAATATTATTTAAATGTTATTTCTTTGCCATTATCATTGAAATCAAAAGTCTATATATAATACAAGTGCCAATAGCCTAACAATTAAGAGTACAAACTATTAAAATAAAAAGTTTTAGTCTCTCCACTTTTCGGCCATTATCGTCGAGCACAAGTGTTTTTAGCTTGGTTGTAGTAGGTAACGGGTCAACTAGCAATTTAGCGCAGTGAATGTTTTTTTTTTTATAAAATTTAAGTGTCAAATGAACATGAGGGTAGGTAAGAAATTACTGAAGTACTTGGACACCTATAGCCAATCACAAACAAAGAAGCTATAGATTTATTTATAGCGTTCTCACATCTGAGGAATAAGATGGAATACTTCATAACATGTAATTATAATCGTTTTATTTACCCTACGGACCGGAACATAACAAGTCACGTACTGCTCGTGGTGTGAGTGCTCCATAAAGGAAGGGCTGTTTACCCAGCGCTTGGTGCGCAGATCACTCCTCTCCCTGGACCTCAATAAGTCGAGTAGGCCTGATGGCGTCCTTCCTATTGTGCTAAAGACGTGTGCTCTGGAGCTGGCACCGGTTTTAATTCGTCTTTTCCAGTACTCCTACTTACTAGGCGTAGTTCCAAAATCATGGAAGACAGCTTTAGTGCACCCGACCCCTAAAAAGGCGACCGCTTGTTCTCCAAAATAATGGAATCCATTTTAAACTGCCAGTTAAAAAGGTACCTTGATGATCACCCGCTGATTAGTGACCGCTAGTACGGTTTCCGTCGGGGTCGCTCCGTATCCTTACTTATTTCAGACGCTAACTGCGACAGAAATAAGTGAGGACCAGAACAGGAACTTGAATTATAGTACATATATATATATACAAAACCTAATATTCTGTGTCATTTAACTATTAATTACTTGCCTTTGTGTCTGAGTGGTGAACCATAAAAATGTAAGAGGATGTACTTGTAAGTGCATAATGTGTCGAAGACGTGTTCACATTAATTTGTATCATTTTACATCATACTCTTTCACTTATCACAACGCGACGTATCATGTAACAGGAGGTGATGATTTTTATTTGAAACATGTCTACTATTTGTAATTATTATAACTCATCACTCTTCATTCTCTACGCAAATATGTACAAAACACTTTTCTTCCTTAACGTCTTTATTTGTCCACTGCTGAACGTAGGCGTCCCCCTGGGGATACCACAAACCACGGTTCTGAGCCACCTGCATCTTTAACTTCCTGCATCTCTGACCAGGTCTGACCAGGTACGAGGCTGCTACTTGAGAACCTTTCTTTTGCATCTGTTTATTTACTTATGCGCATATCCATAAACAAAAAATCTTAAAAGTAAGTGTGCTCATGTCGCAAGGTCTACATATCTTTTCTGAGGATGTAGGTATTTTTTTTATAGAATAAGTGCGACAGTCTACCTGATGGTAAGTGAATGATTATGGTCCATACACATCTTTTATGAATCAAAATGCTTATGCGTTGTCATTCTTGAGGACTAAGATGGAATGCTTCATTTCAAGTAAAAAGCGTGTCCAGTTCTCTACACTCACCATATGAAACACAGCAGCATTGAGCTGCTATTTTATGCTGGTAATCTGTGAGAGCGTGGTGCTTCCCCGGTCGGGCCGACCTATTCGTGCTACAGCGAATAAACAGCTGCAGTGTGGTAATATGTTAAACAGAAATACGATTGCTGATTGCTTGATTGACAGGCCTGTTGGTCTAGTGGTTAGTGACCCTGACTGCTATGCCGGAGGTCGTGGGTTCGATTCCCACCCAGGACAAATGTTTGTATGATGAGCACGATCATCTGTTCTGTGTCTGGGTGTAATTTATCTATAATATTTATGTATTTAGAAATATATAAGTATGTTTATCAGTTGTCTAGTACCCATAACACAAGCTCTGCTTAGCTTGGGACTAGATGGCGTTGTGTGATAGTTGTGGAATATTATTATTATTATTATTATTATTGCTAAGTTATTTTGATTCTTAAACCTATACGATAATACTTACTGGTTTGAATACAAATCCAGGATCGACAACTCCGTAGATATATATACGCTCACCGTCGAGCCACGGCGGCATTCATTAAATATGACCATAATAAACAAAAGAAACTTATCGTGAAAGTGGACATACAAAGAATTTAGGAATTCTGTCCCTGTTCATAATCGAACTACCGATATATTAACGACAGTTTAATTGTTAATCGAATTAGACCGAGACAATGGGCTCCGATAGGGACGGCAGTGTGTAGCGCAGTCAGACGAGCCAGGGACCCTTGATCGAGTCGTATTGCCCGGCGCCCGGTCACGGGTCACGCTAATTGAATACGCTACCGGTCGTGAGTTGCTTAGTTGTGCATAATTGGGAGTGGTCACGTTCTTCCTGGTCGAGAGTCGTTTGATAAACAGTGTTTTTAATATTTCGTAGATACCAAATGTTTGTATAATAAATTTAGTTAAATAATTTTTATTTTAAATTCTGTTAATTAATTGTGCAAATTATTCCGGATAGATAATTTTTACACGTCCTTTCGATATTAAAAAGTGGTTCAGTGAACGCGTTCTGTTAGGCTTTACGTATGTAAAATCTCATTAAAAGAAAGTATGTTAAAATGGTTCACCTTGTTCTGTAATTGTAAAGAGGATTACAATGAGCGCGAGTGGCAAAAAGAGAAGCAACAAACGTATTTTCACTTTCAGGAAGAAAGGTCCCAGTTCCAAGTCTAACGTAAGTTTTCTGGCGTTGTTTAATTTAAAATCTGGGATGAATGCACTCTTGGAATCGCTACACAGTACTTAAAAGCTCTTATAGTGTGTTTTAAAGTCAATTTATCTCAGTTTAAATCTAATGCAGGCAAACATCGCACAAGAATTGCGTGATGAAACGGTTATGCGTCGCGAATTCGTGGCGCTTTTTGATTTATAGTATGCGATTTTTTAGGTCGTTATAATATGAAATATTGTATTGTAACTATCGAATAAATGCGTAACACCGTTGACACGGTCTTGAAGTAACGAGTAGTGCCTAAGTCGAGGAGGAAAATAAATTAGAACTTAGCAACTAACTTTTCATCTAGAGTACATTTTAAACTGTAAATATATGTCATTGTTTATACCGATTGCATATATATTTGATAATAAATATACATTATTGTAAAATAACGCAATATACTAGAATATAAAAATAAATTTTAATGTGGGTATGTGCCTTCAATCGATAATTAATTTAACAAATTTATAAATATTGTGTGTCAATCAATAAAGTAATTCAGATATTAGAATCAGATGTTATTTTGCGGAAATCTATTATAATAAAGACAAAGTTGTTAAAATTAATTAGCTAAGATACGCTTAAAAAATCTTACGGATTGATTTAATCGGTCGTAAGTTAATTGATTTAACATCTTTGATTCTGATTTTTGTTATGATTGGGAACACGACGAATGACGATGTTTCCCATTACGAGAGGATTCGAAACAGCTTTTGAATTCCTCTACAAAGTTAAAATGTGCATCAATAAAATTACTGACGCGTCAGGGAGTCCTCCCGGTGCGGTGAAGTCATCGACAAAAATATCTGGCCCTCGAGTTTCTAGGGTCGCCATTTTTATTCAAAATAGGTTTTCACAAAGCGCTATGTTAAATTTCATTGGGATTTGTATTTTTATTCGGCTTTCCAACTCACAATTTGTGTCATTGTTTTTGTGGCTTCTAGGAAAATAAACCCCTTCTATTTTATATAAGTCAACGTATAAAATATATAGGTTGTGCTATTTTTTTTCTTTAAGTCTCCATAATAGTTATCTTGTTGAAATGGGCCTCTTACATTGTGTAAAGAGGTCACTGCTGGCCGACAGATCTTCGATCGATGCACTAGATGAGATCACTGCACTTCGTTGGCGGTCTAGATATTATGCATATTATGGCTTACACTAGATGTGGATACCACCATCTATCGATGTATTTTTGAGGCAATTTCCACCTCTTTCGAGGGACGAAATGGTGTAGTGAATTCTCTTACTGCAACTACGTGGCAAAAATATAAAGATAAATAAGATCCTTGACAAAATAGAAGGGTACTAAAAATTTGACGTCATTTTATTCTCCAGTTACTACACAAAATGCGCTATTATATAGACTATTATAAAATATTATTTAACCAATTTGCTAATGTAGACTGTAATTTATTGTATTGGATTTTTAAAGGTTCGTAGATCATAAGGTAAAGAAAGGTTCACTTATTATATAACACTCACATATTGCAATGTATATAGTATTTAAATATTTCCATTGTTCTCTGATTAAATATTATTGCCGTTATGAACTTATTATTATGATATTAGTATAAACTTATTGTGTTTGTTCATTCATCGTGTGTTGATAATTATTGTTTGATCAACTCTAAGGGTATATTACCTTTTGTCGGTGCAATGTTTTCAGTGGAATCAGTCATAAAGCGAGTGCACACAGCTGTTACAAGGTCAATTTGTTATTCGTCCGTATTCACGGTTTGCTTGGCTTTTCCTTGCGACATTCTCTAGACATAATTAACCTACCTTTTATAGGTTTCTAGTGATCAACATGTTTATTATATTATATCTTGAATCTAAAATTGCTTTAATATTAATGGTAATTTACTGTTGATACTTCGGTTAGTTAGAAACAAATGTTTCAATTAAAACGTGAATTTTATTCGAATACTGTAGATCCGCCCCGGTCCGTCCCGGCTTCACGCAGTTGATTTCTGGATCTCGACAACAGCGCCATCTATCGGCTCCTAATGTGAATTTAAACCATATAGGAACCAATTCAAACACACACAAAAATCACATCAAATCGTTATCGAGCCGTTTTTGAGTTTTAGCAAAACCAACGGACAGCAATTTTTTAATTTTTTTTTCTAGAAAACTAGTTTTCTATTTTAAGTTACATTGATAGTCAGTTTTCATATCAATTTAATTTAAAATAGAAAACCGGCAAGGTGTTAATACACTACTAAGTTTTTTATACAAGTGACGCAAATAGTTTTGTGTATTTTAAAAAAAACACACTGAAAATTATTTAAGGAAAAGGAATATTTCTCAGTAACGACTTTTGGTTGTAAAATACTCGTAGAACACTGTAAATAGTTAGAAGTAAATATAAGGTAACCCCAAAATAGATATGCAGTATGCTAAACAATAGCAGTGTAGCCTTTCCGCATACACAACAGACAGAATCACGTCATCGATTAAGACTCGTAAAATGACTGATCGAGTTAGTCGCCTACACAATACTTTAAACTGCTCGAACAAATGGGAGCTTAGAGGTCTACCCTCATTATTAACAACAACAGCCTTATTTTGTCCTAGGTGGCTACTTTGCTCTTTGCTCATACTCAGCACGTCTGCAATAGTGGAATTGTTAGTCGCAGTTCATCAAACCCTCGCTTATGATGATAAACGTCACGAAGATACCTCCTACCTTTCCTAAGAAATTTAAAATATTAAAATGATACTTGTCCGTTCTTTAACCATTTCACTGTCTCGTGAGTCGGGAACATTTCGATTGGTTAATAACTATGGTGTCTTTTTCGCGGACAGTGAAGTAACACTTTTAGATGTAATAAAAACAAAGTAAGGCAAGTATAAAGCTGTTGACATAAAAGTATACTTCGTTGTAAAATCTATTTTGATACAATTATCGTTCTATCGAATTTGTTTAGTGAAGATTTCAGCATTACTTCTCGACATATGCGATACAATAGTTCTAAACATAAAAATTAAAAACGAAAAACCGTACGATGGTATATACAGACATGCCTTTAGAAATAAAATTATTATACTCAATAAAACTTTTACCAAACTGTTGCCAACCCTAGATGGGGTTAATGGGTTTGCGCGACGCCAAGGAATTGGATGAAACGAAAATCAGACGGCGTCTCAGATCAATTACTGTTAGTGGTTGAAAATATTTCTTTGTTATTATTTGTGTTTGGTTTTGTTGTGACCACTGGAACAAAGAGTTCAGTTAGGAAACTGGGACCTGGGACGAGTGAGTGCGTCTATATTTAAGCGATTTGGTTTTGGTTGCTGGCGTACCGTAAAAGCCGTTACGCCACAGAGTTCTGCCACGTACTAACTTTCTTTAAAGTAAGTAAAGTTGCAGCCTATATACGTCCCACTGCTGGGCACAGGCCTCCCCTCATTTCTGAGTGTTTTAGGGCAAGGAAGTGTCCGCCGCGCTGCCCCAATGCGCGTTGGTGACTAACTTTCTTTGCATATTTGCAAATACTGATTATTCTTGCTTATATTTTTCATTTACAATTCAAAAAATACGTAAAAACTTATAAGTGGGAAAATACGCGAATGCTTTCTTTACGTTAAAAAAGAAGTGAAGCGAAAATACGTAGGTTATTTCAAATGTTACCTGCATACTTTCCGAGAAAGACTTTTTATTAAGTCCCCTTTATGAACAGTTACATCACAGCCTTAGAAATTCGAACAAAGAAATTGAATCGGCTATTTTAGCGTCCGTAACGTCATACGTGATCTAGTGCAAGCAATAAAGTACAACATACAAAAAGAAAGCAGAACCGGTTGCGTATTTAACAATCGATTTATAATTGGTTGTCGATAGATCCCTCATTATTCCTTGTAAAGATTATTAGTGCTTCCTTTAAAGTTTTAGGGTTCAGTTAGCGGCAAGAATCTTTTCTGCAACAAAATGTAGATACGCAGGATAGAGAACACGGAGAATGATATAAGATGTTTAAACGTTATAATGGAAATTAATCAATCTTATTTATCACCAACAATTTGTTTCTGGGCTATCTCAAGAATACTGATTACTGTAGCCAAGAAAGAGAGAAATCCAGCACATTTTTACAGTGTTAATTTAAACATCCACCCAATTATATTAGGTATCTTAGAATAAATGAAATGTATTTTTTTATAACATTGGCAAACGATCACACAGTCCACCTGATGGTAAGTGGATGCTGTGGCCCATAGACATCCACATTTATACTCAAATAAGAATCAAAATGCAAATGCGTTGTCACCCCTGAGGACAAAGATGGAACGCCTCGATTCCAGTAAAAAGGGTGTCCGGCTCTCTACACTCTTACCATAGGAAACACAGCAACATTACGCTGCTATTTAACGCTGGTATTCTGTGAGAGCGTGGTCCTTCCCCGGTCGAGCCGACCCATTCCTGCTACAATTATAAAATAGCTGCAGCGTCGTTCAACCACGTATAAAAAAATTATACATCTTACAATATGTTAACAAGATCTCTATTATTAGTAAACTAATAGACGCGCTATATTAAAGTAATGTGAATTATATCTTTTAATATTAAATATTGTATTGAACCCTACGTTAAAATTACGTCCGAAATATTCTTGATCGATTCTCCTTCGATTCTTCGATCTGTGATTCTTCTTGCGTGGAGTTCCGACAGTCGTGTATGGTGAGCAAATTATCATCGACAATGATTTACGAGTATGTCTTAACATCGCAACGAAATGTTTTACCGGGCCATTCTCCATGGACACTTACATGATTCATGAGGATTTTTTACACATTACACGAAACTCAATTGTTGTTGAATTGTTTAATTATTTATGATACTGAGTTGAGAATTTATTTCGATTGTGTGTAAATTTACAGTGATGCGGATGTTCGAAAATCATATTTTTTGTTGTATACAAAAATACTTTATTATAGTGTTTATGTAAATCCATACATCGTTACTACTTGCCATGACCATAAACAATTTTTAATTTACTTGTTCATCATTATTTATTTATTTTTAATTGAACGACCAACACGGTTGTTGTGATTGTATAGGGAGCCTTACTACTAGATGCCTATAATTTTACTGACTTATACCTAGTTAGCGCGTGCATCGTACTAGATCTATGATAACTTAAAATAAAAAGAAAATCTATTAAATGCTGAGCGGTTTTAAGCACCCATATCTTCAACTGCAATAACGCTTTATATTTCTTGGACAGAATGACGAGCCCCCGGAGATCACATACTGTGTGGTGGGCGGCGAGGGCGGCCTGGCGCTGCAGGCTGTCACCCCAACACACCCGATGCCGCCGCAGGATGAGCTGGATGCCAAATTTGCGGAGCTGGTGGTGAGTAACCCTAGACATTGCCTGTGTTATTGTTATAACCTGGATTTATTCTTACAACTCTTATTATTAAACTTATTTACTTAGTTAAAATTATATTATATTAATGAAACAGTGAATTAAAATTTTTTTTGTTGTTTCCAAAAGACAAATATATATTTTAGTGCTCCGTAAGATGAAGAAAAAAATGGAAACTTATGGTAACTTTATTGTCCAATCGTCTGTCTGTCCGTCTGTCATGATTCTTTTTCGGGAACGGATAGAGGTATCATGTTGCAATTAATATCAAATACACATATCTACAGATATAATATACATATCTACAGTTCGTAACTGATTCAGGTTTTTAAGTCAACGCAAACAAAAGATGCCGTCATGTTACATAATTTGATACTTGGAAATTCACCCTTCAAAGGATAGGTATCATTACAGCCCTTCACAAGTCCACTGCTGAAGATGAAGCCTCCCCCAAAAAATGCCCCAACGCACGGTCCTGACCTGAGCCACCTGCATCTATCGACTTCCAGCATCTCTTACTAGAGCGTTACTCCATCTAGTGGGGAACTGCACTAAACTTCGCCTATCGGTACGAGGCTGGCACTCGAGCCTTACATCCCAATCGGTTGTCCGGTCTTCGAGCTATATAGCCGACCCATTGCCACTTTAGCTTACTTATCCGTTGGGCTAGGTGGGTTATTACTGTAGTTCTACTGCGGATATCCTCATTCCTATCACGGAGAGAAACCCCGAGCATAGCCCTCTCCATAACTTGCTCCACAGCTCGCCTCATACGGTACTTCAAACATAAGCTTAGTCAAATTCATAGTAAAAGAGTGAACGCAGTTAAATATGCGGCCATTTAAGTCGAGTATTTTTACACTTGCAAACTTACCCGTTAAAACTTATGGGTATATATTACCTATTACAAGCGCCTACTATGCTTGTACGGTAGGTAGGTACTTCCGTCCACTTAGAATCATAAAATTTTGCGAAAACAATGGTGTCACAGCAACAATAAAGAAAGAAAAAAAACGAAAATAATTAATTTATAATTATACCACAATATTTTTGCGACCATTTACAAAATTAAAAATTAAGTACATGAAAACGGATGTGAATGTCGACAAAGAATAACACTATCGTCTCCAAGGTGTCAGAATTCGTATTTAAACGTAATAATAACAGCTCAATGGGTTTTTAACGGCTTCGTTACTTGCGTAACAACAACATGCCAAGTTTCTAAATTCTTTCACAAAATTTTCTCAGCCTTAAACATTTTACCTAAAGCTAAAATCGGACCTATTACAACAACTTATTTGGAAGTTAAAGAAAAAACTTTTTTAAATTACTGTTACTTAACAGCAATACATTGTACAACGTAACTCGAGTAAACTACTCATATACCTAATGGTTACATACAGTACATAATTAAATAATGTCCTATAGCAGTTTTAGTTAAAACAATAACACGTGTAATACCTGCAATAAATGAATTTGATTTTTTTAATAATAGCGAGGCTGAAAACTTTCCACAAAATATTAAAATTATAATATTTATGAGCATATATTCAATATCTGAAATAAAATAAAGTAAATATACATAATACAATTCTAACATTGAATTTACTTACATTGCATCAACAAAAATAAAGAACTTCGTTGAAAGCACTGCGGTAGAAAATATTATATCGGACACTAAAGTTTCACCTACAACACATTTATAATTTTTTTTTTCAAAAATAGTCAAGCTTGTCATATGATATGAAAACATCACATCAGATCATGTCTTAAAGTAATTACATATATGCGTAGAGAGAACCGACAATTTAATATACTAAATTGAGTCAATATACTTGTCTTGCTTTTTCTAACTGAATTTTTAAATAAGGCAAAAAAAGAAAAATCTATTGAAAGATGTTGCGTATAATTCATGCGTGGAATTAGAATTGTAAAGTGGTCATCGTTGGTCTCTTTAAACTATGCAAAATATGAGTGTAGGGGTAGGTACTCGTATCTTCTGATTTACTAGAAAAATGACATCTCTATTGTAGTAGTATTATATGTGACGTTACTTTACAAGACATGAAGTCTTTAGTCTATAGTGATTTCGTTTGCAAAGTTAGAAACAATCGACATAGGGCCGGCAACGCACCTGCAATTCCCCTGGTGTTGCGGTTGATCATGGGCGGCGGTAGTCACTTAACATCAGGTGAGCCGCATGCTCGTTTGCCCCCTATTCTGTAAAAAAGTCGTTATTTATTTATTTTGTTTTTTTATAACTTTTTTACGTTATTTATTTTTTTGCGTTATTTATTTTTATTGCTTTAATATATGTCTAAAAATATAAAGAAAATAGTAATAGAGTTATTATTATTCGAACGATCAAGTAAATTGTTTTCTAAATCAAGTGATGATGATTATTATACATATATGATTTATGATTATTATAATGATCATGATTATTTATATTACATTGCACATGCACATGGATGTGGATGAGGCGAGAGAGGTGTGTCAGAATCGTGTCAAATGGAAGTCTGTAGTCTCTGCCTAACCCTCTGGGTGACAGATGTAGTGTTTATGTATAATTCAAATATTTGTTTCGCGAACTTTAAAAACTAATCATTAGAGAGGTATGAATACTGAGCCCTAACAGACACACGGTACATAAGGGAGTTGGATCCTATTTGTAATCCAATTTTATATGCTGACTAACGATCTGCCCCGGCTTCGCACGATTATTTTCTAGATCTCGACAACAGCGCTACTTACCGGGTCCTATTGTGAGTGTGAGTGTTCATTAAAATCAGTCCAGTCGTTGTCAAGTGATAATCTATCACAGGGATGGCGAACCAATGGCGCGCGTGCCATCGATGGCACGCGACTCAATATTTTTGGCACGCCACCAATCACAAAGTTCACTATGAAGCAATATTTTACGATTGAACGCGAGTTATTCTGGTTACGTCGTGGACTACTATTGCTAATGACACATAGTTCGTTTCATCATCATCATCATCACAGCCCTTCAAAGTCCACGCCTCGCCCAAGAAATGCATTTTGGGTTTACGCATGGCATAATAGTCAAATTCGTTGACACAACTGTATTTAAAAGTTATATTTATGATTTTATAACCTCTTTATAAGTTATTTCTCATCTAATCTGCAACTACAGAAGTCACACTAATGTTACTTTAATTTGAATTACGCGTATAACTGAAACATTTATTATTATACATATCAAAATATTTTGCAATGTATAATAATAAATGTCTTAATTCAAAACTCTTTATTTATACTTCTTTAGAAATATGGCACATTGATACATAAAGTTTCGCCACCCCTGATCTATCATAAAGGCTTCAATTGATTTTATTTTATAGAAATTTATCACTTGCTTAGCCGAAAACCATCGAATATACTCATCAAAGCTTTATCTGCTTGGATGAAAATATTTATTACTTTTGATTATTTATAAATAAAATAAAAAATAATAAAAAATAAGTAATCACTCTGAGGATCATGTCAAATTAACAGATGTCAAATATTAAACTTAAAACGTTACAACACCAAGTTGTCCAATGTAATGCGATCACGTCAGAAGATTTCTCATCCTGTCAATTTTCACATTTTTAAGTTACGCATGTAAACGGAAGCGGTTCTTGATGTGAACAAACCTTACAAATTGATACATAATTATTATATCATTAGATAAGTGATATAAGTTCCTCAGTTTTGCTTTACAAAACATTGAGGCGTACGAAATATACTTAATAGCCTGCGCCACATGTTAAATAGATTATATTTCTTCTGTTTTATCTACTAAAATGTACAATGGCTTAAGAATTTCTTCTGTGTCATAGAGGCGTTTTTAAATCATGTTGTGTTTTTGTCCTTATTGTTCAACTTATATTTTAGTCATTACAAACATGGACAAAAGAGATTATGTGCATTTTATAATTAAAATTACGACATAAGATTAGAGTCTACCTTTGCTTCCAAGACTTGGGCAAAATTTGAATGGATTCTATCATATTAGCGGCGGTAGTCACTTAATCGGGTGAACCGTATGCTCGTTTGCCCCCTCTTCTATAAAAAAAATAATCTAAAGGGATTAAGGAAATGGGACAAGTTAATGAATAATAAATTTCCTTTATTCATTACATTACTATATGGAGGAAGAGTTTGTCACGTCTCCTTCACTGCGAATTGGGAAATAGAAATATTTTTAACTTGCTGTCGCTGTTACTCACCCGCCTGCTTTGCTAACCATATATATGCCTATCGAACCCCTCGCCGAACTTCATAGGGTTAATAAAAGGATAAGGATAAGGATTACTTAGGTATGGTTTCCCCAAAATGTGTTTATTTACTGCCGAGCATTTGGTAAACAACACAAAATAACTGGCCAAGAACGTGTCGGGCCATGCTCAGTGTAGGGTTCCGTAGTTTCCCGTCCGTCACAATAAGTGTTCCCATTTATGCGTTTAAAGGTGGGTATCCATTATGTTCGCGCTCCAGCAGCGCTCCGCGCTCCTGCAACTGCTCCCGGTAGTCGGTACTGCTGTTACCATCCAAGTTCAAAATGATTTTCCTAGAAAATCCTTATAAAGTTCTACTTTTCAGATTTTTTTCATATTTTCTAAACTTATGGTTCAAACGTTAGAGGGGGGGGGGGTTGTTTTTACTTTTGGATCGATTATTTCCGAAATTATCGACATTATCAAAAAATGATTTTAGTAAACCCCTATTCATTTTTAGATACCTTTCCAACAATATATCACACGTTAGGGTTGAAATTAAAAAAAAATTACTTCCCACTTTACTAGGAGGGGATAAAAATCACTACCCTAATAAAACATTTTTTCCAATTTTTATTTTACCACTTTATCGGCGTGATTGATACACATATTGGTACCAAATTTCAGCTTTCTAGTGCTAATGGTCACAGAGATTGAGCGAGGACGGACAGACGGACAGACAGACATGGCGAAACTATAAGGGTTCCTAGTTGACTACGGAACCCTAAAAATGAGGGTTGACCGCGGATCCAACTCTGTCAAACAACCGAAGTTAGATACCCCCAGCCCATACAACCATCAGTAACTATGAAATTTAAGTCTAGCGCTCTAAACTACCGGGATGCGTCGAACTCTCAAAAACGAGAGAATGTTTGACGGTAGCAGTAGATCGTTCATACACAAGTTTTCACGTAGCCTTCTCAACGCCACAATATTAAAACGTTAACAATTCAGCTACCGATCGAAGTTCATTTAGATATCGTTTTATCAACGTAGCGAGTTAAAAGTAAATCGAGAAATATAAAATAAATGTTGTCTCGCAAACAAGACGCACTTGTTTCTTTGAGCTCGTTTTCACTCTCGTTCGTATGTAAGTACATTGACACTCAAACTTGTCCTTTATTGATTTTAAATACGACACATAACTACTAATAAATTAATGTTAATGCCCTTGAATTACTGTTAAGAAAAGCTGCGCGAACGGACAAAATTCATTAACATATGATTTTAAGGTGAAATACGATACAACTCAAATATTTTACTAGTTTATGATATATGAAGATATAATAGAAAGCCAGAAGACTTATTAATAATTAAGAAAAAGAAGACTAATTATAATTTATCTCATTCATTTGATTCGACACCCGCAGGATGGAAATAGAGGGTGATGGTTTCCTTAGGGCCGCCGTAATATGATATTTTTGTAATAATATTATCGTCATAAGATTATAAACAGTTCATTGCTAAAGGATTTTTACTTTTACGGCCGAAAACGTAGTAGGTAAATAATATAATTTATTGATTAATTTCGATTGATCGATCTCAAGTACCACAGCTCTGTTGAACTGAAGTACAGTAATAATTATGTTCAAAATTGTGAATTTCGTGACATATACATAATAGGAGGACTTAGTACAACTTTTCAATGGTAGCCCTTCCAACAGGTGCCACAGATATAAAATTAGTAAAGTGCGTTGAAGTGAAATCGAAATTTACATCAAATGGATATCACAAATTGGAGTCTTTGTACTCAAACGGTAGGGCTTTACAGATATTTTGTTGTTCAATGGATTAAGGATCTTATAAACAGGGTTAGTTTTTTAAGAGTAGCCAAATTTTAAACTTAAGTTCAAATATATAAATAATGATATACTGTTATTACAGTTTTTGAAAGTACGATTAAACAAGACTTCTACCTTTATTTGAAATTATCCTAATTTGAATATGATTTACGTGCCACAACGTTTTGCCTACCTATCGACCCTTACGAATGTGTGCGTGCGCAGTAAAATCCGTAAAAAATGCATAACCAAGCATTTTGAATTTAAAAGATAAAAATGTCAGAATGTTTGAGATTTTTTTTAATTATTTTTCTTCACCATCTACCTATATTACTCATTCTGAACCTTATCTGCAAATTTAGCGTGCAAAGTTAGCGTGTTGTTTTAAAAAAATTAAAAAAATTAAATTTGAATCGGTGCAATACTATTCTACCGGTTTCAAACGGTAGTCTAGTAATTTATTTAATCTGATATATCCAAGCCATTCTAAACCCTGTATTAGTTATATAAAGTTGAAAGTACCGTGACAGTCGGCATCCTTGACGTCAAAGTGGGTGCTCATGATAGATTGGATTGGAGAGATTATGATGTTAATTTGAAATGATGGACGGACGGATATTGCGTAATTTAATCTCGCTTTCACCAGACGATGACGATGATAACAGATTGACGCCTCGCGTGCTGGATGCGGATTAATGAGGCGAATTATGATGTAAAGGCACTCAGGTTTTTGGGTCGCAGGTCTTCATGCCTTTCAAATGGAAGACTTTTATTTACATTTAAATAAAAACTCGTGACGCTCCAGAGTATATAGCAGCACCATTGTGAAAAGGCATTTTTTCCGAAGAAGCAACTGCATTTAATTGCATTCATTTTAGACATAATACACGATTATAATAATGCGGCAGGGGTTTTTTTATAAAGTAGTTTAAAACACTTAGATATAATTATAACCAGAAGATTATTAAGATTGGCGTTTCCTTTCTATTAATATTAATAAAACATAGCCTTATTATTAGAGTAATTTAGGTTAGAGACTTATATAGTATGCGAGTGGAAATTAGTTGGATCGCTGCGTATTGGTCAGAGTACAATAAGAGTGATTCCAACTATACGTGGGGTTTACCACGTGCTCGGCGATAAAGAAAACTAATTGCGAGGAAACCTGGATAGATGGAACCAACAATTAATATTTAAAAGGTGAAGTTAGCCCGGGCTAACTGTGACATCAGGACGTCAAACACCTCAGTCTCCCGTAAAGCATCCAAACCGTCCGGAGTAAAAAAGTTAAAGAGGCTATAGGTTATGTTAGGTTAGGTTAATAAATAGGTTAGTTAAAATTAGATATCTTTAATGCGAATTATTGAGTAAATATAAAAAGTTACTATGTAGGCTGTTTGCTACATTAGATATGAGTCACAAACATTGGATTAGATCATAATTCTGAGGTCAGGTCCCTCGTCACCGCAATATTCACTGTCATCAGACTTTAAAATACTAGGATGGGTTCCATTGAAATGTCCATTAGTGTTAAACCTTTAACAATAAATTTCGAAGCGGACACACCTTAGCTTTCCGTCACGAAGGCTCCTAGAAAGTGTCAAGGTCCCTAGGGAGGTTGAACACATATTTATGAATCAGTCGTAATGGAGACGGCGCCGCAGTTATCATTGAGCTGCTATTATGGGCGCTTGATAAGATAAGAGTGATAAGAAAGACCGGCCTTCAACAGGGTTGTTATTTATAAACTTTAAATTTATTTTATATATTAAATTGATAGACAGGGTTTTGACTTCACCAGATCTGGAAATCTATAATAAATTATAAAGTGAATCACATTAACCTAGTAATCATAGAATATTTATTTATAGGTACTTACATTCAAACATAAACATTCATGCCTGTCCCCCAGAGGGATGGGCAGAGACTACAGAATTCCATTTGGTACGATCCTGACACACCTGTCTCGCCTCCTGTACATCCATATACCTACGCATACATGCTCGTCGGTTAAGGGTACTCCTAATTTGGCTCATTTTCAATAAATCGTTAATTTGGTCGATAAATTTGAGAAATTTTTATTTTTAGTTGTTGGTTTGATTTCTTCTGTCGCCAACACGGCGTCCACGAGACGATGAAGGGTAGTGGATATTTTAACACCGTCACTACATGGACGTCACTTGTCTATATTTTACAAGTAACCGTAGTTTAATGTATTTGGTTAACAGTTAAGACACATAATGATGCATGCTCTGTACTCAGATTCCTACGCAAATAGACTCCATAGTACTGTTATTAGAGGATAGAGTTTATCAAGTACATACTTAGTACCTAAGCCAATGTATGTTTTAAATATCATTATAATGGAGATTGATTGTTTCGCACTTGCCTCCTAGCAACATGAAGCAAATAAAGAACTATTTCTTTTCTATTTTTTTTGTTAATACATTATTTGCTTAGAGGGTCGAATTATCTAAATTTCTCGTATAAACGTAAGTAATTATAACAATTTAAATTATTATATATTTGCTGTTATTTTTTTCTATTTACGTAGAACGTAGTTAGTGTAGTGGCGGTGTAAGAGTATCCACTACCCAATAGATCATCCCGTGGGTGTTGTGATGGGTCCTGTGGGAAACAAATCGGTAGATGGGCAGTAATGTTTTCCTAATGAGGAATAAAAATAAAGAAACTGTGTTTGCCAACTCGCTTACCAAGTCGCAACTATGGCAAATGTCCCCCTAAGAGCACCTACCCCCTTGGCTAAGTTGAGTGCTTTTGGCGTAGATTAGATACAGTTGTGAACAGTCACTAATACTGATAGTAAAAAGATCTGGTATATTTGCTGGTGTTGCTATAACTAGAACTCTTAAAAAGTTGAAATAATAAGTATAACAAAAAATTATTTAGTAGTTTTATACGGTTTTCCTGCTTGTGAAGAAATAAACCCATTGCTGAGTTGGGCCGATCCCCTCCATCCATCATCGATTTTATACACGTACCTAATAATGGGTGAATTCTGTTATGCCATTATCGAACCGCAGTATTCAAGAATAATACTTACAAAGACAAACCTTTCCTCTAAAGAGTTATTTGGTGGACGTATCAATATGTTTATGTTAAAATATATATAATGATTAAAATAATTTACAACTTGCTGTAGATTCTTAAAGTTAAAGTTACAGCCTTTATACGTCCCACAGCAGGGCATAGGCCTCCTCTCATTTATAAGAGGATGTGTGAGGGGAATGTGAGGGGGTTGGTAAGGGATTGCTCGCCGCGCTGCCCCAATACGTGTAGGCGGACTCTTGACGTCTTCGAAATATAATTTTTTCTTATTTATCAGATATGCAGGTTTATTCACGATGTTTTCCTTCATCGCCGAGCATGTGGTAAATAAGCACTTAAAATTAAGAATTTCATTGGTGCCGGCGGGAATCCAACCCGGGTTGCTCGCGTACTGCGAAATTTACAACGAGAACTAGCGTTTGAACTACCACGGCTCCTTATCAACACGTAATTAATCTTAATGACTTCTATTATTGATCGAAGGACTTTCTTGGGAGGTTACGTTGTTGGTCTGGGGATCAATTCTTAAGAATATAAATCCATTCCTAGTGTTCGATTACTATATACTAAACTACTAAATTTCGTTACGAACCGTTAAGATAAAAACGTTATGCATACAATGACTTACAAATTCGGCGATTTATAAAGAATTAATGTGACGTGGCTCCTTATAGAAACGTTTATCGGATCGTAACGCAAACAAGACGTTTTTGAAAATAGAAACAAGTCGCCTCTTACCGTGAGATTAGGCGGTAGTTTCTCTTTTGCCGCCACACATAAACTAAATAAATGACGGGCGTGTTTGATGATAGTCATAAATTTGTGTAATGATGTATAGTAACCTTACGTGATATAAACTTCGTAGCTGTAATCGTTTATTACCGTTTAGGCACATGTGTAAAGAGTTAAGGTTGGTACTTAAACTAAGTATTAATTATCTATATACCTGTCTCTTTCTTATTTTACATGGTCATTTAGTGAAAAAAGATGGAGGAACTATAAGCATTTATCCATTTGGCATCTATAAGTGAAGTTTATAAGTAAGGCTCATATTTTTTTAATAGAATAAGTGTAACAAACGAACACTCAGTTTACCTGTTGGTACATGGATGCAGTGGCTCGTAGACTTAAACTAAGTATTAATTATCTTTATACACACCTGGTTATTTCCTCAATTAAGAATCAAAATGCAAATGCGTTGTCACCCCTGAGGGCTAAAATGGAATGCCTCGTTTCCAGTATAAAGGGTCTCCGGTTCTCAACACTGATGTTATGAAATCCAACATTGAGCTACTATTTTACGCAGGTATTCTACCCTACCCCGGTCGAGCCGACCCGTTCATGCTACAACTCTATCACGTATGCCAATATATATGTATATATTATATACGTATAAAAATTGGCTCGACCATGTAAAAAGACATTTTAATTATATTTTTATAATCTAGATAATAATATATATGTGAAACAAATAAAGTGATGCAAATTTTGAAGTATTGTTACAGGATTCTCCTACGATTTACTATTTGATAGCAGAATGACTAGGGAGTTTATTTATGAGATATCTCCCTAACACATCCGCGTTAGGGACCGAGGTGTAAGCGCAGAGCGGTAAAAGCGCCCATTGTAAACACTTTCTCCCGCCTCCTGGAGATATCATCGAATGATTGGCGGTAGTGTTGTGAACGTGTCAACGTGCGAGTTATTAATGATTTCTCTTAATGACCGTTGCGTTGGCTGGTCCACGCGTGATGTTTTCACCTCGGTGTCCATCATTGTTATTAGACCTCTTACTGATTGGTTATGGCCGATGGTTTGTTTTCTGATTAGCGCTAAAAGAATCGACTGTTGATTGCTATTAAGCCGTGATGATGACAGGGATCTTAAGCCACCGTTAGTTTTTGTTATGTAGGTTTCTTTTTGTATGGAAATTTAAATTAATTAGAGATTAAAGATTCACAATTTTTACTTTATCTAAAACTGAATCATATAAGTATATATTTTTGAAATGACTTTGTCTAAATTAATGTCATAAAATGGTAAAGTTTTTTGTGTATAAGTTTGTTTCTAGGAGGAAATCTTTGAGACTGCTGATCCCATTCTGAATTGTTGTTACTGGTAGAATAGAATCCTATTATGTTCCCGTACGAGGTGTCTTTTTTGATACATATTAGTATAATATCAGTATATTTAGAAAATTGGAGTCGGAGAAAAGTGAGCTGATTTGTTGCTTTATCGGCGTCCGCTGCACAATAAAAATAAGAGTTGCGCTACAGTTATCTAAGGCACAGGCGCTGTTAATACCATTGGAAATAACTTTACTAATACCCGAATTTCATGCTAGCGAAGTCGTATAGGTCAGTTATAGATTTAAAAATAATAAGTATACTTTTGTAATATGTGTATGATAATAAATAGATTGAAGCTCTACAAAATTACATACCCACACGATCATGATGGTTGTCAATGTGTATCTTCTTCAATAACAGATTCATGACAAGCGTCTGCTTAATTATTTGTATCATTTTTAAATATTTTAAAACTTTATGCGAACCAGTAACATTTAATACAGAAAGTGGAAGCCACTGAGTACATCTAGGTCATCAAAATAATGTAAGAACAGAAGGTATAAATTGTAATAGTTTTCTAACGCACACAGATAATTCCTATCTACTGGCATACTTTGCGTCTACGCAAAGGCATTTTAATCGTTACTGAGACAGCGATTAGGTAAGGTCAAGTGCGATTGGTTTAAGTCTATACCTTTGTATTTATTCATACCGTATTACTCTGGTTTATGGTAATAATAATTTATAACCTTGCTTTACTTGACCGTTTGTAATCACCTCAACCCGTTGTGATGGTAATGATGATGTACTTTTGTTGAAAATGACGAAATTTAATAGTAGCTATTTGAACTTACCTACTGCGGTGTACGTTAGTAAATGCCTCATGCAGAAAAGCCTGGGCGAAGTGGTAAAGATATATTAGAAAAAAATGTGTATTTTGTGATATAGCTTTTTAACTTTTCTAATTAGCTTCAGTTGAAACTTGAACTCAAGACCTAATTCATCGTTCGCCGTCTACGTAAGGATGTGCCCATTAAGACAGCTTTTATCTAATGAACGACAGCCTCGTCATGGTCAGCCCTAACAGAACATAAAAAGTCCACAGCTGAACACAGCCTGCAACTTCAATTACGATCCTTTGGGCTACGTCAGTCACTCTGGTAGCTTCGTTACGGATTCTCTTAGGTGCGAGTGGAAAAGCTCTGAGCATAACAGTAACCGTCTTTATTACCGAATGCCTACGCCTAAATATTATTTGGTTTATAAATGTGATCGAGTTTTAGTTTTAACGCTAGATTGTAATTTGGCAGACATAAAATACATGTATTAAAGAACATTTTTAGACGTGGTAGAGCCATGCTACAGCTATATTAGTAGTATAGGTGTAGCACGAATGGTTCGGATCAGCCGGGGCAGGACCACGCTCTCTGTGTTTCGTATGGTGAGTGTAGAGAACCGGAGACCCTTTTTACTGGAAACGGGGCATTCCATCTTAGTCCTCACGGGTGGCAACGCATCTGCATTTCGATTCGTAATCGAGGATAGATGTAGATGCCTATGGGCCACAGCATCCACTGACCATCAGGTGGACTGTGTGCTCGTTTGTCATCCTTATACTATAAAAAACACTTCATACTTATATCGTCTCTTTGGGCATATGAATGTAAATGAACCAGGTGATACGACTCTTTTACTGTCTGGGATTCTGTCTAGGTAGGTACCACTTTCTTACCTGCTTCTACCGCCCAATAACAGTTCAAGCACAGCTCACTTCCGGTCTGAGGGATAAAGGGTGCCAGTATAGTTACATGCTGTGAGGCATTCCATCTCTGTTCGCAGATGTGACAACGCATTTGTAGAGGTATTTGTTATAATTTGGCTGCAGGTGTCCATGGAATGCGGTGGTCACTCACTATCAGGTGGACTGTAAGTTCTTTTGTTAAAGTTAAAGTTACAGCCTATATATGTCCCACTACTGGGCTCGAGCCTCCTATTTATAGAAGAGGGGCAAGCGAGCACGCGGCTCACCTGATGGTGACTAACGCCGCCCATGAACAAACGCAACACCAGGGGAATTGCAGATGCGTTGCCGGCCTTGTAGAATAGAGTAAGCTCTATTCATATATATGTTTATTTTAAGTCCGCTAGCTCAGAAAAAACAGCAAACAGGTTAAGGTCTGGACCGATACGACTTAGGGACCTCTTGAAGGTCCGTCCCTAAGTCGTATCGGTCCGGGAAATGTCGCCGATGGTAAACAATTTCACAGAGAAGTTGTAAGAGAGAGAGAAAACTTCTAGTAAAACGTACTGTGGTGGACCACCATTTCTGAGAGGGTTTTAGAGCAAGGAAGTATTCGCCGCGCTGCCATGACAGTTAACAAATTTCACATATCTTCGAAATATTTTTTTTCTTATTTCTCAGACATGCAGTTTAACTCACATGGTGAAACAGCACTTGAAATTTAAATTAATAATGTCATTGGTGCCGGCGGGAATCGAACCCGGGTTGCTCGCGTACTGTGAAATTTACAGCGAGCGCAAAGCATCTGAGCTACCACTTCATTTATAACTTTAGTTTTATAAAAACGTTGGAACAGCAGAGTCCATTGAACAACAAGAAAGATGACGCGTCTCTAAGGATTGATACCTGGTAATGATGATATTTTATTTATTTCTGGTATTATACATGTCGATGAATTGATTTGCATTTTATTTAAATTTTCAATTAGAACATTATAAATTTGCATATGTATCAATTTTTTTAATTTAACAACCCAATGGAGTTACATCATGATGTGTACGTCATTTTTTCAATCCTATTCCTTTTTTGTTTCGTGTTTTACCCTTTAAAAAGATATTATAACGATTTTTTTTATATTTTACGTCTGTAAATATCGAATGAGCGTTATTTACATAAACCACAACATTATTATCATTGACAGCCTCTTCAGTTTAGTGGTCGTAAACGCAACTGGTGATCGTGAGGTCCCTAATTCGAGGTCTGAGATCCAAAAAATCAGTTATTGAGTTTTATTTATCAAGAAATTTTCAGTAGAAACCCAGAGTCAGCAAGTGGGCGGTATTTTACACCACCAACCTCTGAAAGCACGTGAAGCTGTTGTTGTTGGTCCTGGGCCTGATCTCTCTTCGTTTGTGGGAGGATTGCCGTCCCATTAGATTATTAAGGAATGGATTGTGTACCTTTGCTTGCGCATATATGCAGGCACTACAACCCTGTCATACGCAGATAGCAAGCCTAGGTTGAGACTGGCCGCCGTGACTGAAACTGAACAAGTCTGAAGGAAATTATTTTATATAACATTATTGAAATTTATAGTTTACTTTTATTTCTCACTTGGAGCTGCTTTTAGTCTGATAATAACATTGATGTAAACATCTGCCTCTGTTTCGATGAATTAGCTATAAGTAAAAAAATCGGTGCACAAATGGTTACATATTTTGGCTTGCAACAACATGTCATATTTTGTTTGTCATAAGTCATAAGCGATACGAATTCCAAAAAAGGAATGCGGTTGTTTAGGACTTCGTGACTGGATAATAACTTATCTACGTGTCGGAGCGAACTATATAAATTGTTCGGAGCATGGAAAATTGTTTTCTGTACAATACGGCCGACGTATCTTGGCGAGTCTGAATATAGGCTCTGCGAAGTTTAGCGCATGAACACTCGTGAAGAAAACTGTTATTGTCATTTTTTTATATATACCAATGTACAAATAAAATTTCCCTAATACAGTGACCAAAAATATCAAAACACTTTGGAGACATTATAAATTAAAGATTCAATTTTGATACCTCACCTTTCGATAGGGGCAGATTTTATCACAAACACATACAATATTATTTACATTTAATACTTTTTATTTATTTACACTTATTATTATTTAATCACTGTCGCTGAGGGGGGAAATTCCTAACATAAAGTCGTCGGCCCCTTGTGTACCATGTGAGGTACTTGGCATAGGTTCATCTTCGTAATCGTCGCTCTCACTTTCAGACTCACTTTCTGAATCTGAAGCTGTATTAATGATGAATAATTGATCCGTCATTTCGTCAATAATATGGTCGCTCTTCCTATAGTCATGTTCGACCTCTTGCACTTTTCTGCATAAAGCACTCCATTCATTCTGACCCATTAAATTTACTTTTTCTTGTATGAGCTCCATTGTCCGGGTTACGTTCCAGTCGACGTTTTTAGCGGCTACGTGCCCTTTAATGGCAGCCCACACCATCTCGATGGGGTTTAAATCGGGATGATATGGGGGTAAACGAAGGACATCGTGGTTGTTTTGTTTAAACATTTCATCTATTACGTATTTTTTATTCACGTCTTTGTTTTTTTTTATTAGATCGTAAAGTTGTGGTTTACGCATGTCCTTTTCATATGGTATACCCTTTTCTAATAACCACGATTCCATTTTTGCCTTCTTGTCATTAGATGTAGGGGCAGGATCCATTAATTTGTTGTGGTACGGAGCATTATCGATAACCACCACCGAGTTAGGGCTCAAATTTGGAATCAGTTGGGTCCGTAACCATTTCTCATAATTTTTGAAATTCATGTCATCATGATAGTCTCCGGTTTTGCTGCCAGATTTGAACATTAGTAGCGCGTTCGGAACAAACCCTGCTTCTGACCCAGCGTGTACCATCACTATCCGCTGACCTTTTGATATCGGGCGCTTTAGTCCTTGAGCGGAACCATCTGACCACGCCTTACCTTTTGTATGTGATGAGTGGGCATACGACTCGTCAGTGAATACAATTGGTCGCCCTTCGTCCCTGTATTTTTTCATTGCCTTCAAGTACAAGATCCTTTTCAGGCGAATGTCGGTCTTCTCTATAAGAACCATTCTATTGGTTTCGGTCTTTCGCCACTTGAAACCCAAGTTTTTGATAATTGTCTTTAAGCTCGTTTTACCACCTTGAAAATTTATATCCCGTTTGAGTTTCGCTAGTAATTTGTTTATCGTCGGCATTTCTTTTTCAGTTTTGTGGAAGTTGTGTATGCATCTTTTTACTACTCCCTGGTCAAAATTATCCATATCAGTAATAGGTTTTGATCTAGACCTTTTTTTACCAGGCGTGCGGAATACTGAAAGTAAGCCCGAAATATTGCCTTCAGTTGCGATCCGCTGTACTGTGCGTTGGGACACACCAGTTGCGTTAGCAACTCTTAAATAAACTTTATCGACATCTTTTACGCCTTCTTCTTTTTCTTTTTTCATATATTGCGTTAAATCGTAAATAATTTTTCTCGCCTGGCGATTTAACACACTGTTATGTTTTGGTGGCATGTTTGGCGAATAATATAAGTGCTAACTGACACTTGCAAATAAAACAAATAAAACAAACAAAACAAACTTAACACTATTAATAAAAACAAACAACAATAACAACGAAAACTTTTGTAACCGACTGTGCTCAAGACAGAGATAGCGACACGAACACGACACCAATGCTAACGTGTGACTGAGAAATATTACCGTGTACCGAGCATTGCCGAATAAGCACGAAGCTTTACGAAGTAACCAGAAAGGGATGTCCAACACGCGTGCCTGAGGGTGTTGTTTAATCGATTTTTATTCAAATCGATTAAAATTAAGACATAAAAATATATTTATTTGCAATTTATAAGGAGGTTCTAAATTTTCTCAAATAGTCGTTACTCAAGAAGACGTTAATAGATAATTGATATTTAAGTACATTATGTCTTTCAGCTGAGAAAATAATATGTTTTTAGTTTTTTTTTTTATTTAAGTCGAAATCTTGTTTATTATCAACAAAATTCACTATATTTGTAAATCTATTTCGTTTAATATCTTATATAAACAAAAATCAATAACTTCTAAATAAAACTAATCGATTGCGATATTTTATGACTAAAGGGTCGATTGTGTTTACTTATGGTCAATCTCTAGCCTAGACCACCGCCCCCCGTACGTCGCCTCATGCCACCATTTTGTTCCTTAAAAAAGCTATTGCGCAACCTTCTGCGCGAAGGTCGGACTCGCCAAGATACGTCGGCCGTATTATAATTACTGTGGTAAACGTTGTTTCGGAAACGTAATGCTTATATGCGTACTTATGAACCTCATTAACTCTTCAAACTCTTTAACAACAATGAATTTGGTAGCGACAATTTGAAGTCAGAATTTACCACGATATATTTTATATATGTTTATATATATGTGGTAGAGCCACGCTGCTGCTATATTATGGTTGGAGCACGAATGAGCCGGTTTTCATATTTTACAACTGACTTGAATATAATGATTATACTGCCATCTGTCGGAAGTCATGAGATCTTTCTTGGTTTTTACGTAGTCGCCTTTTACGACATCCAGGCGTTATTTGAGGTGATGGACTCTTTTACACTGTGAACATATGACAAAGAAAAAGCTACATATCATCATATCTAATACGATATTGATATTAAATCGTACAGAGTCGCGCAAGTAATCACGGAAAGTGCTCCGCAAACTAGGCACAGTTCTCAGAACTATGTGAAGGTCTTGATCCATTTGAATTTTATTCGCTATCTTCAAGCGATTCCATGCCTCGTTGAAATACATCCATCCACAATGAGTTAATCGAGGCGATCAGCCTTGGTACGGTCACGATCTTTTATCGATCTATTTTGATAGTTTGATTCATTTTTAACATAACTTAGCGACAACTGACCAATATCAAAAGAATATTATATCTAACAGCATTATTAATGAAATTAAAATTAATTAGTAGGTAAGTCATAAAGATATTTGTTAATAGAATCAGGCGTTACTTTGCGGAAATCCATTATAATAAAAAATAAAAATACAAATTTCTTTGCAACCTTCCGCTAAATAAATACAATGATGTATTTATTTAGCGGAAGGTTTAGCGTCTTACCTGGATTGAAGAGCATCTCCCGCCCTCCCTCAATTGCATGCACTAACTCCGTCACCACTAGTCTCAGCACCACTACTCCCAACACCACTATTCCAGGTAAGACACACCATCGACGATAATACGACACGTGTTTCGCCTCTACACGAGGCATCTTCAGGTAATGTAGACTCTACGGCGGCTGACCGCTAAGTTTTTAAGTATCTTAAGTATCTTAGCGGTCAGCCTAGATAAGATATAATTGTTGCTATTCTAAATAATCCTCTCCAGTTGTTAACAGTAGTAGAAAAGCAAATCTTGTGAAAGCAGTATAACTGAAAAACTGTCCTCGAAATTTACAAACTGTCACATTCGAAGTCCCTAACCTATATTCCACATGGTATTTTGAAAAAAATAAGCTGCATATTCAATTAGTTTTCATAAACGGCTCGACCGATTCTGATAAAAGAAATTGTGTTTTTGAATGGGTTCCTAGATTTAGATTTACATTCGAACCCGGTATGTGGCGCTATAGTCGGGATCCATAAATCACGCGGGCAAGGTAACCTGTTGTTTATTTAGTTCAGGTTTTGAGTTAAATTCCTTGTTACTTACTTACTTATCTTCACGCACAATCCCTACCGGGGTAGCCAGAGAGAACAGATCGCCAAGTGTCACGATCCTTACATACCTCTTTCGCTTCTTTCAGGTTCATTAACTTCTTCATACATGCACGTCTAGGTATCCGAGTACTCTTGACCCTCCCCTCTTCGAGCAATTTGCTCACATGGTCTTCGAAAGTTAGTCTCGGTCTACCTCGACACCTTTTAATATTTACTTTCGCTCTATATATTTTCTTCACCATTCGGTCTTCACTCATTCGTTCAACGTGCGTACGCCCCTATCAATTTTTGTGATAAGGTCATCTTTCAATCCTGCCATATTGCGAATCTCCGTTTCGCTTTCGGTCGGCTATGGTAACGCCACACATTTTACGAAGAGATCGCATCTCCACTGCATTCAACTTGCTTTTATGCTTCGTCTGGCATACCCAGGTTTCGCTGCCATATAACAAAGTCGGTACCAACACTGCGTTATGTATTGCAAGGCGTGCACTCTTCACCACGCCTTGCCTTTTGCATTCAGGACACCATTGATTTTGTTTCCGGCAGCGACACGCCTATCCACATCTAAATCACATCTTCCGTCCCGGCTGAAAGCACTCCCCAAGTATACAATTTCATTTAACTGTTCTAGACATTCCTTTAAATTCCTTGTAATAAGGAAAAGGATGGAAACAGCTTTTACTTTAATATTATCTATTTTAGTGGAATTGACGGTGGTTTTATAAGCGTTTCCTTTATGTGCATGACTTTCACTTGACTGGGTTGACTTAAAAATAGGTAAAAAGGAACTGTTTATTTCTTTTGGCATATGTTATTAATTTATTGAAACATGTAGAATTGGTTTTTATATATTTTTGAATCAGACTAGGCAGGCGGTAGTCTCAATATACGTAATAGTTGGCCTTTTATCGGAGGCCATAAATATCTTAATATTTCAAAATAAAGGCCGTATGATATTATATATAGTCGTCTCTTTCGACAACTACGTGATGATATGGGGTGATCGAAACTCTTACATCGCCACCGCAGAGTCTGCCGAATTAGTTTAACCGATAATCATTTCTTGTACCATTGTAGCGGTGCCGTTGTGTAACTGGTGATAATCGTGATTGGCTTAGTTTTGATGTTTAACGCTTTATTTCACTGTATTAATGCACCAATATCGATTAATGGATTGATATCATATTTTTTCTTACGTTTTATTACAATTAAAAAAAACTCAGTTGCGAATTAATACTATCCTTTGACAATGATTTCCACCAGAGTTCTACAACCGTACTGGAGCCTTCGATCAATTATATTAACTTTGAAAAATTATATGGTAAAGTTGAGGATTAATGTTAAGTAGGGTCCATGCTTTCGGCCTTTTAGTGGAGTTGTCAACTTTAAGATACAATAAAAAAATAATAGCCATTATCTTGACCTAGTGCTGTTAATGTTAATTTGTAGCTTATGTAATGTAGTTTTAATTTTTATAACTCATTGATGCTACAAAAGAAATCTATTTTTTAAAATAATTTTTGATGTGAAAAATAGGCAAAACGCTAGTTTTCGACCCCAAATTTTAGATTTCGGCCCACAAGAATTTTAGTTTTCGGCCACTGTATTAGAAGAGATAGTACAAACTTAAAAGTGTTTTTGTAAAATCAGAAAATGGCAATACGGTTTGGGAAATCGGTGTATTTAGTTTTTTCAATCGGTGCTTGCGTTATTTTAACCGTGACGTTATTTTTTTCATTTTGGGGTGGTTTTGATATAAAATAATAACGATGATTAAACATTTTTCTTTGAATCATAATCTAATAATGAAGTCTTTGAAATATAGCAATCAAATCTTCTTATTTACGAGTATTTTGTACTTCCTCGTAAGTATTTTAGTTCAACAAAATCTGTTACCATCTCTAGCCATCAGTAAATCTCAAATCCATTTGGTGCAAAAGTCACATCCAATATAATGATTTTACGGATTTTATCGCGTTTAATTTTAATTGATTTTTTCACATCACATTCAATATTTTTTTCCAGATCTTCTTCTATATGGTTTGTTAAAATATTATGACACAAAGCGCAATTTACTCTTACGCTTTTCTCCTTTATAGATTTCTTAGATTTAGCTATTTTTCGTATTTGAACTTTATTTAGCACTCTTTAATTTTTCTTTTTCTATGTTTTTCTTTTTCAAAATATTTTAGTCCTTACTTCTCTATTTTAACTTTCACTTATCTTCATAAAATTTTCGCCTCACCACAGATGAAATTGCTGCAAAAGAAGGTGTACGTGTACTGTAAGCAGTAATTTTTTTTACGGGTTACGGTTTAATTAAATGTTTTTTCTATTGCATCTCTATATTCTTTATTTAATAGTACTGAAACCAATGTTCCACTGTTACAATGTTCGTAGAGGGGTACTAGTCTGTTTAGTTGGAAAATCTACCCACTCATTTTCTATAGTTTCAGAGATCTTGTTTGCTGTCGTCGGTGTTTGTAGTGGTATCATCATAGTCATTTGAGTCGTTATTGTTTCATTACTGAAATCTATTATCATTTCAGGAATTGTCAGTACTGTTGTCTTTGGTAGGCTTATTTGAGTTTGGATTACAAAAACATCATATAACGATACTTAGGAACCAATATCCAAATAACTTCCTGACAAATGCAATGTCGAAATTTTGCTATCGATTAACGATTCTGATGCATCGTTAGATCACGAGTACATCGGTAGATGAATAAATAGTTACCACAACATTGTGAGTTAGAATATTTTTATCTTGATCTGTGTTGCACAGACTTTCTGGAGACTTAAATGGACTTAGCGGTCTTATGATTTTGGAGAATTTCCAAGTCTTCGTTAGCCTGTATGTGTGGAACAAAATTGATCTGAGAAGACTTTCGTTTCAATTTCCTTATCTCATTCACTATAATAGCAACTTTTATGTTTTTTTCTGCCAAAGTTGATTTAAAATGTTCCTAAACTTTTCTAGTGCAAACTAGGTCTGCATTAATTATTTCTTTGGAAATATTTATTCTTTCTTTCAATTATCACCGATTAGTCTTTCCAGGGTTTGCTGGACTCAATTTGAGTAACCCACTGCATTAAGATCTATTTAATAAAGTCCGCATTTTCTGAAGCCATTTATTTATTATATTTCTTTGGTGGAGCCATCTGAATAAAAAAATTCTTGATGAATCTTCTTCCTAAAACGCTATGTGAATAAAATATTTGATGAAATGGCCGTAAATGTAAACTACGACAGCATTCTATTTTCCGCCGCCGTATTCTTTCATACAATTTTAAGTTGGCCGAAAACTAAATAAATATTTTAGAGTCAATCCGGTTTTCGGCCACGACCGAAATGGGTATTTTTTTGAAATTGCAGTAATTAGTGGCCGAAAACTGAAAGTTAGTGTCTACGCATGCTACGATTCAATATAAGTAAGAAAGATGAATTATAGTACGTAACAAAATAAACGAATGAGAAAAAGTATTTAGGCTAAACTCACTTTTCCGCCGCATGGCCGACAACCAAATAATGGGACAATTTTATGTGTCACTTTTCGGCCACTTAATTTATTATCTTTATCAATAAAGTATTATAATAATCAGTGTCAAATAATTGTATTAGGTTATTTATACAGTGAAATATAAGCACAATATTAAGTGATTGCATTAAATACAGCACGAAACTTACTTTTGAATGGAACGATTTTTTTGCTCGATCTTACCCGTTTTGACAGCTTCTGTGCCGGCGTCGAACTAAACTATTTATTATAAATCGCGTGTTGTGTTTACCTGATTAATTAATGCTACCAGGAGATATAGTGCAACTATTTACAAATCCATTAAACTTTATTTCGTACTATAATATTTATTAAAATTGTTATTAAATCAAATTTACTTCATCACCTCGTGCTAAAGGCCGAAATCTAGACCCAGCCGGCTTACCGGCGCATCGACCCTACTATGTTAGACGATAACACGATTCCGAAGTTACCTCCAACAATAAAGCGCTGTTATTCATAAAATACTTTAAATTAGATCATGAAACTTTGCATACTAACTGAACTAACTATAAAGTATGGCTTATGTTTTTTATTTTTGAAGTGAAAACTTCTTTAGCATCGTTGTGATTTGAAAGTCTATGAAACCAAAAAAGTGACAATAAAAGGAGACATAAAAGGATAAATTCATAAGATTTAACGTGGGAGAAAATGAGATAGGAAGCATTATAGCTCAATGCTCGCGAGAAAAAAGTCGTAAGCGCCGCCGAAACAGCGTCGGTAACGCGTTTAGTTCAACAAGTTGCGCAGGTGTCGTATGCCTATGGAATAAACAAACAGTGAAGAACGGCCAAACCTCAACTTCGTAAAAGGTAAAATTGATATAAATCTCTTTGTAATTAGCGAGTATATAAGGTATCTCGAAAAGAGTATAAAAATTCAAAGGGAAATTAATCTACTCGTAATAATTTGTGGCTGTCCCGTCCAATGGTGTAAAGAAAGAGGCATAAATATGATAAACCTTATGAAATAAGTATCTAATGACGTATCTACTTACGAGTACAGTATTAGTGAGTACAAACATGTCGCTACATAGCATACGACGCGCGGGGAAGTAGTGGCGAAATTAGAATTTGAGCTGAGGTAGGATAGGCCTTTAAAATCTATCGAAATTCGAATCATATCCACTCTACTTTACGAACGGCAATAAAACTATTTATGACCTTGTCACTTCGCAGGATCACAGGCTCTAGGGCAAAGGGCAAAGTAATTGTTCAAAAAAATTTTTGTTAGTACGTAGTACGTAGTCTTTATTTTTTGTAAAATATCAGTGCCATACATAGGCTTCACTGCATTCATATGTTACACCCTATTTTTTACAGACGGTAATAAAGGTCATTCAGTATATAATTGTTGATTGATTATCGCTTACTTAAATTAAGTATATTAATAATTTCTATACCTGTCTCTTTCTATTGTAATTTAGTAAACAGAGTTCAAACAACTTTATGTATTACTTATATTGGCATCGACTTTCATGAGTAAGGCCGCGAATATTTACGTGTTATGGTAGTCTAGTTTAACTGAATGCGAAGGGTGTGTCTGCAGGTCTGCGCATGACGTTACAATGTGAGACGTACGAGTGTAAAACGCGCTAGACTTTAATTTCCGTAGGTTTCCCTTCTGCGCTCAGCAAAGTAAATTGCTGCCGCTTTGTCTGACGCTTGACAAGTTGTACTTGTACCCAATATGATATAAGGTTATGTTTACAGAAGTACGGTGGAAATAGTGTTTGCCTTTGTTATTTTTAAATAATTTTGAAAGTAAATACGATATATTAAATGTTTTTATGGTGTATTTTTAGTTGAATGTTGCTTATTGTTAATTTTGTTTCTATTATTTTTAACTGTTTCGAGAGAAATTTACGTAATGGGTAACGGCAACTGAAAACATATACATTTTATTTATTTTTAATAGTAAGTCTTACTTGCCTATTCCGCCGCCAATGCACGAACTGTTGTATTTTAATTTGAAGAGTACAGATGTGAGGCATTTCATTGAAGTCCTCTGCATCTGTGGTTGTCGATGGGCTTCAGTAGGCACATATTGTTAGGAGAATTGTTAACACATTGATCACACTTTTATTAAGAAAAAAAAATAGTTATAATTTATTTGTTAATAGAATCGTTCCGGCGCTTGATATCTTGAAATATCTTAGAACACTATTCGGTAATAATATTAAGTACTAGTCACTCGCCAGGGTTTCGCCTAGGTGAAATATTAATATTTATAAGCATATAAATTTTATAATAATATTTAGATTTAAGATCAAAGATCATTTATTTTATTTAATCAATTGATATTTTCAAGTACAATACAACCTAGGCGGGCATTGCTCTCCCATCTGTTTGTGCAGTTTCATCTTAATCAATTCAGTCGTTCCGAAGAAGAATACTCCGAACAGACTGACAGACAAACAAACATTTTGCAAGATTCATGTCTCAATGGCATGCAAATAACCCTCTGACCTCAATAAAGAGTAATTACTTCGATAATACGGACAGGTACTTCAATTTTATTTATAGGTATATGTAGTAACCGACGAGCATGTATGCGTAGGTATATTGGATGTGGAAAAGGCGAGAGAGGTATGTCAGGATCTTGCCAAATGGAAGTCTGTAGTCTCTGCTTAGCCTTCTGGGTGACAGGCGTGAGTGCTTATGTATATATAGTAGAGCCTACATTAGATTTCGAGTGTGAATAAAGACCATGTTCGCAAATTTGGATAGTTTCAATGTTATGTATTTTTAACCCGTGGCCAAGTTGTGGTAGCACAGATGGTTAGCGTTCGCTGTAAATTTCACAGTACGCGAACAACCCGGGTTCGATCCCCGCCGGCACCAATGAAATTGTTAATTGCAATTTTAAGCACCGCTCCGCGGTGAAGGAAAACATCGTAGGGAAATCTACATATCTGAGAAATAAAAAAAATATTTCGAAGACATGTGATGTTTAACGGATGTCTGTGTATCTGTCTGTCTGTCTGTGGCATCGTAGCTCCTGAACTGATGAACCGATTTTGATTTACTTTCATTTTAATTTAAAAATGATTTAATCGGGAGTGTTCTTAGTTATTATTCGAGAAAATCTTTTCAGCCGTTTGAACATCATCAACTCTTTTTGTTTCGGTGGTTTTTAAATTTTTTTAAGTATTAAGCGTTTATTAAACGCCCGTGAACCGCTAGTGTAGTGGAGCCTTATCACGTGAATTAAACGCGCTCACTTTAGAACAGGTCAGGTGCGTCCGACTGCGTAGATATTTGATGGTATTAATTTCTCTGGGGTTTCTAGACACAGATCGCCGGCGAAAGCACTAATGATAGACTGTAGCGACCTCACGGCTTAGGAAATCTGCTGGATAGAAAGCTGACTGATGCGCAGTTTCGTTCTTCATTAAAGCTATAAACATTTTATGTTTTGTGATGGTACTCCACCAATGATATTCTTTACAAATAAGTAAAGTTACAGCCAGTAATACGTCCCACTGCTGGGTTGGATATTCTTTAGATATTCGCTAAGCAGCAATGTGTTCAATCTCGTGTTCCGGTTTAAAGCGCAGAAATACAGCAGGATGTAAAGCATTATATACTTATTTTTGTTTTGTACTTATTCTTCATTCGCGACAATAGATATGCAGCTTTTATTGTTTAGACGTGGTGGAGCCACGCTACAGCTGTATTAATCGCAGCACAAGTGGGTCGGTTCGACCGGGGAAGGACCACACTCTCACGTAATACTAGCGTAAAATAACAGCTTAATACTGCTGTGTTTTGTATAGAGAATGTAAAGATCCGGAGGCTATTTTTACTGGTAACGAGGTTTTGCAACTTAGTTCTCGGAACTGACAACGCATCTGCATTTTGATTCGTATTCGAGGAGAAATGTAGTTGTCTATGGGCCTCAGCTTCCACTTACCTTACCTTGGATTGGTCAAATATGTTTCAATAAAACTTCCGGCACTCTTGATATTACAGAGGTAACTTGGCAACGATACTGTCTTAACTAGTTAGGAAAAGCACACAAATATATCTAAAATACTTTTTGTTGTTTAGTAGCAATGTTCACAAATTTCAATACACAAATAATTATAGATTTTGCACTTGTCAAACAAAAACAACGAAGCGTGTATGAAACAAATGACAACTTTGTGTCTATTTCGCAATTTCATCAGCCTCATTATTGTTTATGATGGCGCCCGACCGAGCGACTATACATATCTAAAGTAATTACCGTAATTAAACTAAATGCCGTTCGGATATGCAGCTAATTCGCACAACGACACGCGCTATTTGTCGCGAGGTCGCGTTCGGTCGGTTGATGCCCGACCACGGAGCAAATGCCCGACTTATATAATCTCAGATCACAGAAAGTTTTAACAATTTCTTACCATTAGTTTGTCATAGGAGACAAAAAAGACCTTATTATAGGAAAAAATAGTGCTACGATTATATATATATATATATATATATATATATATATATATATATATATATATATATACTAGCTTGCCAGGCAGACATTGTTCTGTCCTTTTTGACGACCCTTTGTCACGTCTTATTAAAAATCTTTAAATTCGCAAATATATATAATAGACCTAAGAAAAACAAGTGGTAAAATTAAAAAATTTGTGCAACAGACTTCAACTTCAATATAACAACATTGACAGAACCCTCGTACCACAGAAATCTTAATATGTAATGAGGTTAGATTTCTGTGCCTCGTACCGTGGTATCCTGAACACATCTTTCCACCGCTTTTGAGGGTACAGGCGTGATGTTATGTTGTGTGATTGCGTAAAAAATGTATAGATAAGCGACAGCAGCAATCGCGATTGATTTGCTGGCATTTATTGAAGAGTTCCGTCGTCTGTCTCCGAAACTTATCGTCAGATCTTAACAAAGTTTAAATCTGACTACACTATATGACGGTGTTACGCTCGAACATACATATATATATATATATATATATATGTGTATATATATATATATATATATATATATATATATATATATATATATATATCTATATATATATATATATTTTTTTAAATTTATTATCAAATAAAAATTTATAAAAATTTGCTATGCGGCACAGCGACAATCCATGCAGGTTTGTGTTGTGTGCAAAGACATTTAAGAAGTAATAGTCTCTTTGGTTGTGTGCCGTTCCGTCTACATTTATATACTACTATTTATTATAAAAATGGGGATAACAGCTAATTTTTGTATATGAATGTTACGCGAAATCTTCGTCCATTATGAACCGATTATGATGATCCTTTTTTTTAAAGTTAAATAATTTATACGTCAGAAGTGGTCCTGTTGGCCGTGTAGTGGCGTGGCGGTTCAGAATATCCACTACCCCATATCTTCCCGTGGGTGTCGTAAGAGGCGACATAGGGAGACAGGCAGGAGATGAGCAGCAGCATCTTACTCATAACAACTGTGATAAAATAAAAAAACTGCGGTTGCCAACCTGCTCGCCAAGCGTGGCAACTATGGCAAATATCCCCCCATGAATAACAACGCAAAAAACGGCCCCCAGTCCCCGGCGGCCCCGCTATTCCTGGCTACGGTGGCGACCATGGTAACGGCAGGGCAGGGGGTGCTAAGAATCTCCGGTGGAGGTTCGGTTGCCACCTACGACGACTCGACCTGGCAACATATAATGCACGCACCCTGAGGACTGACGAGAAGATACTGGAGCTGGAAGAAGAGGTAGACAAGTTGCGCTGGCATATTATTGGATTATCCGAGGTCCGAAGAGAGGGGGAGGACACGGCAATCCTTGAGTCCGGCAAATTGTTCTACCACCGGGAGGGCGACCATCTGTCCCAAGGAGGTGTCGGATTTATCGTCCACAAGTCTCTCGTCAACAACGTTGTAAAGATTGGGAGTGTGTCGACGAGGGTCGCGTACATGATACTCAGAATCACCAAACGGTATTCGATGAAGGTCATACAGGTTTACGCACCAACCTCGGCACATCCCGATGAGGAGGTGGAGGAAATGTATGAGGATATTTCCAGAGCCATGCATTCCTCCAAAACCCACTACACGGTGTTGATGGGAGACTTCAATGCAAAACTAGGCACAAGAGAAAGCGGTGAGCTGAAGGTAGGGAAATTTGGAGTAGGGCAACGGAACCGAAGGGGCCAGCAGCTGGCCGACTTTATGGAGAAAGAGGGACTCTTTATGATGAACTCTTCTCTTCCAGAAGCGGCCCCACAGGAAGTGGACCTGGTCGAGCCCCGACGGTTCGACAAAAAATGAGATTGACTTCATTATGACGACCAGACGCCAACTGTTCAGTGATGTCGCAGTGATCGCAAGGGTGAAAACTGGCAGCGATCACCGAATGGTTAGAGGCACACTGAACCTAAACGTTAAGTTGAAGAGGTCTCGTCTGATGAAGTCAACGCTCCGTCCCCCTCGTGCTCTAATCCAGAATCCCGAAACCTTTCAGCTCGAGTTACAAAACCGCTTTCAGTGCCTAGAGAATTGCAACGCAGTGGACGATATGAATGACAAGCTCATGGAAACTGTCCATGCGGTTGGAGCTAAGTTCTGCAAGACCCGCCGCAGAAGAACACAAAAACTCTCCGATCACACTCTTAATCTCATGGCTGTTAGACGGGAGATGAGGCTGCAATCGTCAACAGATTTGATAGCATACAGGCAACTGAACAGACCAGAAACCAGAGTGACCGACATAGCCCAACGGATTTGTAAGCTGAAGTGGCAATGGACCGGCCATATAGCTCGAAGAACCGATAACCGATGGGGAAGAAAGGTTCTTGAGTGGCAGCTTCGTACCGGTAAGCGTAGTGTAGGACGACCCCCCACTAGATGGAGTGACGACCTGGTAAGACATGCAGGAAGTCGATGGATGCAGGTGGCTCAGGACCGTGCTTTGTGGCATTACTTGGGGAGGCCTATGTTCAGCAGTGGACTTGTGAAGGGCTGTAATGATGATGATGATGATGATGAAGTAGTCCTGTAATATGGAGATAAAATTCCATTGCTTAGTGTGACAAAATAGAGCAAATTTTTTAATGGAACTGGAACTGGAATAGAAATGGAATTTCCGTAAAGTAAAAACCAATTTCTTCTTCACTTTGACTTCACTTGAATTTTTTTTAAATTCTTTTTAGGTGTAACAGTCGTCTTTTGCTTTTTATTAAAATTATGTTTATCACAGCCTTTATTTTTATATTGTCTTTAAAACCTATTATAAAAGTAAGACAATAAAAATATATAAATATCAGAATTGAGAAACTCATCCTTTTTTGGATCCGGTCAATAATAAATTATGAAATATTTAAACTCAACAGCTTAAAAACGCTATTGTTTTGCCTGACCTTTCAGTTTTTTATGTACATGCAGTATGTTAATTACAATTGTTTGAAAATATTACGTGATTACTGAGGTTTATGTTCCTTTACCCATTTAAAGTGCCAATTAACCTCACTTGCTTGTTAGTAATCTGTTAAATATCCTTATTAACGACATTTTACATTGTAACAATTTTAAACTCCTATTAGTGTCGTGTATTTAAAAAGTTATTTATAAAAATGTACACGAAAATTATTTTAATATTCCGCCGACTAGCCGACTTCTAAAAGGGAAGAGATTAACAATTCTATTGTATGCTTTTTGTATATGAATGTTACGCGAAATCTTCGTCCATTATGAACCGATTATGATGATCCTTTTTTTTAAGTTAAATAATTTATTCGTCAGACGTGGTCCTGTAATTTGGAGATAAAATTCCATTGCTTAGTGTGACAAAGTGGGGCAATTTTTTAATGGAACTATGTATTTACAAAAACGTTTAGAATATATTCCTAAGTCCGTAAAGTAAAAAACAATTTCTTCTTCACTTTGACTTCACTTAAAAATTTTTTAAATTCTTTTTATGTGTTTAAAGTCACCTTTTGCTTTTTATTAAAATTATGTTAATCACAGCTCTTATTTTTATATTGTCTCTATAACCTATTTTAAAAATAATACAATAAAAATATTAAAAGATTTTGGTTGGATTTTAATAAGGACTACGAGGCTTATATTCAAATATAAGGGTCATATTTAAATATTAAATATAAGGTGATCCGTGAAAATTTAGCTTTATGTATAGAGAATTGAAGATAATGTTTTTAAGATAGAAATATTTCATTAGTCGAAGTAAGTCGTTTTTGTTTTGAGGGGTGGCAAATTTGGCTCTTGCGGCTCCGGGTGGCAATTACCTTCGCTTTGCCACTAATACGAGGATTAAGTATATACTTTTCTAGTTTTTCGATTTGGTGCGAATGGCGCTTACTAAAAATTGATCAACATTGTACGAGTGAGTATGTAAACGAAAAATAAAACTGTATTTTCGGGTTATACGGATATATTTGTTACCGTTCCCGTCATATGAAAAATATACCTATATATTAAGTCACTACATAAAGATTAAACACCTGCCATTAAATTCTTAAAAATAAATAAGATTTCACTATTTTAAGTCCTTTAATATATATTATTTATGTTCCATCGCTTACTTCTGAAACTTAATCCTGTCTGAGTAAGGACTCATTTTACACGACAAAAATTGAAATGAAGGCAGAAGCTGGCTTTACAGAGATAGTCTGATTGGAAAAAGATCGAATGACGAAGGAATTCAAAAGAGAAATAAAATAAATTTTAATTATGGCAAGTTCTTTAACTCTTATAAAATTCGAGTGAAGAGGAAAGTGACAGTAGCATTGGTGATATAATTGCCGGTTACGTACTCGATTATTTGCCATGACTTGTACCTTCAGTTGTACAATGTCCGTGTATGTATCGGTATTAATTAAACGCTTCCATTCATAAAAATGTCAAGATCTCAATGTTCCGAGATCTTAGTCATTTTTCTTTGTTCAGTGATGAAATTGAAAGTAATCTATTGTTGTTTATGATCATTTCTTTTCTGGCTCTTTTTATCTCTGATATGAAAAATGTCATTAATTAAATTGCTGTTTTCTAATTCTGTCTATTAAAATATCCATCTATTAAAAATAATGATATACATTCTGTAATTATTAGGAACAAACACAATCTAGTAAAACCAGTTACTCGACTACAAAGAGTCAGAGTCCATCATGGGGCAATGCATACGCTTTCATAACAAAGTTCCAGTAAATAAGGGATCTATCCTATCAAAAAGCTTAAAAATTTTCGTAAATAAATTTTTTTGTAATATGTGGTATTACTTATTATCCTATACCTTTAAACGAGCAATTCTTGTATATATATATATAATCGGAATCTCGGAAACGGCTCCAACGATTTTCATAAAATTTAGTGCCCAGGGAGTTTCGGGGGCAATAAATCGATCTAGATAGGATTTATTTTTAGAAAATGTCCTTTTGTCCGTGTTTTCAGGCAATAAAAAACTGCTACAATATAAGAAGGTAAATTTTGACGTACAGCGTGACGATCGTAATAGCTCAGGTGAGATGTCGGTCGGGCGTGATATCGGAGTTCCGTGGTTCGCGTCCCGTCTTGGGTCCGGCTTTTTCTTCCTTTTTTTTCAAATTCTCTTCTTTTGTGAGAAAATCTATTATTTCGAGCCCTTTTTTTAGTAATTTTTAAAATTTTAATTAAACTAATTGCACTCATGATTTTTTTTTATTCAAATAACCAGTTCAGTTTTTTTCTATTATGTCAATAAGATCAAAAAATATTATTCATGTAGTTTGTATCTAAATGTAACTTAAAAAAAAAACCGAGCAAAGCTCGGTCATCCGGGTACTAGTACTAAAGAGTGTATGATTGATATCTCAGCTCAACTTAGTCCTCACGGGTGGCAACGCAAATGCATTTTGATTCGGAATCGAGTACGTGTAGATGTCTGTAGGCCACAGCAACCACCATAGATGACTATAATACACAATGCTATGTGTGTATTATAGTATTCTATGGCAACCACTTACCATCAGGTGGAGTGTGAGCTCGTTCGTCATCATTATCCTATAAAAAATGGTGCATAATATCTGACACGGCGACGGTCAATACTCAATATGCTTGACAAGTGCGGTGAATATTTTGAATCCTCGACTTGGGGGAGGCGCAAGGCCCATAGCAGAGCCGTGGTAGCTCAGATGGTTAACGCTCGCAGTAAATATAACAGAACGCGAGTAACCCGGGTTCGTTCCCCGCCGACACCAATGAAATTGTTAATTGCAATTTTAAGTGCTGATTTACCACGTGCTCGGCGGTGAAGGAAAACATCGTGAGGAAACCTGCATGTCTGAGGAATAAGAGAAAAAAATATTTCGAAGACATGTGAAGTTCGCCAACACGCATTGGGGCAGCGCGGCGGACACTTCCTTGCCCTAAAACCCTCTCAGAAATGAGGGGAGGCCTGTGCCCAGAAGTGGGACGTATATAGGCTGTAACTTTAACTTTAACAAGGCCCATATCCAGCAGTGTATTAGAATCAATAAGACCTGCATTAATATTGAGTTGAAACCACATCAGTCATATGAAGTGTAAGATGCTATCTTGTTAGATATATGGTATGACGCTCTGTGACGTCTGTCCGGAAGTTGTTTGATTATTTGGACGACTTATGTTCAAAAGTGGATAACTTAAGGTTGATATTAATTATAAAACTAACAATTAATAAATCATAAGAAATCAAACACAAGTATATGTAACAATTGCATATTTTATCCGAGAATAAAAAGTAATCTAGAGTATATTTCATTGGATGTAATGGAGAATTAAAATAAACCGAAAAAGGCGATCGCTTGTGCTGTGTAAGTGATGAAATATGCGACAAGAAATCACGCGGAAATGTCAGCGAGAAGTTTATTCAATGCCATGTTCCAATACAAACGTTGACTGTGTCCACTGAGTGAGGAATATCACAGATGTCATCGATTTAATATAAAACTGTACATGGGAAGAACCACCTATAACGTTGTTTATTATAAATAAAATAGGATTTAAATAATCGTATTTAGCGGTTTGTTAATCTTGGTGCCAGATGTTGCACATATGATCTGTCATATACCCTCATACACCATGGTATATCGCTATCTATCGAGGGCCTTGAGGTCTTTCTTGTTTATTCCATAGTCGATTTAACACCATCCATGGGTCAAAATAGTTAGATGGATTATTTTACGACGGCACAACATTAATCATTTACTTTTTACTAGCTGTGCCCGTATAGAATAATTTTTAGTAATTTATTATTATACTTTCATATTTAAATTGAATTTTGATCACAATTTCGTAGGTTTTAATTTTTTTTGCATGGAACCTTATTTTTTTTTCTAAAATAAAAGTAAAAGTTACTCGTTATAACGTCAGTTATTTGTCAATGAAAGGCCCGTTAAATTCGGTCCAGCCGTTTTGGAGATTAGCCGGAACAAACAGACGGATAGATAAAAATTAAAAAAAATATTTTTTGTGATAAGTATCGTATGTACTTTAATATGCATTTAGATAGAAGCTGTTATTTTGAGATGACGAACTGATACTTTGGTTTTATTTATTTTGAAACTTAGATTGTAATACTGTTCGTTAATTGAATACTCGTATGTGGGCATCTTTAAGAAAAGAGCGTATTCTTTTCTAAGAGATCGGCAACGTACCTGCTTTGCATTACTCCCTACATGTGAGTCGAACGTTCATTTGCCTACTTTTCTATGAAAATGAATATAATATAACATTCTATTCCATATCGTTAAACGTTAACCTACATTTTCTAAGTATGTCATGTGTTATTCTCTCAGATGAGACTAATAATTATATGGTTCGGTAGCAACTAGGCTCAGCATTTGTTTGCGCTACAAGTTCGCGGGTTAGAATCCCGCACAGGACAAGTGTTAGATTGATCGACAAATATTTTAACCGGGTCTGGATGTTTGTCCGTGTGCAATTTCTATGTGTAACACACCTCTGCGAAACGGGAGAAAACGAGTATCGACTGCGGTACCCCCGTAGTAGTGGAAATTGATCTATTTCTTCGCCTTTTATTTAAACAACTTTTTTTTTTTAATAAAAGGCGAAGAAATAGATCAATTTCCATATTTATATACTAGAGATATATAATTTATATACTAGGGATAATAGTATATATATATATATATATATATATATATATATATATATATATATATATATATATATATATATATATATATACTATTATCTCTAGAACACACCTGTATCCGAGGTTTCCTCTGATCGAATGGGATTTCAGAAGTCACATATGGTACGACTCATCCTAGTGATCAGGATTATCACGTGGCCTCTGGTGGTAACGTGGTATGTTTACACATTATCCATATACATAGATATATGTAGTACGCAGCACGTACTCATTATTTGGAATTATTTGCCGCCGTGATAAACTTACCTACATATTCATATTATAAGCGCGTGTGTGCATATTATAAGCAATGAGTACATCAGAGGCTCCTTTAAAGTTACGCCCATTGTAGACAAGATGGTCGAGAGTCGTATGCGCTGGTATGGGCGTGTAATGAGGCGGGATGAAAAACATCCGCTGAGGAAGGCCTTGGCAATTCCAGAGAAAAAGAAAGACAGAGGACGCCCATTAAGCACGTGGTGGACAACCGTAACCAAGGATCTGGAACGAGCTTGATACATAGACAACTCAAGATAGAATATCTTGGCGCATAAAAACGAGGAGAGCTGACCCCAAATAAAGGGATAAAGCAAGGAAGAAGAAGAAGAGATATTATAAGCGCGTGGTTGAAATCGTCCTTAATAACGTCTAAATAGTACCTATTTTTGATAGACCAGGCAGAGGTAGTTAAGGTTAGGGTGATTGATTTGATTTTCTACTTTTTTTGTGCCTTTATAGATAATATGCCAGCTCTAATGTTCTGTATGAGGTTCACGTTTAAGAATTTGTGACTAAAATCTCCTAAACCATCCTGGCGATAACTGGCCCGTGTCGCTGTGGCTTAATTTTAGTTTGCCCATCAGCTTTGCCTTACATCGTTAAACCACGGCACTCGAAGCTTTCATCATGTATGGTTTTGTACAAAATACCCTTCTCTACCGACCTGCGATAGTGCGCTTGATGTTTAAAACTGTGATCGCAGGTCCTTACTTTTTTGTACATCTCTTAAATGGTATGACATATATATTATAAATTATAATATTTATATCATATCCAGCTTCTATAATTCCTCATATTATTAAAGGCTTACGATTTTATTAATTTTCGTTTTATTGGTATGAAGGTACCAGTAAACATGTTTTTAACTAGAGAAAATCAGTTTATTCTTTAGATTTTATGTCTATTGGCTTTTGTTACCAATTGGTCGTTAATTTTGCTTATTTATAGATAGAGTACACAAGGAACACGTTTATTTGTTTGAAACGCATGTATTATTGAACACAGGAATTTACTGAATTGCTCAATGATTTACAATTTTACTCTTAGATAGTACTAGCTGCCCCCGCGACTTCGCCCGCGTAGAATTTACTATCTACGAATGAATTTTAAGGATAAAGCGATATCAATAGTAAAACCTAAGCTACTCCTTGTGACATTGGCTATCTGCTAGTGGTAATCTCGTCAAAATCGGTCCAGTCGTTTTGGAGATTAGCTAGATCAGACAGACAGACAGACAGACAAATATTTTAAAAATTGTATGTTTGTTATTAACGCCATATATACTTTCGTATGAATTACATACATAAACACTCACGCCTGACACCCAGAGGGGTAGGCAGAGACTACAGACTTCCATTTAGCACGATCCTGACATACCTCTCTCGCCTCTTCCACATCCATATACCTACGCATACATGCTCGTCGGTTGAGGGTACTCTTAATTTGGCCCATTTTTAGTATATCGCCAATTTGGTCGACAAACTTGTTTGTCGTATGAATTACTGAAAACAAAAACTGTTAATATGACATTAAAAAGAGACTTAAAATTTATTTATTTGTATAGATAATGAATTCAATAAAAATATGACATGCATAAAATAATTTTTGATTTCTGATTTGAAATTTCTGACGTTTTCTTGACAAACATTGTCAAGAAAACGTCAGAAATTTCAAAATTTTGTGACTTCATCAAATATTCTTCTTGTTTGCCTTCATCGGCCTGAAGTCTATTGCTGGAACAGGGCATAATCTGTCGCAGGGTGGACTTGTCGTAATCATCACCCTTGGGCAAACAAATTAACAATAATAATATCCTCCAGACCGAATTTCGGTCACGGCGGTCAGCCTCAACGGAGACTAGCCATCGACAGCACAGGATTGTAGTACCCAAGTGTATGCGCAAGCACAGGTGCACTCTTTATTCCATCACTCACATATTCCGATGGGACGGTAAACCGACACAACCGAAGAGAGATCAGGCGCAAGACCAACGGCTTTGCGTGCTTTCCGAAGCATGGGGGTGATACACCGCCAACTTCCTGACTCCGGGCACCTATTGAGAATTTCCTGACGGAAAAACTCAGTAATTCATTTTTTCGCCCAACCTGGGATTTGAACCTATGACCTCATGATCAGTAGTCGTGCCACTACAACCACTAGACCAACGAGGCAGTCACAATACTAGGTATATGTAGTAGTATATAGGCATTTTTGACGCTGTTGTGCCCGTCACCTGTCTGATCTGAGTCTCGTCGATATTTTACGTCTGATGTAAACGAGATGGTTATACCTCCACATATTTCAAGCCATTATATTTTTCTACCAATACTCCAGGCCGCCACGAATAGAGTCGAAATCCACGGGATGAAAAGAGGTGATGTATTCTTAATACTTTGTTTATGGTGATTCGTAAGTTGTAGTCCACAAATATATTATATTTGTGACAAAATATATTTGTGTGTTGTTGACAACATCAGATCGTTTTTATAAGTTCATACGTGGTAGAGTCGCGCTGCAGCTATATTATGGCTCGACCGGGGAAGGATCACGCTCTCACAGAATACCAGCATAAAATAGTAGATTAATACTGCTATGTTTCGTATGTTAAGTGTAGAGATCCGGAGACCCTTTTTTACTTGAAACGAGGCATTCCATCTTAGTCCCCAGGGGTGACAACGCATCTGCGTTTTGATTCTTAATCGAGGATAATTAATATAGATGTCTATGGACTACAGCATTCACTTACCATCAGGTGGACTGTGTGGTCGTTTGTCACCCTTATACTATAAATAAAGTTGTTAGAATCGATTCGAAGATCAAAATCCTTCCCATGAAATGCGGCGTATAAGGATTGTCCAACGCAGTAGATACCAGGCCGTCCCATAATGAACTGGCCTGATATAGTTCAACGCGCATGTCGCTACATGTTGTGTTGTATTAAATAGTACGTTTATCGTGCACTTAATATAAGAAACATGCATCAACATGAAATGCTTAGTCTTAGTTTAACAGGCATTTGAATAACGAGGGTCGCGTATTTTTTCAAAATGTCGAAAACTGAGTATCGAAGTGTCATAAAGTTTCTGTTTAAAGAAGGTTTATCCCCTGCCCAAATAAAAGAACGATTGGATGGCGTATATAAAGAGTCTACCCCCTCCTATAGCACAGTGAAAAATTGGGTGAAAGAGTTTCGCCGCGGGAGAGAAACCGTCGAAGACTTTGGCCACGACGGTCGACCTGTGGAAGTGCTCACTCCCGAAACGATTGCTCTTGCTCGAAGAGGAGGTTCTGAGTGACCGCCGTTTGAAGATTAGAGAAATTGCAGCAAGGCTTGGGCTCTCTAAGAGTACCATTCATCGCGCGATTCATGAACATCTTCACATGAAAAAAGTGAGTGCAAGATGGGTACCGAAACTTCTTTTAGCGGTACTGAGACAGGAAAGAGTGCGCTGCGCTTCGGAGTTTTTGGATCTTTGCGGCGAAAATCCAAAGACTGTGATCGAGCGGCTAGTGACTGGTGATGAAACTATGATCTTGTATTATGATCCACAAGGCAAGCGCGAGTCAATGTAATGGCGTTATAAGGGTGAAAAGCCCCCTAGAAAGGCAAAGGTGCAACAATCGACTAAAAAACTGATGTGCACAATATTTTGGGATTTTCAAGGCATTTTGATGGTGGATTTTAAAGAACGTAATACAGTCGTGAACGGCGAATATTATGCTTCTTTAATATATGAATTACGAGACAAGATAAAGGAAAAACGAAGAGGCAAGCTGTCTAAAGTTGTCCTGTTGCTCCATGACAACGCCCCTGTTCATACCGCTGGTGTTTCGAAGGATGCAGTTCGTCAATGCGGGTTCACAGAAGTTCAACATTCACCTTACAGTCCAGGAATGGCCCCGTCCGACTATTATTTATTTCCAAATTTAAAGCGGGACTTAAGAGGAAGAAAATTTTCAAGCGATGAAGAGTTGCAGGCGGCCGTCTTCAGTCATTTTGAGGATAAAAAATGTGATTATTTTTATAAAGGTTTAGAGATGTTGATTCACAGATGTCAGAAGTGTGTTAGTGTTCATGGTGATTATATTGAAAAATAAAATTGGTTTCGTTTCATTTCCTTCATTGGTTCATAGTTAGGCCAATTCATTATGGGACCGCCTACGTATATTAAGTAGATATTATAAATGGTTATAGTTCTTATTTAAATATGCGGCTTATTAATTGTCTAAGGCAGTACTTTGGAATTACAGACTACATGTGCGAGTGACGATACTTGCACATGTAGGTGAAGTAGATGAAGAAAGTAGAGGTCGAAATATTTTTCATAAATTCAGAAAATGCAATTATATTGAAATATGGAGATTTTGTATTACAGAATATTGATCTAATATCCTGCTTGCATAGATAATGTTAATGTCGGGGGTTAACATCGTTCGCTCGTCACCTTGTAACATGTTTTTATGTAATCGTGTCCGCATTTCTTACCATTTTCGAAATGTCTTTATATGGCACTAGTTTATGTTAAGCCTCCATCGCCCTTCGACTTATTGGGGCATTTAATTTGGACTTGTTTTGAAGTTTAGGAATGCTAGAGTTAAGTTTTTTGTAAGTTTTGAACACCGTTTCGTTTCCAACGAACTTACTTTCCAGTTTAGTTTATTTCGCAAGTTAAGAATTTAGACGAATACACTCAAGGACTTTTAATCCGGGTTAAGGCGCACTAGATTGTATTTACCTAGATCTACATCTATTACAAGTAGTCAATAAAGATATTAATGACTTATAATAAGAATCGTGAATTTAGTCAGTATAACCAGATACATGATAGTTGAATTTACTGCTAACTAGTACCCAGTGCTCCAATTCGACATTTATTTATTAAATATTTAAGTTTGTATATTAAGCAAGCTATATTTTACTTTCAACAATATTATACAACAACATTTATATGCAGAACGCAGATATGTTATATACAAAATATAAAATAAATGCTTTCCTGCCTTGATATGTACTCCATCTAGACTATTGAAAAAGGAACTAGAAATCACAAAAAATTCACTGGTTATGCCGTCAATAGCAACGTTGTAAAATTATTTGGCCTAGCCCGAATGTTTGAACATAGACTATTGTGTGTTGTAAAACTTCGGTTGTCGCCTCAGACTAATCGTGGCAACTATGGCAAATATCTCCTCTATGAATGGGGGTGGCCTACAGAGGTATCTAGATAGACGACGGACTGGAATGGATTCCGATTCCGGCCGAAAAACTTATTTCTACATTTTCATTATAAAGAACGCCTTTTATTTAATGGCACCACTTAATTGTACTTCACGGTTCAATTAAGTGGTGCCATTAAATAAAAAAGGTGTGAACGAGTTAGTGCGTAATGACAGGAAGTGAGGCATTTCATTAAAATATTTTCTACGGCATTTAGGAGATTTTTGAATTTTCTTATGCTTAGCGGTTAGCATGGGAACATCTATGCACTCCTAGTGAAAAGGGTTGTGCCATGATACGATCTCCGATAGACTTCATGCAAATAGCACACTTAATTTCTATTTAGACTTGATTCCTGTGAGCGGCTGACTACATTGTTATTCTATCTATTAAATGAAAATACTGTAAATTTCCATAATTGTAAATCATTTTTTAACGATTTTGTTTTTGATTTTGTTACGTAGGAGGAGCTGGACCTGACGGCAGTGAACAAGGCAGCCATGATGGAACTGCCAGCGGCGAAGAAATGGCAGATCTACTGCAGCCGCAGGCCGCCACCAGGCGCCCCTCCACTCGCGAGTGCGCCACAAGTCGAGGAGTATATCAAAGCTCTTAACGAGATTGCTGACGTAAGTGTTAAAGCTGCTGTTCTGATTTTTTAAGTTTAAAACATAATTTTTAAACCTACTGCAGAGTACACAAGTCTATTGATTGTGATGCTGCATCTAAAACAAATATTAAATGTAAATAATTGTTATCATACCGGTAATAATCGGACCAGTATTGGGCGTCCCCATGCTAAAGAGATTTTGTCGTACTATACATGGTTAAGTTTAAATAGTAGAGTCACGATGCAGATTATTATGGATTCAGCACTACTGCGTCTGTTCAACCGGGGAAGGAACCCGCTCGCGCACCTATACCACGTAAAAGAATGTCAAAACGAAATAGCAGCATAATGCTGCTGTATTACATATGAGCAGTGATGAGAACTGGAGTATAGTATACAGAGGGTATTTACTAGTAACTGGGCATTGCATCTGAGTCTTCATAGTTGACAAGGAATCTGCATTTGATTCATTATCGAGGATAGAAGAAATTTTCACGTAACAAGCACATTGGGTAAACTGTGTGCGCTCGTTTAATAAGTATCTTTACTTCTATAAAAAATAATTTGCGATAAACGTACCAATTATCGCGTATATAATCGCGTCAATATTATTCTAATTTCACTTTTTTTACAGTCCATCTGATGGTAAGTGGATGCTGTGGTCCATAGACCTCAACATCTATCCTCTATTAAGTATCAAAATGCAGATACGTGGTTCACCCCTGAGGATCAAAATAGAATGCATAGTTGTACTACTAGATAGCGTTGTCACATTATTAGGATAGGAAAGGAAGGAGGAAGAGGGCGATAATTTTGCTTAGAATGCAATAACATGGCGTATGAATACAACATAGAAGTGATTCTAAGGCGCTGTTTTAATAATGTAACAATATTTTGTTAATAAAGAATGGCACCCGATAGTAATAATCTATTGTCAATTTTTTTGTTCCAGGCCTTTTCTTCCGCCGAAGGAGTCCCTCCAGCTGAGGCGTGTGCACTGGTTGATGGATTAAAAACGGCTCTGCGAACAAGAGCCCACAGCTTTGTACTTCGTTTCATCCAACAGGGCGGTCTCACGTCCTTACTGGAGGCTCTGCAAAGAGCCCCAAGGGATGATGCTGTCACCAGGCACAATCTCATCGCCGGCATAAAGGCTCTGATGAACAACTCCGTAAGTAGTGTATTTACTTCGCATTTAATATTTGAGGCAGAATCTTTTGTTCACTCTTTTTTTATATTTCACTGTGATATTCGTTGAAGGTTTTATTTACACCAACCTTTAAAATATTTGCATAAGTAAATATTATGCTGAGGTTATTAATTGAATTTATCGTTACCGTTAGCGCCCATCAAAGCCTAAACTATACTAAACATAGGTCTCCTCTATACATATTTACATGGTAGAGCCATGCTGGAGCTATATTGTGGTTCCAGCAAGAATGGGTCGGCTCGGCCGGGCTCGGGCCGGTAGGATCACGCCCTCACTGAATACCAGCGTAAAATAGCAGCTTAATAGTGCTGTGTTTCGTATGGTGAGTGTAGAGGCTCTTTTTACTTGAAACGAGGCATTCGGTCTCAGTCCTCAGGGGTGACAAAGCATCTGCTTTTTGATTCTTAATTGAGGATACATGTAGATGTCTATGGGCTACAGCATCCACTTAACATCAGGTCGGCTGTGTGCTCGTTTGTCACCCTTATTCTTTAAAAAACAAACAAATATATTGCCTAAGTTTTGGCGGGTTGGCAGCAATAGTTTTAATTTTTTTTATTTTTATATATTTATTATATATTTTTTTATTATATATTATATATTTTATTTTTAAGTTGTTATTAGAAACGGTGCTGCCCACCAGCTGGTTTGTTTCCCTCTGTCGCCATCCACGGAATGATATGGGATATTGGGTATTCGTACGCTGCCACTGCACAGTGCTCTCAATTTATTACTTTTCACATGGTAAATCTCAATTGGTTAATCGGTAAAGGTAGATGGACATTGTGCGTTAAGTTTGTAAATGATGGATATATTATATTGATAATGTCTGTCAAATGGAATTTCGGTTACGGCGGCCAGTCTTAACGGAGACTAGCCATGTGCGCAGGACAACATTATAGCGCATGAGTGTGCGCGCAAGCACAAGTGCACTCTCTATTCCCTCACTCTCAAAATCCGATGGGACGATGATCCACTAAGAACGGAGAGATCAGGCGCAAGACTAATTACTGAATTTACGTGCTTTCCGAGGCGATGGGCTGAAACACCGCCAACTTCCTAACTCCAGGCTCCTACTGAGAATTTCTTGAAAAACCCAATGACTGATTTTGGCCCATCCTGGGATTTGACCTTGGGACCACATGATCAGCAGAGTCGCCCATTCTACCAACGTTTACTAAGTAGAACCGGAAAAGTTCTTTTGTGAACTTTTAAAATATATTTTTCAAAATATCCCTTACAAATTATGCACCTTGCTATTGTATTTCAGACCGGCCGAGCACATGTGTTGGCACACCCTACGAGCATCGACCTGATAGCTCAATCTCTGGACACGGAGAATGTGAAGACCAAAGTTGCAGCCCTTGAGATATTGGGCGCTGTTTGTCTTGTACCCGGGGGACATAAAAAGGTGAGTAATAATTAAATGTTATGTTAACACCCATAATATTTATTAAGCATGCGATTTTTTCTATATTTTCGTGTTGTTGAGACCGTTAGTAGTCATACCATAGTGGTAAACATTTACAGGATATTTTTATATCAATATGTTAATTGCAATGTACTATTTTTTATAAATTAGTTCGTAACATGATATTTAGTTATAACGCCTGCGCTATTTTATTAGCAATATATACAATTGAAAAAACAACTGCACTTTTATTTAAACTGATTGCATGTATTAAAATCTTTACTAAATATCTTTTTCATTTACTAGTATTATTATGAGTAAAGTGCTAAAATAACAGGCACGTTATTTTAGCACTTTACTCATAATAGTATCGTTATTTTAGCACTTTACTCATAATTCCTACGTGGTAGAGCCATGCTGCAGTTATATTAATAGTATAGTTGTAGCACGAATGGGTCGGCTCGACCGGGGAAGGACCACGCTCTTACAGAATACCAGCGTGAAATAGTAGCTTAATGCTGCTGTATTTCGTATGGTGAGTGTAGAGAACCGGAGACCCTTTTTGCTGGGAACGAGGCATTCCGTCTTAGTCCTCACGGGTGACAACGCATCTGCATTTTGATTCGTAATCGAGGATAGATGTAGATGTCTATGGGCCACAGCTACCACTTACCATCAGGTGGACTGTGTGCTCGTTTGTCACCCTATCCTATAAATAAAAAAAAGGCACAAAGTAATGCGATTCAAATAAGAATAGGAACGTCAATGATCTCGAATGACCGCAATCTGTCAACTGTCACTCGAAAAGTACAGCTTGCAAAGACAATTAATTTTCCACTTTAATCATCGATCACTAATGTTTTTTATTAGTGACCGATGACTTTAATATTTATTTCAGTTATAAGTATTGTTACCAAAATCTTTTGAAGTCATAATTAGTTTTTAAAACAATTTAAAACTGTTTTTTTTTCTTGCCATTTTCATTGTTGGTAATATTTCGCCAAAAGATAAATAAATAAATAAAATAATGAATGAAATAAATTATTGAAGTGCTAAATTCTGATTAAAACTTTTTTCATGGTTCTTTTGTATTTATTTGTAAAGAAATATTATTAAAATAACATTGTTATCACAAAATAACATATTGTTATTTTATTTAATTGTAATCATATTTATTCCTGTATCTAAACATGTGTAATTGGAAATGAAATAAATATTTATTATTATTATTATTAACATCTTTTTTGTTCACCCTACCAAACTGGGTTCAATTAACAGCTATGACGTCACAATATGGCACCAGGTTGGTACTATTCTTCTTTAAATCGCTTTTGTACGTTTTACTGATGGGTAAGTGTAAGTATCGACGGAACATACATGACCTCGAAAAATCTATTACAATTACCAGTACAATTATTAGTTTAGATTTTTCCTTTTTGCGTTTTTTAATCGAATAGCATATTTTCCATAACCTTATTCAGCTTAAACGAAACATCTGTTAGATAAAAAAGATCGAGGGATAGGGTCTTGATTTTCTGACTAGATCATCATACCTTAATCATGGCCAATACTTTTGAAATATCTTTCTACTTTACGTGAGATCAAACCAATAGTAGACTGTTTATGTGCATATGAGTAGTAGGGTAAGAATTAGGCGAATAAGCTAGAAAATAAGTGTTTTGATAGCGTGTTCTTTGATTAAGAAATGAATAATAGTGTTAACTAAGACTACTAGTACTGAAACATTTTTTCAGGTGTTGGAAGCAATGGTCCACTATCAAAAATATGCGGGTGAGCGTGCCCGTTTTCAGGGCATCGTTAACGAACTGGACCGTAGCACGGGCGCATACCGGGACGACTTGGGACTCAAGACCGCCATATTGTCATTCGTCAATGCAGTGTTGAATTATGGCCCTGGCGAGGATAGTCTTGAGTTCCGTCTGCATTTGCGATACGAGCTGCTTATGTTGGGAATACAGCCTGGTAAGAAATTATGGTGACTTTTTTGAAACGCTGATAGGTCGTTCTAGTCATTTTAAGAGATACAAATAGATTGGTTTTCTTAACCAATATTTATGAATTTTCAACAAAAAAAAAAAAACACTAAGCAGAACATTCTTAGTACCTATAGTTTTTAATTAAAAAAATATTAGTCTGGTTTTGTCTCACTATTAAGCTAAATGACTGGATATTCTAAATTTGCAGTTAAGTTAAATATTTGAGAAGTATTTAAAATTTTTACAAATTTAACGTTATTTTGTAAATCTGGTTTTTGTAAATTTAGTAAGTCGCGTTAGATTTCAAATTTTTGTGTTAATACGTGGACTTCAAGGTAATGAATTCTATAAAGATTGTTGAAAAATAATTAAAAAAGATTTTTACTCATAGCATGTTTAATAAAACAGTTCTGAAGATATTGTTTTGTCGGATTTGTTTAAAGCGTTTAACTATGTAAATACCAACTTTTATTAATGATCCTAGCTACTTAAGCTATTTCAAAACCACATGAGACCTAATATATTCTTTCTTAACAAACTAAAGGCGTAAGTTGCTAAGAATGGCATTATTTCTTTCATTTCTGTAGCGAAATGTACGTGCTTACTAAAGGATATGTCCCTGGTCCACTTCTATTTTATCAAAATGAATAAATCATAATAAGCAACCTGTACCCAAGCTTTACTTTAATCTCATCGCATAAGCGTAACATTATAGCACGGAAAGCCTAGAATTAAGACAAGCTTATGCTTTTGCAGTTGCGCAGTTGACATTATCTGATAATTTGGAAGTTGTGCCCCGTGGTCGATCGGCTAGTTACTTGCCATTATTATTAATCTAAAACTATCCTTTGCAGTTATCGAAAAGCTGCGCAAGTACGAAAATGAGACCCTCGACCGTCACATCGAATTCTTCGAGATGGTGCGCAACGAAGACGAGCGCGAGCTGGCGCGGCGCTTTGATAAGCAGCATGTGGACAGCAAGAGCGCGGCCGCCATGTTCGAGCTGCTGCGCCGCAAGCTCACGCACACCGCCGCCTACCCGCACCTGCTGTCGCTGCTGCAGCACATGCTGCTGCTTCCTCGTATGTTTTTTGTCGTTTTCACTTCTCTCCTTCTTACTTGTTATTGCTTTTGTATTATCCGCGTCAAAGACTTCTATGTACAGTACTAGACTGGCAATTCAGACAAAAACTGTGGTGCAGATTGGGAAGATAGCTGGTAAATATGCCATGAAGTTGTATTTTCATTCACGATATTTAATGTTTTTGATAAAACTTAATAAACTTTAAAAAAAACGTTGACGGATTGTGCAAATAAATAATAGTAGCGTTTCCTTAGTCAAATTATATAGAATTAGTGTTAATAGATTGTCAAAATTAACGTTCGCGGTTTACAAAACGAAAAACTCGTCTGTTCGCCTTCTCCAGTCGACTAAAGAAGTTTTGGAGAATTGGCCGTAGCTTAGTACACAATTCATTATTATCGTAGTGCCCGGCTGGTAGTATACATAGAAATAAGTTTTGGTCTGGGCTGATAAAAAAACTGAATTTCTCCGTTTGTAAAAAGGATATGCATTAATTGTCATGCATTGGTAGGCGGACTGACGATCACAGTACTAAGCGTGAGTTCCCCGAAGCTTGATTGGATATTTCTATAAAGAATAAGGGTAACCGACGCGCACACAGTCCCCCTGATTGTAAGTGACTCATAGAAATCTAGATCTATTCTTCATTTAGTATTATAAATAATTTCTTTTTCTTATTAAACGTTTAGACACTTTACTCGTAAGAAAATAGTTAAATTAGGGATGATTTTTTTAAATTTATGTAAGATTACGCTTATAGCGCATTCTATTTTATTAAAAAAGTTATCAAAATTGAGAACCTCCTTCTGTTTTTGTCTTGAGCAAAGTTTATGATGTCAGTGTAATTGGGTGTGCGTGTGTGTGCAGTGGAGTACAGCCCGCACTCGCAACACTGGCTGCTGCTGGACCGCGTGGCGCAGCAACTCGTGCTGCAGCAGGCCGCGCCCGCCAGCCGCGCTGCCAGCGACCGCGGCAGCCTCAGCGACGAGCAAGCCGACCCGCACAAGGTACCGCAACCCTACGTACGGTTACGTACGGCGCTACTGCCTCTAGGGTGATGCTCAGGAGCTGAGTAGTATCGTTGCAGCTCATTAAAGTCCACTGCTAAACTTAGGCCTCTCTCATAGATTGCCACAATGGGGGATATTTCCCATAGTTGCCACGGTTGGCAACCGGAGTTTTTTATTATTAGTTGTTATTAGGAAGACGCTGCTGCCCATATCTTGATTTGTTTCCCTCTTATGGCATGGTAAGTGACTGACCCATGGGATAATATGGGGTAGTGGATATTCCTGCACCGCCTCTATATAGTACACGCCGCCACTACACGGTACAGTAGGAGCAGAGTGTTCACTGTAAATTAAAATCTATACGACAGAACCAAATTCGATCCTCCTCAACGCCAGGTATCTTTCAAGTAAACCAGAGAGCAATCGGAGTAAGCCTTAGAGCTTTAGAAGCTTCTCAGATTGCACATCACGACAGAATTTGCGATACTATTATATACCACCTGGATGATTGGCGGCCTTCTGCTGTTTGATTTTCTAAAAGTTTTCTTTCTCGTACAACTTCTTTGTAAAATCGGCTACCCCAGCGACTTTTTCAGATATATAAAACTTCATGAAAACAGGGATTTTCACGAAAAGAGCACACTTTTTTAAAGTAATTAAAATAAAACGGATTGATAATTCATTTTAAAATATTTTCTTATAGTTCTATGATCCTGACATTGCCCCTCTGGAAATAAACGTGGGTGAAATCGTTCATCTCTTGGCGAAAGAAGAGGAACTTGTTGCTGCGCGAACAAAAGCAGAAAACCTACAGAGGGAGAATGTGGATTTGGCGACCGAGTTAGCTAAAAAAGTATGTAGAATTGAAACTGAATATTAAAAACTTTAAACGGTGTTGGACAGTAACCCTGTCAAGATGGTTAATTATTAAATATTTAATTGAATTGGATATGAGACTCTTTAAAAACAAAGGCTTAATAAAAAAATTAACATTTATTTTAAATATTTGGATGTGGTCATTACTGATAAAAAGCATTCACTGTTTCATTCCCATTACGTGCTTCACTAATATAAATATCTGTGTCAGAAAAATGAGTATCAGAATAATTACAGTAAATCAGAGGATTGAAATTATTTTAAAATGAAATGAAATTGATTTTTGAATTTAAAATTTAAATTGTATAAAAAATATAAGTATGTAAAGTTACTGTAGAATTTGCTGCCTCCCATATTGCCTATATTCCTCTCTAGTTATAGAGTGGCGGCAGTCCTACACTTTGCTTACATGTACAAGGCTGCTACTTGAGAACTATTCTTCCCCATCGGTAGTCAGTTATTTTCTTTCTTTTTAATAAAAGTGAAATTTAAATTATATTCGTGCGATCTGATCACGAAATAATCGAAGCCATTATTATGTAACATGCAAGCGTTTCCTAGGTGTGTGCCAGCAAAAATATTTTTTTTAAATAAACTATTTAAATAATTGCAAATAAACCCTACACACAAGTATAACCCGACAGTAACAACATTGGCAGTTGTCACATTTAACAATCCCGCACTTGTAACTTTGTCAATTTAGAGATTTTAATGACAGTTGTCACGGCAAACGACACGTTTAGTGACGTCATACCTTCATGAATATCAAAGTTACACGTAAAGGAACTGACCATTCTGCATCCCCATGCGCACGTAATAACGCTTACCAACAGGAGAAGCAACTTGACGAGCAGACTCAAGAGAGGGAGGAGTTGGAGGGAGTCGTCAACAGACTGAAGGAAAGGCTGGAGAGAGAGACGGCCACACACATGGAATGCAAGGAGAGGGCGCATCAGCTGGAGCAACAGGTAACCGAGGGAATGTGGAACGCTGAGAAGAAAAGCTACGAGGTGGGCGGCTTGTTTTTTAATCAGGGTTTCTGGTATACACGCTTAAGTCTCTAAAATATTGAATTAAAATATTACAAAACCAATTCCAAATTTGACTTGGATAATATGGGAGTGAAAATGAAAGAGTCCTAAGGTAGGGTCAACGAGACAAAATAAAACATGTAAACACATATTGCGTTATAAATGCGAGCGATTATTATTTCTGTCCCTTTCTTAATTTTGAAAGCGCTGTATCTAGGTGTCTCAAAGTACGGTTAGCATCTAGGATTGTATTTTGTAATTTCACTAGTGACATGTAACGAACTTTATAGGCTAGGGGCTTAAGGATAGCTCGCGCTTGCGTTTACATTTTTACAAGTATACCGCCGATGCTAATATGTATATTATATAATGCATTTGTAAGTTAGTGCTCACTTACTATGTGCTCGGTGGTGAAGGAAAACATCGCGAAGAAACGTGCATGAAGTTATTTTTAATATTATTTATTAAATTATTTCGAGAAAATGATCCGAAGTTCGTCAATACGCATTGGAGCCGTCAACGCGACGGACTTACTGCTCCATAGTGTTTTAGGATCTTAAAGGAGAATGAGACTATTAGTATAAATCGTTTTAAATTTATAAACAATTAGATTTTGTTTATTAAAAAAAATCCTGAAAGTGTAAAACAATATTTATCATGTATCGTTGGTTTTATTATCTTAAAAGTTAAAACACGGATCGAACTAATTTCTACACGATCGCGTTGCTTATTGGACAGACTATTTACTTTTTAAGTCGTGAATTCTGGGTGTAGTCGTAATCACATCAGCTTGCTAATTATAGTTTTTGTCGGTTTGAGTACCCGGTACAACAAATATTTTTGTGAAAGTACAAAGTTTGTTCTACATTCTATGAATAGCACACATGACTTATCATTACAGTCTAACAAAAATCTACTGCTAAACATAGGCCTTCTTTAAAAACTGCCTTATTGGAAGATATTTGCCGTTATTTACCACACTCGACTGGCGTATGTGCAACCGCCGTTTTTATTGTTATTTTGAGATAACATCAGGAAGCTGCTGTTGCCCATCTCCAGTCACTCTATAAATACGTGACTTCAACAGTGTATTTGACGTACGAGTGTTTCTGTGTTTACGTTAATGTATACAACACCCTAAAGTATTGTATGTAGCTGACAATTAAAACTAAGTTATTGATGTCATCTGCGTAATTCGATGTTAGTGGGGTATTGTAATTTTAATCCGTATTGCTATTTCACGATTTCTTCTCTGATATAAAGGAAAATAACTAAATTCAAATGACTTAGGGTTTTTGACTTAGGGATCTGAGTAATAGAGAGGTAGAAAAGATTTATTTCAATTTGCAGCTGAGTCACGAGAGGGCTGAAAGATCCAGGTTCGAGAAACTAGTCAGTGAGGGCAGCATACCGGATGATGCCAAGGTCAGAACTTGTGATTTATCCACATGATTTTACGCTTTTATTTCGTAATGTATTACTTACCTGTTTCCCTTTCTGAATGCAAATGATTGTTTCATTTTTTATACAGTGAAGGGTGACCAATCGAGTTTAGAGTCAACTTATTAGAAGTGTATTGTGTAGCTGGGATTTGGCATACAAATTATTTGTACAGTACATTGTATACTTGTTCATTTTGAGATCTTTTCGATAACAACTCATTAATAATATCAAATGCGGTTGCTACATGGCAAATATCCTCCTCTCCCATGAAAATACCATGAGAAGTCTTAGAAACTTACTGTAACTATTTAAACGATTTGATTAAGATATTACATAACATACACATAAAACATATTGTCGGATTGTGTCTGATCTCTCCCCGGTAGTGTCCGTCCCATTGGACTATGAGAGTGAAGGAATAGAGTGTACCGGTGCTTGCATACACACTCGGGCACTATAATCCTGCTCTACGCAGATGGCAGGTCTCCGTTGAAACAGACTACTATCATCGAATTTCGGTCTGGAGGACATTATATTAGTACCTTCACCTTCTAAGGCCCCGCCAACTTCGCGGTATAAGAGCCGAATCTCGGGAGAGGTATGCGGTACTTGTTTAGTACAGGGAAGTTCATTCCAGCGTGCACTTTGCACGCTGGAATGAATTATTTAATCCACTCTTTGTTTCATATTGCCCCTCTCCATCCTTTTCTGGGTATGACGTGCACAAAACATTTTCGGATCCGGGCAGAACTCTTCTTATATTTGCCATCTTAATGGCGGTCCTCCGCGCATGTCGTTCACGTGCAAACTTCCGCAGTCGGCCAAAGTTCTCCTCACAGTCCACAAGGTCCGGGTAATAAACGGCGCCCATCCTTACCATTTCTTCGAGCATCTTACACCGCCGGACATCACTCATTCTCACAGCACATACTCGTACTGCGCACACGGTGCTCTATCCTCATAACAATGTCCTCTAGGACGAATTTCGTTCACGGCGATCTCAATGGAGGACAGGATTATAAGGCCCAAATGTATGCTTAAGAACTGCCCTCCTTATTCCTTCAATCTTATAGTCTGACGGGAAAGTAATCCGACACGACCGGATATAGATCAGGCGTACAACCTGTGTAAGACGGTTTTCGAGGCGGGGTGAAACATCGCCAGCTTCCTGACTCCGGGCTGTTACTGAGAATTTCTTGATAGAAAAACCCAGTAATTAATTTTTGGCCCAATTTTAGGATCCGAATCCGGGACCTCATGATCAGCAATCGAGGTTTACGACCTCTGGACCAACGAGGCGGTAAATATCCTTATATGCCGCACCGTACTCACACATGCTTGATTCAGTCACTTTCATATTAGACGTTGACTTTGAAGTTTGGAGGAATTGCTCTTCATTATATTAGTGCCATTGGCAGGTGAGCAACTTGAAGAGTGCGGTGATAGAGTGGTGTGGCGCGCCGCCGCCGCCGCCGCCTCCGAGCTGTCGTGCCGCGCCACCCCCTCCCGCGCCCCCCGCGCCTCCCCCACCCGCAGCCCCCGCGCCAGCCCCACCACCAGCACCTCGCCCCAAGAAGAACGTCCCCACGCCCGGGAACCCCCTCAAGAGCTTCAACTGGAGCAAGCTACCCGACGCTAAGCTGCACGGCACCATATGGCAGGAGCTCGACGACACGCGCCTCTACTCGGCCATCGATCTGCACACGATCGACAGGATGTTCTGCGCGTATCAGAAGAACGGCGTTCATGTAAGTTATGTTTGTATAATACCTCTAAGCCATTTATATGGAGTAAAAGCACACTAATTTATTGATATTATGGCGCACTTTAAAAGCAACTACATAATAACAAAGGTGATTAAAACGATGAATGTAAAACATCTCAAAAACAAAAAGTTATTTTTAAATACAAGCAATAACTTACTCTAGTTAAATTTCGAAAATTCCCTGTAGTCAGAAGTAGCACACTTGAAATTATATTCTACTGTGTAAATTTTATTTTCATATTTTTTATAGTGTATAATAAAATACACTAATCATAGTTTGATACATTTGTATTGTTTTAAAAAGATTATGAAACAAAAAATTAATTAAAAAAATATACTACTGTATGCTGTACTACCTACACCGTAACATAATGAGGCGATTTGATTTTCGCCATTTTGGCGCTGATAGCAGTAGTGAGCGTCCACGAAACTAATAATAGCGACAGGACAGTATGACGAAAGATATCGATAAAAAATTTATACCCAGGCCTACACGTAGCGTCCATTCTATTTATGTATCATTTTAAAAATAATGTTATACAATAAATAAATGTAACAATTAATACTTAGACACAAGTTTTTTAAAACAAAAATCTACAACGCGTTAGTCTGTTTGTTTTTGTATGTTTTTCTTCGTAACTATAGAACGGGTTTAGTTCCTGGTTTCACGATTGGGAATGTATGGTTCATTCGAGAGCTTGAAAAAGTTCCAATGAGTAGGAAAAACTGGAGTAGGTACAAAATATAACAAAAAAAATCTGTAAAGAATTTATTTTTAACCATTAATTTAGTCTTCGCACTGGAGAAAATCATTAAGCTGCCAAAATAAAGTCTATTTCAACAATATCTAGAGGTAGAATTTGGATTTTACGAACTTTAACACTCACTGTCCACAAAATAACCCACACCACAAAATAACATGAAAATAGCAAAGAACACTATGTAGTGCACGGGACAGCGAATGGGTAAAATTACATTAAAGAATACCATACCAGAAATCATTGACGTCATAATCAGTAGAAAAGAACATCGATATACATTATCGGCAGGGAGCTCGCCAACCCTATTTTTTGTATTTTTCCCTTCGTCTGTTGCACGCTCGTATGCTCGTATCTCGGATGTCAAGATGGCCGATTGTGGCCGATACTGTGGACCCACCGGGAAACGAGCGCAGACCAGTAAGACACATTTCGCGCTATTTTTAACCGTTGAAATATTTCTCTCTCCTTTTATCATATACTAAAATGCTAAGGAGTAAATGGGCTAGCAATAATCACACCTTTTTACAATAGAGCTCTGTAATATGAGACCCATTTTATGACTCACAGAGCGATAGTACTTTGTACCTAAGTTTGAAAACATGTGTTGTGTAAAAATATTGTATGGCACTTGTAAATTTTAAAATAAATAAGTAATTAATAATTTTAAATAAGTAAGTAAGTAAGTATAAGCTGTAAATGAAAATAAAAATAAAGGCTAAATATCTTATTCCTTTTATTTCGTAAAGAAAAATATAAACTTTTAGACGTTGCCATATTTAGATTGAAGACTGCAGCTGCAGCTGATTCTGATTCTTTTGATGAAGAAAATTTAAAGAAAACAATAGAATAGATAATAGAGAGTAATATTTAACTCAGAATTATGAATAATTTCAATTAAAATAGAAGATATTTGAATCTAAAGAACAAAAGCCAAAACCAAGCCCGCGTCTGTTGAACGACCGGGAAACCATCAACAGTATCGTCAACAGTATCGGCCATATTGCGAAAATTGCAAAGTTTTTGTTCAACAGTAGAAGGGTTCAACAGTTAAACTGTAAATCTCTTTACTTGTGTTATGTTGCCACACTTCCTTTCTGGTAACGAGTTTTACAAATAGATACTATTATTGTTACTAAAATGATTTTTATTAAATTACTAACATGAAACTTAACTAAACTACACAACATATGCTCATTTTCTCGTTTAAAACTTTCAATTATTTTAGAGGTTTTGCGCAACACAACGGCCATTTGCAAATTATCTCAAATTAAGTTCCCAGTACACTCGATGGCGGCGATTCAAATCAACCCAAAGTTTTGTAGGTTATGGTCAGTCCAGCGTACTAGTATATATGGCGGTCAGTAATTAATGAGAAAATTCTGACGTTTGTAAAGAACTGAAAATGTAATAAAATAAAAAATGAGTAAGCTTTACCTTAATATCCAACTAAGTAAAGAATGACTGGGTTACGTGACCTAAAGTAGGTCGCGTTCTTTCTAAATGACGTGAATATTGTTTATGTACGGTAATATATTTGCTCTGAAGTAGAAACAAATAATTCAAAAGTATACCACGCATAAATTAGAAAAAATGTGACCAAGTTCAACGAAAATTCCTTATACCGTACATTTGTAACCTCTGTTTCTGTTTAATAAAATAATCTTGGATTATAAGGTTCTTTTTTCGTTTTTGTAAAGTATAAAAAACTTCATCTGCCCCCCGCCCCCCTCTTCTTACGGGTGAGTTCTGAATATCGACAACAGCGCCACCAACCAGGTTCAGTTGTGGATTTTAAACATCCATGGACCCGTTCAAACACACACGCAAAATTTCGTAGTAAATCACATATTATTATAAAAAAAAATATATTTATTTCAGAATGATGGTTCAGTTGAAGATCTAAGGCAAACGGGTTCGAAACCTAGAACTAAAATCCTTACCGTGATCGACGGTCGACGTGCTCAAAACTGTACGATACTACTCTCCAAGCTTAAGATGACTGACGAAGAAATTTGTCGGTAAGTTGCTTACACTTAAAAGTTAGACGAAGCGCTGCGTATATTTCAAATGACGATAAAACCAAGCCAAAACCATGATTAACTTGCAATACAATACAGTACCCTTTATTGTACACAAAGAAGACATATCATAACAAGAAACATAGAGAGAAAAGAAACAATGGTGTTTTATTGCTATAAGGCAATTGCTTCCAGACTAAGGTACGTGAGGGTAATATGGTCATCTTAAGCTGTAAAACCAAATCGAGGAGGAGGACAGAGACAAAAACATAAAGTTGTATACTATAACTAGCATATTAAGAAAAAAAAACTAACAAGCTTTGGCAATAATATCGAACACTTCGAAAAATCAACTTAAAAAAGCTAACAACACTTCACCATACTAATATCAACTAAAATATTTTTTTATAGGATCGGGTGACAAACGACCACACATCACAGTCCACCTGATGGTAAGTGGATGCTGTGGTCCATAGACATCTACATCTATCCTCGATTACGAATCAAAACGCGGATGCGTTGTCACCCCTGAGGAATCAGATGGAATGCCTCGTTTCCAGTAAAAAAGGGTCCTTGGATCTCTACACTCACCATATGAAACACAGGAGTATTAAGCTGCTATTTTATGCTGGTGTTCTGTGTGAGCGAGATTCTGCCCCGATCGAACCGACCAATTCGTGTATACTACTAATATAACTGCAACATGGCTCTACCGCTTATGAACTATTACGAATACTATACTGTTAACTGTCAAAATGGCGTCGAAAAAGCAGCGCCCTTTTGAGCTCTTATTATTTCATTAACTGGTGAAGAGCTATCGTATCACAAAGCCATCTATGCAAACAAGACTGTTATTCTTGGGTTATTAGAAAGTGACCATATTAACTGTGGATGACCATATTACGTGCCCACGTGCCTTTTATAAGAATTTGCTTTCACGCACACATACTCGTATCTCGCATGCATCTCAAATGATTTGCAAGCAACAACATTGTTTTAGGTGCACACGTGTGCGTCCAGCAGTGGAATTTAACGGGCTTTTGAAAAAGAAAGTTGAAAGATGAGTACGTCACTGCGTGTCAAACATGTTTTCGTCGTCACTTGAAATGTGCGCAGTGCTCCGTCAATCTTTGTTAGTCTGAGATACAAACATAGCTTGCATTCGCTGTATATATGTCGCAGCCAACTAGCTTAATTAGCCGTTCAATTAGCAGCTTAGCGTTTTTATGTTTAACTAGGGACCTGAATTGCCATGGTAGCTCAGATGGTTAACGCTCGCTGTAAATATAACAGAACGCGAGCAACCCTGGTTCGACCCCGCCTGCACCAATGAAATTGTGTTAATTGCAATTTTAAGTGCTGATTTATCACGTGCTCGGCGGTGAAGGAAAACATCGTGAGGAAATCTGCATGTCTGAGGAATAAGAAAAAATATTTCGAAGACATGTGAAGTTCGCAAACACGCATTGGGGCAGCGCGGCAGACACTTCCTTGCCCTAAACCCTCTCAGAAATGAGGGGAGGAATGTGCCCAGCAGTGGGACGTATATAGGCTGTAACTTCACTTTACTTCAGGGGCTTGAATGATATTCAGCCACTGCGTGTAATACAACATTGCAACTATCTTGTAATATCAGCGACAGTAGGTTAGAGTGCGGCTGACTTATATATTTAAATAATATGGCGAATAATTGGGTATAAAATGTTGTATTAGACGCATCGGCTGAAACACATGGAATGAATATCATTCTGACCGCTAGTTGAACAGCGCTGTTTAACCCTATCGTACGAATTGCCTAAGCATTAGCCAGCCAATTTATTAAATGTTGTAAGAAACGCTACGGCTGAATATCATTTAGGTACCTAGTTGGCTGCGACATATACATAGTCTTGTGTTATTATTGCATATATGATACACTATAAGCCAAAATATAAAACGTGGCAGTTAAAAACTACTTAACACCGTAATAAAAAAAATGCCATACGCTGATTACTCGACCATAGTATCGCAACTCTTTGCAATTTATTAAAAGCTAACAGAACATAATATCGCGAGGAAATGAGCTCGTCTGGACAATCAAAAATAATATTTGTATGAATTGCAAAAGCGTGACAGACATTGACTAGCTATTTGCCCTTTAAAAAGATACGCTATGAATGAATGGTGGCAACATGGTATCGTCACGTCACATAACACTTCGACAGTTTGTTCGAGTAAAAACTAATCAACTGCACTGTATTAATGTAGTTAATCAAGCATATTATGACTACATCACGTATGAGTCGACTGTGTCGGGTGAAATATCAGCTCGATGCTGCTTTGTTTCGCGTCGGGATTTAAAAAAAAGTAAATTAAACGCCATAAATCCGTAAAAGTAGTTTTAATCAACGTGTAATGTTCGCGTAAATATAAGAAATTATAATCTAGTATTTCTTGCAAACTTTTAACATTTTTGTTTAAATACCGTTACTGCGATTGAAGCATTTTTATGCTATTGCTTTTTATTACGAAGTATTTTTTTAGTTTAATTTTCCTTGGTGTACACTCTGTTTGCTTAGATACGGTAGTGTTTGTAACGCGTCACCTCAGCACGTGCGATTTTGTCAAAGGCGCGACATTAAATTAGTGATGCTTTGCAGGTGCTTTACAGCACGAATTCGTCGTCACAATTTTATGCGATAAAATTCTTAAGATTAGTTTTATTTAATGTGTAGTGTTCGCGTAAATATAAGAAGTCATTATTGTAAACTTAACGAAATTCTAAAATATTTTCAAGAAGTCAAGAGTAATAATAAAAATATTTAATCTATTGATATGAATACAGTTAGAAATTACAACCCATAGGTTCAAGGTTCACACAGCAGTATCGGCTAACCTTCTTTTATTGATAGCTTAGGGTATAAAATATGATTTATCAAACTGTTCGGTGCAAATTAATGGTGCTAGTCCGTTTAGGTATCTAAGATTCATGATTTCTACAAGCTGCTATCCAAGTCTGGTGCCTAAGAGGATCTCTTGGAAATATATAAAACCAAACTAGTAATAGAAAAATGTACTGCTTGTTGTAATACTTTATTATAAAATCTAAACAAAAAATAAAACCTGTTCGTCAGACAAACTCGAATGGTTAATTAACTTATCGATAGCTGAAGTTATAACGTACGTCACTACATTGCAGTACTTTCGGTTGCAGTGATACCAGTTTATTTCATAAAAATTGCATACATTTGCTACGAAATGACTAGTTTCGAATCTACTTATTTGGCCTTTATTTTGTATAATATTTTTATAAATACTAGTTATTGATTGTATTACATTATCATATATTCATAATCGTGTTGGGATTGAGCTGAATATTTAAATCATTTGACAAAATCCACTACACATCTTAATTTCATGATTATTATTCATCACAAAATGATTTAGTTAATTGGAAATAAATTTTCGGTAATATATTTATTTTATGTTGTAAATTATATTTGTTTAAAATAGCTTCTTTTTCACATCATGAACTATGATGGAAACACTTGGTATTTTACGAAAACATTCAGAACATACGAGTTTTAACGATAATATTATGTTAAAAATATTCACAGATGAAAAGTCACGTTGTCCTTTTGCAGATTTAACGATTTTTATTGTTTTTTTTTGCATGAAAATGCACTGCAACTCGGTATTTTTGTCAGAGCTCAATTGACTGGCATGATCACTTGCGGAATGGAGCACGACGCTGAGTAACTAGTTTTAAATAACGGGAATGAGTTGGACTCTCGTACCTTTTACAGAGGGGTATGCCTTGCGATGTCGCCTTCTTTAGTTTAATACTCAAAGTTCTTAACAAGGGATAGATGTCGGTTGCTATCTTCGATCAACAATACTAACTAAATAACGGGTCACGTACAAAATCATAGCTAAATACTGTCCCCGTGAATATAAAATTAAACAGCCACATTTGTTTACCAAAGAAATGAGACAAAAAATTAAAATAGTTTTAAGTTCAACCTAATTACAACCATCGCATCTAGTAATAAAGTCACAAAACTTACGATCATTAGTGACAAAATAAGAACAAAGCTATACAATACTCCTATCACTTGGAAATGAAAAGACATAAATTAAATAACATTTGGTGTGAAATCAAACTTGTGTAACAAATGTGTAACAAATAAAGTTCTTTTTCCCGTTATTGCCTTGAGAGATACGTCATTTTGTTATGTTTCTGTTTTCTTCTTCGAATTTGGTCCAGGAAGTATTGAGTCGCGTTGATCACTAAAATAATTTATAAAATGATCATAAGTTTAATTAAAATTATTTTTATTTTAAACTTTTTGAACATTTATTATAATTAGCCATTAAATATAATATAGTATGTAGTATATTGATTGCATTTAATTAACTAATTCAATATAAATATATCTATTTTAGTTTTTGTATGTGTATATGTTCGTAGTATGTATGTATCAATATATATATATACAAAGGGATCGCCCATTGCATACTTTTAAAACGTGGTAGAGCTATGCTGAAATTATATTAGTAGTATAGTTGTAGCACTAATGGGTCAGCTCCACCGGGGAAGAAAGCTAAGTATCTATTGGAATTACACAAACAAAGACAAAAGTAGCAATTACCATTATTTAAAGTTTTGGTAACGAATTATGAAAAATTATTACAATACAAATCTACTTCATGCGTCTATGTTCTGTGTCACAAATGTTTGTGCGTGTATTGGTCAACATTGGCAAAACAATTGTGGGTTATTATGATCGGTAATTTAGTTTCAATATGATATTATTTGTTAGTTTAGAGCTTAAAATATAACATATTATACATGTAATTACCGAAAGTAAGACACTTCGGCCGTTAAATTACTTTTTCGGGCATTATTCTTGCAACTTTTAAATACACATTGCGGCATTGTGAAAGGTGTTTACATTGGCTGTATTTCAAGTGAACTAAACGACATAAAAGCTCACGTCTCATGTGCAGTTTTTATTTACTTAGATGGATTTCTTGCGCCGACCCGACATCTAGTTGGTGTTGTTAATCGAAGGTTGCTATGGTCTATAGTTTAATGTGCATTCGGTAGTTACCATTACTTCTCTTAAATTATTTGTATTTGATTCTTTAATGTAGAATAGATGCGGAACTATAGGCCACATTATCCACCGTCAGGAAGACTATGTTTTCGCTTAGCATCTACTTGTATACAAATGTTCAATAAAAAAACTTTTTTTTTATTAAATCACCAATTACTATTTTTCAGAGCGATCTTGCGTATGGATAAGGACGAACAGCTGCCAATCGATATGGTCGAACAGTTATTGAAATTTACACCGAGCGCTGAGGAAGCGGCGTTGTTGGAAGAACATCAAGACGAGCTGGAAAATATGGCGCGTGCTGACCGTTTCCTTTACGAAATTTCCAAGTGAGTGACACGTTGGGAATGTTATATATGTAACTTTGCACTTAACTGCACTTTTCAGTTCCTGTGTAAGTTCAAATAAGTTAATTTGGAAATAATACGTTGATAAAGATACGAGAATACGCATTATATACGTTAGGGCAGATAAAAGCTGTTAAGTGATTTAAAAAAGCATATGATTAATAATTAAATCAATCAAGAGTAGCATGAACAATAGAAGGAAGTTTAAAATGAGCGTGTATTAAAAACTTTTTAAACTATTTAGAAATTCGCTCATCGATGGAGCTCAATTGCAAATAATAGTTTTTACTTGAACGTCGCTCTTTCCTACTGTTTCAATACTAATAATAAAATGTATTTAACAAAAAACATGTTAATAGCATTAAGTTTATATTAAATTCTTATTTTGAATGTAAATTAAACAATAATTAAATGTAGTTACTAATTCAACGTAAAATCTACGTACAAAAGGTAAAAACGTGTGCACTTCACACGCGCTAGAAGTTAAACCTGCAGATAAACACTGTATACCTATAATAGATGTATATTATGTTTTTCTTTTTTTTCTTTCTTTATTGCGTTGTTGTTTTAACAGATCATGTATGTTTAGTAGACTGGTAATAATGGATATTCATATAGATCCAAATTTCTAGTGGGGGTGGCCCTACACTTATCCTACCGGTACGAGGCTGCCACTCGAGAACCTTTTTTCCCCATCGGTTGTCGGTTCTTCGAGCTATGTCGGTCACTATGGTTCTGCTGCGAATAAACTCATTTCTGGATTTATCATGCAGATAAACCCCGAGCATAGCCCTTTCCATAACTCGCTGAGCGACTTTGAGCGTCCTCATACGGTCAGCACTGAAGGACCACGTCTCAGTTCCATAGGTCATCACTGGCAACACGCACTGGTTGTACAGTCTTGTTTGTTTTGAGGTATAGCTGACGAGACGATGTGTCGTAATTTCCCGAATTCCAGGTGAGTTGAATCCGTCGATTGACCTCTCGGTCGAAGTTGGACTCACCTAGTCGGACTATTTGGACTACATAGACGTTACACTTCGTTTTGTCCATGTTCATCTTAAGACTTATCCGTTGGGAGCCACTTTCTAGGTCATTGAGCATAGTACTTAGGTACTCCAGCGATTCTGCCATAAGGACTATATCGTCGGCAAATCGAAGGTGAGTGATGTAATCGCCATTGATGTTAATACCGTACCCTTTTCAGTCCAGTAGCTTGAAAATATCTTCCAATGCGGCGGTAAAGAGTTTCGGGGATATAACGTCATCCTTTCTTATATGCCTCTGCAGTTGGATAGATTTCATACTCTGGATCTGTACTCAAATAGCCATCGTAGCCTTACTGTACAAACACTTCAGCACTTATCGAAAGTTACCGACAGTCAACTTGGCACCACTGAAGGGACTGTAGCACCGCCCCAATTTCGACGGAATCAGAGGCTTTCTTACGGTCTACATACGCCAGGCAAAGTGGAAGATTGTACTCTTCGGTCTTTTGTATAATTTGCCGAAGGGTATGTATTTGGTCTATGGTGCTAAAGCCTTTTTGGAAACCGGCTTGTTCGGTAGGCTGGAAGTCGTCGAGTCTGCTTGTGAGACGATTCGTAATGACTGTCGAAAACAGCACTTAGAATTGGCTCAGACGGGGTATCGGCCTGTAGTTCTTCAAGAGAGGGTTTCGTCTTTCTTGAGGAACAAGATCACCGCACTTTTGCTCCACGCCTCGGGAGTAGTACCACCATGGAGGACGGAATCCCACCCGCTTTCAGAAGCTCCGCTGTAATTCCATCCTCGCCAGGGGGGGAGGACATGCCGTTTTTGAGGTGCTGGAGAGTCATTCTTATCTTGCTCAGACTGACGTCCGGGATATCATCGGAACAGTGTCGGATAAGACTTGCTCTTGGATCGTTACTCACACTTGCGTGTGGCGCCAACGATTATTTTTTTTTTATAGTAAAGGGGGCAAACAAGCATGCGGCTCACCTGATGTTAAGTGACTACCGCCGCCCATGATCAACACCAGGGAATTGCAGGTGCGTTGCCTGCGCATTAGAAAGGAGTAAGCTCTTTTCTTGAAGGTCTCCAGGTCGTATCGGTCCGGAAAAATAGCCGGTGGTAAACTATTCCACAGAGAGGTTGTACGCGGAAGAAAACTCCTTTTGAAACGTACAGTGGTGGACCGTCAAGCATCCACGATTCGAGCCGCTCTGCGCTGGATGCGGTCAAGTGGAAGGAGCTGGTACTGGGGAGCCCCAGCCCAGAGATGGGAACAGTATTCCATGTGCGGCCGAACCTGCGCCTTGTAAAGTTATAGGCGGTGTGCCGGCATGAAATACTGTCCCGCTCTGCTGAGCACGCCAAGCTTTTTAGAGGCCAATTTGGCCTTCCCTTCCAAGTGACCACGAAACTGCACGTCACTCGATATGTCGACGCCGAGGATTCCGATACTGGCTGAGGCAACAAGGGGAGTGCCTTGAGACTGAGGGGATACGACAAAGGGGTTCTTTTTAGCGGTTAACACGCAAACTTGTGTCTTCTGGGGGTTAAACTGGACTAGATTTAGTCGCCCCCAATCCGAGACTCTGTTCAGCAGAGACTCGACTTCAGACACAAGTTTGTTCCGGCACTCGGAGACGTTTTCCCGAGAAATATTGGCTCGACCGGCGTAAAGAGCATCACCAGTGCTGTCATCTGCATAGCAATGAATGTTACGGGTCTGCAACATGTCATTGATATGCAGAAGAAACAGCGTTGGCGATAGCACGCAGCCCTGTGGAACACCAGCATTAATAGGCTTGCAATCGGAGCTTGCACCGTCAACAACGACCTTGATGCTCCGATCTGCAAGAAAGCTGGTGATCCAATCGCACAATTTCTCGGGAAGCCCATAGGAAGGAAGCTTCGAAAGAAGCGCTTTGTGCCAAACCCGATCGAAGGCCTTCGCAACGTCCAAACTAACGGCCAATGCCTCCCCCTTGGACTCTACTGCCTCCGCCCATCTGTGACTTAGGTAGACCAGAAGATCACCAGCTGACCGACCACGGCGAAAACCGTATTGGCGGTCACTAATCAGCTGGTGATCCTCAAGGTACCTCATGACCTGGCAGTTTACGATGGACTCCATTGTTTTGGAGAACAAGGAGGTGATGGCGATAGGCCGGTAGTTGGACGGGTCTGAGCGGTCGCCTTTTTTAGGGATCGGGTGGATGAAAGCCGTCTTCCACGATTTTGAGACTATGCCTAGGGAGTAGGAGTACCGGAAAAGACGCGTTAAAACCGGTGCCAACTCTGGAGCACACGTCCTCAGCACAATTGGGGGGATTCCGTCAGGCCAACTCGACTTGTGGATGTCCAGAGAGAGGAGTGCTTTGCGAACCGAGCGCTGTGTGAACTGCACTTCCGGCATGGAGCACTCACACCACGGGATTATGTGTACAGCTGCCCATAGAACCTCTCAATCTCACTCAAAATCTCAGGTGTCCCGGAAACTGATGCTGCCACACTCGGTCTTCAGTTTCGACAGTTGGCTTTTTCTGGCCGTCAGATCCCTGGCAAAGACTTTGGAGCCCTGGTTTCGCTCCATCGCTTTTTAAATACGAGCTGTATTGAAGTTGCGTAAGTCCCGCCACATGCATTTGGAGATCTGTCTGTTCAGTGGCCCGTATGCTGTCAAATCTGCTGAAGACTACAGTTTCATTTCCCGTCTACGAGGTATGAGATGAGGAATGTGATCAGAGAGTTTTTGTGTTCTTGTGCGGCGTGTTTTTTAGAACTTAGCTCCGACCGCATGGACAGTTTCCACGAGCTTGTCATTCATATCGTAAACTCTATTGCGGTCTTCTAGGCACTGAAAACGGTTTTGTAATTCGAGCTGAAAGTTTTCTGGACCCTGGATTAGCGCACGAGGGGGACGGAGCGTTGACTTTATTAGACGAGACCTCTCCAACTTAACGTTTAGGTTCAGTGCGCCTCTAACCATTTGGTTATTGCTGCCAGTTTTCACCCTCGCGATCACTGAGACATTACTGAACAGTTGGCGTCTGGTCGTCATAATGAAGTCAATTTAATTTTTTGTCGAGTCGTCGGGGCTCAAATAGGTCCATTTCCTGTGGGGCCGCTTCTGGAAGAAGGAGTTCATCATAAAGAGTCCCTCTTTCTCCACGAAGTCGGCCAGCTGCTGGCCCCTTGCGTTCCGTTGCTCTATCCTAAATTTCCCTACCCAGCTCACCGTTCTTTATTGTGCCTATATTTGCTTTGAAGTCTCCCATCAAAACTGTATATTGGGTTTGGAGGAAAGCATAACTCTAGAGATATCCTCATAAATTTCTTCCACCTCCTCATCGGGATGTGCCGAGGTTGGTGCATAAACATATATGATCTTTAGCGATTACCGTTCGGTGATTCTGAGTATCAGGTACGCGACCCTCGTCGACACACTCCCAATCCTTACAACGTTGTTGACGAGAGACTTGTGGACGATAAAACCGAACAGGTCCTTGGGACAGATGGTCGCCCACCTGGTGATAGAACAAGTTGCTGGATTCGAGAATTACCGTGTCCTCCCCCTCTCCTGGGACCTCGGATAATCGTATAATATAACAGCGCAACATATCTACCTCTTCTTCCAGCTCCAGGATCTTCTTGTCTGTCCTTAGGGTGCGTGCGTTATATGTTGCCAGGTCGAGTCGTCGTAGGTAGAAACACAGAACCTCCACTGGAGATTCTTAGCACCCCCTGCCCCGCCGCTACCATGGCTGCCACCATAGTCATGAATGGGGAGACCACCGGGGTTTGTGGGGTCCGTTTGTTTGTGCCGTTGTCTAGCCCCATATAGCTGCTGCTTTATTTTATCCACTACTCTTAGATACCAAATATTCATTGTGTTGTTATTCCAACATTTCTCACACTGTCTATTTCTACCCCATTCATTTCATATAGTCTAATATCTTGAAAGCCCGCTTTCTTCTTTCATTGAGTTTCAAATCACCGCGATGCTAAGAAGTTTTCAGTTCAAAAGTGTTGTTTTTGTATTTGCAGAATACCCCACTACTCGGAACGTGTCCGCACGCTGCTGTTCAAGAAGAAGTTCGCGGGTGCCGCGGCCGAGGCCACGAGCCGCGCCTCCGTCGTACTGCGCGCCGCGCGCGACATGACGCGCTCGCGCAGGCTGCGCGCCTTGCTGGAAATCGTACTGGCCCTGGGGAACTACATGAATCGGTACCTTGCTACACAACCAATTCTCTCATAGTGATACACTTGGCTATCAATCAGTTTGCTTTTTAAATAAGCTTTTCTTTGAATTCACTGTTACTGAAATGGCAATACTAATAAAGTAGCCAAATAGAGAAAATCTAGCTCGGAAATTTGTATAAGAGTTTATGTTTAAAATCAAACTCGGTTTGCTACAAGCACCATACTGTCACAGTTTTAAGACCTTATAGTTGTGAAACGCCTTTGATATCCGGCGATGCCGCTAGGGGTTGTCACGAAGAAGAGAAATAAAGTGATTTTGGATGTTATAATACTCATTATCATTTACTAACATTATGTACAAACCAAATATTGTCGTGACACTTTCTTTTTAAAGATGTTTTCAGTTTTCATTTGTTTACTTAAATTTTGTAGTATGTTCACATTCGGATAAAAAAATATCAAGAAAAAATAAGGTAAAATAAGCATGACTGTAATTTGAATTCAATTTTACTTAGTAACTCATATAACTATAACAGTAATTCATCAATATAGATATAGTATTTTTCGAAAAGGGCACATAAAATTAATTAACTATAAAAGTTGGCCCGCCCCCTGCCACGCTGTACCCCCACCATTGCTCTGCACAAGTATATTCGTTTCCCAACTGTATGGTTCTTTAAACTGTTATACCTACTATGTCGTAAGGAGAGCGCTTTTTCATAGACTGAGAAAAATCATTTATGACTTTTCAATAGAACTCTGGTGATCTGGATTCTATAAAATGTATGAATGCCACCGCCAAAAAATTTATGTATCACTGGTAATATATATCACTTTGATTTAAATGATTTTACTTTTTCAAATGAAATTTCATTAACAGTGGTAGAGCCATGCGGCAGCTTTGCTGTTGCACGTATGGGCCGGCTCAAACCGGGGTGGTACCACGACCTCACAGAATACCGGCGTGAAGTGGAAGTTCTGCTTCCGCGTTTCGTCTGGTGAGTGCAGGTGGCCGGAGGCCCAAATCCCCCCCCCCCCATCAACATGGTAGCGGAATTAAATAAAGATAGACTACCCCAGGAGGGAACCAGCACCCCTGGAGAATCCCTCGCTGAGCATCCACGACCATGTTTCTCCACTTCTGAGCGTGGGTGCTCAGGCTGCCCCGCGTATTCTGGGGGGGGGGGGGGCGAAATTCCGCTCAAGACTACAACTGCTCGGGGCAAACGGAGCAACAAGACCAAGGCGACCCCTGCCACGCTGTCCGTGAATTTCTGCAATATCAGGGGACTTCACTCTAACCTAAACGCCGTCCACTACCATCTCGAGACGGCGAGGCCGGCTCTGCTCTTTCTGACCGAGACGCAGGTGTCCTCTCCGGCTGATGTTTCGTATCTCTCCTACCCGGGGTACAAACTGGAACACTCCTTTGTGCCTCGGGCTGGAGTTTGCGTTTACGTCAGAGAGGACATCTGTTCTCGACGCCTCGGCAGACTTGAAGGTTCGGACCTGTCCATCCTTTGGCTACGCGTAGACAGCGACGACCATCCGCGCGTCTACGGGTGCCTCTATAGGTCCCACAGCGGTAATGCCGAAACAGACCGACTCTTCGACCACGTCCAAATGGCTGCAGATTCGTTGCTACAGCAGATCCCCTCCGCAGAGATCGTGATCCTCGGCGACTTTAACGCCCATATCGCCGAATGGCTCGGTTCACGTTTAACCGATCATGCGGGGAGATCTGTTCATGATTTTGCCTTAGCATATGGTCTGACACAACTGGTTACTTCGCCTACGCGGATTCCAGATGTGGAGGATCATGCACCTTCCCTGTTGGACCTTCTGCTGACCTCTCACCCGGACGGATATCAGATTTCCGTCGACGCCCCTTTAGGCTCCTCGGACCATTGTCTGATCCGGAGTGTTGTGCCACTCACGCTGAAATCGCGGTTGCATTCTGCAGGCTACCGCCGTGTTTGGCACTATAGGTCAGCCGATTGGGATGGGATGCGGTCTTTCTTTGCATCCTACCCTTGGGGGCGGGTTTGCTTCTCGCCGGATGATCCCAACGTTGTTGCGGATTCTGTTACTGATGTGGTACTTCAGGGTATGGAACTTTTTATTCCTTCCTCTGTGGTGCCCATTGGAGGCAAATCTCAGCCATGGTTTGGTCGCTCCTGTAAAATAGCATCATGCTATAAGCAGGAGTGCTACCAAGCCTGGGTTGATGCATCAGCGTCCCGGGATGTAAACACCAGCGCTCTAAAAAAGAAGTATAATTCGGTCTCTAGGTCCTTCAAAAGAGTCATTGCCAAGGCAAAGTCAGAGCACATAGGCAGAATTGGCGAGAAACTAGTGCGCCTCCCTTCTGGAACCCGTGCATTCTGGTCTCTCGCCAAGGCTGTCCAGGGGAATTTCTGTCTGCCATCTCTTCCATCTCTGCACAGGGAGGACGACTCACTGGCCCATACTGCAAAGGAGAAAGCCGATCTTCTAGGCTCCTTCTTTGCGTCTAACTCGACTCTCGATGACGGGGGGAGTACGCCGCCGACCATCCCGCGGTGTGAGTGCTCCATGCCGAAAGTGCAGTTCACACAGCGCTCGGTTCGCAAAGCACTCCTCTCCCTGGACATCCACAAGTCGAGTGGGCCTGACGGAATCCCCCCAATTGTGCTGAGGACGTGTGCTCCAGAGTTGGCACCGGTTTTAACGCGTCTTTTCCGGTACTCCTACTCCCTAGGCGTAGTCCCAAAATCATGGAAGACGGCTTTCGTCCACCCGATCCCTAAAAAAGGCGACCGCTCAGACCCGTCCAACTACCGGCCAATCGCCATCACCTCCTTGTTCTCCAAAACAATGGAGTCCATTGTAAACTGCCAGCTCATGAGGTACCTTGAGGATCACCAGCTGATTAGTGACCGCCAATACGGTTTTCGCCGTGGTCGGTCAGCTGGTGATCTTCTGGTCTACCTCACTCACAGATGGGCGGAGGCAGTAGAGTTCAAGGGGGAGGCATTGGCCGTTAGTTTGGACATTGCCGAAGGCCTTCGATCGGGTTTGGCACAAAGCGCTTCTTTCGAAGCTCCCTTCCTATGGGCTTCCCGAGAAATTGTGCAATTGGATCACCAGCTTTCTTGCAGATCGGAGCATCAAGGTCGTTGTAGACGGTGCAAGCTCCGATTGCAAGCCTATTAATGCTGGTGTTCCACAGGGCTGCGTGCTATCGCCAACGCTGTTTCTTCTGCATATCAATGATATGTTGCACACCCGTAACATTCATTGCTATGCAGATGACAGCACTGGTGATGCTCTTTACACCGGCCGAGCCAATGTTTCTCGGGAAAACGTCTCCGAGTGTCGGGACAAACTTGTGTCTGAAGTCGAGTCTTTGCTGAACAGAGTCTCGGATTGGGGACGACTAAATCTAGTCCAGTTTAACCCCCAGAAGACACAAGTTTGCGCGTTAACCGCTAAAAAGAACCCCTTTGTCGTATCCCCTCAGTTTCAAGGCACTCCCCTTGTTGCCTCAGCCAGTATCGGAATCCTCGGCGTCGACATATCGAGTGACGTGCAGTTTCGTGGTCACTTGGAAGGGAAGGCCAAATTGGCCTCTAAAAAGCTTGGCGTGCTCAGCAGAGCGGGACAGTATTTCATGCCGGCACACCGCCTGCAACTTTACAAGGCGCAGGTTCGGCCGCACATGAAATACTGTTCCCATCTCTGGGCTGGGGCTCCCCAGTACCAGCTCCTTCCACTTGACCGCATCCAGCGCAGAGCGGCTCGAATCGTCGACGACCGAGTGCTTTCCGATCGGCTCGATTCACTGGCGTTGCGAAGAGATGTTGCATCTCTTTGCGTATTTTATCGCATCTATCACGGGGAGTGCTCTGAGGAATTGTTCGGATTAATCCCAGCCGCCAAATTTCGTGAACGCACGACACGGCAAACGTCCCGATACCATCCACACCATCTGGATGCTTGGCGGTCCACCACTGTACGTTTCACAAGGAGTTTTCTTCCACGTACAACCTCTCTGTGGAATAGTTTACCACCGGCGATTTTTCCGGACCGATACGACCTGGGGACCTTCAAGAAAAGAGCTTACTCCTTTCTAAAGGGCCGGCAACGCACCCGCAATTCTCCTGGTGTTGCGGTTGATCATGGGCGGCGGTAGTCACTTAACATCAGGTGAGCCGCATGCTCGTTTGCCCCCTCTTCTATAAAAAAAAAAATTTAAATTCACTGTAACGCACTTGGCCTTGAATGATTTTGGTTTTTTAAATGAAGTTTTCTTTAACTTCACCGTGATACACTTGACCTTGAATAAGTTTGGTCTTCAAATAAGGTTTTCTTTATATTCACCGTAACACACTTGACTTTGCGTTTGGATTATCGGGCTCAGGGGTCCAACGCTTTATTTGTATGAACCTTTAAAGAGTTAAGTGTTGTATCCTTAAACATTGGAATTACAAAAGGTATTAACAGTCCATCTGATAGTAAAAAACTACTGCTCATTGACACCTGCAACTAACCTCAAACATAAAGGCTGTGATGGCACTGTCGTCGCGCCTCAAGCGAAACGAACCCAAACCTATCATGTTATCGAAATTACTCTGATACGTATAAGATATCAATGTACTACCAAATGAAACGTTGGTTGGTTCTCAGGCTGAACATTGTCCGGCGGGAGATCGACTCTTTTCTCTCCACGGTCAAAAGGCTACAAATGCGTTGTCATGAACTTTAACTATTTTTCTGGGCTGTATAAAAGGTCAAACCCTCAGGCTTTAAGATGTAACACTTATATGAACTCGGAAGAACCAGTCGAGCCTTATCAGACTTAGTTACATCAGACTTAGTAACATGAGCATTGCCATGTAAAATTGAATTTTGCGATGCAGATAACCTTGCATATTTGCAAGGGCACTGACGAGTTGGTATACATGTACGCGTGTTTTTTTTCCATAAAACTTATGTGACAAATGCATTTACAGTCCACCTGATAATATGTGACTACCCACAGATACCTGCAACCAACTTTCAGAAGGCTACGGAATGCTTTGCTCCGAGGACTAAGTTGGAATGCCTTATAACATGTAGTCATACTGGCTCTCTCTATATCCTTTAGTCAGGGACATAGCAGTGCACGTACTGCTGCTTGGTGGCGAAAACAGCTAAGAGGGTGGCACCTATTTCTAGGATGATAGGAAGTACTACTACCTAGTGAGATAAACATAACACTCACACTTTATATTTTTGGTATCTAGCGGTGCTCGCGGCAACGCGTCCGGCTTCAGATTAACGTCGCTCAACAAACTGGCCGACACCAAGTCCAGTGTAACTCGAAACACAACGCTGCTACATTTTCTAGTCGAGTTGCTGGAGACACAGGTAAATTTAATTTTAAAATACACAAACTTCTATATATATGCCTTCTACAGATGCCTCTTTCGAAATTGTACAAGTTACTTTATACGCTAGGATTTCAAAAAATAATTGCGAAAATTACTTCGTCTGATAATATGTTTTTAAGGGTTGTTATATCCATACAATATTATGACTTTAAGACCTAATGCTAAATACTTCAAATACAATTTCAACGTGATTGTTCACTTGTAGTGATGTAAAGTTTTTGAGAGGTTTTGACGGCAACTTGAGGATAAAATAAATATAGAACTTTCTAGGCCAATCCAGGTCTTTCCACTTTTCGAACGGAAAGTACTAGAACACTCGCGATAACATAACGATAACAATATCAAAAGTAGAAAAGGCTTTCTACATGTAGACAATAAGGGTGCTCTTGCTTGTATTACTAGTCGGAGTGTTATCTATTTTCATGCGTACACTTTTTACTACTTGCAAAGGCCACTGCCTCTTATCATCTTGAACATTCTCGTGCAATGTGACGCAATACGCAGCTGGCTGTCGTAACAGTGTTCTTTTTTAAATGTACGGCGTGCGTGCTTGTATCTAGTCAAAGACTTGTATGTAGGCTACTAGAACGGAAATTCAGAACAAATACTGTGTCACAGCTGTGTATCGCACGAGCGCGATCGCTCACTGGATGGGAGCTGGCACGCAGTTGTATTTTCATTTACGACAGATTGTTTTTAGGTTTAAACTTTAAATCACGTGGACAAAGGCCGTGTTTCAATATACCCTGTGAGCACTGCTCAGTGCTCCCACTAGTGAAAAATTCGTTCCGTTATGAACTACCAGTATACGGCCGCAGTATCCTTGGGAAATATATGACGTTATAAATTGCCGCCAATTTTGTACTGTGAGCACTGGCGCTTGCGAAGTAAGGTCCTCTCAGTACTTTGATCACGTGATCCAAAAATGTAATAGCGCCTATAAATTTAACAGCTTCCACGAATGATTGTTATTATTATTATTATTAATTAATACTGTTGATCAAATAAACTCGGACATTAAGTTTTAAAACCAATAACATTCAAATAATAATTTTTCTTGTTGAACAGAAAACGTGTTCATGATAAATATTTTTATTTGAAAACAGTGTCGAAAAATGGGGATTGCAGTAACAGTATACTGGACTGCGTTCTGTTTTAAACAGTAACCAGTATAGTAAGCTAAAAAGGAACGCCTTCACAGTATACTGAATTTAAGTCAGACTTTACAGTGGTCACATTTTATAACGGAACATACCCTAGATTGTCGCATACAACGTTTGTCGTTTACAATACAAAGAACTAGTCTTCTCGTCTATTCGCAGTCGATTAAAGAAGTTCCGGCAAATTGAGCGTGACTTAGTGCCCAACGTATAAGGCCTGTCTGGTAGTATATATAGAAGTTTTTCGTATTGATAGTATTTTTAGTATGCTTAAAAATATCGGTGTGGTTGTGTCGTGGTCAGGATCAGTGTTTAAGGTGATACCTTGAAAATTTGGTGGTTTTTCTAGTTCACATATTATTTTAAGTTTTATAGATTACTATTCAAAAATTTGATTTTTGACTATATGATCTTGGATTGCGTAAAAGGAAAACACGATATCATGTTATTTTCTTGATAGAAAAAAATTGCGACGTAGGCTCTAATTAGTTGCATTTCTTCATGACACCACAATATCTTTACGAATAAGTTGAATTATTTTGAATTTCATTTTTTTGAATTGAATTATTTTTAAGGCGTAGTACATAATGATATTTAAGTTCTCATAAACCATTTTTTTAATCCATAACGGAGTTTTATTAAAAAAATAAATAAAAATGTTGTTTGGCGCTTGCTTAGTTTTTTTCCGAGCGTGTGCTCGGTACAACTGTCTCATAATTTGCGTATTATGAAGTCATTGCATAACTTTAATTTTGACGCTCTCTCAGTCGTTCGTGAGATTCACCGACAAAGGAATAAGCCACGCCCCAAAAACCACAATTCATTTCCAAGGTATCCTCCTAACTTGAATACGTGTACATAACGAAACAAGATCAAATTGGCGGCGCTCCCTTCTCTACCGCTCACGATGCACCACAGTCCTCACTCAACTAAGCACATTCTTCGATTCTAGCTATCGAGTAGTGTAATTAAAATTTAAATGTGGTCAATAGACATGTAGATGTAACACCAAACCGTATATCTAAAACTCATGATTGCAAAATTGATTGCATCAGTTTTCTGAATTGCTTCCCAGTACGGAAATACAGTCAAAGTGGTATTCATGTCAAAATAGTACGTGGTAGAGTCACTCTAGAGCTATATTGTTGTTGTAACACAAATGGGTCGGCGCGATCGGTCAAGTGATTCTTGTTCTCACAGAATCCCAGCGTTAAATATGAGCTTAATGTTGTGTACATGTGTTTCGCATGGTAAGTGTAGAGAACCGGACACCTTTTTTTACTGGACACGAGGTATTCTATCGTTCTCAGGAGTGACAACGTATCATAATTTTGATTCTTAATAGAGGATAGATGTAGATGTCTATGTGCCACAGCATGCACTAACTATCTGGTGGACTGGGTGTTGTTTATCTGTCACCCTTATCTTAAAAAAGGTTCGCACCAAAACGTACTGGGATTTTTTTTAAAATCGCGCGTGTTCGTTTTGTTGTTGCAGTTCAAGGACGTGCTACTGCTGGAGGAGGACCTGCCACATGTGCGCGCTGCCGCCAAAGTGTGCGCAGAGCAGCTGGAGCGCGACGTGGCGGCGCTGCGCGGCGGCCTGCGTGAGGTGGCGCGCGAGCTGGAGTACCTGGCGCCGCGCGCACCGCACCCGCACGATGCCTTCCTGCCCGTCATGCGCGACTTCCACGCGCACGCCGGCTGCGCTGTCACGCAGCTCGAGGACCTGTTCCAGGTGAGCGGCAGAGTAGCGCCCCGCCCCGCACCCGCACGACGTCTTCCTGCCCGTCATGCGTGACTTTCACGCGCACGCTGGCTGCGCCGTCACGCAGCTCGAGGACCTGTTCCAGGTGAGCGGCAGAGTAGAGCCCCGCCCCGCACCCTCACGTCTAGATGATTCAGCAGAATAGCACCCCGCTTTGCTTAGCCGCTTGTTCAGATGAGTGCTGCGCTGCAGCAGAGTAACGCCCGTTCTCAGTTGCAAATCTAGGCAAGTACTGAGCTGCAGCAGAGTAGCGTCATGCCCAGCCCCAGTTATACGTTCGTCCGAGTGAGAGGCAGCCAAAGTAGAGCTGCATTCTGCCTCTTACATCCATATGTCCATGTGGACGGTGAGCTATATAGCAGAGTAGCACCACGTCATAGCCCGTGCAGTCGTACGTTTAAGTGAGCACTATGCTGAAGTAGAGTAGCGCCTTGCCTTGCACCATGGCTGCAGGTCTAATTGAATGGTGATCTCTAGCGTTGTAGTGCTCTGTTTCGTGCAACAGCTCGGTCTAGGTGAAGTTTGAGTTGCAGCAAAGTAGCGCCCCGGACTGCTCAGCTAGCACGTCTAGGTAAGTGGTGACCTGCAGCAGAATAGCCTTCCGCCGTGTCCCTTGTAGCAGCACGTGTAAATAAACTGTAAACTGCATTAAAATAGCCTCCTGCTTCATCCCGTGTAGGCGTACGTTCAGGTGAACGGTGAACTGTAACAAAATAGCGCCCCGCCTTGTGCAGCCGTACATCAATGTAAGCGGTAACCTGCAGCAGAGAAGCACCACAACCCGCCCCGAACACTTCTAAGTGAGTGGTGACGTGCAACCAAAATAGCCCCTCGTCCCGTTCTGTGCAGCTGCATCTTCAGGTAAGTGCTTATCTGCAGCAGAGTAGCACCACACTAATAATGCTCTCCAGACCAAATTTCGGTCACGGCGAATGTTTGCACAGGATAATAAATAGTACATGATTGTGTGCAACAAAGTTTGCCAACTTGTAGAAGTTTAATGCACAACAACTACGTAAAAAAATACATTTTACTTTTTGAGATTAAATTTTTCCCTATAGCAAGCAAAATCCAGAAAATCATTTCTTCTTTGTTATTATGGTCATATATTGGGATATTATTTACAGCTAGTTTTCTGGAACGGGATACAAACGTCAATATTAAGGCTTAAGATATTAAAACAAAAAATACTCAATGAAATGACTTTCTTTGTAGGACATGAAGAGCCGTTTGGAAGCGTGCGCGCACGCTTTCGGCGAGGAGCCGAGCACTTCGCCCGAGCAACTGTTCGGTGCGATGGACGCGTTCCTCACGCAGCTGGCTGAGGCGCGCGCCGAGTGCGACGCGGCGCGCCGGCGCAGGGACGAGGAGGAGCGCAGGACCAGGCACGAGCAGGAGGTCAGAGCCTAATGTCTTATATAAAACATCACTGGCTGATGACCGAGAAGGCCAGGATAGCTAACAGATAGAGGACCGCTCACCGTAAAACGAAACCAACCCGTGTTCGATCTTCGTCGACACTTGCCACTTTAAATGTTAATATACCTCATTTTTTTATAGAATAAGGGTGGAAAATGAGCACACATTCCAGCTGTTGGGTCCAGGGTAAGTGGATGCTGTGGCCCGTAGACATACACATTTATCCTCAACTAAGAATCAAAATGCAAATTCATTGGGTTGAAATTTAGAATCGTTGGGCAGGAATTTGGGGGAGTAAGGTATTTTATTTGGTAGAAGTTTGGACCCCGATTATGGTAATACCACCCACATTAAAAGGCAATGCACCGTTCTTGAGAAAAATCAAAAAGAAAATCCCATAGAATTAAACTCAAAATGAATTAGGGGGTGGGAGGTGGTGGAGAGGGAGGCAGGGAGTTGTAGAGTCGCTCCCCACTTCCACATCCTGCCGGACATGCTTAGTATTTTTTATAAATATTTAAAAATCTAATATTTTGAGGTTATGTTTTTGTAATGTTTTTGACTATAAGTTTGTTTATGGGGGGAGAGAGTTGGGGAGGGAAGCACCACGTAGCACAGTCGAGGGAAGCCCGGTCGGCGGGGTCTATTCGCTCGCTTCGCTCGCTCACTCGACCCTGCCATCCCCTTCTAACCTAACCTGTCCGAGTCAGGGTGTCCTAAGTCCTGAGCTCGCTTCGCTCGCTCTTGCACTCAACAAAACACCAATATATTAGCTTTTATAATTACTTTAAATTATAAACATAGTATAAAATACAATAATAAACACACTACGGCTCGCACAAGTGCCTGCGATTTGCTACGGCGGGCTGCCCTCCCTCCGCGCCTACGGCTACGGCTACGGTTCAAAACACTTTAGGAGTAGGGCAGACAAGACTATGTGGGTTCGGGGCGTGCTGATTTAATTTTAGTGCAGATTTGATCAGATCAGATATCTATAAAGTCAGGTTGACTTTGCTCCCGCCACAGTCACAAAATTCTTTCACAGCTTTTTCTCCAGCTTTCACGGTAATATCGTATAATTTTTTCTCGGAAGGGCTAGAACCCAGAGCCGTAAAGTCAATTAATAATAAAAAATATATCATTTTCCATACTTTACGCATTTTAGGTTTTAATAGTTAGTATTTATTTTTTCGATAACTGTGCATTACTTTTTAATGTAAGTGGTATTATTATAATCGGAGACCAAACCTCCACCAAATAAAACACCTTACTCCCGCAAATTCCTGCCAAACGATTCTAAATCCAACCTATGCGTTATCTACGAGAGCGTGGTCCTGTCCCGGTTGAGCCGACCCATTCGTGCTACAACTATAATATAACTGCAGCGTGGCTCTACCACGTAAACTTGCTTGTCGGTGGACATGCATGTGCAACATGGTGGTGTTGTAAACATTATTGTCGGTGAAGGAAAATATCGCAAGGAAACCTGCATGCCTGGGAAATTAAAAAAATTCGAAGACGTGTTAAATCTATCAATCTGTGAATGTAATGTGAAATATCTATGTAAAAAAAAAAATACTTTCTCTGTGTAATCTGTCAGAATATAATATATATTATAACATTAAATGTACTTGCTATAAAATCATTTCCTATAACAATGCGAATACTTCTCTGACTAAAATAAATTCTTTTAAACTGCATTTAACCCGCATTTAATTTTCTTTCTTAATTTACTTAAACCGCATTTAATTTTCACTTCAGAGATATTTTTTTACCTGTAACGAGGCATTACATCTTAGACTTATATGCCTTTACTATCACTCGCACACACTTACTATCACCTGATCAAACTAACTGTGTGCTTGTCACATTTATATAAAAATATACATTTTAAAACACCTAAATTTAATATATGTTTTCCTTCTTACAGTTAAAGAAACGTACAATGGAGCGTAAACAAGCATCAAGCCTACTAAGTTCCGTTGGAAAATCTCTAGGGAAAGCTAATACTGCCACGGACTGCAACGGCCATCAAAATGGCGACGGCTCCCGTGACGGGACACTAACGAACGGACAGAAAGGCGAATTTGACGACCTCATATCCGCGTTGCGGACGGGCGATGTATTTGGTGACGATGTTGCCAAGTTTAAAAGGTCCCGAAAAGCTTCCAAAGCTTCCCACAAAGGACGAGACTCCCCACCGAGAGGAGTGTGCAGAGAGGACTCGAGGGAGAGACAGAAGAATTGACCAAGCTCGGAATTGAAGCCGGAATTTTGTGTAAATAATAAACAAAAGAATCGACAACGCTATTAGTCATTAACAAGTGATATTTACAAGTTATATGTATTTAATAATGGACGATTCGATAGTCACAAATTATTAAAACTTAGCGTACCTATAATTAGTATCGACTTGTTTCTTTGTACGTCTGTGCCCACGGATGTTTTGGTACTGCTAATATTAGTTATACATAAACTGCCTAGTAAATAAATTATTTCTACCAATTGATGCTTGATAAATATGTTGATGTCAGTGTTAACTGAATATAAACTGTATTGTAAGGTGTAAGGGTACTATTTACTTGGGATGAACTGATGAATAAAACGTATGAGAACGAAATGAGACGTCTGAATTTCCCTGAATTTCTCTGGTTGAAGATAAATTCCAGGGACAATTCACTTTGATAATTTTTAGGTCAAAAAGTAATTTGTCCACTGAGAAAAAACGTACTAGGGAGTTATTGACGTATTAGGGGTAACGGCCATAAAACTACGTATTTCTTATTTTAATATTGAAACCCTGGTAATATCGCCTAAACTCTTAAAAATATGAGAAATTAGTGGCGTTAAAGAAATTAAGTCAAACAACGAATATCTTTAAATCCTTTGCCATTTTTGTATACTGATACAGACATGCTGAATATGGACATGCCTAATTTTAACACTTCATGTTTCGCAACATATTGACTGAGTAGTAGAAGACTGGGTGTTATTCCAATTTTCACTTTATATCATACTCTATAAGGTTCCTAATGCTAGGAATATTTTTAATTTAATACATTTGATATTAAGGCGTGGTAATACGTATCACTAACAAACATATTTTGAAAAGACAGTGATCACTACAAAATTATTTTAACCCGTGTTAATGAAGAAACAAATAAAAAATAGTGACCTGTACTGGTATTTACATGTCTGATGGTCAGCAAAAAAGTTTTATTATTAAGAAATACTTTTATATATTATTTATTTACATTAGCTCTTTTTATTCTTTCCGGTCGTCCCTTTCTTTAAATACTGGCTTGAAGTAAATGGGAAAAACGAGAATTGAAAATAAAATGACGCAGGCTGATTCAGGCAGATCATTGATTACTTTTTGAGGTCATTATTAGCGTCGCCATTTTGGGTTCGTTTCTTTATTGGTGTGAATTATGAAAGTTGTTAAACTTAGAACTTAGAAAATTTCTGTAAAATATTTTAGTGAAATATAACTATCAGTGTGATTATTAATTGCAAGTTTCACGAATACAAATATTAATGATATATTACCTTATTATTTATTATAACAAACTAATGTATCAATAATATTAAGTCATTAAGTGACACACAAAATAGAAATCTTGAATACCTGGGACCTGGATAATGTATCCACCAAACTATTTATTTGTACCTTTTACATGGATTTTATAGGCACTGGTTTATGCTGTAACGCAATATCGTACTTAAATACAAGAAATAAGGCTCTGATTATAACACATATCTTCAATTGATTGCGTGTTTGTTTTTTACGAATATGGGGAATTGTCATGTCAGAGTCACAGTTTTGTCTCAATAACAGTTTCAAGAAACGTTATTAATTATGTTTGAAGTTCATTGTGTAAATTTTTCAGAAAATTAAATGATTTACCCTGTACGGCAGAATATAATAATTTGTGTATGTCTTCCAATATTGGAACAAACGGGATCCAATATATAATTGCTTTCTCAAGTGATTGCTACCGTTATTAAGATAAAAATGTGACATAATTATGATTGACAAACATTTAGTACGGGAATTGAGGAAAGAAATCTACGTAACATGTATTTTAAGGATTTTGTGGATCTTTATAACCTCTCAATATAAACACGATACTGTGTGTTTTGGATATATTTACATAACCAGTTTTGTATAACGATAGTTTCTATCGAATAAATTTGAATCTTGTATTCTTGAGATTATAATCCATTGTGTTTTTTTAATTGTAAATATATATTTAATTTTAATTTGATCAAATCTGTTACCGGGTAGTGACGAAACCGAAATAATATAATAATTTATTCAAATGTAACGTATCTATGGATCGTTTTTCATGTGTAAATTCTATTGTTTTGTTCAGTATTGCTTAAGCCTATAGTATATTATAAATGTCATAACGTAATAAATAGAACCTATTTAAAATAAAAATCCTAAATAAACGCGTGTGTTTTATTACCTTGATATCTAAGCAGTTAGCTTTTTTAAAAATTAACCAGTCCGTGAAAATATTGGCTTTACTTTGCTTACTCAAATGAGCGAAGGATGACAGCGTGACATATAATATGACAATCCTTTCGTTCGGTGGGAAAGTCTGAAGTTCAATTGTGAACTGCTATGGGCGTATAATACTTATAGAACGTACCGTAGTGAAGTGTAGGGCAGGACAGACAACATTTGGGAAGTTAATGGATGCAAGTGGCAATATGTGGAAATATGTAACAAACTAAGCTCCAGCTTCATAAAGCCTTCCCCTTCGACTTAGAACTTGAAAAATTTCGGTGTTTTGGATCAGGTATCTAAAAATCGATACCATAGCCGAAACCATACCGAAAAGTATGTATGTAATACGTAAAGTAGAACCTTATTTAGTTGGATTTACGCAAAGTAACGTCTGATTCTTTCAATTATCTTATAAAAATTATTGTAATTTGTCGGTTTATGGAGAAACTGGAACGAAATTTGAAATTTTAAAATTTAAAATATTTTAATTAAAATAACAGTAGACGCCGGGCCACGATACAAATATGTCTGTGGCCTCTGCAAACTCACGAGCAAACGAAAAGCGACAATATAAAAGCATTCAAGAATTCACTTGTCTATAATGCGAAAAAACTTGTACATGTACAAATAGAGTATATTTGAACATACGCTACAAGTAGGCGCGTCGGTTATTCGCAAAACGCTGGATTTGTTCTACTACTGTATGGGCCACAGCTTGCGACTCGTACAGCTTCTTTGATAGTTAAATTATATTAAGACGACACTACGTAAATACAGCCTTTATTGATGCACGTATAGGCATGCTCAAACCGGAGTGCTACCACGACCTCACAGAAGACCAGCGTGAAGTTAGAGGCTTTGGTCCTGCGTTTCGTCTGGTGAGTGCAGGTGGCCAGAGGCCCAATCCTCACCCATCAATATTTAATGGAATTAAATGGAAGACTACCAGAAGTCTACCAGCACCCCTGGAGAATCCCTCGCTAAGCATCCACGACCAAGCTACTCCACTCCTGAGCGTGGGTGCCCAGGCTGCCCCGCGTATTCTCGAGGGGGAGGGGGGGGGGAGCAAAACTCCGCTCGAGACTAAACCTGCTCGGGACAAACGGAGCAATAAGTCAAAGGCGCCCCCTACCACGCTATCCGTGGTAGGGGGCGCCTTTGTCTTTGACTTTGACGCTGCAACATCAGGAGACTTCATTCAAACCTTGACGTCATCCACTACCATCTGGAAACGGCGAGGTCGGCCTTGCTCTTTCAAATCGAGACACATGTGGCCTCTCCGGCTGATACTTCGTATCTTTCCTACCTGGGGTAGAACACTCCTTTGTACCCCGGGCTTCACTTTGCGTGTACGTCAGAGACGACATCTGTTTTCGACGCCTTGGCAGCCTTGAAGGTACTAACCGGTCCATCTTATGGCTGCGCGTAGACAGCGACGACCATCCTCGCGTTTACGGGTAGGTCCCATCGCGGTAATGCCGACACAGACCGACTCGTCGACCAAGTCCAGATGAATGAAATTAAATAAAATGAATGAAATGAATGATTTTTATTCAATATGGATTATTGTATAATACTTATTAAAAGTCATTTTTTAATTTAATTTACCACTGGTTCGCAAGAAAACCTCTATCCTGGAAAGAACCAGCAAGAAACCCAGCGAGACATTCTTAAACATATTTAAATTTACAATAAATTTATTTTGTTACAATTTTTGTATGAATTTTTATAGAACCAGTAGTTTGCAATCACCTCATTTCCAGGGGTTATTTTCATTTTTGTATTCATTATATTATAACAACCCTTTTCGTAGAATTTTTATTTAGTAAAAAATTTAAACTTGTTTATGGACAAACTTTGTACATTTTCTGGGATTTTGTTGTAAACGCGTATACATTGCCCCATAAATGAATTACTTATTTTGTGGCGTCTAGTTACTGGTATTACAAGCTTATGTTTGTTCCTAGTGTTAAAAGTATGAACATCTTTATTCTTATTGTTTTTTTTGAGATGCCAAAGTTAATATGTTTATTTCCCTAAATTTATCTCTAAGGGGCTCTTTACAATTTAAGTTGCAAATCGCCCGTACGAACTGTACGGGCGATTTGTAACTTAAATTGTAACCGTACGGTTCTCTTTTGCAAAACATACACAACAAACAATATGACTTCAATGTCAATCGCATTACCCCATAGTAACATTCCATAAGACATTACGCTATGAAAGTAACTAAAATAAACTAATCTAGCTGTCTCAACATTCGTTAGTCTTCTAATATTTCCTACAGCATATGCCGCAGAACTAAGTCTGCCTGCTAATTTAGACATATGGGGGCCCCATTGAAGCTTCGCGTCAATATAATACCAAGAAAAACAATTGTATCCACAAGACTCAACTCATCCCTATTTAAGAGCACATTGGTATTTAAATATTTAACATTAGGCATTGTATATTTAATACACTTTGTCTTGTTGCAATTTAAGAGCAAATTATTAGCGTTGAACCAATGTACCAGTTTCGATAGAGCATTATTTACATTTTCAAAATTAATTGACTGTAGATTAAGTTTTAAAATTAAAGAGGTACCATCAGCAAATAATTCTATATCGTGATTATGACTGATGACTAAGAACAGGAATGGGCCAAGAATCGAGCCCTGCGGAACTCCCATTGATACTACTGATCTAGAGTAACCTTTACCATTGATAACGACTTTCGCTGTTATTTAAATATGAAATAATAAGTCAAAGTGCAATATTTTTGACAACGTAATGTTGTAGTTTCCTGATTAATATTTCAATATAAACACAATCGAAAGCCTTGGAAAGATCACAAAAAGTACCTAAGTCTCTCTAATAAAATACCAGAACACTCCCAGGCATTAAAAATATATTTCATAAGCTCGACACCCGCGTCAGTCGGCGAGCAACCCCTTGTGAAACGAAATTGATTTTTATGGTGTAATTTATTTCTATGAAAAAAAAACAATTGACAAAATTATCTTGTCAAAAATTTTACTGAGAGTTGGTAGTACAGAAATAAGTCTGAAATTAGCGGGTTCCAATATACTACCAGATTTAAATAAAGGTTTTACTTTACTATGTTTCATTAAATCAGGAAAAGCACCAGATTCGGAACTAGTACCAAAAATACAATACAATACAATACAATACAATACAATACTCTATATTGTACACCAACGAAACATAAATATAATGAACAAACAATGAGAGAAAAACAAAAGGCGGTCTTATTGCTTCATAGCAACTTTTCCAGACAACCCAGAACAGGAAATTAATAAAAATAAAAATAAGATTAACGGGTGCACTAAATTAAAAAAATACAAACTTTTATGTACTAAAATGACAACATACTTTAGGTAGATTAATGACCATAACTAAGAGGAGGAAGAGAGAGGAGTTAAAGAGACAAATAGTGTTCCTTAATCTGTTTCTTGAACACATTTAATGACTGAGCACTTTTAATTGACTGGGGTAAGGAGTTCCAGAGTTTTACTCCAAGAACAGCAAAAGATTTATTATAAAATGTCGAGGAGTGTACAGGACATTGGAGCGAAAAATTAACTTTGGACCGTAAGGAAAAATCGAGACAAGAGCTAAGAAATTCAAAAAGTTCTTTTAGATAGGGAGGACTTGATACATTAAATAAGACGCAGTAGAGCGCAGAAAGTATAAGAGTATTTCGACGATGACGGATTGAGAGCCACTTGAGTTTAGTGTGATATTCAGAGACATGGTCATATTTACGAAGCCCAAATATGAACCGTATACAGAGATTTTGGAGTCGCTCAAGTTTGTTAAGTCGCTCGTTGCTTGGTGATATCAAGGTAACAAATGTCAGCATAGTCGAGGATAGGGAGTAGTAAAGATTGTGCAAGCGTAATTTTGGTGAAAATGGGTAAAAAGTAGTTAAGCCTCCGGAGTGTAGCATATGCTGCAAACATTTTTCAGCTCACTGCATAATTATCAATACTAGCAAGATGAGGAGCAATTAAATCTATTATGGACGCAATCACTGTAAAGGAAATCCCCCCCATTTTGCGGTTATTTTAACATCAAGTGTTTTGAAATATTTTACAATATCTTGTGGTTATACTTTTACAAATCTAAATTCTTTCAAACGGGTATTAAAATTCTGTTTGAGTTATGAATCGGCGTTAGTTGGAGAACTATTCAATGACTTTGTTGTCATAATAGGAATTTCAGTGAAATATTTCTCAAACACCGCTGCGACTTCTTGATTTGATCTAGTCAATTCATTATTAATTTTCAATTGATAATTTGTGTTTAGAGGTTTCTTTACCGGTTTCGGTATTAATTATACTCCAAGTCATTTTAATTTTTTTGGCGGTCTTTAATATTATTGCTAATATGTAAGGATTTGGCTGTGGAGCATCTTTTAAACATTTTAGAACAATTTTTGACATATTCTCTAAAATTATCGGTAAGATTATATGATCTTTTATGAATTCCTATACATATATATATATATATATATATATATATATATATATATATATATATATATATATAATATTTTAGAATATAATGTTTTAGAAGTAAATGTTTTATTAAATTAATTGATTATAAGGGTAAACAGTACTCCATTGAAATAGTTTAAATTGCTCTTGTAGGAAAGCGATTGAAGGTTTTTCACCATGTTACTTCTAAATCTCTCCAGGCGTTTTCAATTAATCGCAACAAACAAGATTTTCTTAATTTTCTGTTTTTTGTGCATATATGGTAATAAAACCAGCTGTCCACAATGATCTGAACTTAGTTTTTGAATTATGAATTTCTTGATTGGTACAACATCTGTAAAATATTATCAATACAAGTTGCAGTACACCCTGCGATACGTGTAGCTTCAAAGAATAAACTAGCAAGACTGAATTATTTGAACAGTGAACTAAATTTGGTACTGATGGAAGAAGCTTCCAGGAGATTGATATTAAAGTCTCTGCATACTACAATAGATATATTCTGATTATTAACCTTAAAGAACAGCATAACTCGAACATGGGGGTCTGTAAATACTGAGGTGCTCAAGCTCAACACATACCATTTCTACAGTTCGCTCAACAGAGGGGCTCACACGCTTTACGTTCCTTACATGATATGGATTTATTAGCTAATATTAAGGAGCCACCACGTAATTTAGTATCTCTATTGAAAGAACTGACCACCTGGTGATTACTGAAATTTTAATACACAAATAATTAAAAATACAAAAAAAAAACTATTTATTTGGTTATTATTTATGAATTCTTAACATCATGTCATATTATATTATATATTATTACACACAATATAAAAAAACTATAATATAGAAAAACTAAAACAAAAAATTTAAATTATCATAAAGTCCTGCTCCCCGTGGTATTTATATATATATATATATATATTACACTTTTCAACGGTGTCGTTTTCGAAATCATATTTATTATTTCCCTTTCATTTTCATCCTTTTCTTTAAGTAACAGCTCACACTGTTCCCTGGACGCCTTTAGTTCTTAGAGCGCAAGAAAAAGTTGGTTCTCCATCTGACGCGCATTGGCGTTGTAGTAATAGTAAAAGAAAACAAAGATAGAAAATCAAGGGAGCAGAGTAAGCAAATATCTAATTGTAAAATGAAATCTGAAAACAACAACAACACTTAAGAGATATATCGTAAATATTAAAAGGGATAACAATTACAATAATAGTAAAAGAAAACAAAGATAGAAAATCAAGGGAGCAGAGTAAGCAAATATCTAATTGTAAAATGAAATCTGAAAACAACAACAACACTTAAGAGATATATCGTAAATATTAAAAGGGATAACAATTACAATACCTAACTTAAACGATGTTCGTTACCTGCTGTCACTGTAAATTGGGATCCTAAAAATTTATTTATTTAGATACCTATTTACCACTTTTATTTATTACACAATACAATTTGTTCGTAATAAACAACTATAACTTAAATTTGAGGTGGAAATTATCAACTACAATATTTATTTTTAGAAATTATCTGAGATAAAATTATTTCACTACTCCCGGGTCACTGTCACATATTTATTTATTTATTTGTCAGAATAAGGTAATACATAATGGTCTTAAATCTAATACAGAAGTTCACTTATTCTGCCTCTTTTATAGGCGTACAAATATTAAATCGTCTTAATTTAATTTCGACATAAAATTTTAATACAAAACTATAAAAAATTAATTATGGATAAATGTTATACAATTATGGATAAATGTTATACAAACAAAATTAGTTATTGAAATATTCAGAAAGACTATAAAACACTTGCTGAGAAGCCATTCTATCAACTTTCGTTTAAACGTTTGACTTGTTTCATTCTTTATTGTGTCTGGCAGACGATTGTATACACGGATTGCCATGTAGAAAGCATTCCTGTTAAAGAATGAGGTGCCTGATTTAGGCAAGAATAATTTATTTTTGTTCCTAGTATGCCTCTGTGTTACATCAGACTGTTTTATAAATAAATTTAAATTTTGTCTTATAAACAAACAGATATCTCTCACATATATACATGGTAAGGGAAGAATGTTTAATTTCTTAAAATGGGATCTACAACTCTCAGAGTACCCCAAATTGCATACAGCGCGAATACATTTTTTTTTGTACTACAAATGCTTTCTGACTATCGGTAGAGTTACCCCATATCAATAACCCGTAGCTTAGAACTGAGGAAACATAACCATGGTATCCACATAGAGCTGCCTCTCGCAACACTGTTCTCCGTAATCTCTTTTTTTCGTTCGTTTAATTTCTTACAAATTTTAAAAATGTGCTCCTTCCAATTGCATTGTTCATCAAGTGTGATACCCAAAAATACTGCAGATTGTACCTTTTCTATCGATTTATAATGAAATTTAATGTTAATGTCTATTATTTTTGATTTGTATGTCGTAAATTGTATTATTTTTTCTTTCATTTATATATAGTTATTTAATTCAAGCCATTTAACAACGTCACGAATAGAGTCATTGATTTGATTATTAAAATTATTTATGTCATTAGCCTTTATTATTAGGGTTGTACCATCGGCGAAAAGAATGCATTTTTCTTTCGTAGCTTGAGGTAGGTCATTGATATAAATTAAAAATAAAAGCGGGCCTAAAATACTGTTACGAGCTTGAGGTTCGTGACAGTAAAAATTGCCGATAAAATTACCTAAATTATCACTTTAATTTACTTTACACAAATTAAAACTAAAAACACTAATAATTAAACACACTAATTCACTTAATTCCGCTCCGTAGCTTCGCTTGTGTCGCCGAGTTCAACTCTGTCTCGATCGCATCTTGCAGCGCCTATTTATTTAAATTAGCAAAGAAACATCCCGAATATTCAGGTAAATGCGCGCAAAGGGACGAGTGTGCGAGTATAGACTTTCCAGAAACTTGGCGCTGTCGGTTGAGAGATTTGTGACGTCATTCTCTGCAAAGCTCCCCTCGCTCTCGTTCCTGACACTAGATGGCGCTAGTTGACTTATTCACACAACACTGCCCCCTCCTAAGACATGCTCGTCCCGAGCATTATCGGTCCCATAATAACGCGCCAAGCGAACCTTGTGGAACACCATATTTAATAATTTTATAATCTGATCTATATGATGATTTTTGTATTTGTTTGTTTTTAGGCACCATCTTACAGATTTCAGTGCATTGCCTTCTGTCTTTCAAATAACTAGCTATCCAGTTATTTGCTTCACCACGAATACCATATTTTTCTAATTTTTGAAGCAAAATGTCATGTTCTATGTGGTTAAAGGCCTGAGTCATGTCTAATAGTATTGCTACTGCAGATATCCTTTGAGATATGCTTTCGGTGACAAATTTAATAAGATGAAAGCATGCAAGTGTAGTTGAACTTTTCTTTACAAATCCAAACTGCTGCCGATTTAATATATTATGCTTTGTAAAAAATAAGTTTAATCTATTACACATAGCTTTTTCAAATATTTTCGATAACACAGGCAGGAGAGTAACTGGTCTATAATTATTTACTGTTGCCTTGTCACCTTTCTTAAAAAGTGGTTTTACAATTACTTGTTTTAACTTCGATGGAAAGATGCCTTTACAAAACGATAAATTTATCAAAAAGCTTAGAATTTCAGATATGCTATTTGCACACGCTTTTAATATTTTCGTATCCGACGAATTTACTATTATTAAGATTCATTATTATTTTACGAACCTCAAAACAATCCGAAGGATATAGAAAAATGTTTTGTCATTCGTTACAATCTGTTTAAGAAGATTATGATTTTTGTCGCGTTTTGTAATATTACCTATAAAGTGGTTATTAAAAACTTCCGCAATTTTTTGTGCATCAGTGTACTTAATGTTATTATACGTTATGTAATCTACGCCCTGAGAGTGTGGTTTACACATTATATTGTTTTTGATAACATCCCAAGTTGCTTTGCATTTATTAGAACTGTTGCCTATATATTTATTATTTACATTTTTTCTGGCAGTGTGGATACATGTTTTCAATATGCGACTATAAGCATTGTATTTTTGTTTATTTAGATTTTTATTAGCATTGCCATGAATATATTTTAAATACAGATTTCTTTTTGTGATTGTTGCCTTTTTTATCCCTTTAGTAATCCACCGCGCTCTCATATTTGTATTTACTATTTTTATTCTAATGTTTGGAAAGCACAAATTATAAAAAACTAAAAAGAGATCATGAAAATAGTCAAAAGCTACGTCAATATCTTCTATTGTATATATGTCAGACCAGGATAATGCCCGCATGCAATGATTGGTTTTAATTATATTACTTTGACAATAATCTTTTCTATATTCAAACCAGTATGTAGTTATATGTTTTTCAGACATATTTACGCTGAGGGTCTGCGCTGCTTCATGATCTGACAAACCCAGAAAATGAATGCCCGAATCAGCTTGTATTATATTGCTAGCAATATGATCAATACACGCTTTATTTCTAGTAGATATTCCTATGTGAAAGTCAATATTATGATTATTTAATATACTTGTTAATTCAACTGTTGGTTTAGTCTGTTTTAATATATCTATATTCCAATCACCCGTTAATACTAATTTAGTGCTCTCTTTTTTATTAGTCAGTTTTTGTAATAATATATTAAGTTTTTCAAAAAATGCTGGCAATGTTTCAGGTTTAGGTATTCTATATATGCAAATAATAATCATGTTTAATTGACTTAATTTAATTCCACAACATTCAAAACAATACTCACAGCCTAATTAGTTTGTTATCAGAATTGATTTATATTTAATCCCTTTCTTAACAAAAATACAACTACCACCTCTTTTTTCATTAAGACGTGAAAAGCTTGCGGCTAGTTTAAAGTTATTAGTGGAAATAATGTTCTCCATTCCTTTTTTAATAAAAGTTTCACTTAAACATATTATGTCTACATCTATTTTTGTTGTTTTAAATTGATCCAATACTATTTCCAAAGAATCAATTTTGCTGAAAATTCCTGGAATGTTCTGATGTAATATATTCAATTTGGATTTGTTCACGAACAAAATTATTTGTTGACTGTACACTTTTATTCTGTGGCTTAAAATAATAGGGTATCGTACCCTTTAAAGGTTGTTTTTTACTAGTTGTGGCAAGGTCAATGTGAATATGTGTTTCTTGTTTTTTTAATTGTTGTTTAAATAAATATGGACTTGTACCTTTTTTGAATTCGTATGGCAGATTTGTGTAAAATTTTTTAAAGCCTCTATTGGTTTTAAAGTAATTTATACTATTTGAATTAAGTTTATGTTTACTAACTACAAATTTTTTATCGTAATCTTCAGAGTCAATGTGAAAGTTTATTATTTTTGCTCTATTAATATTACCATCAAGTCTTAAAAATTTACAATTTTGATATAACCGAGTAACACAGTACATATGATTATTCAGAGATTTTTCTTTTAGATAATTATTTTTTAAAGTCTCTAAAACGAATACTCGCACAAATTTTAATTTCTCTAAAGCTACGCTTACCTCACTAGACAGTTTAAATGGGTTTAACTGGGTTTGATTGGGTTTTTTCGCTGTGGTAACCACAGCGAAAAAACCCAATCAAACCCACACAAAAACTGTGTGATGGCTGCAGTCTCCGTGCTACAATAGGTCCCATCCGCAGAGATCGTGATGCTTGGTGATTTTAACGACCAACACGCTGAATGGCTTGGTTGTCGTTTAACTGACCATGCGGGTAGATCTGTTTATGACTTTGCTTTGAGATATGGTCTGACACAACCTACGCGGATCCCAGATGTGGAAGATTATGTACCTCCCCTGTTGGACCTTCTGCTGACCTCTCATCCAGACTAATATCAGGTCTCCGTCGATGCCCTTCTTGGCTCCTCGGACCATTGTCTGATCCGGAGTACGGTGCCACTCACGCTCCCATCGCGGTTGCGTACTGCAGGTTGTCGCCATGTTTGGCATTATAGAGCAGCCGATTGGGATGCGATGCGGTCTTTTTTACATCCTACACTTGGAGGCGGATTAACTTCTCGCCGGATGATCTTAGCGTTGTTGCTGATTCTGTCGCTGATGTTGTGCTACAGGGATTGGAACTTTTTATTCTATCATCTGTGGTACCTATTAGAGACAGAACCCAACCATGTTTTGGTCGCTCATGCAAAATTGCATTACATCATAAGCAAGAGTGCTACCAAGTCTGGGCTCGCGTATCTACGTCTCTAGATGTAAATACCAGCGCTTTTAAAAATAAGTATAATTCTGCCTCCAGGTCCAAAAGTGTCGTTGTCAAGTCAAAGTCAGAGCCCATCGGCAGAATTGGCGAGAAACTAGTTCGAGAACACGTGCATTCTAGTCTCTCGCCAAGGCTGTCCAAGCGAACTTCAGTCAGCCGTCCTTCCCATCTCTGTACAGAGAGAACGACTCACTGACCCAGGTCGCAAAAGACAAAGCCGATCTGTTGGGCTCTCTTTGCGTCAAACTCGGCTCTTGATAACGGGGGGAACACACCGCCGACCACCCTGCGATGTGAGTGATCCATGCAGGATGTGCTATTTACCCAACGCTCTGTGCGAAGAGTATTCCTCTCCCTAGACATCAACAATCCGAGTGGGACTGATGGCGTCCCTCCTATTGTGCTAAAGGCGTGTACACCGGAGTTGGCACCGGTTTTAACGCGTCTTTTCCGGTACTCCTACTCCCTAAGCGTAGTCCCAAAATCATGGAACCGGACAGCCTTCGTGCACCCACTACCTAAAAAAGGTAACCGCTCTGATCCGTCCAACTATAAGCCTATCGCCATCACTTCCTTGTTATCTAAAATAATGGAATCCATTACTAACAGCCATTAGTAACCGCCAATACGTTTTCCGTCGCGGCCGCTCGGCTGGTGATCTTCTGGGTTACCTAACTCGTAAATCGGCGGAGGCAATAGAGTCCAAGGGGCCACCCCCTTGGACTCTACTGCCTCCGCCCATTTACGTGTTGGCCGTTCGTTTGGACATAGCGAAGGCCTTCGATCAGGTTTGGCACAAAGCTCTTCTTACGAAGCTTCCTTCCTATGGTCTTCCCGAGAAATTATGCAATTGAATCACCAGTTTCCTTGCTGATCGGAGCATCAAGGTCGTAGTAGATGGTGCATGCTCCGATTACAAACCCATTAACGATGGTGTTCCACAAGGCTTCGTGTATCACCAACGCTGTTACTACTGCATATCAATGACATGTTGCAAACCGGTAACATTCATTGCTATGCAGACGACAGCACTGGTGATGCTTTATACACCGGCCGTGCCAATATTTCTCGAGTAAATGTCGCTGAGTACCAAGACAAACTTGTGTCTGAAGTCGAGACTTTGTTATACAAAGTCTCGGAATGGGGGCGACTAAATCTAGTTGAGTTTCATCCCCAGAAGACACAAGTTTACGCGTTCACCGCTAAAAAGAACCCTTCATCGTACCTCCTCAGTTTCAAGGCACTCCCCTCGTTGCCGCAACCAGTACCGGAATCCTCGGCGTCGACATATCGAGTGACGTGCAGTTTCGTGGTCACTTGGAAGAAAAGGCCATATTTTTGGTTTTGCCTCTAAAAACTTGGCGTGCTCAGCAGAGCGGGACAGTATTTCATGCTGGCTCACCGTTTGTAACTTTAAAAGGCACAGGTTCGGCCGCACATGGAATACTGTTCCCATCTCTGGGCGGGGGCTTCCCAGTACCAGCCCCTTCCGTTTGATCGCATCCAGCGCAGAGCAGTTCTTGAATCGTCGGCGACTGAGCTCTTTCCAATCGGCTTGACTCACTGGCACTGCGAAGAGATGTTGCATCTCTTTGCGTATTGTATCGAATGTACCACTGGTAGTGCTCTGAGGAATTGGTCGGACTAATTCCAGCCGTACAATTTCACCATGACACATCGCGGCAAACCTTGCGATACCTCCACACAAGTTTTCTTCCTTCTACAAATTCCTTTTGTAATCAACTGTCACCAGAGATTTTTTCAGACCGATACGCTTTAGAGAGCTCCAAGAAAAGAGCCTACACCTTTTTAAAAGGCCGTCAACGCATCTGCAATTCCTGGTGTTGCAGTTGTTCATGGTCGGCGGTAATCACTTACCATCAGGTGAGTCGTATGGTCATTCCTATAAAAAAAAACTTTAAGCACGCCGAGTTTAATTTGAAAATGGTGCATTATAAGTAAATCGGTTCCTTGGGGAGACCTATGTTCAGCACTGCACTTGTTATATATTAGTAGTCACCTATTTATCGAAATTCTACCGTAATTTTTAAAAAAATATGTTTGTATATTAGGTCTTTACCTATGAAATAGACGTTTTTTATAAAATGGGTTAACGTATTTTTTTTCTCCATTTTTTATTTATATTAATCAAAGTAATCACCTATGCAATCCATGCATCTTGGCCAACGCAGTGGCAGTTTATTGATGCCCTTCTTAAAGATAGCAGCTGGACGGGAGGCAATAAATTCTGCAAAGGAATTTTGTACTGCCTCTCGAGTATTGAATTTTTTTCTCGCCAAAAAGTTATCCAAATTCTGAATTATCCAAATGCAAGGTCTACAAGGAAGGGGGCAAACTAATAACAGGTGGTGCGTACATCAATGTAATAGCATCTGGTGCAAGAGCACAGCCTCGCTAAGGACCAGATTCCGTATGAGCAATAACAACAGGTTGCGCATGATAGCAGGGAAGATGGTACTCTAATGGGAAAACTGATAAAGAGCACTCCCTCCCATATCCCTATTAGTGTATAAGTACTAACTTCGGTGCTAGGTGGTCTAGTGGTTGTAGTAGTGCGACTGCTGATCATGAGGTCCTGGGTTCGTATCCTGGGTCGGAACAAGAAATTAATTATTGAGTTTTTCCGTCAAGAAATTCTCAGTAGTTACCCGGAGTCAGGAAGTTGGCAGTGTCTCACCCCCGTGTCTCGGAAAGCTCGGAAGCCTCGTAAAGCCGTTGGTCCTGCGCCTGATCTCTCTCCGGTCGTGTCGGTTTACCGTCCCATCGGATTATGAGGGTGAGGAAATAGATAGTGCACCTGTGCTTGCGCATACACTTGGGCACTATAATCCTGTCCTGCGCCGATGGCTATCCTCCGTTGAGGCAGGCCGCCGAGGCCGGAATTCGGTCTGGAGGACATTATTATTATTATTTATTATATTTACGGAACCTAGCATCTATGGAAGCTTATGTTTTCATAACCATTAAATAAATACCTAATTTATTTGATAAATAATAAAGGTACCAGACTAGTGACAGGTCGAAGAGACAATATGCAAGACATTTGAGATCCAATTGCCAATTCATCTGTAAAATCCTAGGAAGAACTTGTTTGGATTAATCACAAATGTCCTCTCTCATCTCTATGATAACAGTTTTCAGATTTTAATTAAGGGCAATGTAAAAGAACATCGATTCCGACCAAGAATGAGTTGTGAGGCTATCTTCTGCTTGAAACCCTATAGTTACGAAAATTAAATCAAAGCAAAATTATATTATAGAAAACTTATAGATCCGACCAAAAGTTATTAATTAAAAGCAAAAGATACCTCGGTTTAACTTTGACATCAGGATGCTGAAAACTTTAATCCCCGAGTAACTATAGGTGCTACAAAGCACTTGCATGTATGGAATGGTAAACTAAATGAAATAAAATCCGTAGATTCGTCCTTGTAAGAAGAAGTGGGATCTTTTTTTTGATAGTTTCTATGTCGTAATTCAAATGTCGAAAAATTACTAGTGCAAGCTTAGCGATAATACTAACGATTGAATGTCGGATTAAATATATAAAAATATACAAGCGACTCTCTTAAGTATTATAATTCAATTCTCAATCAATAAAAGAGTAAAATTAACAGCCATTATATATCCCACTGCTAGGCATAGGTCACTTAAGGCATTTATGCGGGTAGAAAAGTATTTTACCTACCTGATGAGGTTTTACAGTTAAGCAAAAACCGTTTAAACGAACGTAAAAAAGCAAAATATGATATGAACCTTTGTCATAATTGTCATAGTATACTTACTCAAAGTCCTACGAATGATTAGCAATTAGCAAAAGAGTGGATTGTAACCTGCTTGCAAGGTTTATTGAACTGCATGTTTTATGAGTAAGCCGACAAGCCTGAAGCTTAGTGCATCTATCAAGTTTTTTTATATAGATTGGGGGTGACAAACCAGCACATAGTCCACCTGATGGTAACTGAATGCCGTGGCCCATAGACACCTACATTTATCCTCGATTAAGAATCAAAACGCAAATGCGTTGTCTCCCCTGAGGACTAAGGTGGAATGCCTCGTTTCCAGTAAAATAGGGTTTCCGGATCTCTACACTCACCATACGAAGCACAGCAGTATGAAGCTGCTATTTTACGCTTTATTCTGTGAGAGCATGGTCCTGGTCGAGCCAACCCATTCATGTTACAACCATAATATAGCTGCAGCGTGACTCTACCACATATACTACATAATCTACCCATGTATAGATTTTGTTCAGTTTTTACTAACATTGCATTCAAGATAAATTGTACTGACATAATATATGAACCTAAAAATGAATCTAAAAATAAATGATTAATAAAAAAAGTTGCTTAGCATTGAGATGCGGCGTTTAAGGGCAACGACAGCTCGACTTCTAAACGAAACAAGCAATTGTATGGCCTACAAATAAATGTTGCGGGTATAAAAGTTTGTCCTTGTGCAAATCTACAGACTTGAAAAAGGGAAATATTGACTACATTCAATTATTTCCAAAGAAGATGATATTAGTTTAATTTGTTCTAGCGTAACTTAAAAAAAAAAAAAAAAAAAAAACAGAATAAAAGATTATTTCGCAATTAGAGATGTATGAACACTCATTAGTAGAGACCGCACATCTGAATTAGTGTTGTATTACTTATTTTAATGATTCAAAGAAGGAATTTCTAACCGCGAATATTTATTTATATTCGCGTAATATACTATTTCAGGGATAAAATTAATATTGTGTTACTCTAGCCTATTATATAAAGTTTAATGAGCGAAGCACTAATAAGTTGGGCTTATTTTATTTCGCTTTGTTTACAGTCCAATCAGCACTATGCTTACCACGAAAGTGATTCAGATTGGCCCCTCCGTCGATAACGTAGCTTTTGGACTGACATTACCAGATTTCAATTTTTTGTTCAATAACTTCATATAACTTATTGAATTATTTTTACTGATTAATTCTTGGTACTAAATTGTAATTTTGCAAATATATTATACTGTACTTTTGGATTTTATTTACCTAATAAAGGGAAGGACGGAATTAATGTCTCGTTAACCGTAATATTATGACGGGGTACTTTAAAATTGTAATGTTCTTTAGACTGAATATCGGCCATGGCTGTCAGGTTTACCAAAGACTAGCCATGATGGATAGGATTATAGTGCCAGACTGTATGCACAAGCGCAAATGCACTCTCTATTTACTCCTTCTCTTAGTCCAATGAGACGGCAGTCTGACAAGACCGGAGTTAAGTCAAGCGCGGCACCATCGACTTTACGTGCTGTCCGAGGTACTGCCAACTTTCTGATGCTCCGGACTGCTCCTTAGAATTTCTTCCAGAGAACTTCAATAATTAATCGTTAGGCCCGTACCCGGGACCTCGTGATCGGCAGTCGCACTTAAGAGGCAGTCGCATCACAGAGTACTTTGTAATGTAACTTTTATTAATTTTTGCATAATATTTCAAATATTATGACTTATTGTATATCTTTCTAAAATGTTGCTGTCATTATTTATTATTTATTATATTATTTCATTATTATTATGTCATTATTTATTATAGTATTTACCCTTTTGTCGATACTTTTGTATCCACGAGTTATACATACGAATATTTCTGGTCAAAAAAGGCTATTTAGTGTTAAGCCTATTTTAAAAATAAAATTTTATCAGTTTATAAATGATGTTGATAAATTCTATATCTTTTATCCCATATTGCTCTTACTATTTTAAGTTTTTTAAGTTGCTAACAGATTTACTCTTTGATCCTGAATATTTTTTTTCGTTGTTACATCGGTCGCCCTAGACGAAAGTTTATCGACCAAATTGGCGATATTTTGAAAATGAGCCACATTAGAAGTATTCTTAACTAACGAGCGTGTGTGCGTAGGTATATGGATGTAAAGGAGGCGAGAGAGGTGTGTCAGGATCGTGCCAAATGGAAGTCCGTAGTCTCTGCCTACCCCTCTGGGTGACAGGCGTGAGTGTTTATGTTATGTATTATGTTACTAAATTAGTTAAATAAGATAGTTAGGAACCGCTGTCATATAATTATATATCCCTAGGGATATAACTATATCACGGCTTTAACCATCTTACTGCGACATTTATATTGTCTGTGAATTGTAAATTGTTTTATAACCATTTAGGAAATCCGTAGCTTAATTGAATTAGTTCGCTTCACAGTAAATTACTTGTTGACCTCTTTTTCGACTTTCATGTACTCTTTGGTAATAATTTAAGCCGCTCTAAGTCACGGTTCACGAGAATAACTAATGTAATGTTCGACCCAAAGAGTATATAGATAATCACTAAGTTATAGTTCGACCTTGTTACTGATTTACAAATTTAAATTTTCCTTTGTATGGTCTTTGTCTGAAGTAGATTTATCTCCAAGTAATAAAAATATAAAATTTTGGTTTTAAATATAAAATTAAAGTATTTTTTCTTAAAATATAAAAATAGAAAATTTGTTTGTATGCTTGGATTCCGTGAAGGAGTGCTCTGAACACAAATACAGAAGGTTTCTTTACTCTTCCCATAACCCGTTACCAAAATTGATCTGGTTGGATTTTACTTATATACTAGCGACACGCGTTGGCTTCACCCAGGTAGGATCTATTAATGTGGAATTGTTTTGATTTAAGGTGATCAAAGACCAATTGTTCAATGAATTTTTCGTTTTCCATAAACCTCCAAATATATCCGGATAAAATATAGCCTAGATCATTCCGAGTGTTACTCTCTATCTGTTTGTAAATTATCATTACAATACAGACATATTTAAAAAATGCATATTCATGTCTTAATGACCGCCGAGCCGTAGTAGCTCAGATAGTTAATGCTCGCTGTAAATATAACAGAACGCGAGTAACCCGTGTTCGATCCCCGCCGGCACCAATGAAATTGTTAATTGCATTTTTAAATGCTGATTTATCACGTGCTCGGCTGTGAAGGAAAACATCGCGAGGAAACATGAATGTGTGAGGAATAAGAAAAAAACATTTCGAAGACATGTGAAGTTCACAAACACGCATTGGGGCAGCGCGGCGGATACTTCCTTGCCCTAAAACCCTCTCAAAAATGAGGGGAGGCCTGTGTCCAGCTGTGGGACGCATATAGGCTGTAACTTTACTTTTTAATTTTTTCATGTCTTAATGGCATGCAAATAACTCCAGCTCAATATAAGACATCATCATCATTACAGCCCTTCACAAGCCCATTGCTGAACATAGGCCTCCCCCAAGGTATGCCACAAAGCACGGTCCTGAGCTACCTGCATCCATCGACTTCCTGCATGTCTTACCAGGTCGTCACTCCATCTAGTGGGAGGTCGCCCTACACTTCGCCTACCGGTACGAGGCTGCCACTCGAGAACCCTTCTTCCCCAACGGTTGTCGGTTCTTCGAGCTATATGGCCGGGCCATTGCCACTTCAGTTTACTAATTCGTTGGGCTATGTCGGTCACTCTGGTTCTACTGCGGATATGCTCATTTTTGAGTTTATCACGCAGAGCAACTCCGAGCATTGCCCTCTCCATAGCTCGCTGAGCGACTTTGAGCGTCCTCATACGGCCAGCAGTGAAGGACCACGTCTCGGTTCCGTAGGTCATCACTGGCAATACGCACTGGTTGTACAGTCTCGTTTTCAGGTTTAGAGTTATAGCTCAAGAGAAGATGTGTCGTAATTTCCCGAACGCTGTCCAGGCGAGCTGAATCCGTCAGTTGACCTCTCGGTCGAAGTTGGACTTACCTAGTCGGACTATTTGGACTACATGGACGTTACACTTCGTTTTGTGCATGTTCATCTTAAGATTTATCCGTTGGGAGCCACTTTCTAGGTCATTGAGTATAGTACTTAGGTACTCCAGCCATTCTGCCATAAGGACTATATCGTCGGCAAATCGAAGGTGAGCGATGTAATCGCCATTGATGTTAATACCGTATCCTTTTCAGTCCAGTAGCTTGAAAATATCTTCAAATGCGGCGGTAAAGAGTTTCGGGGATGTAACGTCATCCTTTCTTATATGCCTCTGCAGTTAGGTAGATTTCGTACTCTGGATCTGTACTCAAATAGCCATCGTAGCCTTACTGTACAAACACTTCAGCACTTATCGAAAGTTACCGACAGTCAACTTGGCACCGCTGAAAGGACTGTAGCACCGCCCCAATTTCGACGGAATCAAAGGCTTTCTCATAGTCAACATACGCCAGACAAAGTGGCAGATTGTACTCTTCGGACTTCTGTACAATTTGCCGAAGGGTATGTATGTGGTCTATGGTACTAAAGCCTTTTCGGAAACCGGCTTGTTCGGTAGGCTGGAAGTCGTCGAGTCTGCGTGCGAGACGATTCGTAATGACTCTCGAAAACAGCACGTAGACGCGACTCAGAAGGAATATCGGTCTGTAGTTCTTCAAGAAGGCGTTGTCACCTTTCTTGAAGAACAAGACCACCGCACTTCTGCTCCACGCCTCCGGAGTAATGCCACCATGGAGGACGGAATTAAAGAGCTTCTGAAAGACTTCAAGTACCGGTGTTGCATCCGCTTTCAGAAGCTCCGCTGTAATTCTATCCTCGCCCGGGGACTTGCCCTTTTTAAGGTGCTGGAGAGCCATTCTAATCTCGCTCAGATTGACGTCCGGGACATCATCGGAATAGTGTTGGATAAGATTTGCTCTTGGATCGTTACTCACACTTGCGTGTGGCTCCAACGATGATGTGTACAGCTGCCCATAGAATCTCTCAATCTCACTCAGAATCCCGGAAACGATGCTGCCACACTCAGTCTTCAGCTTTGACAGTTGGCTCTTACTGGCAGACAGATCTCTGGCAAAGACTTTGGAGCCCTGGTTCCGCTCGATCGCTTCTCCAATACGAGCAGTATTGAAGTTGCGCAAGTCTCGCCGCTTGCATTTGGAGATCTGTCTGTTCAGATGCCTGTATGCTGTCAAATCTTTTGACGATTGCAGCCTCACCTCCCGTCTAACAGTCATGAGATTAAGAGTGTGATCGAAGAGTTTTTGTGTTCTTCTGCGGCGGGTCTTGCGAACTTAGCTCCGACCACATGGACAGTTTCCACGAGCATAATTATAATGATTAAGTAAATAATTATATTTATCCTTTAATTTTAACGTATAAAAATGTATTTTTTTAAATATAAATACAAATGCTTATGTCGGAGCCTTACCTCTATTTTTATTATAAGCCCTTGTCTGCTCTTGGCAGGATGTCGCGAGCGGGTGTTTGTTTATCAGCGGATATCATACAAGTTGCTACTATTACATTTTAAAGTTATATTTAATAAGTTACGTAACAGGAAACAGCAACGTTAGTTGTTTAGGTTTTTAAACAAGGCTGGTATTTAAAGGCAATCTCCAGTTTAAACTTAGATTGCATGAAGAGGGTGGGTGGTGGGGGGGCTCTCGTCTAAGGTAAGTGGTGGAAACGACTCCAAATGGGCCACAAAAAATTAATTCAAACGTGGGACTCGAACAGTGAGAAACGTGTAGCACTTACGACTGACGACGACAGTCAGTCGTCGTCAGTCGTAAGTGCTACACGTTTTGTAATGCGTAAATCGGATTATTTAAAAGTACCGACAATGTCCAAAAGTGATATTTGTAAAAAATCATTTACAAAATCTCTTCCCGGATTGGAGTGTAGTAAGTGTGAAAAAATTGTGCATCTTAACACGAAATGCAGTGGCCTGACAAACAAACAAATCGCAGCACTGAAAGCGGCCTCCAGCCTGGAGTGGACTTGCCTTGATTGCCAGCAGGAATCACCGAGACGGAATTCATCTGTTGTAATCCCGGAAGAAGACGATGGAGAAGATGATGAACGCGTCTTTATAAACTCCAAAAACTTGCTGAGTTCAATAAGTAGGGAAGTTGAAAAAGCAATAAAAAATGAAATGCGGGAACTGAATGAGTCCCTACAGTTTCATAGTGCCAAGCTAGAAGAAGTGGTCGAGTGTATAGATGCATTTAAACAAACCATCAAAGTTCTTGAACGAAAAAATATAGAGCTTACTAATAAGAACAACAATTTGGAAACGCGGGTAGGTGCCCTTGAACAGCAACTACAAGAAATAGAGCAAGAAAAACTTATAAACTGCATAGAAATATCAAATATTCCCTACCAGCCCACAGAAAATGTCAAAAAACTGGTGGAAAGCATCGCTCTGAAACTCCAACAGCCCCTCGAAGGAATAAAAAGTATTCGAAGACTTCCTGGAAAAAAAGACCATCCGGCGAATATAAAGGTTGAATTGCAAGACGAGCCTTCACAAGAGAAATGGATCTCAGTAGCAAAATCCACTAAGATTACCGTAGCAGATATATATCCTACAGAAATGAACAGCAATAGTGTCGTGTACATCAGAGAAGCAATGACAAAAAATAATAAAATAATATTGTGGCAGGCGAAGCAGCAGTTAAAAAACAATCAGAATTATAAGTACGTATGGTTTAAAAAGGGATATGTTAAGGCACGTAAGGATGACGGATCAAAAATTTACACATTGAAAACCCTGCATGACCTAAATGTTCTAACTAAGTCTTCTTAATTGTGTACCTATCCATATACCTAGCCGTAAGGTCTAAACTCATTTTATAACTCGAAATATGTTAGATGAAATCTGTGAGATATCTGACTGTCTAAATATAAATCAATTTCTAAACGAAATTCCTAAGCACCATGTTAATCTATTGTGCGTTCATTTTAATATCAGATCCCTAATTAAAAATTTCACAGCACTTGAACAATGTATACTAACGTCAAATAAACCTATTGATGTCGTAATTCTAACTGAAGTTAATGTAATGGATAATACTTGCTGTTTGTTTCATATCAATGGCTATCAAATGTTTACTGCGTTAAGAAAAACTAGAAGGGGTGGCGGTATAATTATTTACGTCAGTAATAAACACAAATGCAACATAAAAACTATCAAAACAATACACTTCGAAAACATATTACTTACAATCACCACTAACTTAAATTACATTACGAATGTATGTGCCGTATATCGCCCTCCTAGCGCGAGTAAAAACCTTTTTATTGACGAACTCGTGAACCTAATCGACAAATACTCTTGTGAAACCGATTTATACTTACTAGGTGATACAAACATTAACCTGAAATTAGACAATCCTGCAAAACATAAATACAACAACACGTTACACAGCTTAGGTCTTTTGTGCGGGATCACAGCACATACAAGGATCGAACTAAATAATGGAAAGCTAAGTAAAACCTGCATAGATCACATTTACGCACGATCCCGTACACAAGACCTATACACAGCGGCAATCGGTACGACACTGGCCGACCATCGGGCGGTTATAATAGCCTGCGTCGGACCACGAACACAGGATGTTCCAACATATAAAATATGTTTAAATAATAATAAAATGAACTCATTGTTAGAACAGATAGATTGGACGCCCACTTACGACATGACCTGCCCTCTAAATACTTACAACTATATTTATACAAAATTTACAGAATGCTATAAAAAATCAGAATATTCAATCAAAATTAATATTAAAAGTACGCGAAGTAATAACGATTGGATAAATAATAAAATCATCAAAGCCTGTGAGTATAGGGATAATTTATTTCTTCAATGGATAAAAAATACAAATAATATGATTCTAAAACTAAAATACAATAAAGCTAGAAACAATGCCAATGTATTGATTCAAAAAACTAAAAACCTAAACACTAAGTCAGAAATAATATCCAACAAAAGCAACACTAAAAATTTGTGGTCTATCTTAAACAGATTAACAGGTAGAATAAAATCGTCTATAGATGAAGGCTTAGAACGCTTTTTTGGCAGTAATAACAAATCATCGAAAGATATTGCAAATAAATTCGCTGTCACATTCAATAATAGTGTCAAACAAATAATATCAAAATGTCCCGAACCATTGCTCGACAAAAAAACCTATGCAGTATCAGCAAACGTGAGTATGAGATTTAGGTCTGCAGAACCCAAATCAATAACAAAAATAATAAAATCCCTTAATAGTAACAAAGCTCCTGGAATAGATAGGATAAGAGCCATCGATATAAAAAAGATATGTGACAAAATTTCATTAACCATTGCTAAACTAATAAACGCAAGCATTCTCACTGGAAAATACCCAAAATTACTAAAGACCGGCATTGTGAGACCAATTCATAAAAAAGGTAGCCAGGCGGACTACCTCAACTATAGACCAATAACCATATTGCCTACGATCAATAAAGTAGTAGAAAAATATATAGGAACTCAAATACAACACTTTTATGCCAATAACAGTATACTAACTTGCAACCAATATGGATTTCAACCACATAAAAGCACGACACAACTGCTATCCACTTTCACTGACAGCATTTATAACGATTTAGATAAAAAAGAGCATATATTGGTAGTTTTTGTTGACTATAGCAGGGCATTTGATACTCTCAGACACGAGAAGCTTCTACAAAGCTTGAACGACAGTGGGGTCAGAGGTAATCTATTAACTTGGTGCGAAAACTACTTACATGATAGAAGCTATCAAGTCAGGGTCAGTAATGGAGATAGTTTCTCAGTTTTAGCAACAGAAGGTACTGCCCAAGGCTCCGTCTTAGGACCCTTGCATTACCTTACCTACGTAAATAATCTCTCAAACGCAATCAAACAGTGTGAGCTGTACCAGTTTGCGGACGACACATGCTTAGTTGCCACAGGAAGAGACATCGAAGAGGCCCTTACTCGACTTCAAAGCGATTTTGACGTATTAGTGAAATGGTCTCATGATGTTGGACTTGTACTTAATTCAAACAAAACCAAACTAATTTACATCAGCTCTAGTAAAAACAGAAGCACTTTTAGATTAAAACTTATAGCACACAACCATCAATGTCTACATCTAAAACAATCAAATAATACTCTGCAATGTACCTGTGATGCTATAGAACAAGTAAGTAAATATACATACCTTGGACTCGTAATCGACGATCGGCTAAACTGGAAGGAGCATATTAACCATGTGAGCGACAAACTAAGGGTAATTTTAGCCAAATTCTCAATTATTAAACCTAAAATTCCTTATAAAACACTTCTACTACTCTATAAGTCCCTGGCTGAGTCTATAATATCCTACGGGTTGTCCAGTTATGGAAGAACCTCTAAAACAAACCTAGACAATATTTTTTCACTCCAGTTATGTATACTAAAAAGAATAGTTCCTATAAAAATAAAAAACACCTTTAAAGATTACCGTAAGCTCTTTGCATTTTGTGAAATATTACCAATTCATGAATAAGTAGAACTAATTCTTTTATCACAATATTATTTTACTGAAAATCTACAAAAACCGCACAAAAATTATTCAATCCGTAGGCAAGATAACATCAAACTACAACTACCTTCTTATAATAACCTGTATGGTAAAAGACGATTAAATTACATAATACCTTACCTAATTAACCGTATACCTAATGCTATTAAAGAAAAAATAACATCTAAAAATATAAAAAACACCTTGAAACAATATTTTTTACAAACAATAAAAAATAAATACACATAACATGCATTATAATTGTTAAACACTACCTAAACAATAATATACATTAACTTATACATTAGAACGATTATATCTATCTACATAATAGCAATTAATAAATTCAAGTAAGCATATACATAATATAAACACTAAATATTAATATGTATAATATGATAACAAATTTATCCACATACAAAACAATTAAATAAAATACACGTACATAATAAATATAAACTAACAACACTATATAATATTAATCACAAACCACACTTTATACCATACCTGTTATAAACGTTTTGCTAAACGAAACATCCTGTAGAATAAAAAGTAGTAAAAATGAAGATATTGCTGCATAGGAAAGTCCACAAAAGGTTTTTACATAACCTTATCTTGTGATATACCCTCATTGTGTTTACAAAATGTGTAGCAGTCTTGTGATTGTTATTTAAGTATGGATGTATGAAGTTTGTAGCAAATATGTTATAAATAGTCTTAAACTTTATTAATGTATAACGACGGCTCAGGGTGTACGGTAAAACTCAAAAGAGTTTATGTTTACACCTTATTAATTGTTATAATTCTAACTGTATTGGAAAACAATAATAAATGAAAAAAAAACCCACAAATTTTGTAAGAATCTGCGTTTCAAGAAAAATACCAGAAATGGTATGACCATGGGAATGGGAGTGACCAAAAATCTGGTCTTTGCGGTATGACTAACGAAGTGACGATGCAGTGAGGCTGTTAAATAATTTCCAACGATAGCTCGGGTCTCCGGTAGAAGATGGTTCAAATCACTGGTCTTGCTCACCGTGTAGTGACGGAATAACCACTATCACATATCATCCCGTGAGTGCTGCAAGAAGAAACGTAGGGAAACAAATCAGTCTTTCTAATAATGACCAAAAATAAAATGAAAAGTTCATCACAAAGAGCCCCTCTTTCTCCATAAAGTCGGCCAGCTGCTGGCCCCTACGGTTCCGTTGCCCTACTCCAAATTTCCCTAACTTCAGCTCACCGCTTTCTCTTGTGCCTAGTTTTGCGTTGAAGTCTCCCATCAACACCGTGTAGTGGGTTTTGGAGGAATGCATGGCTCTGGAAATATCGTCATACATTTCCTTCACCTCCTCATTAGGATGTTCCGAGGTTGGTGCGTAAACGAACGTCCTCTCAGCACATCCCAAGCGCGACGCTGCACACCGATACTATACCGATTGCCCGTGATCGATTTGAAAATAAGACAGTTACAACAATATTACAAAGAGACGTCTTATACGTGGTAGAGCCACGTTGCAGCTATATTATGGTTGTGGCACGAATGAATGGGGGACGGCTCAACCGGGGAAGGATCACGTTCTCACGGAATACCAGCGTAAAATAGCAATTTAGTACTGCTGTGTATCGTATGATGAGTGTAGAGATCCGGATACCGTTTTTTACTGGAAACGAGGCATTCCATTTTAGTCGTCAAGGTGACAACGAATCTGCGTTTTGATTCTTAATCGAGGATAAATGTAGAAGTTTATGGGCCACAGCATCAACTTACTATCTGGTGAACTGTGTGCTCGTTTTTCATCCTTATTCTATAAAAAAGACACTTCAATTTAACATTTGGTATAGATTTATTTTACTGCATTATATAACATAATATTTTATTTAAAAGTGGTAAGAAGGCGAAAATACTACAAATATATACAAAATAATAATAATACCAACATTTATTTCTCCTCTTATTATTTAGAGTACCCGGTTGACCGAGCTTTGCTCGGTATTTTTCGCTCGATTTTTTTAATTCGTGTGTTTTGGAAATTATATTTAGATACAAATTACATACTGATGAATTATAAATAATATTTTTTGATCTTAGCGACATAACAGAAAAAACTGAACTGGTTATTTGAATAAAAAATCATGAGTGCAATTATTTTTATTTAAATTTTCGTGTTTTTAAAAAATACTAAAAAAAGGGCTCGAAAAAAATATATTTTCTCAAAAAAGAAAGAAACTTGAAAAAAAAAAAATAAAAAAGTCGGTCGGTCGGTCTGGGCTCGAACCGGGGTTTTACGATTTTGTGACCGCCCATTATACCAATAAGCTATTTATAATCATTACCAAACTGTCAAAATTTACCTTCTTATTCTAACTATATTGTAGCAGTTTTTAATTGCCTAAAAACACGGACAAAAAGACATTTTATAAAAATAAATCTTAGCTAGATCGATTTATTATCCCCGAAACTCCCTGGACACTAAATTTTATGAAAATCGTTGGAGCCGTTTCCGAGATCCCGATTATATATATATATATACATATATACAAGAATTGCTCGTTTAATAGTATAGGATTTCTGTGACTTCTCCCATTACCTAAAACATCAGAAATTGATCGAGGTGTAGTCATAAATTATTCCTCTAATGCCAATTATATTAAGAATATTGTAGATCTTAATAGGCTTTAGCAACTGATTTCACATTAATAAAACTAAACAAACTCTTGGTCGAAAGCTGAAATAAATTATATCCCGAAGTGACTCGGATTTATTTATTTAATTTCGTTAAGCACTGTGATGAATATTACAGTTTTCTTTTTGAAATAGAAACAATTTATTTTGTGTGGGTCGATCAGGGGATCCACGATCCACTCCTCTATAAAAACATCAATTACCATTACAGCCTGTAAAATTCCACTGCTGAAAATGGGTCTCCCACATAGATTTCCTCAAAGTCCCTATCAGGAAATCTATGTATAATTTACCATCGTTGCCACGCTTGGCAGAATGGTTGGCAATTGCAATTTTATACTATTTTTGTTATCAGGAAGATGATATTTTATATCTCTTGTCTCAGTTTCCCTGGTACCTCTTACGACACTCACGGGACTATGTGGGCCATTATGCGGTAAAGATATCAATAAATACAAACATCGAGCAGCGTCTATGACAGTGTCGTGGTCGATATAATGGCATGTGTAGTGATTACAGCACGTATTTAGTTTGGAATATCTATATTGTTTAGTCAAATATTGTCCCCTAAGGTTCGTAAGAAATACAAACAGAAACTGAAACAGGATATGGATTGCAGCATCTTCAAAATTAATTAAAAAAACAACTCAAATTAGCGTGGCGACTATGACGAAATCTCTCTTATGAGACAATTTAAAGGGGAGACCTATTTTCGGCAGTGGTCTTTTACAGGCTGCAAGAGTTAAAGTTGTTACGAGCTGCGTAAAAGCATATTACGAGCAATTGGGTGATGTTGATGTATGTGTATTAACAAATAGTTTAAACAATATTTCTTAATCTAAATTAAATTAACCAAAAATTAAAAAAATTACTACAAAAATATAACATAATAGTGCAACCAACAATGATAACCACCAATTACTGTGAACAAAAGTTCTAAACTGTGAATGCTCACGTCCCACAGTGTACACACACTGTCTGCCTAGAGAATGCCTAAATGTTATGAAAATTTTACCAGCATGTATCTAATAATTTTAGAATGCCCATCATCGTTTAAAACATGGAATTAAAAAAAATTATCCCATTTATATAGCCTATCAATACTAGAGTTACAATACAAACTTATTACAATACTAGAGTTGTGGGTTGAAGTCCTATATATTAAAGACATATAATAGTAAGGTCTAGAATCTCTAAGATGCTTAAGCATTATGATAGCAGTTGTGGCTTAAATCCCCATATATATATATATATATATATATATATATATATATATATATATATATATATATATATATATATATATATATATATATATACATAGTGTCCAAGACCAAGGTAAGTTTGGAATGGCTAACCGATATGTCCTAGGCATATTATCTTAGTGCCGATGGTAAACGAGTTTGTTGTAGTAATACGACTTACCCGTGGACATGGCACACCCCTACCGATTGTGGGCGGCGTCTCATAACATTATGATGCGTTAGGGTTACCAACCGCAAATTTAAAAAGCTGGGATTTGAAGTTGGAAAAACCAGACAATTCAGTTTAAAAATAGGACGCAGTAAAGGCCTAATTAACTGCGAACCGAACCGAACCAAAATTGTGTCGAATGTATGTACTATGTATGCAAATGCGGGACTTTGGTCGATGTTAGTGCTTACACACTACCAAGGGGCCAAGTCCTCGTTTACTGGTTCGCTAGTTATTTTGCTGTGGACTACGGTCCAGTTCAAAATTTAACGTATATCTTTGGAAAAGCGCGTTGGTTGATTGCCGCTCACCGCACAAGGCACGTGAGGAGACGTCTGCCTCACCCAGTTTTAAGAAAAAAGAGTGAAGTCATTGTATAGGGTACTTTTATATAAATATTGTTAGCCTATTTCGCGCAAACTTGCGTCTGTTAGGAATTGAACTGGACTAAATTTAGTCGCCTCCGATCCGAGACTTTGTTCAGACACAAGTTTTCCCCGGTATTCGGCCACATTTTCCAAAAAAATATTTGTTGACACGGCCGGTGTATAAGGCGTCACCAGTGCTGTCGTCTGCAAAAAAATGAATATTAGGTTTGCAACATGTCATTGATATGCAGAAGAAACAGCGTCGGTGATATGGACACCATCACACGCAGCCTACGGAACACCATCGTAAATGGGCTTGTAATCGAAGCATGCACCGTCTACTACGACCTTGATGCTCCGATTTGAAAATTGATGATGTAATTGCAAAATTTATCCGGAAGCCCATAGGAAAGAAGTTTAGTAAGAAGCGCTTTGTGCCAAACCCAATCGAAGGCATCCCCCCGTCATCAAGAGTAGAATTGGACGCAAAGAGAGAGCGCAGCAGATCGGCTTTGTTCTTTGCGGCATGGGCCAGTGAGTCGTCCTCCCTGTGCAGATATGGGAGAGATAGCTGACAGAAGTTCCCTTATAAAGCCTTGGGAAAAGACCAGAATGCATGTAATCCCGAAGGAAGATGAACTAGTTTCTCGCCAATTCTGACGATGTGCTCTAACTTGGCCTTGGCAATGACACTTTTGAAGAACCTGGATGCGGATTTATACTTCTTTCTTGGTGGACGTCTCGGGATGCAAATACCAGCGCTAACAACGCTATTATCCCGAGACGTCGATGCGTGAGCCCAGGTCTGGTAGCACTTTTGCTTATGGTGTAATGCAATTTTGCAGGAGCGACCAAACCATGGCTGGTTTTTGCCTCCAATAGGTACCAGAGATGATGGAATAAAAAATTCCATTCCTAGCACCACATCTGCAGCAGAATCAGCAAGAACGCTGGGATCATCCGGAGAGAAACAAACTCGCCTCCAAGGGTAAGATGGAAAAAAAGATCGCATCCCGTCCCAATCGACTGAACTACAATGTCCAAACTCCAAAACGCAGCGGTAACCTGCAGAACGCAACCGGCAAGGGGAGCAATATATTTTGTTTAACTGGTCACATTTATTTTAATAAATTTATTAAGCGACCATTTTCTATACAATAAAGGGGGGAGGGAGAAGGGGTTCCATCATGAACCACTCGTAATACGCATTCAAATTTCAAGTTTACTTGGAGTGGTTAAAGACAACATCAGTATTGTTAATAGTATATATTAAAAGTATTCTTTTTTAAATTGTTGGCAGGTGAATGCATAATATAATATATAAACGTACTATTTATACATAACCGTATAAATACTTAAATACGTATATAAGAGTATATAAAGTAAAAAAAATTCAGGAAAATTTCAGAAGTAGATGACAAGTTGTCAAAACTAATAATATTTTCACGAGCTTTCCTCGCCTAAAACTTTCCGGTACATTTGTAATCAATTATTGAAGCACTTGATGATATCCGATTGATTTGATGTAACTTCCATGATAACGTAATATCAACAATACCTCAAAACTTATTTTCGTTGTATTAAAATATATTTTCTATATCTTTTTATTGAATAAGGGTGACAAACGAAAACACAGTCCATCTGATGGTACGTGGATGCTGTGGCACATAGACATTTACATTTACCCTCAATTAAGAATCAAAATGCAGATGCGTTGTCACCCCTGAGAACTAAGATGGAATGCCTCGTTTCCAGTAACAACGGGTCTCCTCTTTTTTTAAATTTTATGTCAGTGTAGAGACACTCACCATACGAAATACAGCAACATTAAGCTGCCTTTTTACGCTGGTATTCTGTGAGAATATACAGTTATAATTATAATGATTAAGTAAATAATTATATTTATACTTTAACTTTAACGTATAAAAATGTATTTTTTAAATATAAAAACAAATGCTTATGTCGGAGTCTTACCTCTATTTTTATTATAAGCCCTTGTCTGCTCTTGACAGGATGTCGCGAGCGGGTGTTTGTTTATCAGCGGATATCATACAAGTTGCTACTATTACATTTTAAAGTTATATTTAATAAGTTACGTAAAAGAAAACAGCAACGTTAGTTATTTAGGTTTTTAACCAAGGCTGGTATTTAAAGGCAGGATTAAAGGCAGAGGGTGGGTGGTGGGGGGGCTCTCGTCTAAGGTAAGTGGTGGAAACGACTCCAAATGGGCCACAAAAAATTAATTCAAACGCGGGACTCGAACCCACAAATTTTGTAAGAATCTGCGTTTCGAGAAAAATACCAGAAATGGTATGACCATGGGAATGGGAGTGACCAAAAATCTGGTCTATGCGGTATGACTAATGAAGTGACCATGCAGTGAGGCTGTTAAATAATATCCAACGATAGCTCGGGTCTCCGGTAGAAGATGGTTCAAATCACTGGTCTTGCTCACCGTGTAGTGACGGTACCACTACCACATATCATCCCGTGAGTGCTGCAAGAAGAAACATAGGGAAACAAATCAGTCTTTCTAATAATGACCAAAAATAAAATGAAAAGCTAAAAGCTAGCCAAGCGTGGCAACTATGGTATTATGTAATACATGGTAATAAATATGAGACAGTTTATAGGGGTGGCCTGTGTTCAGCAGTGGACTTTGATAGCTTGTATGGAGTGTAGAAGTAAGGAGTACAGACTGTGTATTAAAAAGTGTTCAAAGAAAACCGTTAAATAAGGCTGGCGCCACTATAACTACGGGGTAAATTTTAAAGAACGCACCGAAAAATATTTGTGGGATAGACGACTTTTTCAGGGTTATATTTACTAAATATAATTATTTTAGATTTTAAAGCTACTGAGCAGTTTAGCAGCACACTTAAACCTTCGACAACAGTTAAGTTCATTTCATGTAGCTGTTTCCTGTAGCTACTCCAGCGCTGTTGTGGAGAGTTTTTGAGCTGTTATTTACTGCTTACAGATGGCCACTTTTTCAACTATTCTATTATGGGAGTTGGTACTCCTTACTTCTAGTAACCATACCACCACTCCACCACCACTCCATAATAGCCTGTAACGGTAAAAGTAACGTTCTTGCTCACCGGTTAAACCATGCAGTGGCAACTGTGGCAAAAGTACCCCTATATTACAATTTATAGAGAAGGACTATGTTCATTGGTGGTCACAGGTTGTATTGGATTGGATTGGACGGAATATTTATAATATATTGCAAACGGGGCTGAAGATTCGGAATTTCAGAACATTAGAAACACTTCCTTGATGATCCGCACATCACTAACAACAGAAGCAAGCTTAGACTGTAAGTTCCTGTGGCACTTATGCCTGCTTCATAATGCTTATATAGACGACCTACTTTTGAAATTTATCCTGGTCACGGCACCAAATTGTAAACCTCATAAATATATTTTTTATAGAATTGGGTGACAAACGAGCACACAGTCCACCTGATGGTAAGTGGTTGCTGCGGCCCATAGACATATATGGTTTAAGAAATTTATTATCTCAAGAATTTTACATTCACTTATGAGACTTACATATCTACAGCTTAATATAAATTTGGTTTGGGCTATTCGTACAAGGTAATAAAGCAAATTACAGCAAGAACTACCGAAAACATACAAAACTAAATGTAGGTGGTTTTAAATATTTTGTTTAGCGACAGCAATGGCTCGTCGGACTTCGTGCGAATTCAGCCGCCGACTTCTTAATATCGATTTACACTGATAAGCATTACTGGATGTGACTCGCATAAAATAAGTGTTATTATTAGTATGATAGATTAGTTTTGATAGTCAAGAAAAATCTGATTAAGTGTCATGTATGAAAATTTATATCTTTAATGAGCTGTTGTAATATTTATATTATTTATTATTTGTAGTAACATAAATAATTGATGTTTTTAGTGTATAGGCAGATGTTAACTTAGATATTATGTATTTATTTATACCAGTTATTGAAACACGAAATTAATACATATATATCCCAATACAACAAAACCTATATATATATATAATATATATATATATATATATATATATATATATATATATATATATATATATACTCATATATATACATACATATTATATTATTTATATATGTATAAGTGTGCTTACTCTTTCAATATGTGATACTTAAGTAGTCTTTTAAATGTGTGCATTGATTTTGAGTCTCTTATATCTTTAGGTAATTTGTTATATATTTGGGAACCTTCATACATTATACATTTTTTACCGAAATTTGTTCGCGGTGTTATTAATTCAATATCGTTGTTTTGCCTAAGTTTCATTTTGTGTAGTTGTATTTTTTTTGGTAAAGTTGTATTCGTGTGTATGTCTTTGTTTAAAATTTTCCGAATTAGTATACAATTTTGGTACACGTATGTTTGTGATATGTTTATTACATTAATTTGTTTATAAAGTTTATCTGTCGTTGTAAGATAATCGAAATGAAATAATACTTTTAATAATTTATTTTGGGCAGTTTGTAATATTGCTATATTAGTTTTGGCTGCATTACCCCATATTTCTACAAAATAATCGATTTGTGGTTTAATAATGGTATTATAAATCGTATACCGTACGGAAACTGGTAGACAGCGCGCAATACCCTTTATCATACCCATTAGAGATGTCAGCTTGGATTTGATTTTTAGAATGTGCTTGAGCCAAGTTAATTTACTGTCTAAAATAAGACCTAGATACTTTTCTTGTTTTGCCTTATTAATTTTTATGCCATATATAATCATCAACAGACTACAGTCATCAATCTTTTTGTTTTTTGCAGCAAAAATCATATAGCTCGTTTTGGTTGTGTTGATGGTTAAAAGATTGCTCTGTAACCATTCGTTTAGCGAATCCAAATCATTTTGTGCTTCTGATACAATAGATCCGATTGAGCGACCATAATAAAAAAGACACGTATCATCAGCGTACAAGGTACTGTCCCCACTTAAGCCTATCTTATTAATATTATTCATATATATAAGAAATAGTGGGGGACCCAAGATAGAGCCCTGAGGTACACCAAAAGCTACTGTTCTAAAAGAACTTTGTGTTTTATCTATTTTTACTACTTGTTGGCGATTACTTAAATAAGATTTGAAAATAGCTAACGCACTGTTTGTTAAACCGATCTTGGCAAGTTTATGTAATAGCAATTCGTGGCTCACTGTGTCAAAGGCTTTTTTCAGATCTATAAATACACCAAGTGCAAATTTTTTCTTGTCTAAATTCAACTTTATTTTCGTTATAAGGTCTACTGTAGCGGATAGTGTATTTAATTTTGATCTAAAACCATATTGTTTCTTACTCAGGAAATTAATTGACGTTAAGAATATTTCAAGCCGATTGTAAATAATTCTTTCAAAGACTTTTGAGATTACCGGTAATACTGATATCGGACGGTAATTCCCAGGGTCTAATTTTGATCCAGATTTGTAGATTGGGGTTATTTTGGCAATTTTAAGACTGTCAGGGAACACTCCAATCTCTAGACATTTATTAATGCATTCAGTTAATTCTTCTATTATGAGACTTTTGACGCATTTGATTGCTTTAGGACTAATACCGTCTAAGCCTGAGCTAGTGTTAGTGTTTAGGTTTTCAATTATTGCAGAAATTTCATCTACTGTTGTTGGTGCTAAGTGGCTAAGTTTTTGCGAGTCAAATCCAGAACTACCCTCATTTTCATTATTGTAGCTTAAGTAAGGTTTTTTTATTTGATTTGCTAAATTCGAGCCAACACTGGCGAAGAATTCATTAAAACATTCGCAGATTTCATCTGTATTAGTTAGTGTCAGTCCATTTTGATCCTTCAACTTACTTGGGAATGTTGCTTCCTTCAATTTATTATTTGATAGATTATTAATCAAACTCCACATTTTTGCTGGTTTATTTTTACTATTTACTATTTTGTAGTATTTGGCTTTAGTTTTCTTTATATTTTCTGTAACTTTATGCCTTTTCTCTATAAATTTATTTTTTATAATAAGATTTTTGGGGTTCTGTTTATATTGTTTCCATAGGATATTTCTAGTATTTATTTCTTCAATTATTTCAATCATTCCAGTCTTGACGCGGTGGGTTTAAAATTATTTCTTTAGTAGTGACACTCTTTCTTATACTGTCTAACACCCTTTTTTCTAGTTTATCATACGATTTAGATTCATTCGTTTGTTTGTCATTTAATATAATTGTATGCAATTTCGCGTAGTTTACAGCTTCATATTGTAATTTACTGAGAGGAGCTGGCTCATATTTTTTAACCTCAATATATATTTGCTTGTGATCTGAAATAGGTGACTCTAGGATAGCAAAGTGAAAATATTTTTCATTAAGGTTAGTACATAGATGGTCAATAATGGTTTTGGTTGTTTCAGTTTCCCTAGTGCAAAACTTTGGGTCCATCTTATTTATAATTTTGTAACCATTTTCTTGTAAAGTGATCATTGGAAAGTAGATTGATATTAAAATCACCAATAATAATTACTCTATTGCGTTTATATATTTGAGCAGAATATTCATCCAAAAACTGTTTTATATCCGTGTCTGGTTTTCTATATACTGTTCCAATTTCCATAGAATATTTTTCTAGATGAATCCAAAGGAAATGGTTACCGTCCAAATAAGTGTCACTCACGTGGGTGTGCTTCAAATCATTATGAACAAAAATTGATACACCACCACCTCTTCCTGTGTTTCTGAAATTATAGTAGTGGCTGTAGTTTGGGATCACAAAACGTTTTGCTTCCTCTTCAGATTTTATCCAAGTTTCAGTTAAAATAATGATGTTGACAGTATTCTCAAACATTTTTAGTATGCATTGTAACTCATCAAACTTCCCTGGTGTGACAATGCTGCGTATGTTAGTATAATATATTTTTAATGTTTTCTTATATGAGATAATATGTTTGTAGTCGTCAACTAGTTGGTAAGTGTTTACTTTGTTATCCTCTTCTTTATGATTTGTGTAATTTTCTATTGTTTTGAGTTTTTTGTGAAACTTTTTACTATTTTTGGCACACTTTTGAATATTTTATTGAAATATTTTCCTCTCCCTTTGTTATTCTATCATTTAACTCTTGAGTAAGCTCCTTTAAGTATAATTTTTGTTGTGGTGTTTGGTCTGAATATATCCTAATATTATCGTCATTTAACTTTTTCTTGTTCTTTAATATGGATTTAGCGATATCTTGAGATTCAAAGAAAATTTTGATTGGACGATGTTTACCAGATATAAACTTACCAAGTCGTACAATTTTTTTCGGTAAGGGACAGGTTCCATCAAATATTTTTAATAACATCTACATCTATCCTCCATTAAAATCAAAATGCAAATGCGTTGTCACACATAAGGACTGAGATGGAATGCCTCGTTTCCAGTAAAAAGAGTCTCCGGTTCTCTACACCCACCATACGAAATACAGCAGCATTAAGCTACTATTTCACGCTTGTATTCTGTGAGAGCGTCGTCCTTCCCCGGTCGAGCCGAGCCATTCGCACTACAACTATACTACTAATATAACTGCAGCATGGCTCTACCACGTATATGTTTATTATATGATATTCTTTCTTCTTTTCTATCTAATTATTTCTATATATGTGACCAGGATGATTATTATCGATGAAATGAACACCTTGCTCACACCGGAATATTTTTTTTCATTGAGTGATAGCACCAAAGTGGATATATTTTAACAGTACTTACTTACTTACTTATCTTCACGCACAATCCCTAACGGGGTAGCCAGGGAGAACAGATCGCCAAGTGTCACGATCCTTACATACCTCTTTCGCTTCTTTCAGGTTCATTAACTTCTTCATACATGCACGTCTAGGTATCCGAGTACTCTTGGCCTTCCCCTTTTCGAGCAATTTGCTCACATGGTCTTCGAAAGTTAGTCTCGGTCTACCTCGACACCTTTTAATATTTACTTTCGCTCTATATATTTTCTTCACCATTCGGTCTTCACTCATTCGCTCAACGTGCCCAAACCATTGGAGTACGCCCCTATCAATTTTTGCGATAAGGTCATCTTTCAATCCTGCTATATTGCGAATCTCTTCGTTTCGCTTTCGGTCGGCTATGGTAACGCCACACATTTTACGAAGAGATCGCATCTCCACTGCATTCAACTTGCTTTTATGCTTCTTCTGGCATACCCAGGTTTCGCTGCCATATAACAAAGTCGGTACCAACACTGCGTTATGTATTGCAAGGCGTGCACTCTTCACCACGCCTTGCCTTTTGACTAATGCCACTGAAAATCAGGGCTAGGATGACATATCTTAGCGTTTCCTGAGTGGCAGTCCTATTTGGACCATTTCCCATTTTTTAAAAAAAAACTTTTTTTTAAATTTAGCTGTTCACTTTTTTTAAGTTTGTGTAAGTAAGTGTATGATTAAGTCTAATTATAAGAATGCTTAAACATAATGTATGTTTTAAGTATTTATTGCTAATTTTTTAAGAAATGGCCAAATAAATATCTCTTTCTTTCTTCTTTCTTTCTAATGCATTCAGGGCACCATTGACTTTGTTTCCGGAAGCGACACGCCTATCCACATCTAAATCACATCTTCCATCCCGGCTGAAAGCACTCCCCAAGTATACAATTTCATTTACCTGTTCTAGACATTCCTGATGGGTATTCCTAGGGGGTCATTGTAGAAGCGTGCTCGCCGCGACCCCTGCCAGCCCTTTTCAGGGCTGCAATTCTACACAGCTGTGCACCCATGCAAACGAGAGTTAGGGCGTCCCCCCAAGGCGACGCACACCAGCTCGTCCCCGTTGGTGTGGAATGCAGCGCGCAAAGCGGCGATGGGGACCGCCACAGCCCGACACGGCGGAAGGTGGAGGACGGAGTGCAGAGTTGGCACGTGGAATGTTAGAGGGGGCATGAGAGATAAGACGAATGAGTTGATCGAAATAATGAAAGAAAGAGAATTAGATGTCGTGTGAATGTCGGAGACCAAATGGAAAGGCAGTGGTACTGAAGAGCTCGCTGGAGGGACGTTAGCTATATGGTCCGGAGTCCCGGAAAGCGAGAACGCCTGCCAGGGAGTGGGGGTGCTGTTGTCGTCCCGGTTGGTCGATCTCATGACTGAATACAAGGTTGTAAACTCAAGACTTCTCTGGGTTCGCTTTAAACTGGGACTGACGAAGTTATTCCTTTTGGCTGTTTACGCGCCGGTAGCTTCGTCGTCCAGGGCTGAGCTGGAGGAGTTTTGGGAGAATGTAAGAGAAGTTCTAGATTTGGTTAAGGGAAACGAAAGAACTGTTGTATGTGGTGATTTGAATGGATGGGTAGGTATCGCTCGACCATGATACGAGTCGGTGCTTGGAAAGTTTGGCGATAAAAGGGTTAATGATGCTGGCAAGCTTATACTGGCTGTATGCAAGGAAAAGGGTCTTCTTGTGACAAACACTATGTTTAATCACAGGAAAATCCATATGTACACTACAAAAAGAAAGAAAGAATGAGAGAAGTATGATTGATTCGTTCCTGGTGGCTGACCGACTGCGAAAACAGGTGATGGATACACGAGTGTTCAGGGGTGCTGACCTGGGAACGGATCACTATCTAGTAATTACTGGATTTAGGGGTTTGTTCGCGGGTTGGCGCTACCGGACGGCAGTAACAGAACCACAGTCGGTCTGTCGCATCCGAAGCTGGAAGCTTCAGGAAGCGGATACTAGGGACAAATATCTCACGAGGGTAGCCGAAAAGCTTTACACCATCGATGACTGGAAAGAATGTGTGGAGAGAACATGGCAGAACTTTAGGGATGGAATGGTAAGTGCAGCTGAAGAAGTATGTGGAACGACAAAAAGAGGTAGTAGTAAACGAAGAGATGCATGGTGGAATGATGAAGTGAGAGAAGCTGTAAAAAAGAAGAAAAAAACATGGTTAGACTACTTGGCCTCTAGTAACGATAAGCATATGAGAGAGAAGATGAAAGAAAGATATAAGCTGCAGAAAGTTCATGCGAAAACATTGATTGAGGAAGTACGTGAAAGGTGTAGAATAGAAGCGGACGAGATGTTGTCGCACAACTTTAAGGAAAACTCCAAACTCTTCTGGAAAGAAAATAGAAGGTCCCGGAGTGGTGCGACAGCCTTAAAAATGAACAAAGTGCTTTCGAGAACCAATGACGTCCTCTCAGAAAAATCGGACATCATGCAGCGATGGAGTGAATTTTATAGAGAAATGTATGCGTGTCATGATCTTAGTGAAGGATCCGGGGGTGACGCCGTGACTGGCACGCCAGACACGGACCTCTATGACACTGAGGTCATTAGCATGAAAGAGATTGAACGTGCGATTCGAAGTTTGAAATGTGATAAGGCTGCGGGACTAGACAGAGTTACTGCTGAAATGGTCAAGTACAGTGGGCCTCGCGTCTGGGACAGCTTTCGTCTGCTGTGCAATTTGTGCTGGCAGACGGGAGATGTCCCGGATGATTGGCGATCCGCGGTCATTGTGCCTTTATATAAAGGTAAAGGTTCACATTTTGACTGCGGGTGCTATCGAGCGATTAGCTTGACCAGTTTAGCAAGTAAAGTTTACTCGAAGGTTTTGACACGTAGGATGCAAGAGAAATCGGAAAAATTCTTATGGGAGGCACAATGCGGATTTAGACCTGGAAGAGGATGCACGGATCAAATGTTTTCTCTTCGCATGATCACAGAAAAGCTTCTCAGTACTAACCAGAGGATTTTCTGTGTTTTTGTGGATCTGGTGAAAGCATTTGATAAGGTTATAAGGAAGAAAATGTGGGAACTGTTGCCGGGATATGGTGTGGATGGTCGATTGTTAAGGGCTGTGCAGTCACTTTACTATGACTGTAAAGCCTGTGTGCGGGTAGGGCATGACCTGTCACCCATGTTTAGCGTCCAAGCGGGCATAAAACAGGGTTGTGTCATGTCTTCCTGGCTGTTCATACTGTATCTCGACAGCTGTTTACAGAAGCTGAAAAATAGCTGTTTGGGTGTGAAATTGGGTGACATTAAAGTTAATTGTCTGCTGTATGCTGATGATGCAGTGCTTATTGCACCATCAGAAGCAGAACTGCAGGCATTAGTCACGTGTATGAAAGAGGAATGTGAAATTAAAGGTCTCCGTTTGAATGCTAATAAAACTAAGGTTCTGGTATTTGAAAAGGACGAAGGGAGAACGAAATGTGAAATATGGGTAAATAAGGAATGTCCATTTTAATAGTAATTTATTATATTAGAGTGAATTTTGGTGACAGTGTTCTTAATAAAGTCCAATTATAATCTTTCGCTCAATAGATGTCGCTAGTTGGAACTGAGAGGAAATTTTTAAAAAATCAGACAGATTGTCACAGCATAGAAAAGTTGCGTTAAAATATTTATGTAATCTTACATGATTCAACAGTGTGTTCATGCCCTAAAGGTGTCCTTTTTCATCTTTTTAATTGCTTTTAACGGGTTAATTTGTAATTAAACCAACTCTGATTTAACTTTTGACTTTTTGAAAGTAAAACAAAAGTTTTCAGTTTGCAATAAAAGTAATGACTTTTAAGGGTTCCACGGTCAACAACTTGCAAAACAGTTTTGAAACTTTTCGCTATATCGGATGTTTGCGAAATGAGCGCAAGAAACTTCTGAGCGACAAAGGAGGAGAGAAATGCAAACAGAAGTTATTTCAAATAAGGCTTCTTTGGCTTCTAGCAGAGGGCCCATTTTTTAATATATGCGTAAGTCTTATTTAATATAGGTTGCAAACCTAGTGGCTTTGTATTCAATGGAAAGGCTACTAAGAGGCTTATTCAGGATGGCAACTCGGACACAGGCATAAATATCGGAGATTGTGCGCAGGTTTTTTTTTAAATTCCTCCCTCTGCGTTCCACCCTACCACCATCTTCTTCATTCGGTCTTCCATCACTTCGTTGTCGATATACCACAAAGATAGCATTTGAACCCAACGGTTTGCTTTGTCATACATAATAGTAATGTCCTCCAGACCGGAATTTCGGTCACGGCGGCCTGCCTCAACGGAGGCTAGCCATCGGCACAGGATAGGATTATAGTGCCCAAGTGTATGCGCAAGCACAGGTGCACTCTCTATTCCCTCACTTTCGTAATCCGATGGGACGGTAAACCGACACGACCGGAGAGAGATCAGGCGCAGGACCAACGGTATTACGTGCTTTTCGAGGCACGGGGGTGAGACACCGCCAACTTTTTGACTCCGGGCAGCTACTGAGAATTTCTTGACAGAAAAACTCAATAATTGATTTTTTGCCCCGACCCGGGATTCGAACCCAGGACCTCATGATCAGTAGTCGCACTAATACAACCACTAGACCAACGAGGCAGTCAACTTGTCATACATAATGTTAATAGGAAAAGAATGGAATAATTTACCTGCATCTGTCTTTCTATCCGATTACAGTGTCAATTACAATTGTCTTCAAGAGAACAGTGAATAGGTTTTTCTAGGCTAAGTCAGTCCACTTTACCATATAGGGCTGCATCACTTACCACGAGGTGGGATAACAGACAAACACTGGATTATAATTGTGTAAACAAATGGAAATAGGGAATTTTGTATTTGTTATTGATTAAAATATGTTTGTTTTGCCTTAGTTTTGAAATAAAAATAAACATAAAAAATCACTTTATTTAGTAGCGCAATAGAACTCGTCGCTTCGTTTTATATTTTGGTGTAAAAGACTCGAATAAATTGCGGTACAACATCTAGAATATTATCATCATTTTCATTGCAGCCCCTCATTTGACCACTGCTGGACATAGGTCTTCCGCAAGGAAATATACAAAGCATGGCATCCATCATCACCGGGATTAGTGGCCCTGCGATATGAGGCTGTTGAAAAGATCATTTTTGTGGCGAAATTACCAATCTTATTGCTTGTATTGTGCGTGAAACGCTTACTTAACTAGATTGATTTTTCGTTCTCTTCAACTTAGTAAATTTTAACGAAATTGTTGAACCAGTTTTCAAGGACACTGTACCAAACAAGTATATAAACGTTGTAATATCTTAGGATTTATGGCTTAATTGATAACTAAATAGTAGAAAATTGACTTGTGTCTTGACTGCTGACTTTTATCTGACTCTGACTTTTATCGCTTAATGATAAATAAATGTTAATTAAAAACCTATTCCTTAAAACATATTTTAAAGCACCAGGTAAAATAGTCTATAATAATACATTTTCAGCCAGATCACATTAGAGACAAAAAATTGGGCATATTTTTAAAGAAATCATACGTTAATTGTCGTATTATAACTATTTTCAACACGCTTTTATTACCTTGACTTATATGTTTCTATGTACGAAGCAGTGGATTTTTCGTGTGCCTGTATACAGGCTTTAAGGTAGGTGTCCCAAAGGTTAAAATAATGTGTTGTTCAGGCAGTTCCTTGTTTCGAGCGAGCGCAGAGAGCACAGACGCGTTGTAATGGCTAAGAAGTAGCGCACGGAACCCCGTGTTAAGTTCGGTTATTACTCACACCACTGATTAATCTTGGAAAGCATTTGGTAGTATACCATTTGGCATTGATTCTGACTCCTTCTCGACCGTTTCACTTTGGTAGGCATTAATTTATTTTGTAATAGCCAGACCGTCGACTACAACTTTGTTTCTGGATTGTATTAATAAATTCTAAAAAAACCTGTATCTAATAATACCGTTAACAGGACGTGACCAGCCCGCTTTTTTAGTCATCTTGTCGTGGACGGCACCATTCTACATGCGCTTTACTAGTAAGCATCGGTGAGGGTGTATAGAATTCAACGCGAAACTCTCCTCTTTACGTCAAAGTGGTGTGTAAAATTTCGAGTACGCTTCCCGATCCAATTTGCTATATATGCTGAATATTGACACGCATAATTTGCATATTTTATTAAATTTAATTTTAAACTGCTAGTATGTTTCCTTTAGTAACAGCCGTAAAAGTATCAACACATCTTTATTCATCTCTCACCGTTAGTTGAAATTGCTGAAATTACCAGCGGTACATGGTTGTCTGAGATACCATTTGAAGTCTATGAAACAATTCGTCCGGTTTTAGGCGATATTTGAAATCGTAAAAACATCGTGCAAAAATATTCTCGACGCAGATTCACTTTAATAATGTTGTGTGAATAAGTCAACTAGCGCCATCTAGTGTCAGGAACGAGAGCGAGGGGAGCTTTGCAGAGAATGACATCACAGATCTCTCAACCGACAGCGCCACCCGAAGAACTAAGTTTCTAGAAAATCTATACTCGAAATCTCGGTACCTTGCGCGTGTTTACTTGAACATTCCGGATATTTTGCTAATTTAAATAAATAGGTGGCGAGATGCGATCGGACAGTGTTGATTTGGCGAAACAAGCGAAGCTTCGGAGCGGAATTAAGTGAATTAGTGTGTTTAATTATTAGTGTTTTTAATTTTAAATTGTGTAAAGTAAATTAAAGTATTAATTTAGGTAATTTTATCGGCAATTTTTATTGTCACGAACACTAAGCTCGTAACAATTGGTGTCAGAAGTGGGATAAAATAATGCCGATTTTACCTAAGGAGGAAACGGAGGGTGTCCGTACCCGAAGTCAACGCCAGCAGGAGACGGACCAGAGGAGATTTGGTGGTGCAACGCCGCAGATGTCTGAGGGCCAGCCGCCGGCCACGGAAGCCGGTCCGTCAGCAGCTTCTACGTCTGTGGCACCTGACTTAGGTGCTCTGATGGTGATGCTGCAGGAGCAGGCTCGCCGACAGAAGGAGCAGGCTCGCCGACAGGAGGAGCAGGCCCGTCAGTTGAAAGAGCAGCTGCAGAGCGGACAAGAGGAACAGGCCCGCCGACAGGAGGAACAGGCCCATCGGTTGGAAGATCAGCAGGCGGAACAGGCCCGTCGCTTAGAAGAGCAGCTCAAACGCGATAGGGAGGAGCAGATGCTTCTCATGAAGGACCTTCACGCTACCTTCGGGAAAGAGATAAGGGAGGTGAAGGATAAGGTTGCTCAACATGATAACCGCCTGTCGGAAGCTGAGACCCAAATCAACCAAGTTAAGAAAACGCTGGATGAACTCAAACTTGGAGATGGAATTGCAGCCCCCGCAGTAGCCACTACACCTTCGCTACGTGGGTTCAAGGTACCACCGTTCGACGGGACTTCTTCCTAGTCGGCCTACAAAATCCAGTTCGAGGCCGTCATGGAGGCAAACGGCTGGAATAAAAGCCAGGCCATGACTGCACTCACTTTAGGCCTGCGCGACCAAGCCTTAACCGTGTTGGAAGCTCTCGGTAAGAAAGTGACCTACGAGCAGCTCCTTGAGGCATTGGAGGCGAGATATGGTGACGCTCACCTGGAACACGTCTTTCGCGCGCAGCTTAAAGATCGCGTGCAACGCAGCAACGAAAACCTGCAGCAGTGGGCCCTTGAGGTGGAGAAGATGGTTCGAAAAGCGTACCAGTCTGTACCTGCGCTCATTGAAGGGAACCTGGTGCAGACATTCATCGACGGCATCCGCGACCTGGAAGTCAGAGCTGCTGTGAGGCTCGGGCACCACAAGACGCTTAAGGACGCCTTGGCCCATGCACTGGAGGTGGAAGCCGTGCGACAGGATCATCGTTCCCATCGCGTCAGGGAGATCGCAGCAGCTACAGTTCGCGACCACAATAAAAGATACAGCCCTAGGTGCTATGGCTGTGGGGAAAAGGGCCACCTTCGATCCAGCTGCCCTAAGCGAACCGTGGAAAGGAGAGTTGATCGATCTCGAGAGGGTAGTGCAGCTAACGGCACTGCCTGGCGGCGACAGGATCATCGTTCACCTCACGCTAGGGAGGTTACAGCAGTTACGGTTCGCGACCACAGTAGAAGATACAGCCCTAGGTGCTATGGCTGTGGGGAAAGTGGCCATCTTCGGTCCAGCTGCCCTAAGCACACCCTAGGAAGGGAAGGTGCACGGTCTCAGAAAGGAAGTGCGGCTAACAGCACCACCCAGCAGCAGCAGGAATACGACTTTGAGATCGAACATCGCAGCGGGAAATCTCATGGCAACGCAGATGCATTGTCAAGAAGACCTTGTCCTGAAGATGGCAACCATTGTAGTAGGCAAGGTAAGGAAGTGGTATCCGTGAGGATGCTCAGGACAGACCACCTCAGCAACGGGTGGAAGGACAGCCTACGACGTGCACAGCAGGAAGATCCGGACATCAAGCCGATTCTGGGATGGATGAAGGCCCGTGCTACCAAGCCTAAGTGGAGAGACGTCTCAGCGATGAGTTCAACCACGAAAAGTTATTGGGCCCAATGGGACAGCTTGCTGCTTCAGGATGGAGTCCTGTGCCGTAAATGGGAAAATGGTCGAGGAGACAGCTGTCGTTTGCAAATGGTTGTCCCTAAAGCTAAAGTGCCGAATGTTTTACAGCTGTGCCATAATGGTCGTTCAAGAGTCCATCTGGGAGTTAAACGAACTCTACTGAACTGACTGACTTGTAGACTGACTGACTGACTGGTGTCGCAAATGTACAAGTTGTGCGGCTGTAAAGGGACCTCAGACTCGTAGTAGAGGTGCATTGAAGTTGTACAATGTGGGTGCACCATGGGAGAGAATAGCCATTGACATGGCGGGGCCGTTTCCGGAGAGTGAAAGCGGTAACAAGTATTTCATGGTTGTGATGGATTACTTCACTAAGTGGCCAGAAGTCTTCGCCATTCCAAATCAAGAAGCTTCAACAGTTGCAGATAAACTAGTTCATGAAGTCTTCTGTCGTTTTGGAGTACCTTTAGAGATTCACAGCGATCTATTTTGAGTCTCAAATATTCCAGGAAACTTGCCGAGTTATGGGTACTCATAAAACAAGAACGACTTCTTATCACCCGCAATCTGATGGAATGGTGGAACGATTTAATCAGACATTGGAGAGGTACCTAGCAAAAGTTGTAGACAATTGGCAACGAGATTGGGACAAGCACATACAACCGTTTTCGTTGTCATATCGAAGTTCTGTTCACGAAAGTACAGCAGTGACACCAGCTTTCGCAAACTTTGGAAGAGAATTACGGCTGCCTGCAGACCTGATCACTGGGATACCACCTGATGCCCCAAGCAGTATAACCGATTATGCATGTGACTTGCGGAACAAAATGAATGACATTTATGAGCACGTCAGACAATCGGGCCAGCAAATGTCTGAGAAAATGAAAACCCGGTATGACCGCAAAATGAACAATAAAGGGTTCAACGAAGGTTCATTAGTGTGGTTGCACAATCCAGTCCGCAGCAAAGGGAAATCTCCTAAGCTTCAAGCTAAATGGGACGGCCCGTACCGGATTGTAACCAGGATCAACGATGTGACCTACCGGATACAGAAAGGCGCAAGAGGAACTCCTAAGATCGTCCATGTGGATTGCTTGGCGCGTTATTATGGGACCGATAATGCTCGGGACGAGCATGTCTTAGGAGGGGGCAGTGTTGTGTGAATAAGTCAACTAGCGCCATCTAGTGTCAGGAACGAGAGCGAGGGGAGCTTTGCAGAGAATGACATCACAGATCTCTCAACCGACAGCGCCACCCGAAGAACTAAGTTTCTGGAAAATCTATACTCGAAATCTCGTTACCTTGCGCGTGTTTACTTGAACATTCCGGATATTTTGCTAATTTAAATAAATAGGTGGCGCAAGATGCGATCGGACAGTGTTGATTTGGCGAAACAAGCGAAGCTTCGGAGCGGAATTAAGTGAATTAGTGTGTTTAATTATTAGTGTTTTTAACTTTAAATTGTGTAAAGTAAATTAAAGTGTTAATTTAGGTAATTTTATCGGCAATTTTTATTGTCACGAACCCTAAGCTCGTAACAATAAAACACGATATTTCAATATAACTTCGCAAACCAACGAATAAAATAGACGAAGCGCTGCGTGCATTTCAAGTAATGTCAAAATCATGCTCGACTTTTCGACACACACCCATGCACACCCCTTGCTTCTTTATTTCTTTAACAACTTGTAAAAATCAGTTCGTTTCAAAAAATTCATGGTTTTGCATCCGCAGTTTTTTTTTGAGTTGCTACTGCCCATCCCCTGTTTCATTTTCCTTTGTCACGTCTTATGATATTAAAACCGTTTTATGAATTTTATCTATATTTAAAAAGTCTTAAGTATTTATTTAGGTTTTCACAAGTGTTTTATAAGCGCAAGCAAATATTACCATGCGCGTGACTGAAACAATATTATACTTATAGTCGGCGAACATTGCTGCTGTTGATATCAGCCAGATAGTGAAGCGATCGAGTACACCTCGAGGGTGCACGTCGCTGCGTGTGCGGAGCGTGTTTTTTCGAAATGCTTAGTACTTTTATATCGCTGGCTCTTGAGAATTAAATTATTGTCACTTATTTTGGTTATTGGCCAAATTCAATAATTAAGTTACAAATATAAATACTGATATGCACATTTCGCATTTTTTTAAATGCGCTTGAACAATGTTTTGAACATTTATTTGAAAATATCTGAAATTGAATATGATTTATGGGCAACAACAACTTACGTGCGCTCGTGTGTTTACGAGTGGATTCACGGAGCTTTAGCCTTCTATTTACTTCCTTAGTAAAATGTTCGCTACTAAGTGGATAACTACGCGACGCGAATTATGATTCCAATTTTTTCTTCATACTTTCAACGTGCTTATGACCGTTACAGTAAATAAAAACATTTTTTTTACATATCAACGTAACACCGGACTGTCTTAATTATGGCGTATATATAAAATTGGAATCAAGTATTTATAACTTTTAACAATTTAAGACGATTAACTATTAACTATAACTTAAATATACAGTCACTTAAAATAACACGAGTAACCTGGGTTCGATCCCCGCCGGCACCAATGAAATTATTAATTGCAATTTTAAGTGCTGATTTACCGTGTTCGGCGGTGAAGGAAAACATCGTGAGGAAACCTGCATGTCTGAGGGATAAGAAAAAAAATATTTCAAAGACATGTGAAGTTCGCCAATACGCATTGGGGCAGCGCGGCGGACACTTCCTTACCCTAAAACCCTCTAAGAAATGAGGGGAGGCCTGTGCCCAGCAGTGGGACGTACACAGGCTGTAACTTTACTTTTTACTTTAAAATAACACTAACCTTTCACAAAAATATTTACAAGGTAGATCATCGTTATGACTACTGAGTAATTGCTTGCACACTTTGGTAATCAAATGGACGAAATCCAGAAGAATTCAGTAGTTTTCAGAAGTAGTACTGGCTAATTCTTAATTTTCGAGCTGCATCATTGGTGCTAGCGCGAGGCTTTCGCTTGAAAAACTCGATCTCTGCGGTTTATACGGTTGAATTTATTAATAATGACTAACTCGACCACTTCCATGTGACGGAGTGGTGAATTGTCCAAAGTCTAGCAGCCTTTGGTTAACTGCAAAAATTTTTCTTCGATTGAGTGGTACAAGTGGGTTGATTCCTTGTCTTTGTAAACGCGTTACCACAAACTTTCGTAATTTTTTGCGCACGTAAACTTTCATTGCTTTATATGTAAAACCGTACCATTTCATATTATTCGCGGTTCGAATATTTTCTTTGCATCATTGCTAACAAAGTAACAAGTAACACTACCTACGAAAATTTAAAAACAGGACACTCGTACGTAATGAGGTCAAGATCAAGCAAACAATGTCGGCCGGCAGGGAAAACGTACTGGTGATATCCCATCGTCATCGATGTACAAATACAAAATAATGTGATGTTTTTGTTTAATTAAAAAGTATCTATTTTTTAATACGGTTGTAGGAAAGTTTTATAAATCGTTCCGTTCCCGAATACAACTGAACATAAAAACTTCCGTATATTATCTAAGATGAAGTAAAAAAAGGTAGATATCGCACCTAGAACAAGAAACTCTAACCAATTTTATAAAGTGTGAGTCAGAGAAGTGTTGCCACTTTTTTTAAAAAGTTCCTGAAAATCGAGATAAAATACTACAACTATAAGAGTAATATGCGATACGAATGCGAAAGTATAACTGTCTGTTTTAATAAATTTCAACAATTTGACAATTCAAAAAAGATGAAGTGCGTGGGAGGCGTCTGTAGATCATTTAAAAGTCTTATTGATAGATTTTCCAGTGAGCATGTAAGCATGGATAAAATAAAGAACATATGTAATGTAAAATATGTTTATTATAAAAAATAACTTAATACTTAAAAAAACCAGTTGGAATAAAAAATAAATTTCCATGGAATTAAAAATATACTTTTCTAAATGAAATAGAAAAAGTATATTTTAGTAAATGCAAAATAGAAAATACTCCAGCCGGGGCACAAAAGAGTGTTCTAATTTGTACCTCAGTTAGGAGAGATATGAAGTATCAGGCGGAGAGGACATCTAAGTCTCTGTTAAAAAGAGCAAGGCTGGCTTCGCCATCTCCGGGTGGTAGTGGACAGCATTAAGATTGGAATGAAGTATCCTGATGTTGCAAAAATTCACGGATAGCGCGACAGCGTTCGTCGTGGTCTTATTGATCCGCTTGCTCCTAGCAGTTTAGTCGCGCGCAGAATCCCCCCTCCCCTCCCCCAGAATACGTGGAACAGCCTAAGTACCCACGCTCAGGAAGAGTAAAGTAGCTTGGTCGGGGATGCTCATCGAGGGATTCTCCGTCACCAGGAGTGAGGGTACACTCTTGGGGTAGTTTTTATTTGATTCGGCTATGATGTTAAGTGAAACTGGGCCTCCAGCCCAAGCGTAACGCAGAGGTAAACCTCTACTTCACGCAGGTATTCTGTGAGGTCGTGTTACTATACCGGTTCAAGCTGTCCAATCACTGCGACATAATAGCCACTGCGTGGCTCTACCACTGTCAAGTCAAGAATATGGCTCCCATTTTGGTTCATTTCAGCTCAGTCTTATAGCAGCCACCCTTCATTTTTTTATAGGATAGGGTGACTAACGAGCATACAGTCCACCTGATGGTAAGTGGTCTCTGTGGCCCATAGACTTCTACATATGTCCTCGTTTACGAATCAAAATGCAGATGCGTTGTCCTCCGTGAGGACTAAGATGGAATGACTTGTTTCCAGTAAAAAGGGTCTCCAGTTCTCTACACTCACCATACGAAACAGCAGCATTAACCTACTATTATACGCTGGTATTCTGTGAAAGCGTGGTCCTTCCCCGGTCGAGCCGACCCATTCGTGCTATAACTATACCACTAATAGTATAACTGCAGCATGGCTCTACCACGTAAAAAAATTATATCTTATTAAAATATTCGTTGGTAGCCTAAAATCATAAATATTTTTTGATAGTTTGTAAGTACACAACAAGTAAAACAGAAACATCAGCGACTTAAAAAAATAAATTGCTTTTTTTGCTTTGACTTCAATTTGATGTAACATAATAACAACTAATTTAAAAAAATGATCTGACTACATATATTTTTATAACTTAGCCTAAAATTAATTACTCAAATCTTGGACCATTAGAATTATAATCGTATTTTTAATTAGACGAAGCCAACTGACAGTAGCTAATGTCACTTTGTAAAATAATGTTGCCATATTTAAAGTAATAGTGATGCGTTCAGTTCTCGTTCAATCAGATGAATGAACAATGAGTGTGAATAGTTAATCATTTCAAACTATAAAAGAATATTATTTCTATTTTACAATAAAATTGTATAAAAGTGCTCTGATATAAGTTACTAGTAGTATGTAACTACAATCAGTTTTTTGAGGTTTTATTACAAAGCGCGGCGCGGCGACTAGTGCCAACACCGATCAACGCCGCGCGCGTCGGTCGCCATTTTGTTTGTTATTCGGCTTCTAACCTCTGGTCTGATAGCACGAATGTTTTTTCTGCGCTCACGCTGTTTAGTTATTGTTTTTGTTAAGTTTTTCGTTAGGTTGTGTTTGTGGTAATTGTTGTGTTTATTTGTTGCTATATTGTTTCGTACAAACGATATGGATCCTCAACCAAGCACGTCAAGCCAAAGCTTGTCTCCAAGAAAGAAGAGACCACGGATTGCTTTAAGCGTTACCGAAAAACTTATGATACAAAACGTCTACAAACACGTATTTGAGGAAAAAGCTGCTTCACTATTACCTATTGAGGCCCCCGAAAAAAAAGAACGTGTTTCGAAAACAGCTGACATTTTGGGAATTGGTGTGACCTCAGTTTACAGTGTGTTAAAAGAATGCAAAGAAAATGAACAATTTAAGTCTCCCGAGAAACGTGGACCGAAACACAGTTTCAAAGGTAAATTAGACGATTTTACTTTTGCCGCTATAAGGCGAAAAGTACATAATTTTTTTTATGCAAATGAGTCACCCACCATTATAAAGGTAACTTAAACTTTATTCCTTCTACTGCATTATATTCTGTGTCCACCATAATGTTCTTTGTAAAACCAAAGTATTAGATTGCGTAGACTTCCTTACTCAAAACATATTTTATTACTTTACAGATTCTTAAGGTTGTCAATGAAGACCCAGACTTACCCAATTTTTCTTGGAGTACATTAAGAAATGTTATGAAACATTTAAATTTCAAATATGTCACAAAATCAAGACACAGCATTTTAATTGACAGACAGGACATTATTCTATAGCGCCAGCGATACCTTCGAAAAATTAAAGAGTATCGAAGGGAAGGAAGGTATATTTATTACCAAGATGAAACCTGGATCAACGAAGGTAATTACAATTTTCTGTTTTCTTTACATTAAATTGTACTTTCAAATAATTAATTGATATTTTTCACTATTTTGAAGGTCATGCACCGAAGAAGGCATGGATTGACCAGACAGTGTTATCGTCCCGCCAGGCCTTCCTAGATGGCTTGACCACTGGCTTAAAACAGCCTTCAGGAAAGGGCAAACGATTAATTATCGGCCATATAGGCGGGGAAGAAGGATTCGTAGAAGACAGCTTATTAATATTTGAAGCTAAAAAAAAAGAAGATTATCATCAAGAGATGAATGCCGATTCCTTTGAGAAGTGGTTTTGGGGTGTCTTGCCAAAACTAAAACCAAATTCCGTAGTAGTGATGGATAATGCCCCCTACCACTCCAGGAAACTAGAATCGCTGCCTAAAATGTCTTGGACTAAACCTAGAATACTAGAGTGGCTAACGAGCAAAAATATTTCATTCGAAGCAACAATGGTTAAAGCTACTCTTATAGACATTGTACGGCAGCACAAGCAAGAACATTGCGATAAGTATGTTGTGGACGAGATGGCAGCGCAGCATGGGATAATTGTTTTACGTCTGCCCCCATACCACTGTGAGCTCAATCCCATTGAGTTGGTATGGGCGCAGGCTAAAGGATATGTTGCAAGAAATAACAAAACCTTCAAAATGACAGAAGTAAAAAAACTTTTTGAAGAAGGACTTCAACATATCACACCTGAAAAATGGAATAGCTGCGTGTCTCATATAATTAAAAAAGAAGACAAAATGTATGGTCTCGACCACATGATTGACAATGTTACTGACAGATTTTTAATTAATGTCACCGAAAGCGATAGTGATGATTTTTTATCTGATAATGAATAAAAACAAATTATGTAATAAGCGATTTTTTTTATTCTGATTACCTACCTATAATTGTTATATTTTATACATCTATAGTTTCAACTACATGATGTATTGAAAATAGGACAGTCTTACAAGTTTCCTCGCAATATTTTCCTTAATGTTTAAAACACTCGGTATTCAGTATAGGTAGATATTATAGGAACATAGTCGTCGAAAACTCGTTGGTATGTAAAAAGCACGACTAAAATTCGAACCCCGTACCCGATATCGGCAGTTCAGCACACTAACTATTCACTAGACAATCGAGGCAATTTCATTAATTCAGGAGTTTTTCAATCATTCACTTTGTCACAACACTATTTTTATTTCATCAAAAACTGACAACACAGTAAACGTCAGTTGACTTCGTCTAATTAAAAATACGACTTTAGGAAATACTGTCAACATTCTGCTGTTACGTAATCTCCAAACATTGACATTCGTGCTTCGAATAACCTTCAAAATTGTGTCGGAATAACAAATTAAAATATAGTTAAATGAGTACTACGTGTGAAACGATATTGCTTCAGACTTTTGTTCACTTTGGTATTGTTTTTGCACCATTTAACTACACAGGACAGCATTTTGTTGGCAAATTTACTGCACGACGCCCCAGGAAGTACTAAGCGAAAATGAGCGTAGTTTGATGCATTTGTGTGCGTGAACGCGTGTGCTTACATAAAGGAGCGGAGTTTTTTTGGCTTCACCAGTAACAAGGGCCACGCTGTGTTTTTTACTTCATCTGAGTATATTATATACTCGTAAGAACGAAACTGAATACCTATTTTGAACTATACTTTTATAATGAATACTTAAATTACTTTGAAGTTTACTACTTTTGATACCTGTATAACCAAAACAATTTTTCATGTATTAATGCATGTTGCTATGGGCTAAAGGAAATCTTAAAAGTATACAAAAACTATTCTACTGTTAAATAAACTACACTTTTTAACACAAGTCTCATATTTTTCTTTTGAAAATATTGCACATGAAAATTTGGTTATATTGGAAAAATATCGACGAGAGACATTACCATCGTTATATTCAATTTTGTTAGGCATATATTTGCGAGGTTTTTCTTATAGGCACATTCTTATGACACAGATATTGCCATTGACTATGACGTTTATTTAAAATATATGACTAACTACTTGGCACAGCCATCCTCTCATTTCTGAGACACTTTTGAACAGTAGCCGCACTGCTCTATTGCGTGTTAGCGGACTTCACATGTCTTCGAAACATTTATTTTAAATTCTTGGACATGCAAGTTTCCTCGAAGTATTTTTCTTAAATGATATGTAAGTTAAATCAGCGCTTAAAATTCAATTAAGAATTTCATTGGCGCCGGCGGGGATTGAACACCATTATTAGAGTAACTGCAATTACTCTCGAATAATATAGTGCAGCTGCAAGAATAATATAGCCGCTGCGTGGCTCTATCACGTATAAATTAATATTAGAAATCGTTAAATATAACAATCTTTTTTCATTATTTTGTTTCAGTTATTATTTGTATGATCTTTTAAGTATGCTTCACCTAAGACTACTTTACTGTCCATCATTAGAAATGTTCTTGTGTGAACAAAATCTTGTTTACAGAAACGCTTTAGTCCTTTCCAGTACCCAAATTTCACGTCATAGGAGTATATTTTCCCATATCGTCCCGTGGGTGTCGTAAGAGGCGACAGAGGGAGACAGGCAGGAGATGGGCAGCAGCATCTTCCTGATAACAGTAATTATACAATAAAAAACTGCGGTCGCCAACCCGCTCGCCAAGCGTGCCAACTATGGAAAATATCCCCTTATGAGCAACGACACAAACAAACGGCCCCCAGTCCCCGGCAGCCCCGCTATTCCTGGATACGATGGTGACCATGCTAACGACGGGGCAGAGGGTGCTAAGAAACTCCGGTGGATATTTGGTTGCCATATAAGACCACTCGATCTGGCAACATATAACGCACGCACCCTGAGGACTGAAGAGAAGATCTTGGAATTAGAAGAAGAGGTAGACAAGTTGCGCTGGCATATTATAGGATTATCTGAAATCCGAAGAGATGGGGAGGACACGGTAATCTTCGAATCCAGCAACTTGTTGTATTACCGGGAGGGCAACCGTCTGTCCTATGGAGGTGTCAGATTTATCGTCCACAAGTCTCTTGTCAAAAATGTTGTAAATATTGGGACTGTGTCAACGAGGGTTGCGTGTTGCGACACAGTTAACTTAACGTGCACAACCGACGTCACGCAGGAACAAATAACAACGAATGAAGAAACGTGTATTTATTTTGATTTAACTAAAATTTACCACTTTGTCAGACACTTAAAAAAGAGGGTACGTACTTGAAAATATTATAAAGGACAAAAACGGACCATTGTAAAAAACCACTTACGATTAAGTCAATTTAAGTGGTTTTTGACGCTATGTGTTAATAAAACATAAGTTATATGGTTCAGTCGGCTGTTGCGTATAAATTAAGCGTCGGAGATTTACGTGCTTCTTCCAGTCGACGGATGATACAAAAACACGATTGCTGTGACTTTTTAGAATTTAGCGCAAAAATTGACTTAAGTACTTTTGGCCGCCGTGTCTAAAAACCGCAAAATTTTCTTTTTATGATTGTTCATATTTTACTGATTTAGTAATTTACCAACCACCAGAAAATTTAATAATAAGTCCTTACATTTGAAATTCACGTTTTGTACGGGAGGAATATAAAGTCATTTTTTTGTAAAATATATTAAATTAATCAAAGTATGCACCGTTGTTATCTATGCACTTTTGTCATCTCATAGCTAGTTTCTTGATCCCTTTACTAAAAAAAAACACGGAGACGAGAATCAATAAACTCTTTGAAAGCAGTTTGGACTGCCACATTGGAGTTGAATTTTTTTCTTTGTAAGAAGTTGTCCGAATTACGGAAAAATGGTAATCTCTTTGAGCAAGGTCCAGGGAGTACGGTGGATGTCGCAGATATTTCAATTGTAGCTCATCTAACTTAGTGGTTGTTTTTTTATTGTGCAGTGTGTGGTCTTGCGATGTCGTGAAGTAGCAGTGGCCTAGAGCGATTGACCAATCTCGATTGCTTAGCAGCTAGTTCTTCCTTCATGATTTGCAGTTCCTGACAATAGATATCTACCGTAATAGTTTGGTCAGATTTTAGAAAACTATAGTGGACGACACCGGCGCCAACCAAGTCCACCAAACCTTCACAAGTAACCCTTTCTGAGTCAATTTTCGTTTAGGGCAAGATTTGGCTGGGTCTCCAGGGTTCAGCCATTGCGACGAGCGCTTCCGATTATTATACAGTATCCATTTTTCATCACAAGTAATGATTCGATTTAAAATTCCTAAATTTTTGTGTCGGTTGAGCAAAGTTTTCGAGAGTCATTACGAATCGTCTCGCACGCAGACTCGACGACTTCCAGCCTCCCGAACAAGCCGGTTTCCGAAAAGGCTTCAGTACCATAGACCACATACATACCCTAAAGCAGAATGTACAGAAGACCGAAGAGTACAATTTGCCACTTTGCCTGGCGTATGTGGACTATGGGAAAGCCTTTGATTCCGTCGAAATTTGGGCGGTGCTACATATCTTTCGGCGATGCCAAGTTGACTGTCGGTATATCGAAGTGCTGAAGTGTTTGTACAGTAGGGCTACGATGGCTATCCGAGTACAGAACCAGAGTACGAAACCTATCCACCTGCAGAGAGGTGTAAGACAGGATGACGTTATATCCCCGAAACTCTTCACCGCTGCATTAGAAGACGTTTTCAAGCTACTGGACTGGAAAGGATACGGTATTAATATTAATGGCGAGTACATCACTCACCTTCGATTTGCTGACGATATAGTCCTTATGGCAGAATCGTTGGAGGACCTAAGCACTATGTTCAATGACCTCAATGGTGTCTCTCAACGGATAGTTCTTAAGATGAACATGGACAAAACAAAGATCATGTTCAATGTCCATGTCACACATATGCCGGTAGTTGTTGGGAGCACTATGCTTGAAGTTGTTGATGAGTACGTTTACCTGGGACAAATAGTCCAACTAGTTAAGTCCAACTTCGACCGAGAGGTCAATCGATGGATTCAACTTGTCTGGGTAGCGTTCGGGAAATTACGACACATCATCTCGTCAGTCTCTGAAATCACCTCAATCTCTTTAATCGCCTCAATCTCTTAAAACTAGACTGTACAACCAGTGCATTTTGCCAGTGATAACATACGGATCTGAGACGTGGTCCTTTACTGCTGGCCGTATGAGGACGCTCAAAGTTGCTCAGCGAGCTATGGAGAGGGCTATGCTCGGAGTTTATAGGATATATAGGATATATAGGATAAAAAATAAACGTTTTTACACACTTTATACATGTTAGAATCACGCTGCAGCACTATAATGGCAACACGATAAATTTGCTCGACCAAGGAAGCGTCAACGGGACAGCGTGCAGATGTTGTCCTCCGGACCGAATTACAGTTATTTTGTAGGACAGGATTTTAGCGCACGAGTGTTTGTGTCAGCACAGGTGCACTATCTATTTCCTGACTCTGATAGTTTGATAGAACAGACCCTTGATGCGATCAGAGGGAGATAAGGCGCGGGACCAACAGCTTTGCGTGCCCCGTGTGGTAGAAATGCATATTGCATGATTTTAAGAAAAAAGTAAAACTGGTCTCAAAACACAAAACAATACTGAAAGTACTTCATTAAATGAATCAAAAATGCTCTTAAAACAGACTTTCTAATAAAAGTAAAGTTGAGAAATTACAACGTAGCCCAAGTCTATTGGCACCTATATCTATCCTCAATCAATAATCAAAATGCAGATGCGCTGTTACCCCTGAAGACTATACACCATTCTTGCTGCAACCACAATTAAGTTTGTAAGAGAGTCAATCTCCATCCTAAGACTTCATATTATACTTAATTGAACTACCCCTTAAGTTCTCAATGAGCTTGTCTTACTTTAAGCGTTTGACAAGGCATGACAATAAGTCAAAAATTTTACGTAGTAAAGCTACGCTATATCATGATTGTAGCACGAATGGGTCGGCTCGACTGGGTACGACCACGCTCTTACAGAATACTATCGTAAAATAATAGCTTAATGCTGCTATGCTTCGCATAGTGAGTAAAGAGAACCGGTAAACTTTTACTGAAATCGAGGCATTCCATCTTAAAACACATCTGCATTATGATTCTTAATCTAGGATAAAAAGAGATGTATACCACTCTTCATGTTAATGTCTTAAAGTTAAAGGTAAACTTATAGCCTATACCCACGTTCAGTCCCACTCTTGGACACAGCGCTCCTCTCATTGTTGAGAAGTCGGTCGAAGAAGGTCCGCTGCCCTAATACGTGTTCACGCACTTTACATGTTTTCGAAATATTTTTTCTTAGACATGGTTTCTGCACGATGTTATCCTGCACCACCGAGCACGTGGTAAAACAGCGCTTACAATAAATAGAACATGAGATCGTAGGATGTATTCTTTGGCGACACTTACAATTTACGAACGAGGTTTAGGTGGACGGTCGGACATCCATCTATATTCCAAATAAAACTGTTCTCGGACCTTCAGCAGAGTTCGTTTAACTCCCAGATGGACTCTTGAACGACCATTATGGTACAGCTGTAGAACATTCGGCACTTAGCTTTAGGTACAACCATTTGCATACGACAATTGTCTCCTCAACAATTGTCCCGTTTAAGGCACAGGACTCCAATCAAATCAAATCAAATTAACAATCCCATTGGTGGCAACGGGATCGAAAATGGATAGCTCGTGTACTGCTTGATTTACAGCGAATGCTTAGCCCCCGAATTACCACGGTTCTTTTGTATTTAAATTAATAAGAATAATATACCTTTCACTTACTATCTCTTCACAAATTGTGCTTTTACAGTGTTGCCATAATGAGGTTCCACTTTATGAGAGACAGGTGCCTGATGTAGATTTTTGTGAAAAGGAAAACCTGTGTTACAGGTCACTAGGATGACTATCCCGCACGAAGGATAGGTAGCAAAATTATAAGGAATAATGCTATTGATATTTAAAAAAAAAAACGCATAAACTGTTGCAGAAATTTTAAGTTTGTTTAAGTAGGTGTGAAGGGTAAAGCTTTTACATATATATTTTTACATATTTCGGTTCGTCGTCATCTTAGGAGTGCATTAATGGTACTTATTCGATGCACGCTTAAAGCACATTCTGACAAACGGTTTCGAACAAACTTTTAATTATTTAATAATAAAATCTTATAACTAGGTACTTACTTTGCGAATAAACTATATTACCTTTTTTGTATAGCTTAGCTGCAAAATAATTATAACACGTGGGCGTGAATGAAAAACTTCACAAGAGAGTGAGAGCGATGTTAGGAGTAATCGAGTAGACGGGGCGCGCTTTGGAAGCTCTAAATCTCTAAAGAAAATATTTTTTTTAATGTAAGCAGGTACTATATACATATTCTTTTCGTTTGAAACTACTTATTAAACATTAAGTACTTATTAAACACCTATGCCCACAAAGTGATACTATAAACAAGTATATAGTGTTACGAGCTTGAGGTTCGTGACAATAAAAATTGCCGATAGAATTACCTAAATTAACACTTTAATTTTCTTTACACAAATTAAAACTTAAAACACTAATAATTAAGCACACTAATTCACTTTATTTCGCTCCGAAGCTTCGCTTGTCTCGCCGAATTCAATACTTCCCCGATCGTTTCGGTCGGGGAGAGAACGCTGCGACAGTCTTCCAAAAGTGAGGTCACTCTCGTTTGTGCATCCTTGCTGGGGGTCTCACTCGATAGATATTGGCACCGACGTAACCAATCCACTTCCTCACAAGTACCAACCAGCGTGCCTTTTTCTGTAATCTGTTCCCGGTCACAAAGTTTCAGCACACGTACTCCTGAGATGCCAGTGGTTCTGACCAAGGTTCGAGCTACTTTCCATGAAAGGTCATTGTTTACCCTTTCCACAAGTACACTACGGTGAGCTTGCCCAGCGTTTCGAGGAAGACTAACCGGAAAAATCGTTTCCGATCTCGGCGGAAGAACAATCTTCTTAATGCTGTACACGTTCCCTGGTAACGCACCTTCCATAAAAAGTTCCTCCATCCCACTTCTGACACCAATTTTTACCTAAATTAACACTTTTAATTTTCTTTACACAAATTAAAACTTAAAACACCAATAATTAATCACACTGATTCACTTTATTTCGCTCCGAAGCTTCGCTTGTCTCGCCAAATTCAATACTTCCACGATCGCACCTTGAAGCGCCTATAAATACACATTAGTAACGAATCATCCAGAACATTCAAGTAAATACGCGCACCAATCGACAAAGCGCCGAAAGTTCGAGAGTCAGCTTCCAGAAGCTTAGTTCTTCGTTTCGATAACAGATGGCGCTGTCGGTTGAAAGATTAGTGATGTCATTTTCTGGAAAGCTCTCCCCTCGCTCCGTTACTCGACACAGATGGCGCTGGTACCAGATGTCAACTTAGCCGCACAACACTGCCCCCTCCTAAGACATGCTCGTCCCGAGCATTATCGGCCCCATAATAACGCGCCAGGCGATCCACGTGGACGATGTTAGGAGTCCCTCTTGCGCCTTTCTGTAACGGCTTCGCAATGTCATGGGCTGTCCTATCCCATGGTGCACCAACATTGTACAATTTCGGTGCTCCTCTACTACGTGTCTGAGGTCCCCTCACGGCCGCACAACTTGTACATGTACGACACCAAGCCTCGACATCGTCACGGTAATGGACCCAGTAAAACTGTTCTCGGATCTTCAGCAGAGTTCGTTTAACTCCCAGATGGACTCTTGAACGACCATTGTGGCACAGCTGTAGAACATTCGGCACTTAGCTTTAGGTACAACCATTTGCATACGACAATTGTCTCCTCGACAATTGTCCCATTTACGGCACAGGACTCCATCCTGAATCAGCAAGCTGTCCCATTGGGCCCAATAGCTTTTCGTGGTTGAACTCATCGCTGAGACGTCGCTCCACTTAGGCTTTACCAAGCCTACTTACTTACTACCGTGCTTCGGCCGTGCACGGGCCTTCATCCATTCCAGAATCGGCTTGATGTCCGGATCTTCCTGCTGTGCATGTCGTAGGCTGTCGTTCCACTCGTTGCTGAGGTGGTCTGTTCTGAGCATCCTCACGGATATCACTTCCTTACTCTCTCGCCTAGTACAATGTTTTCGATCTTCAGGACAAGGTTTTCTTGACAATGCATCTGCGTTGCCATGAGATTTGCCGTTGCGAAGTCTGATAGTAAAGTCGTATCCTGGCTTCTGCTGGGCGGTGATGTTAGCCGCACTTCCCTTCTGAGATCGTTCACCTCCCCTTTCTAGGGTTCGCTCAGGGCAGCTGGCAGTGCGTGCTGTGCGTGCGTGCGTGCGTGCGTGCGAGCGTGAATGCGTGCGTGCGTGCGTGCGTGCGTGCGTGCGTGCGTTAGTGCGTGCGTTAGTGCGTGCGTGCGTGCGTGCGTGCGAGCGTGCATGCATGCGTTCGTGCTGCGTGCGTGCGTGCGAGCATGCGTGCGTGCGTGAGTGCGTGCATGCGTGCGAGCGTGCGTGCGTGCGTGCGTGCGTGAGTGCGTACGTGCGTGTGTGCGTGTGTGCGTGTGTGCGTGTGCGTGTGCGTGTGTGCGTGCGTGTGTGTGTGTGTTTGTGTGTGTGTGTTTGTGTGTGCGTGTGTGTGTGTGTGTGTTTGTGAGTGCGTGTTTGTGTGTGTGTGTGTATGTGTGTGTGTGTGTGTGTATTAGTATAGTATTATATAAATTAGTTAGTTAATAAGTACTGTTGCGTCTCTTCATAACTTTTGTTTAGTAGGAGAGAGTACACGGCTTTCTTACATTTCTAATTAGATAGTTCATAAATAGGAATATTATAATTGATTTTATTGTAAAGACTGGGACCGACATATGAGAAAAACCTTTTAGCAAAATGAGAGTAGACTGTCGGAGTACTGCAGATTTTGTCCTTACGCCTCTTGGTAATTTCGATATATTATGGAACCTTACGATGTTGTAACATCACTGTATGTAGTATAAACAATTGCCTTACATTAAGAACGTTGTGATCTTTGTAGAGCTAAATTGTCGGATATAATATGGGTCGAAAGGCCCAAATCTTTAAAATTGATCTGTGTGCGATTTCTAAAGGTTTCAAGATAGTTTTTGCGGCACCACCATAACATGAAATGCAGTAAGATATGATAGAAAGACAAAGTGCAAAATAAACGTTGCGTATAATACTCTGATTAGTGACGTGACGAAGTGATTTGAAAATAAAGATTAATTTACGGACTCTGCTGGTAAAATTTTCAATGTGGGCTTTAAAATTTAGGGTTTTATCTAGAGTTATGCCAAGATATTTGATTGTGTCGACCGAATTAACAAGGGGACAGTGGCAAGCTTGATATTGGTAATGACATGAGTGGGTTATTAATTTTACTGGAATTTTAGGTTGTGATATTGTAGAGATAGAAAAAGTAACGAATTTGGTTTTTGCTGTGTTTAAAGTAAGGGTGTGTGCACGAAGCCAATCATATGTAACGTTAAAGCCACTTTGCGCGATTTCTTGGAGTTCAGTCCAAGTACCTACAAAGAAGGTAAGGGCGTTGTCATCAGCATATGAAACTATTTTAGAATTATTGACTTTAATATTACAGAGGTCGTTAATGAATATCAAAAAGAGAGTAGGTCCGCGTATACTACCCTGGGGCACACCGTAAGATATAGAAAGTTCATTACTTGTATAGTTGCCTATCTTTACTCTTTGAGTCCGTTCTGAAAGGTAGCTACAGAAAAAATCAAGTTGAGAACCCCTGATACCTATATTTTCTAGTTTTAATAAGAGAGTATTGATGGGAACCGTATCAAAAGCCTTAGCTAAGTCCAAGAATATTGTAAGGACTTTTTTGTTGTCGTTAAGCTTACTTACAACGAAAGTAGTTAATTCGTGAATAGCGTCAGAAGTGGATTTATTTTTACGAAATCCAAACTGTTGGGAAGAGATTATATTACAGTGCTCCAGATATTTTGCTAGTCGCCTGTTGATTAAACGTTCCAAAACTTTGGATAAATCACTAAGTACCGGAATAGGGGAATAATTATTAATGAGATTCCCATCACCACTCTTGAAAATTTAATGGATTATAGCCCTCTTGAAAGAGGTAGGAAAGACAGAAGATTCTAGACAGAGATTATAAATATGGGCTAGAACAGGTGCGAGAATAGGGGAGTATCGTTTTAAAAAACTCGGTGGAATTTCATCCCATCCGGTAGCTGCATTATGTTTAAGCGAATTAATAAGTAATTTAATTTCATCAGTGTCCGTGGATTCTAAAACAAAAGATGACAGATTAGATTTTACTAGGGTGGTTCCTTTTGGTGGAACTGCGCAATTGCTGGCGTTTTTTTGCGCTAGCTCCTTCCCGATGTTGACAAAGAACTTATTAACGTTATTACACGACTGAGTTGGTGAGAGAGAGGATAATAATTGCTGTGCTGTCGATTGTCGCGATTTTTCGTTACAAGCGATATTTTTTATAGTGTCCCATTAATCTTTACTGTTTTTACCTGCTTTTTTTATTTGCTTCGAATCGTACTGCCTTTTTACCTTTTTTAATATTTTCGTACAGAAATTCCTGTACCTTTTGTATGTTATAATACTCGTAAGTGTTAAATTGCTTGGATCTTGTTTTAACTTTCTGTGTAAAGAGTCTCTATTATGGATACATCTTAATAAACCTGGTGTTATCCATGGTTTGAGTATCCTCTTTTTTGCTTATAATTTGACAGTGTACGTATTATCGAGTATAGCTTGAGACATTAGCTGTATAAAACTGTCCGTTGCTATGTTAGGGTCTTTGAGAGTTAGAATAGGTTTAAGACCTATTTGCTCCATTGTTTTGTCTAATGTTATATAGTTTATTTTCGAGATTGTCTTAGGAGGTTTGAGATATGTGTTTTTTGTTTTGATACATACGATTGAAGAGTAGTGATCCGTGATAGTTGTATCAAGTACAAAAGTTAAAACCGGGAATTTAATTCGAAGAAACGTATGGTCAAGGCAGTTGTTACCTCTTGTTGGGAAGGTATGAGCAGGTAACAACCCATGAAAAGCAAGACAATTTAGATACTCATGTGAGTGGTTATTGAAGGTTTTAATATCAATGTTAATGTCTCCGGTTAGTACAACAGTTTTGTATTTTGAGAGTGACGGGAGTATATCGTTTAGGGCAGATAGAAATGGACTAATATTTTCATTAGAAGGAGCTCGATATATGCAAATCACTACTATATCAGGATTGATTTTAATTATTAGTCCGGAGGCTGATCCGTTAAAGTCTGGCTCTTCGACGATTGAGAATAAAGACGTTTTTATGTATACAAGAACACCATCGCTTTGATTAAGGTGCCTTAAGGTTTATGAATTGAATAATTGGGTAAACTGGGAATATAGTGATTAGTGGAACAGGATAACCAACATTCAGTCAATGATAAAATATCACAATCTAACGCAATACTCTGTAAAGTTGTCTGTAAATTTAAGAAGTTACAGTTAATAGACTGAATATTTTGGTTAAACATTTTTATATATTGCCTTGGGATTTGCAATATTTGATTGGATTTTTCGATGGTACAGAAAAACGATTCGGAAACTGAAAGCTGGTCAACGTTTTCAATTAAATTATTAATGCCATTAGCCATTTTTGTGGTTTAAATTAAGGGTAGAAAGGTTCGTAGGAAAGGCTGTTATAAGGATGGAGTTATTATCTGTTTTGCATATAGTTGAACCGAAATATCGACGTGGTATTTCTACATACGACAGCACTAGAGGCTGGGAAATTCTAAAATTATGTTTTTGTAGGTATACAGCAATATTAATAATTTTAATAATGATGTTAAAAATATTAGTGTTAATGTTTAGTGTAATAATATAATAGTTCACGTTTTGTATGAATTTTATGGCATTGTTATGTGTGTAAATATGTGGTAAGTTTAATTTGTGTGGGTGTAAATATTTAATATCTATGTCAGTAATTAAGATAAGTAAGTGAGTGTAATTTGTTAACTTATTGGGACTTAAACAGTAAGCAAACATAAAAATATATGGGAAAACATTAATAACATATAACGTAAATAAAATCGAAAATATTGTTACGAGCTTGAGGTTCGTGACTATAAAAATTGCCGATAGAATTACCTAAATTAACACTTTAATTTTCTTTACACCAATTAAAACTTAAAACACTAAAAATTTATCACACTGATTCACTTTATTTCGCTCCGAAGCTTCGCTTGTCTCGTCAAATTCAATACTTCCCCGATCGCGTATTGCAGCGCCTTTATATAGGGCTCTTCCACGAAAACATCCAGAATATTCAAGTAAACACGCGCAAGGTACCGAGAGTTCGAGTTTTAACTTCAAGAAGTTTAGTTCTTTGGTTCGTTGATTTGGTTTTGGTTCGATGGCGCTAGTGCCGTCGACTAAGCCGCGTGACAATATTTTCGTAGTCACGCTCCTTTGGATGTAGACAACTGGTTTAAATGCTGCTCATTTCTTACTATAATGTAGGGAGATTTGTCGTCTTTTCTCAGCAGGATTCTTCCATTTGATGTCCAGCAATATGCGTACTGGTTTAATTTTGCAAATTTTCTCGTGATAATACATAGACTTAGTGCTAGGAGTGAGCTGCTCATTGATATATATAGGAGTAAGTGGGCCATCTAGACCCAGATGAGACGAATTCAGCTTATTGTTTGAGTTACGTTTGTTATAATTCTTAACCAGAGACAAGAAATTACTTTTTATAAGAGTATTGGAGAACTCAACTGTCAGATTAGATGTTTTTTTCCTTTTTCGAATATTGTCTTGACACATCTCGAATATCAGAGACTTGCAAATCGATTTCTACGAGTTTTGATAATTTTATTACCATATCATATAGATCTTTCTTTGACTCTTGGATCCTCTTGGGTAAATTGCGAATTTCAACACAAGTCTTTATGCAACTGCGATCATACAGTTAACACACACACACACACACACACACACACACACACACATGAAAGGATCAAAGAAATACTGCTGGGAGAAAACTGGCATGATGTGCTACATATTAGTAACATAAATTCAGCCACTGAGCTTTTCACGAATAAACTTTATTCATTGGTTAAACAGAACTCGCAAATCAAAACTATTACTAAAAAGCACCAACCTCTCAAACCATGGATAACAAGAGGAGTGGTAAGATCTATAAGAAAAAGAGATAATCTACATATGAAAACTAAAAAGTTACCGGATAATGAAGAACTAAAGGTTAAGTATATAAAATATAGAAACATGTGTAACAAAATTATTAAAAATCTGAAAAAAGAATATTATAGCAATAAATTAATGAAAAATCAAGGAAATACAAAAGGAACGTGGAAGATAATAAAAGAAGTGTGTAATTTAAATGTCTCAAAGAGGCCTTCTAATACTTTACTAAATATAAGCAACCATCCTACACAGTCGCTGAACGAAGTAAATTTATTTTTCACCTCTGTCGGTGAAACACTTACAAAAGATACCCTACAGAAGATGAATACCTCTGATCGTGAACTTGCGTTATTGATAAATAAAACTAACTCACCAGTTGGCTCTATGTCCCTTACACCAACTGATCCCGTGGAGGTCAGGAACATTATCCTCGGACTCAAATCGCACAGTGCTCCTGGCTGGGATAATATCACAGCTAAATTACTAAAGACATTTATAATATTCCTCACTGAACCTATAACACATATATGTAATTTGAGTCTTGAAACAGGCATTTTTCCAGCAGCTTTCAAAAAAGCTATTGTGTGTCCTATTTATAAAGCAGGTGACCCCCATAGTCTTACAAATTATAGACCTATCTCTATTCTTTCAACTCTGTCTAAGGTGTTGGAAAAGTTGGTTAAAAAGAGGCTCATGCGATATCTTGAGTTTAATAATCTACTGAGTGAAAATCAATTTGGATTCAGAGAAGGTAAATGACCCAAAGACGCAGTTCTAACGCTAACTAGAAAAATCTCTACATACCTCGATGGTGAATACAAGTGCATGGGTGTCTTTTTAGACCTCCAAAAGGCTTTCGATACCGTTTCGATTCCAATCCTTTTGGCCAAGTTGGAGAATATGGGGATCAGGGGGATAGCTCGTGACTGATTCGCAGATTATCTAGTCGGAAGATCACAACGTGTACGGGTAGAAGGTCATGAGAGTGATAGTGCAGGATGCACCTACGGCGTTCCACAGGGCAGTGTACTAGGGCCTCCTCTCTTCCTCTTATATATAAATGATCTGTGCAAAATTAATTTTCCAAATCTTGACTTGCTCATGTTTGCAGATGATACTGTCTTACTCGTCCATGATAAAAATTGGCAAGAAGTGACAGACCTGGCGGAAGATTGTCTCTCTATAGTGACGCAATGGCTAGAAAATAACCTTTTATCCCTTAATATCAACAAAACAAAGTTCATGTGCTATAGCAAGACAACATCAGGAGGACCTGATGCCGACGTTAGAATTAAAATTTATACATATCCATGCAATCGTAGTAGTCGACCTGACCAGTGTAACTGTTCCTTTCTTCCTTTGTTGCGTGTAGATTCAATAAAGTACCTTGGGGTTGAAATTGATGATAAAATAAATTGGAAAATGCATATAATGTCATTGTCTACAAGATTGAGAAAACTCATCTATGTTTTTAAAACTCTAAGAACAGTTATTGACTACAAATTAGCATTACAAACCTATAAAGCCCTTGGTGAATGCATTATTAGGTATTGTATTTGTGCTTGGGGCACTGCAGCAAAATCCTACTTGATCACTGCAGAACGTGCACAACGTGCAGTACTGAAAGTGTTATTCTCCTTACCCTTCAGACATCCTACAACAGCTATCTATGACAAAGCCAATGTTCTTAGGATTTAGAAAATTATTTATTTACGAAAGTCTACGCCATTATCACAAAAAAAATGTTCCTTACTTGCCTAAATCATCTTCGAGGCTTGACCGTTGTCCTATTCCCAAAGTAAAAACAAGATTCGCCCAGAAGCAGTTTGATTTTATTGTTCCACACCTATATAACAGACTGAATAAGGAGTATAATGTAAAAAGTGCAATAATAATGTTATTAAGAAGTATATTTTTATGGCTTAAAAACCTTGATTATGACGATGTAGAAAACATGTTAACTGGTTTTTATTACTGACACAAACACACACACACACACACACACACACACACACACACACACACACACACATACATACATACACACACATACACGTACACACACACACACACACACACACACACACACGCGCGCACGCACACATTAATACAACTACATACATAACAGATATGCGCTAGTGAGTAGCCCGTTCTTTACTAATTTTTGTTTTCTTGATTTAAGTAGTTCTGCTGAATAACTTATAATGTACCTTATCTTATGGCATAAATTAATAATGCAATGTTATGGGAGAAGCCACTGGCTCCTGAAACACAGTTTTACACTAGTTTAGGAGCCTATGGATTCACTGAAATATTTATTGTAATATTTTATGTCAAATAAAGTTTATTATATTATTATTAAAACACTTTAATTTTCTTTACACCAATTAAAACTTAAAACACTAAAAATTAATCACACTGATTCACTTTATTTCGCTCCGAAGCTTCGCTTGTCTCGCCAAATTCAATACTTCCCCGATCGCATCTTGCAGCGCCTATAAATATAAATTAGCACCGAAATATCCAGAATATTCAAGTAAACACGCGCAAGGTACCGAGAGTTCGAGTTTCAACTTCAAGAAGTTTAGTTCTTCGGTTCGAGACTAGATATCGCTAGTGACGTCGACTTAGGCACGTAACAATACCTTTGCGCTCCCACAGCATATACATATTATGTACAAATACATATACACAAAACTTGTTTACTAAAGTAAACTAATTTTTCAAAGTGAGTACTAAATGAAATGACATTTACATGATTAAATTACATTTTAACGTGTCAAAGAAATTTATTTTTTGATTCAAGTCTATTTTTGAGTATATAAATATTAAAAGCTTACAGAGAATTTTGAAGGTGACCGTTTCGCCTATATTTGTAAGGGACTTAGATATTTTTAGCTCATTATATAAATTGGATTTGTAGGCGCTCCTATCTTGTTGATATTGTACCGAAAAGATTCATTCAAATAAAAATAACAGAACATTAAGCTTTTGAATTATTTTTAAAATGAGATTATTTTTTTGCTTAAAATACACAAACTAAAACACTACACATATGCCGTTGATAATTAAATATATAGTTTATCCCATAGTTTTGAAAATAAAAACAACTTAGGGAGTCAAGCGAGTAAAACAGTTTTAATACACGCTTGGTGATACAATAAAATAGTTAGCTGTAATTTAATTAAGTTCTGTTTTACCATGTTCAACACGCACTAGAGCAGTGTCGTGAATACAGTGTATTATTGCTCCATAACCCTCTCAGGAATGAAAGGAGGCAGCCTATGCCCAACATTGGCTACAGCCAATTTTTAAAAGATACATCTTTACTTTACTTTTCTTCAGACAAGCAAGTTTCGTTACTAATGCTGTTTTCCTTCACCGGCAAACACGTTGCAAATCGGCATTAAAAATTAATTGCAATTTTTGATTTCATTGATTCCGACAGAGATCATATTTGGTTTGCTCTGGGATTATAAAACGTAATATATCAACCATTTTTGAGCAATTAACTAGCTCAGCTGCTGAGCTGTGTTTCGTATGGTGAGTGTAGAGAACTGGAGACCCTTTTAGTGGAAACTAAGCATTCCATTTTAGTCCTCAGGGGTAATAACACTTCCGCATTTTGTTAATCGAGGATAGATGACACGTGTAGATAATGTTTCATAGGTAGGTAGGTATATATGAAACACAGAATTCACTTACTATCGGGTGCACCGTATGCTTGTTTGCTTTTTGCACTTTGCACTGCACCCTTATACTAAGGCTCTCGGGTTACCTTCGTATTTAACCAAATTTAAAATTGCATGACAAAAACCTTTTTTGGAGTCGGTTAAAAGAGCGGTACAATATTTATTGCATCTAATTAAAATGGTAGTACTTAGAAAACATATAAAAATCTAAATAATAACAAATTCGTATAACCATTTTTATGTTTTTAGTTATACAGCAAGATTTCGAAATATTGGTAAATCTATTTTGATCCTCATCCAATTTGATGTGCGGATTGAACCCGCTGCCATATTAGGTTATAACAGAACTTAAACAGGCTCTCGGCCACAATAAGATATGATGGAAGTGTCAAACGGAATTATTTTGAATGTCACGTTTTTACGTTTGATGTGAATGCTCAGCTTTTTTAGGCTTTTTAGGTTTTGTACGGCAAATCCACACGGAATATAGATTGAATCGCTCTTTATAGAAAGGAATAGTGTTTTTATATATTATATAAAGTTAAAGTTAAGGTTACAGTATATGTCCCACAGCTGGGCACAGGCCTCCACTCATTTCTGAGGGAGTTTTAGGGCAAGGTTATATTATATATTATAGTCAATATATATATATATATATATATATATATATATATATATATATATATATATATATATATATATAATAGAGTGAAGTCATTGATATCTTTGATATTACAGCTTTGGAATAAAATTAGTTTTCCTTCTATAATTAAATAAGGATGTCTTTTTTCAACAGCCCGCGAATCTTCCTTGAGGGTCCAAATTTGATGTAATGCCAGGGGCGATCCTGTACGCGTTTACAGACTGCAAACTTTTCGGTGCATCGATTCTTCACATGAACATTTTGCTCTTTTGCGCAGGTTTTTATTGATCTTTTAATTGTCCTGTTCGTCCTGCGTTTTTCAGATTTTACGAAAAAAAGAAGAACAGAAACTTTTTTTTACTTAACATTTTACTCACTTTTTTATGTGCTTAGGAAAGGAAAGGGTATAACGTGGGTTGTAACCAATATTTAGTGAAGTCTTTTCTAACTGATTGCAGTCTCTTTGGCATACTTCTAATGAAATTATCAGAAAAATATGAGTGATGAGTTTGTATTCCGTTTTTCTTGCAATGTGTTTTTAAGGTCTATAATTAGCGGGGGCAGGATTTTTTTTAATTTGTCATCTAAGCTTACCCCACATACCCTTTAGGGACTTATGTCGGGCGAGCGCGCTGGTTACCCAATAAAATTGATTTCAACGTCTCAAAGGTATTGACCAACTGCAGCCGCAGTATGGGGGAGGGCACTATTTATTTGATAATGTATTAATTCTTTTAAGAGTGCTATTTTTTGTTATTATTTATTATTATTTTACATGGTTTGTTAAAATTGAAACATTAATCCGTTTTGGGACATCCTTTAAAAAAATACCTGTGCCAGGATGTTCCGCTCTTCTGTGCGTGCATACGTGCGTGTGTGCGCATGCATAGAAACAAATCTATCTCCTATAAAAGGGGAAAATGGCGCTACATTTTATTCCAAAATCTAAGTTATATGTACATATCGTAATGTTGTTAGTGCTCCATTGTCAATGACGCGGATTTCCGGAAGTGTCCCCATACAAATAACTCCCCTAACCATAACTGATCTTTCAACATGATCCTTCAACATATGTCTGTTTTTGATACTAAGCAAACCTCTTTCACGGTCGTCTCCACACTTTAATCCTTCCATCATCTGACTTTAGACAAAATCCAGATCCATTTGTCTTACTAGAACTTGACTTCAAGCTTCGTAATGACTTCCTATATTTACGCGAAGCCTACACATTGAATTTAACTTTTTTTTGAGAATAAAGCCCTTCTTATTGCACTTGTTACTCCAAGGTTCTACAAGAGGTACGTAGACGATACTTTCACAATTTTACCAGCACACAAAGTAACTGCATTTTTAGAATATCTTAATTCCATAAACTCTAAAATTCAATTTACTCTCGAGTTAAAAGCAAATAATTCCTTATCTTTCCAGGATGTGTTAGTCATCCGAAATCCTAACAACACCGTAGGTATACTATGTATGGAAAAAAGACCCATACAAACCGATATTTAAAAGGTGAATCGCACCATCACTATTCACAGTTAGCTACCGTGGGCAAATCTTTGTTACAGAGAGCACGAGGGATCTGTGATAGCAAACACCTGGCCGCCAAGCTTCAGCACGTCTAGCAGGTTCTGCACGACAACAAGCTTCGGATCCCGCGCCTGCGTCACAGTGACCGAATGAATCCGGCCACAGTCGAGCGTATGCCTGCTGTACTAACATATGTTAGAGGTGTCACAGCCAAGATTGGCTACGTCTTGAAGCGAGCTTCTATTAGAACATTCCATAAGCCGCCAAAGAAGATTAGTCAGTTCTTACCATCCGTCAAGTGTCATATTCCTCTACAAGATGCAGGCGTGTACAAGCTTGATTGTAAATGTGGTCTCTTATATATAAGGCAAACAAAAAGAGCAATTAGAACCCGCGTAAGAGAACACATAGCTGACGTGAAGCATCAACGTTCCCGCCAATCTCCAATTTGTGATCATATCCTAGACATCCCCAACTATTACATCAGATTTGATAGACCACAAATCCTTGCGAAAGAACATCGATTCATACCAAGAATGATACGTAAGACTATTGAAATTAAAAAAAAATATCCTAATTTCAATAGAGAAGGGGTTGGGAACTACCACCTGTTTTTTAATTTCTTTAATTTTATTTTAATTAGTTCCAAGCATACCACTCCAAGACTGCAAAACACAATAAGTTCATTCTGCGCAGATCGGACCAAAAACAATAATTAAAAAGCTGAAAGTACTCCGGGTTAACTTTGACATCGGGACGTCAGTCAGCTCAGTCCCCCTTGATGCTGTCCCCATGGGTGCTGGAAAGTACCTACACGAAACGTTGGGTATTAAAAATAAAATAAATTTAACGCGATAAAATCCGTAAAAGTAACTTTAATTCAAGCTTCGTCATTCCAATTTTTGTGATTGCAAGTAAATTAACTAGAGGCTACTCGATGATATGTATCTAAAAAATGAGGATCTCTAGCAGATAAATGTAAATTAATCTGACCGTTTTTAGTCTTTTCTTCACAGTTTTTGTGCTTAAAGATATAGGTCACACATAGAATATATATAGGTCACACATAGAACTAAGTTTTCCTCAAAATTTTCAAAAGAAGAGAATGTACGTACACGTACACATCAGACAGATCAGAACAATTATTATGCGGTAATAAGGGGATAAATTAGGGGGCAAATCTTGCTGTACTACTACTCTCAATTTACACATGTAGTACCTACAGGATTGACTCACACAACCACACTATATGAATTTACAAGATTCTTTCATATTTACATAATACATCTGCAGTATGAATTTGGTTTGTCACTCTTCCTCGTTTATTCTTTCTACATGACCAATCCATGGAAGAATTCCTTTCTTAATCCTGGTCACACCATCATCTTACACACCATATGTTTCTCTTATAACACAATTTCTGACCCTGTCATTCAGATTCAGCCCTAGCACACTCCTTAAAGACCGCATTTCTACAACATTCATTCTACTTTCGTGATTCTTTTTACCCCTGGAACTTCTTGGAGCTTCGTTCTTACCTCCGAAGAAGTTAAGGTTTGGTTTCTAAGTAAGTTCGTAACGATAAACCGGTCATCTCCAACCACAGGTTTTGTTTACGTCCCTGTCCTGCACGTCTCGTATACTGTCTGTTCTGCCGATATCTCTTGACAATTCGGTGTACCACAGAATTTTATACTCGTGATGTTTAGGCCACATCTTTGTAGGTGTGCCCAGTTTCAATTAAAATAACAGCCTTAGTAACTTGAGTGGTGCATAGATCTGGCATTCTTAGTTTATTTGCAGTACTCGTAACAATTCACACCACGAAAAACAAGGCAGTCAAGGCAAAAAAAAGAAGCCTAAATTTAAAACCAAATTCAAAAGTTGTCAAAATTTTTAGCGCAACACTTGTGTGCAATTATTATAGTAGTCGAGAACTGGCTCATAACAGTAAAAAAAACAATAAGCCGAATATTGGCCAATATCTTACTAACCATAAGCCATGATATCTACTTTTTTACTACCGCCATATTATATTTTAAAGAAAGACAAAAAAGGTCACGTGGGACTGAGGGGACTGACGTCCCCCGTGACCATGGGTGCTGGATAGCACCCGAAACGTCGGGGATTAAAAATCATTTAAATTAAACGCGAAAAAATCCGTAAAAGTATTTTTAATCAATGTGTAGTGTTCGCGTAAATATAAGAAAGCATAATTATCTATCCATCTAAAACATAACATAAACACTCACGCCTGTAACCCAGGGAGGTAGGCAGAGACTACAGACTTCCATTTGGCACGATCCTGACACACCTCTCACGCCTCCTTCACATCCATACACCTACGCATACATGCTCGTCGGTTAAGGGTACTCCTAATTTGTGTGATCAGAGAAGAGTGTGGTTTGCAAGATGATGTTGTGACCAGGATTAAGAAAGGAATGCTTCGGTGGTTTGGACATGTGGAAAGAATGAATGAGGAAAGAGTGACAAAGAAAATTTATATTGCAGAAGTGAATGGCAGAGTCGGAAAGGGACGCCCGTGGCAAAAATTTTTCGACCAAATTAGCGATTTATTAAGAACGGGCCAAATTAGGAGTACCCTATCTAAAACAATTATATAATTATCTATCACTATAAAAAGGTTATGTCCTTTTTATTTATTAAAAAATTAAGAACGTTATCAAAATTAATGGCATTATATAATAAAAAAATATAAATAGTGGGCAGGTATTTTCTAACCTGAATCTCTGTCATCGGTTTAATAGTAAACAAACAAACAAAAGAATGACGTGTCTAAAATGTCCTCTGCAGCGATTTGACTTAGACCTTACGGCATTACGATATGTACATATAACTTTATATAAAAGTGATCTGCATGGTTATAATACTTATAATTCTGCCACCAGACTTGAAAGATGAGACAGGTAGTGTAATTTCAGGGTACAGTGACGAGAACTTACATGTGACAAGTTGGCAACGCGTGCGTGATATTATTTTGATTTATGAAATGTCCTTTCATATGTCTATAAAGAGCTAGAATAATATTAAGAATATTAAGTATGAGTATAAATTGTTGAGTAGGTTTATTTTATAAAGTATTCCATACATTATATTCGATTTATTTGGTAGCTCAGTGGCCAAGGGTTCATCTCGCGGACTTGACCCCGAACAGAACAATTATTTGTATGGCCTACAAAAATAATTCCGGTTCTGGATGTTTGCTCACGTGCAATTTATGTGGAAAACGCCTCTACGATACTTGTAAAAAATCTAGTGTGGGAGCGAACTTTATTTATAAAGTTAAACGTAGTATATTTACATGTATATAAATATATTCCTGTGATTTTTTTTCATCTTAATGATTGTATGGCAGCATGTTATTTTACTTAAGACATTGGCAAAATAATCCTTACAAAGGGTATAATCCTCAAAAATCCCTAAAACCTCATCCTCTCATCGTCCTTGTACTGAATTATGTTTGCTTAAAACAATCAAAAGATAAAAGATGAAAAGATCCTCTTATCAAAGCCGAGCCGGCAAACGAGCAAATCTTTCCCACTTTATTTATATTTTGATAGTGTATTATACTTATCATACTTGTAAACTATTGATCTAATGGCGTTAAGCGCGACTACTGATAACGTGGTCGTGGGTTAGAGTCCCAGGTTGGACAAAATCTGGTATTGGGATTTTCTGTTTATAAATTCTAAGAATTTGGAGTCTGAAAGTTCCTGGTGTTTCACTAGCGTGCCTCGCAAAGTACGTAAAGCCGTTGACCTGCACTGATCTCTTGCCGTTCGTGTTGAATTGCCATTCCATCAGAATATGAGAGTGAGGGTTATAGTGCATAAGTGTGTGCACCCTTACTTGCGCACACACTTGTGCACTATAATCCTGTCCTTCGCAGATGGCTAGTCTTCGTTAATACAGGCCGTGAATGAAATTTGGTCTAGACAACATCTTTTCTTATAGAATAAGGATGACTAGTACACAGTTCACCTGATGGTAAGGGGATACTGTGGGTCATAGACATCCACATTTATGCTCGATTAAGAATCAAAATGGAGACATGTTGTCACCCCTGAGGACTAATATGTAATGCCTCGTTTTCATTAAAAAAGGGTCACCGGATCTGTACACTCACCATACGAAAGCGGTGTTTCGTATTAGGCTTAGCTGCTTAATACCATAATAATACCAACGTAAAATAGCTTTTACGCTGGTATTCTGTAAGAGCGTAGTCCTTCCCCGGTCGAGCCGACCCATTCGTGCTACAATGATAATATAGCTGCGGCGTGGTATTACCACGTATAAAGTATATAAGTACTGTTTTAATTTCATTATTTATCACATGTTCTGGTCATAATCTAATCTATCCTATCGTTTTATTACTCTACTCAATAAGAAACGGACTTGATTTATAAAGCCCTGTAGATTTAATTAATTCAATAGTTTTATCATATTGCCAACTCATATTGGGCTTTATTCAAACTATCGGGATAATATGAATCATCATCATCATCATTACAGCCCTTCACAAGTCCACTGCTGAGCAAAGGCCTCCCCCAAGTAACGCTATAAAGCTCGGTCCTGAGCCACCTGCATCCATCGACTTCCTGCATGTCTTACCAGGTCGTCACTCCATCTAGTGGGGGGTCACCCTACACTACGCCTACCGGTACGAGGCTGCCACTCGAGAACCTTTCTTCCCCATCGGTTATCGGTTCTTCGAGCTATATGGCCGGCCCATTGCCACTTCAGCTTACTAATCCGTTGGGCTATGTCGGTCACTCTGGTTTTACTGCGGATATCCTCATTTCTGAGTCTAACACGCAGAGAAACTCCGAGCATAGCCCTCTCCATAGCTCGCTAAGCGACCTTGAGCGTCCTCATATGGCCAGCAGTGAAGGACCACGTCTCTGATCCATAAGTCATAACTGGCAACACGCACTGGTTGTACACTTTAGTTTCCAGAGATTGAGGTATACCTGACGAGAAGATGTGTCGTAATTTCCCGAACGCTGCCCAGCCGAGTTGAATCGGATAATATGAATACTGCCCTACTAATCACTTGGTCTTTAAGAATATACATGTCTATTTAAACATACATATAACAATTGATATACATATCCATTTAACATACATTTAAAGTTATATATAGCATTGAACTGCTTTCACAGTTGTCAGATATTTATAGGGTAAGAAATTCATTTGTGAGACGGGATAATATCATCTTGATATTTTTTAAAGATATATCAAGTATCACGTATAATATTAATTTTCATGTATAATAATACTTTATCGAGGGAAGTACTCGAACGTGAACTCGAATACAAATTTGAAGAGATAAAACTTATGCGATATGCTTTTCAAAGTTTCAGCTCTTGTAAAATTACTTTTAGATTGAAATCAGGTTTTAGTACGAACGGTTGTTTGATGAAATTTGATTTCAATTTCTGTTTGGAAATATGTAAAATAGAATTTATCTAAGTCAATAAGTATGACATATAACGACAACATATTATATTTATTACAGTTTTATATATTGATTTTATGTTGAGACATTTACATACTAGAACAAGCTTAAACACGTGATCAGTGATCACATGGCTTAACCTTACGAATCTGTTGCCTCGGTTCGTGTTTCAAATCAATAGATTCCATACAAATTTATTGGAGTTGCTAGATACCTAACGGTCGGATAACTGAACGTTCAAATTTTAACATATCTCCATGTTTTTTATTGGTGATATGAGGTGACTCTCATTCTACGGTTTTAAAAGGATAATATTTGTGTTTGTGTTTCATATGTTCGTATCGTGGTTATCATAAGAGACGACATAGGGAAACATTCCAGTAGATTGGTAGCAATGTCTAACTGATAATAGCTAGAAAAAAAAACCGCAGATGCCAATCCACCTGCCAAGCGTCACAACTATGGCAAATAACCCCATTATGAGGTAGCTATGTGGAGGTCTATGCTTAGCAGTGGTCGTACGTGTTTTTACGTGCTAGAGCCACGTTGTAGCTATATTATAGTTGTAGCACAAAATAAAATAGCAGCTTTGGGGTAAGTCCACAGGACGCTGCTAAATTTTGTATATTGAGTTTAGAGAACCCGAGACTCTTTTTATTGAAAATGAGGCATTCCATCGTAATCCTCAGGTGTGACAACACATCTGCATTTTTATTCTTAATCGAAGATAACTGTACATGTCTGTTGGCCACAGCATTCACTTACCATCATGTGGACTGTGTGCTCGTTTGTCACACCCATTCTATAAAAATAAAAGGTTAATAAACGTAAATCGAGAAAAATATTGTATAACTCCAAACTAATTTAATTTGAAATTTAAATGCGCAATTAATACTTGATTAAGTTTTCTTTAAAATAGATTTAAAATTTTTTAGATAAAAAAGAAATCAAAACTCAATTAATTTTGCTAACGGGCAGGTAACCGTCCATAAATTTTTCTTAAATACACTTAAATGCCTCTATTGTATTTAATGAAGGCATAACCAAGTTTTAAAATAATTAGTAATTGAAATCTCATTTTTAATAATATACTGCTTACGAACTAAAATACTTTGATACCTTATTTGGCTTAGCGCTAAGTTTAATTTTTGCCTTGGAAATTGTGTGGACAGTAACTCCAGAAACAGTGCACAAACAGCTGAGCTGCAGTTTAAGGGATAAGAGCATAACCTGAAGTGGTACAGTAACAGATATGCCGGAGGCTTTCAACATTTAAAAACACCCACCTAACAGCTGTTGTATGGTGGCGGCGGAAAATTATCCATCACCTTATTTCGCCTCCATGAGTGTCGTAAGTTGCGACTAGGGGATATGCTAGAAAGACCTTATAGCGTCCGATTTCAATAGATGGCAGAGTAACTATTTCGTTTCCTCCAGACTGACAACCGGGAGCAGCGTCATAGATGCAGAACGTTTGGTACCGCGATCGTCAATCCAAGTCTGCCAAGCGTGACGATCAAGAAAAATCCTCCCTACAACAAGACAGGATGTCCCTGATGTGATGATGATGATGATGATGATGATGTAACAGTGAATTTTTAAGTCGGTGCTGATGATGAAGAAGAAAATAATATCTGCTTATAATTTTCTTATATTTTCACGATCACTACGTATTGATTAAAACTATTTTTACGGATTATGTCGCGTCTAATTTACTTATTTTTAAGTCCCGACGTTTCAGGTGCTTGTCCCCCTGTGACCATGGGCTTGGCATGGCATCCATTAGTTTTACTAACATACAAAACAATTTGCCTGCCTCGTTCCCGGTAAAAATGGGTCTCCTGATATGATTCCTCCTGATGTGTTTCGTGTGACACTCGCCACACGAAACACAACAGTATTAGGTTGCTATTTTACGCTGGTACTGTGAGAGTATCTGTGAGAGCGTGGTCATTCCCTGGTCGAGCCGACCCATTCGTGCTACAACCATAATATTGCTGCAGCGTGGCTCTACCACGTTTGCTATGGCAAAGACGCCATTTTGCAAAACTTTGCTTTATAAAGATTCCGTTCTTATGAGCAAAGAGTAAAATATAATCACTATGTTTTACTTATAGGTTTAAAAATACTAATAATATATTATATTTAAAGTTTAAACTATACACAAAAATTGTGCGTGTGAGTGTGTTCACACGTACGAAGTGACACTTTTCGACATGTCGTTCTTCTTTTATTTTATATTTTACATAAGTAGGTTAAATAATGGTATACTCTTGCAGCCCCGGCGGTGGTAACAAGAAAACGTGACTTTTTTTTTCAATACCGTACTAAATTTCTCTATTACCTCGATAAATAAATTTACTTCAAAAAGCTCTTGGTTTACCTAGTGGTTTATAAAAAAATTAAAATTAACACTCGAGATTTGAAATTAAAACACATTTGAATAATATATATCTATTGAACAAAATATACAATTACCCAGAGTCCAACTATTTACTATATTTTTTTGCAGTATTGGAAGCGTATTCTTTAAAAAAATGGACTCATACATTATGAGTCCATTTTTTAAAATTATGGGTCGACTGTGGTATCATAAAAATATTTGTCCTAAGTGAAAGCCATTTACGTGACAATGGATGAAAAGAAGTAAGGGTATAGAATTTTAAAATATAAAGAGCCCCCAAATGTAACTTGCGAATATGGTTACGTTCAATAAAGGTAATGTTATGTACGTAGAATGTTGGGTGGGCATTTTGAAATAATATTGGTTGAGTTAGAATAACATAGCTGTATTTCAATATATAAGTATAATAATTTTTTTTATAAAAACAATGACTGTTTAAACTGTTTTTTATTTGATTGAGGTGCATTGACAATTCGCAAATTCATTAGATTTTAGTTATTAATTTTTTTTTAATTTTTGAAGTAATACTTTATGCACGCTTGATTTGGGGAGTAAGCTGGCAACGCGTGACGAAAACGTTACGAAAAGTGTGATCGGGCGAGGTGACCGGGAGTTGAGTGGGGATATGAACAAGAGAGAGCAGTGCGCGAGCACATTTTCTTTCTCTCTTTCTTTCATAGCCAGTCATTTCTCATAATTTTATTTCGTTTTGAACAATTTTATGAATTTGTATTTTGTTCAATACATTCAATGTTCTACGGTTAAAGTGAATAAAATTATTAATTCATTTTAAAGAAGAACATTTATTTTATAGAAGAAGTTTTTTGTATAGAAGAGGGGGCAAACGAGCTTGTGGCTCATCTAACTAAAATTACTACCGCCGCCCATTAAAAACCGCAACACCAGGGGAATTGCAGATGCGTTGTCGGCCTTTTAGAAAGGAGTACGCTCTTTTCTTGTAGATCCGTAAGTCATATCGGTCCGGAAATATTGCCGGTGGTAAACAATTCAACAGAGAAGTTGTACGAGGAGGAAATCTAGTAAAACGCACAGTGATGGACCACCAAGCATGGTGAGGATGGTATCGAGAATTTTGACGCGATATGTAACGATTGTCTTATATTAGTAGTATAGTTGTAGCACGAATGGGTCGGCTCGACCGGGGAAGGACCACGCTCTCACAGAATACCAGCGTGAAATAGTAGCTTAATGCTGCTGTATTTCGTATGGTGAGTGTAGAGAACCGGAGACCCTTTTTACTTGAAATGAGGCATTCCATCTCAGTCCTCACGGGTGACAACGCATCTGCATTTTGATTTGTAATGGAAGATAGATGTAGATGTCTATGGGCCGCAGCAACCACTTACCATCAGGTGGACTGTGTGCTCGTTTGTCACCCTATTCTATAAAAAAAAAAAAACGATCTATCGCGAAACTAAATACTAGGTTGTCGTTTGTCTAGTACTGTTGACCACTACTAGCACTTTTATTACTCTGTACTTTAACTTAGTCAATCCTGGAAACGTTATACAGCATAGTTTGTATTATTTATAAAAATAGTTTTTCCATTTTTCTTTGATATTTCGCTTCTGTTTTGTTTATTAAATATACAAGCGTGGTAATTGCCCAGAGGTAAGAACAGGGTAGTAGACAGTAGAATAAAATCATTTGAATGAGGATCTATGGATGTGGTGGATCGATTTATAAATCTTCTTATAACCCTATACTTTTTTATTGAATCGAATGCGAACCGAGTGGTGCAGTTGGAGAAGGTTTGACTTTGCTGTTTACTTGGCAAGGGCACGCTACCCGCTGTATTTAAATTCGTTACACTATTTTAACAGTACAGTATTACAGGAAAGTAGAAACCAAGATTGACTTGCTAACTTGTAACTAGATGATAAACGATTTAAAATTATGACTACAAAAAATAATTTCTCCAACGATGAACTTATGTCACTTAACTGCTGTACAATTTCAGTGATTTTGGATAAGTGGATATCCATATTTTATTAATCACACAGTTTCATACTAAAATATTCTCATACAAAAACGCTTATCTCTGTGCGTAGACCTTAACTCTTGCCTTCCTATGCTTTTTCGATATTTTTGCAAGCTTTGAGATCCTGTTTTTTTTAACTTAAATATGCCAGCAAACATTTATTTATCAATGATTTCAAGTTCTTTTTCACATCGCCACTTTCGATCGCACATATTTCTATAGCTCTTCATGTATGAAACCATCAGTCTTTCGAAACAGAAACCGAAACAGAAACTTTTTTATTCAATGTAGATTATAACAAATACTTATTGAAAGTCACTTTTTTCATTTACCACTGGTTCGCAAAAAAAAAACATCTGTCCTGGGAAGAATCAGCAAGAAACCCAGCGGGACTATTTTTTTTCCAATAATACATATTTCCAATAATATAATACAATCATGTTTACAATTAGCAACACAAGACAAATTAAAAATAGCTTGGTAGCGATCACCCTTCCCAGGGGTTATTATCATCCATAAATTCCTTAATATTATAATAACCCTTTTTATACAAACTTAGTTTAATAACATTTTTGAACTTTGTGTATGAAATTTTGTATATTTTCTGGGATTTTGTTGTAAAAGCGTATACATCGCCCCAAGAATGAATTCCAAACTCGGTAGAGTCGAGTATTTACAGAATGAATATCACTTACTTTCGCAAAACTACTTTCGGAATTTCAATTATGATCTTGGAAGTCTCGAAGTTTTTCTAATATAAACGAATTCCAATTGTTTTTCGAAGCCATATCGTTGTATAGTTTTGCCGACATGAAATTGTGAATTTATATTACTTAATTACCTTTTCGTTTAGTTTGAATCCTGGGCCAATAACTCGTTGCGTTATTGCTAAAATATTACGAGAGTTTGTTAATAGAGAGAAATACTTATTTGTAATGAAATAATTTTTTTTATTTTGTTTCTTCAATAAAATATACAAAACATGTAGTGGATGACAGGAACGGAACACCGCCATTTGTGATTCTGTTCTTTATCTACATGCGTTATACCACGTTATACTAAAGATAGAAATAATATTAACGAATACAGATTTATAATAAAAAAAAACATGTGTGCAGTTTACACGCGATAGAAGTGAAAACTTAATATGAAATGAAATGTAAAATAAAAATATTTCGCGGCAAATTAGATACGACTTAGGGACTTTCATGAAAAAAGCCTACTCCTTTTTAAAAGGCCGGCAACGCATCTGCAATTCTGCTGGTGTTGCAATTGTTCATGAGCGGTGGTAGTTATTTACCATCATGTAAGTGGCATGCTCGTTTGCCCCCTCCCCTATAAAAAAATGATAATTTGTGGTGCGACGTAAAATATAACATAAAACTTTAATTTTATAGCAGGTAAATGTTACAATCCTTATTTTTAGATTAAACTTTAGTATAATAAATCATAAGAATATTTTATTTCTAGTAAAACTTGCTGTAATAGCGCCATCTACTTTATTCTATCGGTAAAGTAATTTTATGGAGCAAAAATTAATTGACTCTCAAGGTGGTATGTAAAATACACGCTCGGTGGCCTGAAGTAATTAAAGAGTGAATGTTATAAATGGATTGGTATATAATAATAATTTTATTCAACAGCTATGGACAGGGCTATGTTTGGGGTTCTCTGCTGGATGAACTTAGGAATGACAATATCAGCAGTAGAACCAGAGCGACCGAAATAGCACAACAGATTAGTAAACAGAAGTGGCAATAGGCCGGCCATATAGCTCGAAGAACCGATAACCGATGGGGAAAAAACGTTCTCGAGCAGCAGCTTCGCCAGTACGAAGAAGTAGGCGACATTTTTATCCTTGATTTATAAACTAAAAGAGGATGCGTTGTCACCCTGTGGACTAAAATAATATGCTTAATTTCCAACAAAACGGGTCTTTGATTTTTATCTTCGACTATGTTTTCTTCCGCGTACAACCTCTCCGTGGAATAGTTTACCACCGGCGATTTTTCCGGACCGATACGACCCAGGGACTTTCAAGAAAAGAGCTTACTCCTTTCTAAAGGGCCGGCAACGCACCTGAAATTCCCCTGGTGTTGCGGTTGATCATGGGCGGCGGTAATCACTTAACATCAGGCGAGCCGCATGCTCGTTTGCCCCCTCTTCTATATAAAAAAAAGCTTATGACCTATCCATTGGGAAATACTAGAGCCGTCCGTCAGTTTTAGGAAAATATAATTTGTATTACGTTTTTACAAGGTTACGATAAAAAATTTAAGCCTTGTCCTGTCGGAGGCAAAACCGTTCGAATCATCTTTACATGCACTCAAAATAGATGGTGCAAATATGCGTGCGTTACGACATAAAATACAAGAAATTACAATAAACTGGTTGTTAATAATTAAACGCTAACATACGATACATTTCGCGATGATTATTTCTCCCAAAATCCTATAAGCAACCACGGCTGCCACGTTACCAACGATAAGACGCTTCGCTAGAGTAAAACCTTTTTACTCTCGATCTAACCAGTATTTTATAGACACGCCGAGAAGCTTTTTTGAAATATATTGAGTTCCATATTTGAAATGTTTCGAATAAGATTGAAATTTTTCGTTACTTTGAGTTAGCTGGACATTTTAAGAATTTGTTCAGCGACTTCCTGTAATATTGAACATGCTTTATTATTATTTTCTTTTATTCGCCATGTGGCGGTGGCAGTAGTTTTTAAGAAATCCGATATTTTGAGAAATAAGAGTGAATAACGAGCAAATAGCCTACCTGATGAACCTTGATAAAAATCGAATAGCAGTTACTCACCCTTGAGAACTTATTTACTTTTTCTTTCCAATTAACTCGTATTGTTGTACTTTTACCATTGTCAAGTAACAAGAAATTACCCTTTATAATAACTTGACCTGTAACCCTTTTTTAAAACTTTTCACAATATGTTCATGGGTTACACTACGAAGTTATTGGGAGATTTTGACGGCAGCTCGAGCCAGAAGACAGGCGACAACATTATCTCAAGGCGCCTACACAGTTACATTATCGTGAGGTTCACATCACCATAGGATCACTTGTTTCTTCGTTTTCATTATAAGTTCACCAGCGTAGGCCTCAAATACACGAAATGGTACCCCTTTTACGTATCAAAATCTACTTTGAACCGGTATTTATACAATAAATAAACAGTAGAAATCCGCCAGCGAGAATTTATTGTAAGATGGAATATCTCGTGAAGAGACTCATCATCACACAGATCGCATAACTCACCACTTGAAACAGAAGCTTTACGTTACTATTTTATGCAAGTATTCTGTGCGAGTGTGCTCCTTCCACAATCAAGCCAGTCCATTTGTCGTGCATATAATACGCTGTGCAGCTCTACCGCGTGAAGATAGAATGGAATAGAATCATTTTTATTCAATATGTTTTACATTTTTATTCAAGAATACTTATTGAAAGTCATTTAAGCTTTACCACTAGTTCTGAAAAAACCTCTGTCCTGGGAAGAACCGGCAAAAATCCTTGTAAATTTTTGTATTATATAAAAAATTATATAAAAAATTGTTGTAAATTTCACAGTACGCGAGTAACTCAGTAACCCGCAGGCACCAATGAAATTGTTAATTGCAATTTTAAGTTCTGATTTACCACATGCTTGGCGCTGAAGGAAAACATCGCGAAGAATTTTGCCTGTCTGAAAAATAAAAAAATATTTCGAAGGCATATGAAGTTCGCCAACACGCATTGGGGCAGCACGGCGGACATTTCCTTACCCTAAAACCCTCTCAGAAATGAAAGGAGGCCTGTGCGCAGCTGTGGGACGTATATAAACTGTAACTTTACTTTTACATTAGTACGAAAAAAAATTAGAAACAGCACTATAGCAATCACCTCATTCACAGGAGATATTATCAATCACGTACTTTTTAGTAATATTATAATAACCCTTACTAAACCATTTTTGCTTAAAAAATATTATTAATACTTTTTGATAAACAAGATCTGCATATTTTCTGGGGCTTTGTAATAAAAACGTACACATTACCCCATGGAGTAATTACTGACTCTTTGCAGTCGCTTGTGCTGGTAGAACATGGTATACCATTAAGTATTTTCACCGGCCGTTTGATGAGCCGCGGTAGCTCAGCAACTAAAGGTCCGCTGTAAATATTTCACAGTACCCAAGCAATCTTAATTGCAATTTCAAAGCACTGAAAGATGAAACCTGTATGTTTGAAAAAAAAATACTCGTAATAATGTATTTCGAAGACATGTACAGTCCGCCAACTCGCATTGGGGTTGTACGGCGGGCATTTCTTTGCCCTAAACCCTCTCATAAGTGAGAAGTCTGTGCCCGTGGGACAGAATATGTAGGCTGTAACTATATATATTACTATATATCTGTTTCACTAGATGTAAAATATCTAGACTCGTGATGGGAAGCAGCCTTAAAGTAAAAATTTGTGGTAATGCAGTCGCCAATCCTCTTCCCAACATTTGCGGCTGAGGAAAACTATCCTGTTATGGCGAAAGTCATTAGTCTTATAGTAGACGGTTAATAATGACAATTTCATCTTTATATTAAACGTCATTAAAGGATATTATGTTCATAAGCTTCAGTTACGCATGCTCTATGACTGACTTGTACAAATAACAAGCATGTAAACCTTCCTTTCGTACAATAACGTTAAAAAATGAGGCACAAATGATCCTCGTCTATTATCTTGATGTTAGCGCTGTTAGACTATGCGTCTCTTACAGCTTCATCTTGTCTCAGGGCTCGCGGCCTGCAAGGCCGCGAGTGCCTTCATGTGCCGTGCCGTTACCTTTTATAATATTAACGTGTGAATTTTAACTCTAAACAACTTTTTTTTACAATTACAATTTAAACAATATTTATTTTAGCATCTATAAAGTCATTGCAACTTATCAAAACATCAAAATTCTAAAGACATAAAGTCACATTTATGCAATAGACAGCCACGGATGTGCCATAACCGTAAAAATATCTGTACGTTTATGATATTGCAACTTAAACGACATAAAATGTGTCTTTCTTTGTAAGGATATTATGTGATAGTAGATGTGTTGATTATGATAATGTAGTGTAAGTAGGTCGCTTTTAAAAAAAACAGATAGGTGCGCTTTTTTCTGTTTCTATTATATGTTATGTAACTCAATTTTGAAAAAAAAGTTAGTTCTGTTCTATTTTTTTGTTATGATGGCAGAATAGTCCTGCAGGTGGTAAGTTGCTACTGCAGCATTTTACATGGAGAAATGCCTACCCGCACGGGCAAGGACGGGTTATGTCGGATTCGTACTGACTCAAACCCATGGTGTTCCACCTTCGCCATATATTGGCAGAGCCGTGAGAACGTTTTTGCACACATCCGCTCCTCTTAAAGCGCCAGCCGCCCCATTGTAACCTCTCCTTAGAAGAAGGATTCTCCTCCTCCTTCTTCTTATTAGGTGAGGCGCACAGAACACTAGGCGCACCTTCCTCAGCAGCCTCTAACTTCACCTGCGCAGTGACCCCTCAAGCCCGGTACGTGGAGGCCATGGGGTCAGGAAGACAAACACTCTGAAGTATCAGCTTTTATGACCCCGGTGGCGAGTCTGATCTATGGCGCCACCCCCAACCAACTTTCGACTTTGGAGGGTAGGGAAAACGGCGCGTAGCAATACTGACACTCCTCTCCCCCTCCAGCCCGTCTACATCGTCTACATCGCTACTGCGGATTTTTTATAGAATAAGAGTGACAAACGAGCACACAGTCCACCTGATGGTAAGTGGATGCTGTGGCCCATAAATATATTTATCATCGATTAAGAATTAAAACGCAGACGCGTTGTCATCCCTGAGAACTAAAATGGGATGCCTTGTTTTCAGTAAAAAAGGGTCTCCGGATCTCTACAGTCACCATACGAAACACAGCAATATTAAGCTGCTATTTTACGCTGGTATTCTGTAAGAGCGTTGTCCTTCCCCGGTCGAACCGACGCATTCGTACTACAACCATAATATAGCTACAGAGTGGCTCTCCCACGTATAGAATTATTTATTATTATTAGGGTGAGTGGCGCACTGCTATACTAACCACTTTACTTCCCCCACGATTCCTCCTCAACTGTGACAGGAAGAGGGACAAAACACCCCTCCCGCCACAGTCCACCAACGCCCACTTGGAGTGGGTTACGCAAGCCCACTCGGAGCAGCCACCTGAGGGTAGCCAAGTGGGTTCCTCTTTGTTCAGCGTGGGTGGCCAAGCCATGGCTATTAAACCTCAGCCACGACAAGATGAAAACCTATTCGGGTAGTTACTTTATACAAAGAAGGCTCGATGATGACTGAGGGCTCAGTTTTCAACTAATGTTTTTTACGAGGTGTTGGTAGTATTATTTTGAGTTCCGCGTGTTTAGTCGGGCGTTTATAATGCATTATCTATTATTATCTTATTATTGACGAGCATCTACGGCGTTAGAATTTATTAACCATAACTTATGTTAGGCTGAAATATTATCCCATAATTCAAAGTATTGAAGAGACTGGTATTAACGTAAAATATAAAATAAAACTTAACTTTTTATCCATATAAAAATAACACAAACAAGCCAAGAAACATGTCAACACCTTCTTCTTTTCATTGCGAACATGAACATTAATAAGAAATGCGTAATAATCGGTCAGTCATTTGGGGTATAGCCATTGAAGTAATATGTACTTACGTACTAGAACAGCCATCTCAAACAAAAAATGTGCGCTACTCTGTGTTCGCGCGCTTGATTTTTTTATCATAGAATAAACATAGGTAGAATGACCCGTAGGTAATAGTAGATTGTATTGTTAAATAGGTAAATAAATCGAGAACAATATTTAAATTTTGTCATTTATTTTGTATATTATATTTGGTTATTTAATATAATATTACATAGTATTATATCACAATTACATTTTAACGATAATTTTGTCTGAATATTTTAAAAGGTATCTATGTCAAATATAAAAAAAACTTACTAAATGTATGTTTAACAAAACTTATTAACATAACATTTAAATTACAAATATATTTATTCAAATTAGAATAAGAGTCGTTCATAAATGCTGGGCACGCGAGAGTTAAAAATGGACGAATTTATACCACTTTGACTTTGATGTGGAAATTAAAAATAAAATAAAAGAATAATAAGCAGATTTAGACATAAAAATTTTTGCCAAATTATAATAACTTATATATGTTTCTACAAAAAATGTGTTTAATAATATATTCGTCCTATACATAAGTACCCACAGTAATGTCGCATCTGAACAAATTAATTTCATAATCTATATTCCATGACACGAGATGGCGTCTTAGGAATAACTTGTTTTATTACTAATCTATAATACTCTTTTATTGATTAAGTATCTTTTTAACCGATGAAAAGTAATTCCTTGGTTTTTACTGATATTTCTTAAATTATTTGTGCAGTATCTAAGTTCACACGACGGCATATTTTTATCAAGAGATTTCTTTTAAATCAACACAACACGTGACAACTCTACAAGCGCCTAGCGAGTGACTGATTAAATTGCGGCGTATGCACCGCAGTTGAGTGGAACAGAGTAACAGAATGCAGTGTCGCCTCTAGTACGTAGTGCATAATAGCTCAATGGGTATAGCAAATGAATTCTTTAAAGACCTTTCTTAATAATGTACATACTTAAAAATGTATACTTTGAGTGAATTGTAAATTAATTATTTTTTAAATGGAAAGTTAACAACGATAACGACGCGGGTGCAAAACAGAATTAATATTTATTAGGGCTCCGCTTAAAATCAGCGCTGCTGCAGTACCTACGGTAGCCTAAGCTGAGACGGAATCCTTTTTGGCATGAACTCACTCACTCTTGCTGAAATTTACATAAACATAAACACTCACGTCTGTCACCCAGAGGGGTAGGCAGAGACTACGGACTTCCATTTGGCACGATCCTGACATACCTCTTTCGCCTCCTTTACATCCATATATCTACGCATACATGCTCGTCGGTTAAGGGTACTTCTAACGTGGCCCATTTTCAAAATATCGCCAATTTGGTCGATAAACTTTTTCCTAGGGCGTCCCTTCCCGACTCGGCCGTTTACATCTTGCTGAAATTTATTTTTATTTATGTTTTCCCTCACGTACCTTGTATGTTTTTTATGTTTTTTTCCCTCATAAACGTATATTTTGTGTGTATCGATGCCAATAAAACTTATGTATATGTCTAATAAATCAGAGTATTTTTTAAACTGATATTTTAAATTGAGTGTATTCACGGCAGTCGAACAGTCGCACGTGCCGCGTGTAGTGGGCAGCCCGCTCGAGTCACGCGCGCGATTTTTGTATTTTATTGGACAAGAGTAATAAACGACCACACAGTCCATCCGATGATTTAACATGGGAAGTGGATGCTGCGATCCATGGACATCTATCGATTCGATTAAGAATCAAAATGCATATATGCATTGTCGCCTATCGGGAATACAATGGAATGGCTCTAAAAATAAATTTGGTAACCAATTATACTATCAAAAACTTTCAATATTTGCATGCAAAAAAAATGCATGAAAGTAACTAAAATTTGTTTTTCTCAACACATTGTGATAACACCAAGAACAAAAATACTTTTTTTTTTAAAAAGTTAGTATTTACTAGCAAATAAAAAATTTGATTTTGAATTTGATGTTCTGTGGGAACATGGTCCTGCTCCAGCCGGGCTGACCTATTCATTCCACAACCATAATATAGCTGCAGCGTGGCTCTAGCTCTTTATCGAATAAAAATAATTTTACGTACTTTATCGCTTTTAGTTTTACGTTTACATGTTTTCTATTTATGGAGTTTCTCCAAGCCGAGCTGAAACCTGAAATTTCAAGAATTTAAAATACGCTAAATTAAATAATAAAATCTATTTTATTTAATGTGTATATAGTATTCGCGTAAATGTCAAAAATCATTAACCGGCTTTGTTTATTTTTGTATCCTAATCAAAAAAGTTGTTAAAAACTCTTTACCGCTTAAAACGAAGTTTGAATATTTAACAATTTCACATCGTTAGGCTTAAAAAGTTAGCAAGTATTGAATATAAATTTAAGTGGCCGTAACTTAAGTTAAAAGAAAAGTTTAATTCCATTTTCGTTATTCATAACTTAATTATGGGCAAACTGGTTCTTCTCTTAGTTAAATATTCTAAGGAAGTTTATTGGTATCTATTACTGCTTTAAGTTATTTAAAAACAATACAATACTTCCGTCGCAAACCAATTGTAAATAAATGTTATTGATATTGAGATTAAAGTTAGAACAAAATAATGAAAAAAATAAACATTTTATTCGTTGAAATATTGTCTTTTCAACTATCTAGTAATTTAATTTGTGTGTAGTAATATTTTTTATATCATATTCAATGAAATACGTTTTGCGTAGTGACTGCGTAGTGCATAGTTTCTGTTTTTGTTTCTAGATCTTAAAGGTTGATAGTAGAAAAAAACAAAACACACAACACATATATTATATGTAAAATAGAGTTCTCAATTAATTAAAAAAAGGGTAAACGAAATGGAAAAACTTTATTTGCAACAATCATAACAGTTTATGTGTCAAAGTAAATACAATTTGTTCTAGGAATTAAGTATCTTCTTTAGCTGAAAGTTTACTTCTATTATGTTTTTAATGCCAAGTTGGTTGGGAGTAGCGTACCTGTGGATCCGCCCTATACATTGGTGTATAAATAATTCACTCACGCTTACTGTGCTTTTTCGTACATCAGTGTTGTGGTATGTCTAAAAGACGAAAAAGTAATATTTTGAACAGAACGCGTTGTGCCTCTATCAAGTAAGTTTTGCCTGCCACACTCCATAAATAGATCCCATGAGTAATTTGACGAAGCGCGTAAGTAATTCAGAGTCGGCTACCTGGCGAAAAAATAAAACGAGCACACAGTCCACCTTAGTAAGTGGTTTCTGTGGCCCATAGACATGTACATGTGTATCCTAGATTACGAATCAACATGCAGATGTGTTGTCGCCTGTGAGGACTAAGATTGAATGCCTCGTTTCCAGTGAAAAGGGTCTCCGGTTCTCTACACTCACCAAACGAAACACAGCAGCATTAAGCTACTATTTTACGCTAGTATTCTGTGAGAGCGTGGTCCTTCCCCGGTCGAGCTGACCCATCCGTGCTACAAATATATTACTAATATAACTGCAGCAAGGCTCTACCACGTATAAGTCCCGCATGGAACAAGTATTTGTATGGCCTACAAATATTTTTTTCGGGTCTGGATGATTGTCCTAGTGAATTTTATGTTTGTAAACTCAATTTAAAAACGTTAACGTTTAAGAAAACAAACGAAATATGTAATAATTTTGATTTGTGATAAGATTATATTATATAGCCCAATGCCGATTTTGGTCAACGGTTACCCCTAAATATTTTACGGTTTTGGACCTGTTAAGTCTTGGTAAATCGCAAATTTTAAGGATTTGTGGTTGTCTTTGGTATGTGTACGGTGTATTTGTAATCCAAGATGACAAAATTTAACGCTGCAAGAAATCAATGTAATCAGATGGTACGAGCCACTAAACACCAGTATACCATAATATCATGAACTCTTCTATGGCTGATACGAGTAAATTTCTCCGGACGATTGGGGTCGGCAAACCTACATGTAAGGTGGATCCAGCAATCATTTCTATAAGTGATCTATTTACATTTTGCTTCAACTACTCAAATGCAGGCTTCTGTTAAACCAAGTACTATTTCTAATTTGCATTCCATGCTACAATCTCATAACTGCACATTTAATTTTTCTACCGTTGCTGATGGGGATATAAAAAGACAATTTATTGTAGTAAGTCTATGGCTGTTCACTTCGATGAATAGACTTATGATCACCTTAATTCTAGACTATGTTACTCCTGTTTTTACTCACATTAATAACCACTCACTGTTGACTGGGGATTTTCCTAAATTTTGGAGAAAATATTATGTTATTCCGCTGTCCAAAATAAATAACCCCAGTTCTTTCTCTTACTTTCGCCCAATATCTATCCTCCCCTTATATATCTAAAGTTTTAAAGCTATTGTCCACAAAAATATAGTTTCATTTTCAAAACTAACTTTCTCAGTACATATCTTTTTGGTTTTAGGTCTGGGGACAGTACAACCACAGCTCTTTTAAAAGTTACGGAAGATTCGCGTACTAAAATGAAGACCTCACAATTGACTTTGTGAGTCCTAATAGAATTCTCTAACGCTTTTACGCTGTCGATCATGATATTCTCCTAGCTGTACTTTGTCACCAGAGTTTCTCTTCGTCAGCGCGAGACTGGTTCTCTTCATACCTTCGGGGTCATCAGCAGGCAATTCGAGTGAGTCAGATCGTCTCTGATTGGTTTCGTTGTCTGCTGGCGTTCCTCAGGACGCAATTCTCTATCCCTTTCCTATTTTCAGTCTTTATAAACCTTAGTACCTCATACATTCGCTGTACGCTGATAACATACAAATTTATGCTCAAACTAGGGTGGCAGTTATCGATGATGTGATTAAGAAGTTTAACTGTGATATTAATTGTATTTATTATTGATCAGACGTACTTAGTATTAAGGCCACTGTGGTTGATAGTTCTCGTAGATTCCCTAAAATTGATATCAAGGCACTACCTTCTGTGATCTTTAATAATGTTGCTGTTCCTTACCCAACAACTTTTAAAGATTTTGGTTTAATTATAAACAACACCCTCAGTTGGTAACCACATATATGTATAAAGTGCAGTCACGAGCAAGGCATCGTTCAAACGCTAGATCTGGAATCATTTCCTGGCTTTGCAGGAGTAGTTTGTGGATTTCCATTTTTTATATTCTTAAATTCCAACTGAGTCTTTTTCTCTTTTTGTTTTACGTATTTTATAGTTGTTTGAATCAGAAACAACTATATTTAATTATTTATGTACCATGTATGCGTATATACGTAGGCAGTATTAAGTAAATATAAGTGTATATTCGTATATATTGTATGTATATCTATATAATATATTTGTGTAATTATGTTTACAATATGTATCGTAGTAATAGTAGTCACAGATATTTTAGTTCAGTTGCACTTATCTTCTCTGCTTAGCCTGGAGGTAGACTGGTAGAGAATGCCTTGTTGCATTAAGTCCGCCTTTTTGTACTTGGCGTGCAAATAAAGCATTTATAAATAACCCGAGGTCCTCAGAAACAACAACTAACATTTTTGTCACATAGATCTTGTCGTCATCATGATAATTAAAGCCACAATCATATGTCCACTGTTGAACATAAGCCTTAAGCCAGATTTATTATATTTATTTATATAGAAGATACATAATTTTACCGTAGCATTTGCCATTAAATCAGTGTATCAATTTATAATTATTTCATTCGCTGGTGCCAACACCGAAGATAGATCTCCTGACGCCCGTGTATTATTAATTTTAAGGCGAAACTACAAAGAATAATAAACATTTTGCTACACAATTTTCCTTCTCCAAGAATTACATATTGTAAACGCTCTATAAATCATTATTTTCTTTATTAATGCTGTAATTGTTTTTTTGAAATAAAAATAAAGTTTTTTAATGTGGCGTGATTTAGTGGCGCTTTGGACGCGTTACGTGAACGACGCGTTTGCTTATGCCGAAATTTTCGGTCTTTGCGAATACCGGCCATATAAGATATTGATTGATAAAGTTCTTATAAATCACTTTTAAGTTTTGCTCTGTTGGAGGTGAGTATTTTTATCAATATATATCAGTCAAATATTTTATCACGTTCGGTACTTAATAAGTATTAATTTTCTACGAAATTCAAAAACTAAAACTTAAAATTTATATATATTTCGCTTGTTAATTTTTATATTAATTTGAAAGATTTATAGAAAATATTTCAAATTAATATAAAAACTAACTAACTAAATTAGAAAATCCGTAAAAAAAGTGCCTGTAACTCTATTTTTTTGGAAAAAAATTCAAATCATCTTCATCAAAATTAGCCCGTAGGCATCCACAGCTGGGTATAGGCCTCACCCATGGTGGTTAATGCCACGTTTGGCACGTAGGTTGGCAAAAGAGATACTGTAAATAAAGTGCATTTTAAGGATTTTGTGTCTGTCTGATCTAATTCACCATCCACGCAACAACGACTAGTCAGATTTCTACAAAATATTGAATAAACGAAAACAAACTTAAAGGCTACCCTTAATCTGACTAAGTAATTGCAAAAAAGAAGGTAATGCCGTTCCTTTCTTTAGAAGTTTATTTTTATACTAGCTGCTGATAATGCTATCAGTCACAAGCGGGATTTTTTATAAAAATTTTATCCCTTTTGTTGTAATTTGAAACAGCGTAGACAATCTATTCACGTCACAGTCCAGTAAACAAGAAAAGTGTTAAATTTATTCTTCAGTTATTAATCTATAAATGAATTAATAGATATCAATAGCTTTTAAATTTATAAATGCGTTTATATTTATGAATTACTATGAGAAGTTTTTCTTTAATTATTAAACACTTGTAAAATTAAATGGGTTAAAATTTTAATTATATTGATGATAATATAATATAGCATCACCAGAAATTCAAAATATATATTGTTTTTAGTGTATTTACTAATCTATTATTAAGATAATTAGTACTAATTTCAAATTTGAAAAACTCTCGCCGCCTATAATTGATTTAAGAATATGAAGTTTTGTCCTTCATTATTTAGCCGATTATTTAGAAATTAATTGGTCTGACAATCGTTTTACTACCGTCAGGTTTTAAGACGTGTACCAGTAACTTAACAAGAAAGTAGTCCCGTTGTCATTAGAATATATTCTACTACCAACATTTCATTCGATTATTATACGACATCAGCTTATAATAGGGCATTGCTTCTCTCGATTTGGAAATACTCTTTAAGATTTATACGTGGTTGAGCCACGTTACGACGGAAAAGAGTCTAAGATAATCGAAAAATATATTACTGGTAAGAAGGCATTCCATCTTGGACCTCGTTGTGACAACGCAACTGTATTTTGATTCGTAATAGAGGATGAATGTAAAATATGTCTACAGGCCAAAGTATTATCCTACCATCAAGAGGACTCTAAGCTCGTTTAACAAAGGCAGAGACAGATGTTTCTGCTCCATTTTCGATCGAATGTCTATAGATAAAACTACGGATCTTATCCGAAAATGAAATCGACCGCAGTCATGGATTTCTCCGGATAAATACATAAGTAGCTTTTAACGTTTAAAATAAACACTGCGACTTATATATAATAATTTACATTCACCTTTTTAGGGTTCCGTAGTCAACTAGGAACCCTTATAGTTTCGCCATGTCTGTCTGTCCGTCTGTCCGTCCTCGCTTAATCTCTGTGACCGTTAGCACTAGAAAGCTGAAATTTGGTACCAATATGTGTATCAATCACGCCGACAAAGTGGTAAAATAAAAATTGGAAAAAAATGTTTTATTAGGGTAGCCCCCCTATATGTAAAGTGGGAAGTGATTTTTTTTTAATTTCAACCCTTACATGTGATATATTGTTGGAAAGGTATTTAAAAATGAATAGGGGTTTACTGAAATCATTTTTTGATAATGTCAATAATTCCAGAAATAATCGCTCCAAAAGTAAAAAACAATGTGTCCCCCCCCCTCTAACTTTTGAACCATAGGTTTAGAAAATATGAAAAAAATCTGAAAGGTAGAACTTTATAAGGACTTTCTAGGAAAATTATTTTGAACCTGGATGGAAACAGTTTTTGTACAAAAAAGACAAAAAGTTGTACAAAATAATTTCTGGACTAAGTTTGTAGTATAATCGTTTAAGCAGGCATTTTTTTAACTTCGTTTACATATTTTATTATCCTGAACGTATCTTTTTTCAAACAAAAAAAGAATTATTAAAATCGGTTCTCGCAATCCAAAATTACCATCGAAAACTTCTGGCACGTCTATGTATTTTTTACGTTATTTTTTACGGTATTGTTACTAATTAACCCAATTCCCCGAGAGATGGCGCTGTAGGTACTTATTACATTGGGTCGGGTATTATCGAATTGTTCGGTTGGTCTCTCCTTGGCATCGCATGTCGCGGAGCGTGCAATGTTGCAAGCTCCATGTTCGCGCACGTACCCACTACCGGGAGCAGTTGCAGGAGCGCGGAGCGCTGCTGGAGCGCGAACATAATGGATACCCACCTTTAAACTCATAAGTGGGAACACTTATTGTGACGGACGGGAAACTACGGAACCCTACACTGAGCGTGGCCCGACACGCTCTTGGCCGGTTTTTATTAATAATCTGTAATATAAAGGTATAAGTAATCTATAATAATATGTTAGTTTAGTGAAATATTATTCTTAATTTACAACGGTTTTTTTTTCAGCGTATCTAAGTTGTGAAATGCATTAAACGTACTTCAAGACAGCGTAACTAAGTAGTCAGGGTTTTTATTTTTATGTCAAATCTTAGCCGACGCAAACGTAAATTGTTACATTTCTGCTCTTATTATATATAGCTCAGGGTTTTTTGTAAAAGAAGCCTTTGGAGTTTGTTGTAAATTTCACAGTATGCGAACGAATTCCCTGGTTCAATAGATTAAATATTTAATTATAATTCAAAAATTTTGTATAAGATTCACATTTGGTTTACGTAAATATGATCATGTGTCAGATTTTCGTCACAGGCTTAAGTGGTTACCAATTCGCCTTTGCCGGAATGCTCATGTTCTTTCGCTTCTTTATAATATTCTTTTTAATCCTTTCTATCCTACTTACCTAAAATTGGTTTGAATTCCTCCGGGACTCACATTTGAGACATTTGAGATCATCAGAAAAACTTAATCCATAAAATTAATAGTATATATATATATATATATATATATATATATATATATATATATATATATATATATATATATATAGAGCATTTATATATGATAAAATGTTTGGTATTTTTTAAATATTGAATTATTAACCTGACGACACAGACAGCTAACGCAGTCAAGTATAAATATATGAAGGGAAAACTTTGTAGCCCTTTTTAAGGAAATTACGCGCGCGGAGGACTATGACACTTGGTATAGCTAATATTCATATAGAAAAGGAGTACAAAAAGCCAGAATTTACAAAAATTGCGGGCTATAAATCAATTACATTAAACTGATTGTACATTGTTTACATTCCATATGCTTGGAGAAATTGGACGTTTGTTGTCGTTCATACTGCCAATGTCGCACAGAGTAAGTATTCAATAGTTTGTGGAGAGTATGTCCACTGACCACTGTGTAGCACTGACCATCAATTATACTAGTACGCTGGACTACCTATACTCTATAAAACCTTTGTGCCGATTTGAAGCACCGCCATTGAGAGTATCGGGAACTAAAGACATAATTTGCAAATGGTCGTTGCTTTGCTCAAAACATCTAAGAGTATTTTAAGGTTTTAAACGAGAAAGAGTGTGTGTATTGTGTTATGTTTGGTTATGTTTCATGTTATTAATATAAAAAATAATATTTTCAGAAACAATGATAATATAAAATTCGTTACCAGACGGGACGTGTGGTAACATTACACAAGTAAGCGGATTTACAGTTTGTATTAAAAATTTAAACTATTCGTTAATAGGTCTTAAAATCTGTCACTTATCTTATTAAACATAATTACTAACATGTTTGGCTTTATCTTACCTATTAATATAATCTATACTTTTAAATTAACCGTCAACTTTATTGAATTTTATTATTTAATGAACAATAAAATTCAGTAAAGTTGACAAATTCCTTGTCGATAATAATTAACGATGTTTTTTCTACCTCAAACGATTTACAACAATGAAACTCACTGACTACAGATAATTATCAAATATTTATTAATGTACAGGTTTTCAACTGACTGTATAATAAAACTGTATCTAAAAAGTATAAAACTTGTGAATTGGCGTCCGAAGTAAATTGATTATGACGAAAGTTATTTGTGATATGGTATTCTTTAATGTAATTTAAAGTTTGTAAAATACCAATTGTACTTATAGATGTTGTTAAAATGGGCATAATAGATTGACTGCTTATAATTTTTTTCTTTTACGTGGTCTAAATCATTAGTTAACAATAATTTCTTTACAAAATTATATTTCTTTTACTTTGTATTTACCATTTGTTCCTGCTCATTGGGCCGTTTTAAACATCTCCAATGAACCATATATATTCACATTGTATCCAATGGTGAAATCCGGTACAAAACTTGTTCTATAGTTACGAAGAAAGAGTATTAATTGATACATTTTTTTATTGTATGGCATTGTATTAAAATGATACATAGATAGAATGGAAGGTAGGCCTGGGTAACGATTTTTATCGATATATTTTGTCAAACTGTCTTATCTCTATTAATAGTTTAGTGGATGCTTATTTTACTATCAGCGCCAAAATGGCGAAAATTGAATCGATGTATAGCCCGACCAACGTACTTGTATAATAGAGGTCAGTGGTGTCAAGGTATATGTGTTTTATATAATAATGTGTAATAATAAATTGAAAGTGAAATACAGCTTGCATAATAACCAAACCTAAAAATTCAATGAACTATAGCTGCTTATTGAAAACTGCTCCATATTGTCTGTATTATTGTGGAATTTGAAAAAAGTCGTACCAAATTATTAGCGTAGCGTTTCTTAGACGACACTGCAAAAGTTTTACCGTTAATTTAAAAAAAAAAAACAAACAGATACGAAAACATCGTGAAAAAACGATATAAATTTCATTCAAATAAGGATTTCAATAAAATTAAACTTATAATATGAAGTACCAGGGCCGATGCAGATGCAAAGGTAAATCCTTTTGCCTAGCATCATAAAAGGAGCGGAGTAATTTAATATCTTTTAGACAAATTCAGATTTTTATTGTTTATATTTTATTGTGTCGAAAAAGTTATGTAAATTGGCCTACGGGTGACGGAGGAGATTTCAAAGAATCGTTTTCCTGCGCCATGGGAGCTCCGCTCCATAAATTACTTCAAAATTAAAATAAATGGAAACTATTATTCCAAGCGATATCTTCTGAAGCCGGAGTTAAGACATACTCGACGAACTACAAGTAAAGCTCTGACTTTAAAAGCTATTTTTTAAAGGCGCTATTACTTTTTATCAAAAGCTTATTTATTTTAAGTGATCTAAGTAATATCTCAAGTTCAAGACAACAACTGAAATTGTGAAAATAGAATCTTCGTTTAAATATGTATATTAAATGTTCATCCCTTATTTTACCACCTATATGGATGCAAGTTTTTGTTTAAATTGGGTGGTCCAATAATTAAAATAGTACGTAATAACCTTTATTTAAAAAAATCAGTCGTGTCTGAAAAATCGGTTAACATGAGTAAAATAGCAAAATTTTCAAAATACTTCTTTTAATCTATACCACGGTTTTTTTTTCATATTCTTGCATGGTCACTCGATTCAGAGCTATGTTCACAATTCCAAGTCTAGCTCATCGGATGCTAGTTTAAAATCTATTATTAAATTAGATCCAAACAAACAGACATATACAAAAGAGAGTTAGTAATAACGTGGAAAGAAACACACGCTTTTAGTATAGGACAGGATTCAAAATTATTTTATTCTTCAGTCATGAGCCTTATAGCGAGTTGACGATTGTTAAAAATTCGTTCTGAAAAGATGATAAAAATTAACTTTTAACAAAAAGCAAATGCCCACTGAAATCGCTGCTAAGGTATAGTATGTTGAAGAATTAAAGTCTCTACTTCAGAATGTGCAATTATTTGTGTCTTTTTAGTTTTTTGAAATTGGCTTTTCATTTTGAAAAGTTAATCTTATTACCATTTGAGTGGAATATGAAATGTGACAGTCAAAGTTTGTCTAAATAATTCCGTTAAAACCTTTATCCACTTTGCCACCTTAAGTGGAATATGATAATATAAAAATTCATTTTTTTTATTGAATAAGAGTGACAAACGACCACATAGTCCACGTGATGGTAAGTGGATATTGTGACCCATAGACATCTCCATTTATCCTCGATTAGGAATTAAAATATAAATGTGTTGCCACTCCTGAGGATTAAGATAGTATGTCACACTTCCAGCAAAAAAAGTCTGCGGTTCTCTACACTCACCATACGAAACACAGCAGCATTGAGCTGCTATTTTACGCTGGTATTCTGTGAGGACGTGGTCCCCCGATTGAGCCGACCCATTCATGCCACAACCATAATATAGCTGCAGTAAGCCTCTACCGCGTAAAAAATAATATATCGTGTGGTATATATACAAAGAAACTTAGTCAACTGTATGGATTTTCCCTCATCATTTTTCTGAAGTCGGCTAACAAGTAAATTGCGATTGATTTCTTCTTTATCAGTTCGTACATATCCACTGCTGGGCATGGGACTGTTTCGTTGCAAATAACATGCTATTGAAGTTTTCATTACGCTAGACGTCTCGCAACATTGACGTTGCTTTCGCCGTCCGGTTGGGTATTTTACGCCTAGAATAGACGAGGTAATTGTACCACCATCTATCGGAAATCATAAGAATTTTTTTTACACCGCTATTCAAGAAATGAATATTATTAAAATGAATTTTTTTTTATTATAATGGATTTCCGCAAAGTAACGCCTGATTCTGTCAATTATCTTAAAAAGGCTAGCACGGCCGAACAGGCAAGACTCTATGTTAAATTAACAAAACTACATCGTATTGCTGCTGAAAATGTTTGGTTTAATCAGCAGTGCAAACAACTTCATGTTATTCCCAATTATATCCAAATACGTTCTGGCACACATAGTCGAGCGGCCAGTGTTGCCATTTCCAAAGCTCAGAATATTTGGCTTAATGAGGAGTGTTGTCGTTAGTTTTTCAATAGAGATATCTTAAAAACCCACCTTAAAGTATTATATTTTGAACTTTCATATAAATTATATTATATTGAATTTGATATTTTGGATGGGAAAGCCAGAGAACTTGCTTCAATGGCTGTTTACGAGAAACAAATTCAGTCCCATAAGTTAAAACGACTTGTATCTTCTTCATCCAGTAAACGTAATTACGACATACATACTGAATATCACCAACTTTATCCCCTTGTTAAAAATCTTTCCGATGTCCAGTTTCCAACGGATGAGTTGTCCTTTTGACACAAAGGCCTAAAGTATAATTTAACACCTTCGGTCTCCCAAAGATCGTTAGAAACTGTGGCCGTTGACGCGGAGGTGGCTGTTGTGATCGGGAGGAAAGATAAAATCGTTAAAAGTTTGTTAGCTAAAGAAATTCAGGATGTACCCGCATCTTCCCATTGCAATCATGAGTTCCCCATTTTTATGTCACTAAAGCAGAGAATAAAAGACCTACTAGAACTAGAAATACTGTTGTCACTATGGAGAGTAGCGGGTACAGCCAGAAGGTTAACGATCTTATCCAAGGTGACGGCTTTGAGCTGTTGGAGTCTGACCCAACCCAAAAGCTTACTTCGGATATTAAATATGTATACAAAAGTCGTCATATGTTTTTCCGGATCACAAGTTGTCTCGGAGCAATCTTGTACTTGTCTCGGAGCAATCTTGTTCCAATGAATCCTCAAGCACCCATGGGTTATATGTGGCACCCATATATGGTTTACCTAAAATACATAAAGAACATGTTCCTATTCGTTCAGTCGTCTCTTATATAGGTGCACAAGCTTATTTCCTTGCTAAAAAACTAAACTTCCTCCTTTGGGAGAAATCTGGTTTCAATCCAACTTACAGCCTTAAAATAGTTTAGATCTCATTTCCAAAATTAAAGATATTCGTATTCCACCTAAATCTATGTTGTTATCTTTAGACGTTGATAGTCCTTTCACAAATGTCCCATCCCCTGACTGTTTGCGTATACTCTCAGATCTCTTTGAAAAACGTCGTCTACATCCCGGGGAAACAAATGATCTTCTTAACTTAACCTCTCTCTGTATGAAACAAAATTATTTCCGGTTTAATAACCATTTCTATATACAAAAAGAAGGGTTGGCTATGGGGTCCCCTCTAAGTCCACTTATGGCGGACATTTTCATGGATAATTTCGAAAAACAACATATAGTTGTTAACCAAAATATCTTATACTATTATTGATATGTAGACGACATAATTATTTGCTGGACTGGCACAAGGTGACAACTGGATGTTTTCCTTAATAAAATAGAGTCCACGAAAAAATTAAATTTAAGCTTGAATTGCAACAAGATTGCTACCTTAATTTCCTTGATTTAACAATAACAAGAACGACTCTTCGTTGCATGTTTTTCAAATTTATCGAAAGCCAACTCATACCGACACGGAATCCCCGCGTCATCGTATCATCCATGGCAAAATAAATTAACCGCTTTTTATTGTTACATTTACCTGTCTGTTCATATATAATTTATCAAATTGCAGTCTCTAACGGTTTTTCAAAAAGTCTCATTAATAATCTTATTAAAAAGAAACAAAAGCATGTTGTTCGTAATTCTTTGTACGCGGTTCGATCTCAAAATGTCCGGCGATATGTGGGTAGTTTGACCTACTTAGGCTTCATATCGGAAAAAATAGCTAATACTCTTAAAAAAAACGGCGTTAACGTGGCATTCAAAACAAATAATTCGCTTAGGAATATTTGAAATAATAAAGATAAGTTAAATATAAGCCAAAAATCGGGTGTTTATGAACTTGTTTGTGGCGAATGCCACGAAGTTTACGTGGGTCAGACTGGCCGCAATTTCGGGATGCGTTATAAAGAGCATTTGGCCGCGTACAGAAATTGCAATCCTGATAAATCCCATTTTGCTAAACATCTCTTGGACACTGGATACAACCTAGCTAGCGACCATTCCTTTGAAGTCTTACATACTTGTAATAAGGGGCTGCGACTGTGTGTGCTGGAGCAGTCGGAGATTTTAAAAAGTTATAATGGTAATTATGCACTGCTGAATGAACAAACAAATGTTTCTAATTCACCTTTGTTAAACATCTTTAAGGCCAATCTTTAATAATAATTTTAAGATTAATAATAATAAATAACTATAATAATATCAATAAAACAATAATAATAATAGTATTTAAAAATATTAATCATAACAATAATAATAATCAGCCAGGTGCATCGGGCCGCCGGCCCATTGTTCTATTGTGTAGTGCTAGTTAGTGCCCCACGTTCTGCCGATTCCAGTAAACATAAAAAAACATACATAAACACTCACGCCTGTCACCCAGAGGGGTAGGCAGAGACTACAGACTTCCATTTAGCACGATCCTGACATACCTTTCTCGCCTCTTCCACATTCATATACCTACGCATACATGCTCGTCGGTTAAGGGTACTCTTAATTTGGCCCATTTTTAGTATATCGCCAATTTGGTCGACAAACTTCCGCCTAGGACGTCCCTTTCCGACTTTTCCATTCACTTCTGCAACATATATTTGATTTGTCAGTCTTTCCGCATTCATTCTTTCTACATGACCAAACCACCGAAGCATTCCTTTCTTAATCCTGGTCACCGCATCATCTTGCAAACCACACTCTTCTTTTATCACACAGTTTCTCACCCTGTCACTCAGATTCAGCCCTAACATACTCCTTAGCGACCGCATTTCTACCGCATTTATTCTACTCTCGTGCTTCTTCTGCCACACCCAACTTTCACTACCATACGTTAAAGTAGGGACTAATACAGCACTGTGAATTGCCATACGTGCCTTTTTTGACACATTATGACTTTTCACAATAGAGTGTAGAGCCCCATTTACTTTATTTCCTGCATTCACTCGTCGTTCAATGTCCTTATCATATCTCCCATCCCTGCTGAATACACATCCCAAATATACGAACTCATCCACTTGCTCAATTAACTCTCCTTCTATTCTTATTTCACATACCGTTTTGCTTTCATCTGTTTCAAAAACCATCACTTTCGTCTTACTTGCGTTCACTTTCATTCCCCTTTCTTTTAATGACCTGTTCATTAATGTAACCATCATTTGCAACTCGGCCGCCGACGACGCAAGTATGACTTGATCATCGGCGTACAAAAGGCATTTGATGGTTAACTCACCCATTCTTACCCCGCATTCTTCAACTTTCAAATTTTCCAAACAGCTGTCCATAAATAGGTTGAACAGCCACGGGGAAGCTACACAGCCCTGTCTGACACCTTTATGGATGCCAAACCAGTCCGAGTAGACCCCGTTGATTCTAACACAAGCACTCGAGTCCCTATACAGAGACTTTAATGCCTGTATCAAACCAGCGCTCAACCTAAATGCGTTCAGCGTTTGCCATAACACATCCTTTGCCATAACACATCCAGTAAACTGTAAGTAGTTTATTGTACACCCGCTGCCTCAAAGGCAGCAATTCTACTGTTTTAAATTCCGTGTTGCTTGTCGCATTAGGCGATAGCTAGGTACACACCCTAGCGTACCAACGCGCTAGTTGTATATGTGTTCGTTTAGGCACACACCTCCCCCGCCGAAAGATGGGGGGGGGGGGGCTTGATACACAAGTGTTTTTTAACCACTTACAATATGGCGGCTATCACTATAGCCGAACTAACCGACTTCTTTATTCAAGTGTGCCCGGACGCTGACCGACGACGCGACGCGACGGATCGACCCTATGTCACCGACCACCGGGCCCTCGACCCCTGTGTCCATCGACACAGTTTACGACGCCGCGTCCCCCGCGCCTTCTGCGCTCTCCACCCGCGATCCCTCCCCGGTGTTTTCTGACTCCGAATCAGGCTCCGAGATGGAGACAGAAAACCACTAACGCGAAAACCCGATGACGACGGCTTTACCTTAGTCTCGGGTAAAAAACGTAAGCGCACCACCGCGAAAAGGGGTGACGAGCCTCACTCGGCCCCTACGTCACCCAACGCCACTCCGGCTAAAAAAGTCGCGCCTTCCGCACGCAACAGGACCGCGAACAAAGCCGCGAACCCGACTCCGGCCGTAGTAAGGAAGGAGAAGCCGCCGCCTCCAATAATTTTACAAGACAAATCTCGCTGGAGCAACCGATCCAAATTGATAGATTCTAAAAAAATCTTCTGCCCCAAAGTCCACAATGGACCGCAGGGCATTCGTATCCATGTCGCAACGACGGACGATTTCCGCGCTTTAACTGCGCATCTAAAAGCTCAAAATCTGAGCTTTCACACTTACTCCCTCGCGGAGGACCGTAACCTCCGTGTTGTAGTTCGCGAACTCCCTAAAGAGCTCGAAACCGAGTACATCTTAAGCGATTTCAAATCGCAAAACTTACCAGTCCGAGAAGTGCACAGGATGCACCACGCGACCGATGCAAAACGGTACCTAGATCTTTTCCTAATAATATTGGACCTGTCTCCGGAGGGCAAAGAAATATTTAACATCACCTGGATCTGCAACCTCACGGGGATTGTAGTAGAGTCCCTGCGCAATAGGGGTATCGTTGGCCAATGCCACCGATGCCAATTATACGGCCACTCGGCCAGAAATTGTATCGCCCAGCCTAGGTGCGTTAAGTACCTAGGCGATCATGGCACACCCGACTGCCCCCGAACGCCCAAGTCAGAGGGCCGTCCGACCTGTGTTCTGTGCGGCGGAGAGGGACACCCAGCGAGCTATCGCGGATGTACCAAAGCGCCGCGTAGGAAGCCGAACGGAGGAGCAATCCGACGCGGGCGGGCGGGCAACTCCAGTAAATCGCGCCCACGGCATTCTGCCCCATCGGTCGCACCAACCTCGATGCCGCAACCCGCGCCCGCTCAGGCTGCAGCCGAGCCCGCCCGCATTAAATGGACTTCCGGGCAAGGTCCAAGCCTTCCGGTGCCTTCAGCACTAAACCCAACGCATGGGTTAAGCCCCCGGCGATAGTCAGCGTGGCCGCCTCACGGCCAGCGCCTCCTTGCCAGGCCCAGAAGCCCAAACCCGCCCCTCAAGCACCGTCAAACATCGAAACTGACCTTTCGTTAGTGCTCAACTTCGCCAGCTATATTAATGTGGCCGAAGTCACAACCCTAGCCCGCAAACATCGCGAAGCTAAGTCCGTACAAGATAGGCTCAATGCTACCATTGAACATATCAATATTATCCAAGCAATAGGTTCGTTCCATTGCGACTAAGCCAATTTTTTCTTTTTCATAATTAAAATGGAAATACGACCTATAGCAGTAGAACCAAGCCTAGGTCTCTGAATGTTGCGTTCTTTAATGCAAACGGTATCAGAGATCAAAAGGAAGAGATCATGTATTTTTTACGCGACCATGATATCGACATCATGCTAGTGCAAGAGACCTTCTTGAAAACTAGTTTGAGCGATCCCAAAATAGCCAATTATACCTTAGTAAGAAATTATAGGCTGACCGGACCTAAAGGCGGCACCTTGATCTACTACAAAAGGTCCTTGCAATGTGTACCGATAGATACTCCGCCGCTTACTAACTTAGAAGCCATCCGCCATCAATGCGGCCATCCGCCAATAATAATTGCATCAGCATACCTGTCTCCCTTAAAAATATATTAGATTCCGACATATCGGCTCTATTAAACTTAGGCCCTAGCGTATTAATCGCGGGAGACCTAAATAGTAAACACGTTAGCTGGAATTCTAACGTTAACAATCCTAACGGAATTATTTTAAGAGACCTCACAGAGAGACTTAACTTCAATGTTATCGCTGCCGAGAGTCCAACACGCTATCCTTTTGCAAACAACCAACATCCGGGCGTCCTTGATATAGCACTGCTAAAAGACATCCGACCTACTATTAATTCGATAGAGGCTATTATCGAACTAGTCTCAGACCACAGGCCGGTCGTTTTACAACTGGGCCGGCCGGCAGGTGAGGTCCCTCAGACCAGAACTATTGGCGACTGGCATAAACTTGAGGTCAAACTTAAGTCTATGAACTCCCAGCATTTGGACACTATACCTGACAAGACAGACTAGACTAGAGGAGGGCCGATAGGGCGATTAGCGCCCTTTTGACTCACCTCACATCAGCGGTCGAAGAATGCTCCCGTAAGGTTCGTGTGTCGAGCGATAAATAAACAAAACTTCCGGCGGATGTTCGAAGGCTGATCAGAACGAAGAATTCCGCGCTTAAATCTTATGACCGCTACTGCACGGAAGCCAATAAACTTCGGGTACGATCTCTACAAAACGAGATTAAACAACGAGTAGCCGAGTTTAGAAACGATAGCTGGGAAAACCTCTTAGAAGGTATCGAACCATCTCAAGACGCCTTCTGGAAATTAACGAGAGCTCTTAAAGCCGACAAATCCTCACCGATGCCACCTCTGTCGATGTGTGTGAGGCTGGACCACCCTGATCTCTCCCTAGACGATCTCAAAAAGCCGAATGCCTAGCCGACAGTCTAGGGTACCAGTGCACGCCATCCACCGCACCGTAGGTCTGCGCTGCCAACAGTGGGCGAACTACTCGATCCTATGACAGTAGATGAAGTCACTGAAACCATCAAAAGCCTTAAGAATAGATCAGCCCCTGGGCCAGACGGCATCAGCAACAAGGTGGTCAAATCCCTTTCGGTGCCACTTATTTACCTCCTTGTAGGAATATTTAACACTTTTCTCACGAACTGCTCCTTAACGGACATCTGGAAAGAAGCAGACGTAATAGGGATCCCAAAACCGGGTAAACCGCGAATCGTCCCTCTAGCTACAGACCCATTAGTCTGCTCAACACTTTGGGTAAGCTATACGAGCGCATTATTCACAAGCGTCTCCGTCAATACACCGAATCCAACAGACTCCTCCCAGACGAGCAGTTTGGCTTTAGAGCCAATCACTCATGCACCCACCAGATACATCGCCTAACATAATACATTCTGTCTGGCTTCAACCAAAACCCGGCAAGGAAAAAGTCTCGAAACACGGGGGCCCTCTTCTACGATGTCGCGAAGGCATTTGACAAGGTCTGGCACGACGGCTTGATAAATCAAGCCGACCTTGTTAGTTTGTACAGCGTGTATTACAAGCTGTGCAAACTAAGCGTGCCCGATAGGCTCGTGCACATCATACGAGCCTTCCTTTCGAACCGCACTTTTCGATATCGAGTGGTGAATACCATTCTCTGAAGTGCTTCCTCAAAGCCGGGCTCCCACAGGGCTCCGTCCTATCTTCACTCCTCTTCATACTCTTCGCGAGTGATATCCCTAAAGACCCCGTGGTCAACACCGCACTCTTCGCTGACGATACGGCACTCTATGTCTCAGATTACAACAAAAATAGCCTCTCATTAAAGTTCTAAAAAGCCACTTCGGTTCTCACCGCCCAGACTATCGACCGACACGAGCTGAGCAGTCAAAGACGGGGGTCCGCACTCCCCCCCTCGGACTGCGGTTAGATAGCTCAAGAAACGCCTAAAAAGGCGACATGATGATTGGTAACAATACCAAATCATAAACCACTCATCATCATCCTCACCTCATTGCCTTTCCATTTTTAATTAGAATCTGACTCAGGGCTCGCGGCCTTGTGGGCCTGATGAACATCCAGAAAACAGATCTGCCACTCACTTAGCGGTCAGCCGCCGTAGAGTCTACATTACCTGAAGATGCCTCGTGTAGAGGCGAAACACGTGTCGTATTATCGTCGATGGTGTGTCTTACCTGGAATAGTGGTGTTGGGAGTAGTGGTGCTGGGTCTAGTAGTGCATGCAATTGAGGGAGGGCGAGAGGTGCTCTTCAATCCAGGTAAGACACATCATTGTATTTATTTAGCGAAAGGTTGCAAAGAAATTTATAGTTTTGTTTTTTATTAAATCTGAATCGCTTTATCGGTTACTCAGCTACGATACCACAAACATCCACAGATAGGTGGAAAAAATTCAAGTAATAGCTTTTGAAGTCGGAGCTTTACTTGTAGTACGTGCAGTTTCGTGGTCATTTGGAAGAGAAGGCCAAATTGGTCTCTAAAAAGCTTGGCGTGTTCAGCAGAGCGGGACATTATTTCATACCGGCACACCGCCTGCAACTTTACAAGGCGCAGGTTCGGCCACACATGAAATACTGTTCCCATCTCTGGGCTGGGGCTCCCCAGTACCAGCTCCTTCCACTTGACCGCATCCAGCGCAGTGCGGCTCGAATCGTCGTCGACCGACTGCTTTCCGATCGGCTCGATTCACTGGCGCTGCGAAGAGATGTTGCATCTCCTTGCATTTTCTTTCGCATATACCATGGGAAGTGCTCTGAGAATTGAAATAATACTAGTTTTTACGGAATTTATCGCGTATATTTAACTTTTTAATACCCGACGTTTCGAGAGCTTTACAGCACCCATGGTCACGGGAAGGACTGAGATGTTTAACGTAAAGATGTCATAGTTAACTGCGGTTACCATAGATTAAAATTTAACTTTAAAGTTTTAGATTAAAATTTAACTTTAAAGTTAAATTTTAATCTATGGTAACCGCGGTTAACTATGACATCTGGACGTTAAACATCTCAGTCCTTCCTGTGACCATGGGTGCTCTAAAGCTCTCGAAACGTCGGGTATTAAAAAGTTAAATATACGCGATAAATTCCGTAAAAACTAGTATTATTTCAATGTGTAGTGTTCGCGTAAATATAAGAAATCATAGTAGTGCTCTGAGAAATTGATCAGATTAATCCCAGCCGCCAAATTTCGTGAACGCACTACGCGGTAAACGTTCCGATACCATCCACACCATCTGGATGCTAAACGGTCCACCACTGTACGTTTCAGAAGGAGTTTTCTTCCGCGTACAACCTCTCTGTGGAATAGTTTACCACCGGCGATTTTTCAGGACCGATACGACCTGGGGACCTTCAAGAAAAGAGCTTACTCCTTTCTAAAGGGCCGGCAACGCACCTGCAATTCCCCTGGTGTTGCGGTTGATCATGGGCGGCGATAGTCACTTAACATCAGGTGAGCCGCATGCTCGTTTGCCTCATCTTCTATAAAAAAAGGTACGGAGATATACATGTACACAGATACACACCTTAAATATATAACCACCCCTCTATTTGCGTCGGAGATATTAACTATTCCAGTTTTGTGTCCGATCATCTTCATTATATTTCAATTATAACTTTTTAACTATTAGACCTAAGCATTCATGCACTTTAAGGTGAAACCATATTCGTTGTAAGTCTATATAGACTTTATAGATCCGAGTACGGAATTATGAAGCAGTGTCAGAGACACGAGGGAAATTATAATACAACCTAATTTGAAAATCAACAATTTGTGAGCCAAGTTTAGTTTTGACTTGGATCCGAACTAAGTGTCAGCGACATTAAGAATACTGGAAACGAAATACAATTGATAAACTTTTGATCCGAATGCCACAGATGGAGGATAATATTTTTCGAGTGGATGTATGTATGTATGTATGTGTACAGACCTATTTATTTGGCACGCTCTATAGCCTACACGACTTGATGGATTTTAACATCCCATACTTCGATCGTTGGTATTGTTGGTATTGTTGATCGAAGATCCCATTTGTATATTTTGTCGTAAGATTCGCTAAGTTGTGAACAGGGTATTTGAATTGATCTCTTTTTAGTAAATTTTTACGCAGTTAGGTTTTTTGATTATTGTTTTAATCTTTGGGATTGTCCTATTTTGGAGTCAACTCGATACAATTATGTCTACTCAACATGAAAAATCAAGCTAACAACTAGAAAAAACAAGGATAATTCATTAGCATTATAATAGCAAGATTAGATTTTTTAGCTAGATTTTTCTAATAAATAATAGGATATGTGGTGAACCACTCTTAACACAAGCGTTTTCAGCTTACCAGGAGTGGTTAAAGGGAATATTAGTGATGTTGATTTTGATATTTTTTTCCTATGTATATATATATACCTTAAAAACACAATTTTGCTGTTTTTCGGCTATTTTAGTTATCTTTAGTGCGCGGGCTCTAGAGACAAAAATTAGTTAAATGCAATCACTAAAAACTACTTGTGTGGACATCCTATTAAAGATTTAAAAAAAATTGCCGTTTCGCGAAAGACATAATAGACAAGACATATTTATATATCTGTTACTAGCTTGGGGGTCTCGACTGACTAGGTGTCGATAGTTCCAGAAAGTTCTTCTATGGAAATTTCTAGATGGATCTTGACTCTTCTAGTTCTGATACTCGATACCTGAAGGCGCTAGTGGTAACTAGTGTCGCCTTGTACCAGGAATTAATTGTGGCGCGCAACAATATGTTGTATTAAGAACACACACGGCAAGTGTTTCTTAAAATTCGCCTTTTTGAAATTGTATAGCCTTGCAGTAGCTGTATTATGGTTGTACCGCTACACTATCACCGCACACCGCAGACCTCGTTCTCACAGAATAGCAGCGTGAAATAGCGGCTTAATGTTGTTTTGCTTCGTATGATGAGTGTATAGAGCTTAGACGAGATCTAGGCAGAAAGAGAATACTACCTCGTAGTAAATTTAAAAAAATCGAAGACGTGTGAAGTTAGCACTTTTGTATTTTTTGTTTTACACGCCAGCATAGGCAGCGCGTTGGATACTTCCTTGTCCTAAAACCATCTCAGAAATTAAGGGACACCTTTGCCCAGAAACGGTATGTATAGTACCGTTACTTTTATTTGATAGTTTTGACAAAAGTAATATTATCTGTAATGTAACGGCCTAAAGTGTTACAGGTTCAACTTAATTCACTCTTAAAAGCTAAAGCTTATAACTTAAGTACAAATCCGCATTAATTTTGAAGAAATTCATTTTTACCTCTGATAGCTGAAGAAGCATGATGTATGATAGCGCGAGCTGTGATCACGTTACCATCATAATGTGTATGGCATATAACCGGTGCCGGTGTCGAACGCTACCACTCTCGACAGGTTCGATTCTTTGCAATAATTTTATGGTACAAAGGACATTAAATTCTCTTAAAGAACCGAATTATTACTGTTACCGTTATAGCCTATCAAATTAGAGCCGTCACCTTCGCGTGTTTTGTAGATCAGGCAAAGGTCGAGGGAAGATACCAGTTCTTTAGGATTTTGACAGTATGGGCACGGCGTGATCTGTTAGTGTGTGTAGTAATTCTGTCACATAAGTGCTAGTTCAAAATGCCACATATCAGCGTTGGACTCAGTAGAGAGACGTGCTAAGAGGCTTAATTTGGTTGAAACCATTCTTGTCGGCCTCGAGCATAAGCGCAGAGAAGCCAGCCTCTCAGTATTCTATAGGATGCATTTTGGTGATTGTGTGCTTCAATTATAATTAATAAAAATAATTATGTGATTTAATTCCTACCCTTCTTTCCATCATTGGAAAACCAGGCAGTTGGCGAGTTTTCACCGCTTTGTTGTAAATATTCCACACCTTAGAACCAAACGGTTTGCTTCGTCTTTAGTAATGCGTACAGTAAGGGAGTGGAATAATTTGCCGGTGTCTATTTTTCTTTCCGAATACAGCCTGAGCAAGAGTGAATAAGGTTTTGTTTTTGCTAAGACATTACAATTCACCATCTAGGGCTACATTACTACTCACCAACAGGTGGGATTTTGTTCAAGCACTGGCTTGTAATAACTAAAAAAGTCTCTCTTTTTCCATTCGGTTGAGAAGAGGGATCTATCAGAATGTTGGTAGAATCCGTTTAGAAACGGGATTTAAATTTTTCAGACAGGATTATTGCCCTCTTGGGTAGATAATAATCTGAAATATAATATTCCAACTATATACAATATTGACACTAATTATAAGTGTTTTATTGCGTTTAAATTCACTTATTTTTACTGACCATATACCGTGACCATGTGTTTTCAAAGCGACCGAAACGTAGAAATAAAAATAGTTTTTTTTTAAAGAAATTTACTATGATAAAATCCGTGAGAGTAATTTCATCATCATTACAGCCCTTCACAAGTCCACTGCTGAACATAGGCCTCCCCCAAAGTATGCCACAAAGCACGGTCCTGAGCCGCCTGCATCCATCGACTTCCTGCATGTCGCACCAGGTCGTCACTCCATCTAGTGGGGGGTCGCCCTAGACTTTGCCTACCGGTACGAGACTACCACTCGAGAACCTTTTTTCCCCAACGGTTGTCGGTTCTTCGAACTATATGGTCGGCCCATTGCCACTTCAGCTTACTAATCCGTTGGGCTATGTCGGTACCGACAAGAGAAATTTACTATGATAAAATCCGTAAAATAAGTTTTTTTAAGTGCAATTTTTGCGTAAATATAAAGAATCACTATTTGATAATACTTTTATAGACGATTTGATTTCTTCGCTCAAAACGAAATCGTTATTAGAGAATCAATGAGAGAACCGTAGAATTAATCAAAATATCTGTTTGAATGCCTAAGCCGTAATAAAATGAAAAAAGATTTGTCTTGCTTGGTAAGGTAATTTTAAATCGTTGTTACCTGTTAACGAGCACTAAAAGGTTATCTAACACAAAATTTTATCATGGTGTTAAATTAATTAATTACACTGTACTGAACGATCGAATACTTTACTGAAATTACTGAAAAAAGAAAATTTGTAAACGTATTCGGTAGTAGCTTTTCATAATGTTAAAAGTAAAATATAAAAACAGATTTTTTTCTCTTACTAACACATTAATTTAGTACAATTACTCAAAGTGTTACAATTACTTAAAGACACACTCCGCACGCATATTAACTATTAGAATATTTAAACTGAAAAAACAATAGTTGATCCTCAACTGACATTAAAAAATATCTGGTAGTAAACATAATGTTAAATAAACTTAAAAAAAAACCTTGAATGTATTCTATTTTATGCTTTTAACATATCCTATTACAGGTAGACATAAATAATAGCGGTTTAGTGAAGTTAAAGTTACAACCTATATATTATGTACGTCCCACGGCTGGGCCCAGACTTCCCATTTTTGAACCCATTTTTGGAGTGGTTAGTTTCCGCGCTCCTCTAGTAGGAATGGGCGCACTTCACATTTTTTTGAAATATTTTATTTCTCTGACATGCAGATTTCTTTACGATATTTATAATCATCACCTAAAATTAGAATTTACCTTTTTATTACCGTCTGCGGGTATCGATCTTGGATTGCTCTTCTATAATAAAAAATACGGTCAGCGATTCGCAAGAAGTTAACCATTTCAGTCTCCCTTGAGTCATATACTCATATATGAACATTTCCAATGTTTAACTATTGTGTTATTTTTACGGACAGGAAAGTTGTTAATAAAAGCCAATATGGTATTACGACAAACACATTTACGTTTTATTTGACAAACAAACGCAACAATATGTACCTTTATTTCTTTTTATTCAATTAAAATATAGCGGATTGTTAGGTGTAGGTCTGTATTATTCACTAAATTGGACAAAAATTCTCGATATAATAGCGGCACATTTTCAGGTGGATTAATAAATCTATCTAAAATGTGCCCACCTAAAACTATTAATAACAATTTTCTATATTCTTATTAGGATCAATCGCACATCATAATAAAAAGTAGAGAAAAAGTCTAAAGTCAGTAAAAAGTAAAACTTTAATTTTTTACTTTTTACTCCCACACTTTTCTACTGTATCATGATGACAGTTTACAAACATAAATTGCACAAAGACAAACATACAAATCCACATTAATTTTTATTTTGGTGTATACATGTATTTGTAATACAAATACTTGATCATATATGTATTTGTATGATCAAGTATTTGTATTACAAATACTTGTTCCGCGTGGGATTCGAACCCCCGATATTCAGCTACATTAATGGTTGCTTGCCAATATAAAAAAATTAAAACATTTATGAATTTTTGGTTTTAGACATTCCTAGTTTATTTTTACCAATGGCATCAGCAGCTTAATTACACCGAAAAAGCTTGCTAAATAAAGTAATATTGGGTTGAATAAAATTAATGTTACGGATTTTATCGTTCTTTATGTCAAATTAACGCAATATGTTCCCTAAAATCAGTTTTATCTTTGTAGTTCAATTTTAGTTTTAGTTTCATGTAAATGAAAGAAATCATAATATTAGGGTTTTCAAAACTCTTACAACATGCATGGATAAAGAAATCCGATGATTCTGAGGTTAAGTCATGACATAATCATATTGTCATCGGTTTTTAATGCGTTCTTTAAATTTTAATTTTTCAGCCCGGATGTGAATAAAAGCTAAATTATTATTTTCATTACGTTCAAACTTACATACACACATTCAGGTCAAGCTAATATAAAGTGTATAAAAAGCAATATTCTATATTTTTAGCAGAAATTACAGATTTTAAAATTATTTATGATCATTTTAAGATTGTGAGTGAATCATTAAGCCATTTTTATATATAAATTTTCATTTTAGTAGAAGAGAGGGCAAATGAGTATACGGTTCACCTGATGTTAAGTGACTACCACCGTCCATGATCAACCGCAACACCGGGTGAATTGCAGGTGCGTTGCTGGCCCTTTAGAAAGGAATAAGCTCTTTTCTTGAAAGTCCCTAGGTCGTATCGGTACGGAAAAATCGCTGGTGGTAAACTATTCTACAGAGAGGTCGTATCCGGAAGAAAACTACTAGTGAAACGTACAGTGGTGGACCGCCAAGCATCCAGATGGTGTGGATGGTATCGGGAGGTTTGCCGCGTAGTGCGTTCATGAAATTTGGCGGCTGGGATTAATCCCAACAATTCCTGAGAGCACTCCCCGTGGTGTATGCGAAAGAAAATGCAAAGATATGCAACATCTCTTCGCAGAACTAGTGAATCGAGCCGATCGGAAAGCATTCGGTCGTCGACGATTCGAGCAGCTCTGCGCTGGATGCGGTCAAGTAAAAGGAGCTGGCACTGGGGAACCCCAGCCCAGAGATGAGAGCAGTATTTCATGTGTGGCCGAACTTGCGCCATGTAAAGTTACAGGCGGTGTGTCGGCATGAAATACTGTCCTGCTCTGCTGAGTACGCCAAGCTTTTTAGAGGCCAATTTGGCCTTCTCTTCCAAGTGACCACGAAACTACACGTCCTCGATATGTTGACGCCGAGAATTACGATACTGGCTGAGGCAACAAGGGGACTGCCTTAAAACTGAGGAGATAAGATAAAGGGGTTCTTTTTAGCGGTTAACGCGTAAACTTGTGTCTTCTGGGGGTTAAACTGGACTACATTTAGTCGTTCCAAATCCGAGACTTTATTCAGCAAAGACTCGACTTCAGACACAAGTTTATCCCGGTACTCGGAGACGTTTTCCCGAGAAATATTGGCACGGCCGGTGTAAAGAGCATCACCAGTGCTGTCATCTGCATAGCAATGAATGTTACGGGTATGCAACATATCATTGATATACAGAAGAAACAGCGTTGGCGATAGCACGCAGCCCTGTGGAACACCAGCATTAATAGGCTTGCAATCGGAGCTTGCACCGACTACAACGACCTTGATGCTCCGATCTGCAAGAAAGCTGGTGATCCAATCGCACAGTTTCTCGGGAAGTAACCCCTATGATATGGATATGAAATGAAAGGGTTTGACGACCGAAACATAATAAGTAAAGTAACGTCTTTCAAAATCCAATATGCCGGACATCTAATATGACAATGCAATATTATTATAACTTATAGTCAACCAAATCTAAGAAATACCTTTTGAAGTTTCACACTAATCAATCCACAATAACTTTTGCACAAGCGTACCCACACGATTTAAATTACCTTTTACGTAAATCCGAAGAAATATGGAGTTATCTATGTTTCATTACAAAGTGTATGGTTTTCTTATCACTAATTTAAATTTAAATCTCTTTAAAAAAGCAACATATTAAAAAATTACCGGTATCAACTTTTTTTACTTGACGTCGTTTCAATGATAAGTCGTTATGTACCTTACCGTAGTGTTTGGATGATTAAAATTCATTGTTATGTGAATAATCGGAAAATATATTTAAATAATCGATAAAAATATTGAATTAATCGCATCATTTATTTTTTAATGTATTATTTGTATAATTAAATTTTTATTTTTAAAATTCCTTAAATTACATGAATCATAAATAAAACAGTTTATTTTATTTTTACTTTGTCAACATAAAATTTGTGTAGGAAAAATAACTCATATACAAGGCCGCGCTGAAAAAACCAATACGTAGTTTCAATTCCTTCTTATTTTGTGACTCGGTTTTAACTTTTGGATTGTTTCTTCCATATTCGTTGAAGCATGTGCCCATGTCTCGAAGGATGATTGGGCAAAAGTGGCAGAAAAAAACAAAAAAAATGGTTATGGATGGATATGGATATGGACTTTCTAATTTCTCTTTTTAATTTTGACTGCATTATTGAAAATCCTATAATAATTAATCTAAACAACGACAGCTCAACTAATTGTACCGAAGTGATTGAATAAATTTATTTTTGATCTAGTTTCAATCTTAAACTTTTATAGCCTTGCCTCTAGAAATAAGCAGTAACAAAAAATACGAAGAAACTGATAAATCTTGTGTTTTAAATTATCCGTTTCTAATTTATTCTCGTATTATTCAAACCGAACCGTAAATGATTAGAAACTCTAAATAATCGATATCAATTTTATTAAGAATCGAATGTTGTACGTTCCCATTTTTTGGTTGGCATGCATGGTACAATAAGTCTGCCAGCTGTCAAAACGTATTTCTTAGATTTGGTTGACTATAGAGTGGGTATGATGATGGAGCTGGAATGTTGCCATTTCTAAAAAATGCGAAAAACAAAACGGCCGATATCCAATTTTAAGAGTTAACTCGGTAAAGGGTTGGTTAGACCCTTTTTACTGGAAATGAGGCATTCCATCTTAGTCCCCACGAGTGACAACGCATCTGCATTTTGATTCGTAATCGAAGATAATTGTAGACGTCTATGGGCCACAGCAACCACTTACCATCAGGTGGATCGTGGCTCGTTTGTCATTTATCCTATAAAAAACAAAAAAATAGTTCAGTGGTGCTCGAACAAATTTGTAGGGAACAACAGGAGTCAACTGCTGGCAATAGAAAAAAAATCGCGAAAAAATTAGCGATCAAAAACATTGTTGCTCAAATCCGCGTGTAATTTTGTCGAATTGTTCAGGTCGAATTTTGCAACGGAATTTCAAAAGAACATCTAAGTAAGTGACATTATTAAATCCAATGTCACAACATTGGATTTAATGACGTCACTTACCCAGGTACCAACCAAGATGTCGGATCTGATCGGAGTTATTTCTTATACACTCCCATAATATATACCTTTTAAAATATTTAGATAAAAATATTATTAAAGTGTAATTGTAATATAATATCATGTAATAACAAATATAATATACAAAATAAATGATAAAATTTAAAAAACTGTACTCGATATAATTTACATTTAACAACACAATCTATTATTCTACCTATGTTTATATTCATCATGATCCTATCACCTACTGATCATTCTACCTATGTTTATATTCTATGATGAAAAAACCAACCGCGCGAACACAGAGTAGCGCACAATTTTTTTTGAAATAGCTTTTCTAGTACGTAAGTACACATTACTTCAATGGTTGAATTATAATTAATATTACATAATGAATTAAACTTAGGTACTATATATTGAATTTAAACTATTATAACTATAACAGCCAATAAAATAAGGAAAAACTTGCAAACAAGCTTTGGCAATAATTAGGAACACTCTGAAAAATCAATCTAAATAAGTCTAACTCGCTAGTAATATATAAGTCAATGGTCTACCTACACTATGACAGTTGACATTATAGTAAATATTTTAGTAGATTTTAGTATGGCGTAATGGTGTCGATCAAGCGGAGCTCTTTTCACTCTAGTATTTGATTGACTGATGAAGAGCTATATTATCACGGAGTCATCTGTGAAAACAAGGCTGTAGTTTTTGAGTTAAAAAAAGTGAAAGTGAATAATAAGCGGATGACCATATTATTCTTACTTACTATAAAACTAACAGCCTATATTTGGATAGAGTTTAAACTATTTTAAAAAAATAATGTACTAAATGTAATATTCAATGATAGTTTTTGGATAAATTCAAGACACATGTTTATAATATTATAATGAAAAACGATTATTATAAATTAGATGATTATTTAAGAGATAAGAAGGTTTAGACGTAATGAGCTTTCAAAGATTTTTTAAATTTGTGTTCATATTAATTGTATTTATAATATGGTCAAATTGTAAAAGTTGGGAGGAATGTAGTCTAACTAAAAGTTATGTAACGGTTCACTTCATTGGGCAAAACTTTCTATTGAAGTCAAGTCAAGAAGCTTATTTGAAATTGACTGTAAGTTAGCACTTTTTGAAGGTCAAAGACGCAACGCCTTTGCTTCAATAGGTATTAGGTAACTACGGGTGACTAGAAGCGGTAAGAAACTCATAAAAATACTATTTTTCTCCCAAAAATTAAAATTTCATTGATTAAATATATAGGTACAATTTAAGAAAACATAAAATAGTTTTGGATTGTCAACTGCAGCTTTTATTTTCAGCTGTTATCATGTAGACGCAGCTGCCCATCACCTGGTTAAGTTTCCCTTCGTCGTCTCTTACGACGCCCACAAGATGATATGGGGTAGTGGATATTCATCACCACCACTAAACGGTAAATTTTTATTTATTTTTAATAACCTCATTTTCATTAGAATTATTCTTACATGTTGTGCTTCGTATTTATTTTCAAAGCAATATTTGCAAAGGCAACTCAGTAATACCCAGTAAGGGAATCTTGTTATAAATATACATCTACCTAAAATTGAGACCGTAATTTCTTTAACAGAAAATATAGAATACGCGTATTAAAGTTATGAACATCACGCGAAATATTAGAATTGCTTCTTATATAAATAATATTTTCAACTATGAACTGGCGTAATGGTGTGAAACAACAATTAACATATTAATTTGTTTGAAGTGTGTATATTTCAAGTTATCATTATATTTTAAGTCATACAGTAGTGAATTTTTGAAAGGCCTTATATTCAGCACTATATTATGAGAGGTTGTTAAAGAAGAAAGAGTTATACGATGTAGTTTGAAAAAAAATATTTGAATATTTAATTATTTCACAATTTGCGTCGTTGTCCTCCAGCAGTCTTTTGTTATTAAGAAAAAGTATTTAAGTATTCAATTCATAAAAAATGTTATTCTTTAATTCTTCTATAAGCTTAGCTAGCTCTTTATCACGCTTTTATTACCTTGAGTAATATGAATGTAATTGAATTCTATAATCTAGTTTTTGCTCCTTTCCGAACGTCTGAATTATTTGAAATTTCGCAGACAATTAAATATTTACAGTAGTATTACCAAAACTTATGATCAAAGCATGTTGTTAAAGAGTTTAAACCCAAGTATTATTACAGAAAAGGTTAATAGAAAAAGTGCAACCAAAAACAAAACACTACAGGAAAATTAAATGAATGAATAATCGCTGCACTATACGTAGGAGAAAATACACACAACCCTTGTCCTAGGCAAATTCTGTGCCAGTGCCCTTTCGGACGAGGTATAAACACCCCGTGTATTGTTTGTATTGAAAAATTATCGCTACACATGTGTATAATAAATAGCCTTGAAATTTAATGGAATATCCATTAAATGCATAGTTGTTGGGTAAGTACTTATTGATTAGAGAACAATGTGTTATCCATTAATAACTTTGACTTTGACGTTGATTTAACAACAATCAATAGTAGCGATTAGTGTAAACTTAATATTCTTTATTCACTTAGTTTTAAATTATTTACTGCCTTTGTACGTCACATGGGCACAAGCCTCCATTTTAAAAGGGTTATGGAGCAATTATTAGTAAGTTATCACTTAAAATTGCAATTAACAATTACATTTTTGAACCTAGGTTTCTCGAGTTCATTGAAATTTACGGTTAGATAATAACTAAATAATAAAATAAGCTCCTGAGCTACCGCAGCTAATATTCTATTAAAAGTTTGTTAACAAAAGCCATATTTTAAGCCATTCTAACGAACAAGACCAGTCCCGTGATGATACTTGAAACTTTTCATTTTGAAAAAAAAAAACATATTAATAGGTTAATAACGTAAACACAAATATTTTAGACTTATAAGTACTATCACTATCGGTGGGTTTCGCGTGTGGCGCGACGACAACGCCGCCACAATGTTTTTAATTTTTAAGTTCTTGATCCCTGTATTGTATTATATTAATGGCTGCTTGGGAAACCATTATTAAAAATAATAAAAACATTTGTGAACTTTTAGACCCATAACAACTGAATTTCTATGGGAAAGTTTGCTAAATAAATAGTGTTAGGTTGAGTTAAACTAACGTTACGGTTATTATTAAAGTCAAATTAAACGCGATAAATACCGTTAAATAAGTTTTATTCCTTTAGTAGTATTACAAAGTAGAGTTCGACTCCAGCCAGATCTACCGAAATTATAAACAGCGATTTTAATGCTGATTTATCACCTATTCAGCCGTAAAGGAAAACTGTAATGGTTGGGGCCGCCTAAGATATGATCACAAACTGCAGTCTTCCCGGAACGTTGATGCCTCACGTCAGCTATACCATATGTCCCTTTACGTTTTAATAAGGTTATTTAACCCTTTAGGTTTTAATAGATCTTTTCGTTTGCCCTATGCATGAGAGACCACATGACACTTGAGTATGACACTTGACAGATGTTAAGAACTGACTAATCTTCTTCGGCGGCTTGTAGAATGTTCTAATAGAAGCTCGCTTCAAGATGTAGCTAATTTTGTCTGTGACACCTCTGACATATGGTAGTACAGCAGGCATACGCTCGACTGTGGCCGGCTTCACTCGGTCACTGCGACGTAGGCGCGGGACCTGAAGCTTGTTGTATTGCAGAACCTGCTTGACGTGCTGAAGCTCGGTGGCTAGGTGTTTGCTGTCACAGATCCCCCGTGCTCTCTGTAACAAAGATTTGCCCACGGTAGCTAACTGTGATGGTGGTGAGCTTCTCCGTTTAAGTATCGGTTTGTATGGGTCTTTTTCCTATACACAATGTGACCTACAGTGCTATTAGGATTTCGGATGACTAACACATCTAGGATAGCTAAGGAATTGTTTGACTCTAACTCCATATTAAATTGAATTTTAGAATCAATGGAGTTAAGATGTTCTGATCATATCTTGGGTGGCCCCAAACATTACATCAGATTTGATATACCACAAATCCCCGCGAAAGAACATCGATTCCTACCAAGGATGATACGTGAGCTATTGAAATCAAAAAACATCCTAATTTCAATACAGAAGGAGGCTGGGTACTACAGCCTGCTTGGGACCCTGTAATTAATAAACCTAATCCAAGCATACCACCGCAAGACTTCAAGGCAGAGTAAGTTCATTCTGCATAGATCGGACCATAAACAATAATACAAAAGCTGAAGGTACTCCGGGTTAACATTGACATCGGGACATCAGTCACCTCAGTCTTCCGTGACCATGGGCAAAGGAAAGCCGGAACGTCGGGAATTAAACGTAAGTTAAAATTAAATGCGATAAAATCCGTAAAAGTAGTTTTGATCAATGTGTAGTGTTCGCGTAAATATAAGAAATCATTACGAAAGAAAAACTTCGAGAAAAACGTTTTATGGACGCCGAGGAAGCAGTGGCTGCGTTTCAAAATGCCGTCGAAGAGACCCCTCATGACGCGGGGGCAAAGTGCTTTTCTCAGTGGTTCATTATATTAAATTTAATGGCTAGTGTGGAAGCGAAGCTACAATTTAAAGTGCAAAGTAATAATCCTTAAATAGTTTTTTAGATACCGGTAGGGATGGTGCGCGTTTTAATGCCAATGGGAGTTCATTCCATAAACAAACGGCCTCTACAATAAAAGACCTGTTCATTAATTTACTAGTGAGTAGTGACATATTAAATTTCAAGCACTCTGCTGATTTCAGGTTACGCAAATGGGAATCACGAAGAAAATCAAAACGATTTTTGAGTTAAGAAGGATTAAAGAGAACGCTATAGAGAAGATGAAGTATCTGAGCATTCCGATAAAGTCGTATTGACAACCACTTAATTTCAGTTATTTTTAATTATAGATAACTATGTCATTAGGATGTCAAATGTTTCACTCCTTTCCGTGACCATGTGTCTCCAAATAACTAGAAACGACGGGGATTTCAAATAAGTTCACTTTTTAATAACATTGTCACAAAAGATTGGCTTCCATGAGTCAAAAAAGCATGAAAAATAATGAAATTGGTATTAGAGATTCAATCAGGGAGCTGAATAATTAATCAAAATATCACTGATAAAATGATAAAAGATTCATCTTGCTTGGTAAGGTGTATTTTGAAATCATTGTTACCTACTAACGAGCACGCCCTCAATTCCCAGCTAAAAACGTTGACAACGTTAGCGCATTTCGCTTGTTCATAGAAAAGTAGTCTTTAAATATAAGTAATTATGAGTTATATTGCTGTGGGTGAGTGCGGTTGGATCCGACCGCTTGGGAATTTAACGGAACATCGCCTTGATCGGATCCGACAGTCCAAATTATCACTTAGGCCATACTCAACGATCGAATGGCTATAACGAAATAAAATCTGTAAGACTGATAAGAGAAAATCTTATAAAGAAATTTATGAGAACTTTTTTGTTAACTTCAACGACATCTCTAAAAATAAAATACGAACAGATAAATTGGGTTTCTTTCTTCCAAGTACTGTCAATATTAAAAATGTCATTATTTATATTGAATAACGTTGTATTAATAATGCCAAAAAATAACGGTGTGATAAAGTTAAAAGTACATTCTATATATATACGTCCCACGGTTGGGAACAGGCTTCTTATTTCTGAGAGCATTATGGAGTAGTTAGATTGCCGAACTCTCTATTGGGAGTTGATGGAACTCACTCACATGTATTTGAAACATTTTTATTTTACTTGCAATCATTACTTAAAATTGGACTCAACAATTTTATTAGGCCGGCAGGGATCGAACTCGGCTTGCTGGCTCTATTTGTAACTTATGAACAGCGCTTTGCAGGGAGCTAATAGAAGTCAATATGGTATAATAACAATCGCATTTACTTTTTATTTGGCTTCTGACACCAATTGTTACGAGCTTGAGGTTCGTGACAATAAAAATTGCCGATAAAATTACCTAAATTAACACTTTGATTTACTTTACACAAATTAAAACTAAAAACACTAATAATTAAACACACTAATTCACTTAATTCCGCTCCGAAGCTTCGCTTGTGTCGCTGAGTTCGACTCTGTCTCGATCGCATCTTGCGCCACCTATTTATTTAAATTAGCAAAATATCCGGAATGTTCAAGTAAACACGCGCAAGGTACCGAGAGTTCGAGGATAGATTTTCTAGAAACTTAGTTCTGGTGGCGCTGTCGGTCGAAAGATCTGTGATGTCATAAACTGCAACGCTCCCCTCGCTCTCGTTCCTGACACTAGATGGCGCTAGTTGTGTCGTCGACTGGATCGCGTAACACTGCCCCCTCCTAAGACATGTTCGTCCCGAGCATTATTGGTCTCATAATAACGCGCCAAGCGATCCACATGGACAATCCTAGGAGTCCCTCTTGCGCCTTTCTGTAACGGCTCCGCAATGTCAAGGGCTGTCCTATCCCGTGGTGCACCAACATTGTACAATTTCGGTGCTCCTCTACTCCGTGTCTGAGGTCCCCTCACAGCCGCACAACTTGTACATGTACGACACCAATCATCCACATCGTCACGATAATGGACCCAGTAAAACTGTTCTCGGACCTTCAGTAGAGTTCGTTTAACTCCCAGATGGACTCTTGAACGACCATTATGGCACAGCTGTAGAACATTCGGCACTTTAGCTTTAGGGACAACCATTTGTAAACGACAGCTGTCTCCTCGACCATTGTCCCATTTACGGCACAGGACTCCATCCTGAAGCAGCAAGCTGTCCCATTGGGCCCAATAGCTTTTCGTGGTTGAATCATCGCTGAGACGTCCCTCCACTTAGGCTTGGTAGCACGGGCCTTCATCCATCCCAGAATCGGCTTGATGTCCGGATCTTCCTGCTGTGCATGTCGTAGGCTGTCCCTCCACCCGTTGCTGAGGTAGTCTGTCCTGAGCATCCTCACGGATACCACTTCCTTACTCTCTTGCCTACCACAATGGTTGCAATCTTCAGGAAAAGGTCTTCTTGACAATGCATCTGCGTTGCCGTGAGATTTCCCGCTGCAGTGTCTGATAGGAAAGTCGTATTCCTGCTGCTGCTGGGCGGTGCTGTTAGCCGCACTTCCTTTCTGAGACCGTTCACCTTCCCTTCCTAGGGTGTGCTTAGGGCAGCTGGACCGAAGATGGCCCCTTACCCCACAGCCATAGCACCTAGGGCTGTATCTTTTATTGTGGTCGCGAACCGTAACTGCTGTAACCTCCCTAGCGTGAGGTGAACGATGATCCTGTCGCCGCCAGGCAGTGCTGTTAGCTGCACTACCCTCTCGAGATCGATCAACTCTCCTTTCCACGGTTCGCTTAGGGCAGCTGGATCGAAGATGGTCCCTTTCCCCACAGCCATAGCACCTAGGGCTGTATCCTTTGTTGCGGTCGCGAACTGTAGCTGCTGCAACCTCCCTGACGCGATGGGAACGACGATCCTGCCGCACGGCTTCCACTTCCAGTGCATGGGCCAAGGCGTCCTTAAGCGTCTCGTGGTGCCCGAGCCTCACAGCAGCTCTGACTTCCAGGTCACGGATGCCGTCGATGAATGTCTGCACCAGGTTCCCTTCAATGAGCGCAGGTACAGACCGGTATGCTTTTCGCACCAGCTTCTCCACTTCTAGAGCCCACTGCTGCAGGTTTTCGTTGATGCGCTGCACACGATCTTTAAGCTGCGCACGAAAGACGTGTTCTAGGTGAGCGTCGCCATATCTCGCCTCCAATGCCTCAAGGAGTTGCTCATAAGTCACTTCTTCACCGAGAGCTTCCAGAACTGTTAAGGCCTGGTCGCGCAGGCCTAGTGTGAGAGCAGTCATGGCCTGACTTTTGTTCCAGCCGTTTGCCTTCATAACAGCCTCGAACTGGATCTTGTAGGCTGACCAGGAAGAGGTACCGTCGAACGGCGGCACTTTGAATCCACGTAGCGAAGGTGTTGTAACTACTACGGGAGCTGTTGTTCCATCCCCAAGTTTGAGGTCGTCCAGCGTTTTCTTCACGTCAGCCATTACGTTGTCAACCCGATTGTTTACTTGGTCGATTCGGGTTTCGGCCTCCGACAGGCGGTTGTCATGTTGAGCAACCTTATCCTTCACCTCCAGTATCTCTTTTCCGAAAATAGCGTGAAGGTCCTTCATGAGGAGCATCTGCTCTTCCTTATCGCGTTGGAGTTGCTCTTCTAAACGACGGGCCTGTTCCTCCTGCCGGCGGGCCTGTTCCTCCTGTCCGCCCCGCAGCTGCTCTTCCAATTGGCGTGCCTGTTCCGCCTGCTGGCGAGCCTGTTCCTCCTGCTGGCGAGCCTGTTCCTCCTGTCGGCGAGCCTGTTCCTCCTGCTGCTCTTTCAACCAACGGGCCTGTTCCTCCTGTCGGCGGGCCTGTTCCTGCAAAATCACCATCAGAGCACCTAAGTCGGGTGCTGCAGGTGTAGGAGCTACTGACGAGCCTGCAGCCGGTGGCTGGCCTTCCGACGTCTGTGGCGTTGCACCACCAAATCTTCGTTGGTCCGTCTCCTGCTGGCGTTGACTTCGGGTACGGACACCCTCCGTTTCCTCCTTAGGTAAAATCGGCATTATTTTATCCCACTTCTGACACTAATTGTTACGAGCTTGAGGTTCGTGACAATAAAAATTGCCGATAAAATTACCTAAATTAACACTTTGATTTACTTTACACAAATTAAAACTAAAAACACTAATAATTAAACACACTAATTCACTTAATTCCGCTCCGAAGCTTCGCTTGTGTCGCTGAGTTCGACTCTGTCTCGATCGCATCTTGCGCCACCTATTTATTTAAATTAGCAAAATATCCGGAATGTTCAAGTAAACACGCGCAAGGTACCGAGAGTTCGAGGATAGATTTTCTAGAAACTTAGTTCTGGTGGCGCTGTCGGTCGAAAGATCTGTGATGTCATAAACTGCAACGCTCCCCTCGCTCTCGTTCCTGACACTAGATGGCGCTAGTTGTGTCGTCGACTGGATCGCGTAACATTATTTACTCACTTAAACTTTAAACATCTTATTAAATTAAAAAGTTAAGATACAACCTTTGTTACGTAATATGTGGCGGATTTCACATGAATTAGATATATTTATATAGGTTTATATATATATGCAGGTTTTCTCGCGATGTTTTCTTTCATCGTGATCATATGTTAAATTAGCACTGAATTTCCCCGAAAATTTTTCAACGTGGTAGAGCCATGCTGCAATTATATTAGTAGTATAGTTGTAACACGAATGGGTCGGCTCGACCGGGGAAGGACCATGCTCTCACAGAATACCAGCGTGAAATAGTAGCTTAACGCTGCTGTATTTCGTATGGTGAGTGTAGAGAACCGGAGACCCTTTTTACTGGAGGCGAGGCATTCCATCTTAGTCCTCACGGGTGACATCGCATCTGCATTTTGATTCGTAATCGAGGATAGATGTAGATGTCTATGGGCCGCAGCAACCACTTGCCATCAGGTGGACTGTGTGCTCGTTTGTCACCCTATTCTATAAAAAAAAACCCGAGTTCCTCACGTACTATGAGTACTATACCTAATTTATGTTGAGCGCTTAGCTCCTGAGTTACAAAAGCTAAATTTCTATTAAATTTTTGTTAACAAAAGCCATATTTTAAGCAATTTTAACGTACAAAACCACTCCCGTGATGATAAAGAATACTTAAAACTTTTAATTTCCTACAACCCCTGAGTGCTCGGGTAATCATTATAAAAACAGGTTTATAACAACAACTAAATATTATGAAAAACCTTGCCAATTAAAATAACTAATTAATTTTTAAACATTTATGTTTGGATATTATTAGGTTATTTGTGCCAATGACATACAATTTACAGTTTATTTATACTAAATTAATATCGAAAAGTTTGCTAAATAAAGACGATATTAGGTTGAATAAATCAAATTCCACGAATTTTGTCGTTCTTTAAGTCAAATAAAACGCGATAAAATCTTTAAAATTACTTTTATTCGTTTCTAAATATTTGTGTATATAAAATAAATTAAAGTATTAGTATTAGTAAAGTATTTTAAAACTTTCAAAACATGCATGGATCATAAGCTCTGATGATTCTGGAAAGAATACTAGGTAATAGTCTATGAAATTATTGTACTCTCATTGGTTCTGAATGTGTCGTTAAATTTAAGATTTTTCAGGCGTTCGGCAATGGGGAAAACTGAATTATTATATTCTATTAAATTTATACATTCTTACACGTATGCAAAGAACAAGCGATAAATTAAATATTTTAGTAGAAATTGGAGATTTTCCTATTAATTATTATGTTTGTTTTATGATTTAATTAGTGAAATTTAAGCAACCTGAGAAGTAGAAGTGAAATTTGTTATTTATGACGACATTTTAAAGTATAGGTTTACAAGCTGAGTTTAAAAGCTGTGAAATAGATTACTGAAACTCAACTAAATTTTAAGTATGGCAAGGGAAATTATCTAGATAATTAATTATCTCACAAAAAAGCATTTAAAGATAATGCGACAAAATTTTGAAATAAGGAGTTGTTTACTCACGGCATGGCTGATAAAATTTCATAGCGGAGCTCGACTCCGTATAATAATAGTAGGCTGTACCGTAATTATAAATAGCGATTTTAATGCTGATTTATCACCCATTTGGCCGCGACGGAAAATATTGAGTGGAAACCTGCACGTCTGAGAAGACAAAAATATTTAGAGAAAAAACGAAGGCTACTAATTCATTCTAGAGCAACGCGCTGGACAAATTCCTGCTCTACCACAGAAACGTACCCTGAATCAAGATTTATGCAGACTACAGTAATTTTTGTAACTAGTAGCACAGCTTTTTCCATAAGTTTATTAAAGTTAGGCGTAGCATTACAAAGAACAGTAAATTAAGAATAAGATACACTTTTTTAAAAAGATTTTCAAATGTTTTTCATTCTTAAGCAGCATTCGTGATTCAGGCACTTAACTTGCCATACCCATCGTCATGCGGGGATGGTTTCAAAATGTTACGATAATAATATTAAAAGGACGTCATTTTTTGTGATAAAGGACTTACCCCTCTATCCTTAGCCAAAGAGCAATGGCAAGACAGTGCATCAAGATGTCAAATAACTCGGTCCTTTCCGTGACCGTGTCTTCATAGTATTCGAAACGTCGGGGATTAAAAATAAGTTAGAGAAATTTACGTGAAATTATCCGTAAAGTCAGTTATTATATGCGAGAATATACATTACTATTTTATAATATTTTTACAAAAAATTTGCTTTCGTCACTCAAAATTAAATCGTTATTAAAGAATCAATCAGAGAACTGAGGAATAAAGCAAAATATCAGTATGTCAAAATGATACAAAATTAAAAGAAGATTTGTCTTGCTTGGTGAGATATATTTTTGAATCGTTCTTACCTTCGTTAAAAGTTTGTTAGGTACAAAATTTAATTTCATTTCAAATTAATAATCATTTACGCTATACTTAACGGTCGAATGGCCTTACTGAAATGAAATCTGTTAGACTCAAATAAGAAATAGAAAATGTTTTAAAGAAATTTATGAGAGGCTTTTGGTTAATAACAATTACATCTCCAAAAATAAAAATACGAACATATAAACTGGGTTCCTTTTTTCCAGAACACTCTTAAATCTAATTTTATTACATTGGCTAGAGTTGTAGGTATCAATTCTATTAAAAATCAGCGGTGTGGTAAAGTTAAAGGTGCTGCCTATACTTGTACGTCCCACGGCTGTGCTCAGACTTCCCGTTTCTGAGAGGATTATGGAGTAATTATAGTTATTCGTGCTTCTGTAGTGGGTGTTGATGGATTTCTCAGACATACAAGTTTCTCCAAAGTATTTCCTTCACAACCGAGCACAAGACAAATCCTTAAAGTTGAAACTAATATCTTGAAATTCACGGCCAGCGCCTTGCTGTGAGCTAACTGGAGCCAATGTGATGTTATGACCATCACATTTACTTTTTTACTTTGCAAACGCACACAAAAATATGTTTTTTTTATTTATTTCATTCATCCAATTATGGCGGATAGGTGAGCTATATAAAAACTATATATAAAACTTATAAATAGTTATACATATACTAAAATGTAAATGGTTTTTTTTTATAGAATAGGGTGACAAACAAAGCACACAGTCCACCTGATGGTAAGTGGTTGCTGCGGCCCATAGACATCTACATCTATCTTCCATTGCAAATCAAAATGCAGATGCGTTGTCACCCATGAGGACTGAGATGGAATGCCTCATTTCCAGTAAAAAGGGTCTCCGGTTCTCTACACTCACCATACGAAATACAGCAGCATTAAGCTACTATTTCACGCTGGTATTCTGTGAGAGCGTGGTCCTTCCCCGGTCGAGCCGACCCATTTGTGCTACAACTATACTACTAATATAACTGCAGCATGGCTCTAGCTCGTAAATGTATAACTATTTATAAAAAATTTTGTTGTAATAAATATAATATTAATGGGTGTTGCCTTTGAATAAGTTCAAGACACATGTAAAGTATAGTCAACTGATAATTAAATATAAAACGATTATTATAAATTAAATGATTATTTAAAAGATAACTGTTAGACATTCATCATTATCATCATCATTGCAGCCCTTCACAAGTCCACTGCTGAACATAGGCCTCCCCCAAGGTATGCCACAAAGCACGGTCCTGAGCCACCTGCATCCATCGAATTCCTGCATGTCGCACCAGGTCGTCACTCCATCTAGTGGGGGATCGCCCTACACTTTGCCTACCGGTACGAGGCTGCCACTCGAGAACCTTTTTTCCCCAACGGTTGTCGGTTCTTCGAGCTATATGGCCGGCCCATTGCCACTTCAGCTTACTAATCCCTTGGGCTATGTCGGTCATTCTGGTTCTACTGCGGTTATCCTCATTTCTAAGTTTATCACGCAGAGAAACTCCGAGCATAGCCCTCTCCATAGCTCGCTGGGCGACTTTGAGCGTCCTCATACGGCCAGCAGTGAAGGACCAGTGGTTGTACAACTTAGTTTTCAGGTTTTGAGGTAGACCTGACGAGAAGATGCGTCGTAATTTCTCGAACGCTGCCAAGCCAAGTTGAACAACTGTTAGAATTATGAACTTACATTATATTTATATGTTCAAATATATATATATATATATATATATATATATATATATATATATATATATATATATATATATATACCCTTACAGGGTTGGGAGAGTTGTAGTATAATTGTGTTTTGTAACAATTCACTTCATTGGGTAAATATTTCTATTCAAGTCAAAAAGCTTTTTTTCAATATTAGCCTTTGCTTCAACAAGTATTTACTACGGGAGATAAAAAGCAGCAACAAACTCGCAAATATACTGTTTTTCTTCGAACATTTAGAACTCAAAAATATTTATGCGCAAATTAAGAAAATATAAAAAAAGCTTCATTTTTATTATTTACTTTATTCTATCCGAGCCTTCTTATCTTCAAATAATGATAATTTATTTCCAATTATCAAATAATCCATATAATTTGTAAGTAAATATAATAAAACCGGCCAAGAGCGTGTCAGGCCACGCCCAGTGTAGGGTTCCGTAGTTTCCCGTCCGTCACAATAAGTGTTCCCACTTATGAGTTTAAAGGTGGGTATCCATTATGTTCGCGCTCCTGCAACTGCTCCCGGTAGTGGGTACTGTTGTTTCCATCCAAGTTCAAAATGATTTTCCTTGGAAGTCCTTATGAAGTTCTACTTTTCAGATTTTTTTCATATTTTCTAAACTTATGGTTCAAAAGTTAGAGGGGGGGGGGACACATTGTTTTTTACTTTTGGAGCGATTATTTCCGAAATTATTGACATTATCTAAAAATGATTTGAGTAAACCCCTATTCATTTTTAAATACCTTTCCAAGAATATATCACACGTTAGGGTTGAAATTAAAAAAAATCACTTCCCACTTTACATATAGGAAGGCTACCCTAATAAAACATTTTTTTCCAATTTTTATTTTACCACTTTGTCGGCGTGATTGATACACCTATTGGTACCAAATTTCAGCTTTCTAGTGCTAACGGTTACAGAGATTAAGCGAGGACGGACAGACGGACAGACAGACACGGCGAAATTATAAGGGTTCCTAGTTGACTACGGAACCCTAAAAATTACGACCTATGTTAGACCTACATCTAATTCTTAGTAGCAAGTTTCTAATTGAATACATAGACTCAGTAATATTGCTTAAGAACAAATGAGTCTTATCTTTTACCAATTATTTTTACGATGAAAAGATATTTGGTAAAAGCCCGCATCCTGCCAAGAAAACGAGACTGTTATCTTTCCTACAACGTATGCGGCTTTACGAAGATGCCTGATATACTGCAAAATCGGGGTAGTCCCAACAAGATCCTGAAGCTGTCGTTTTTCTGGGCACGTAAGGTGTTGACAGTCAGCTTCTGTGAATAATTGGACCAGATTCTCAGTAATCCTTATCTTTACTATTACAGATTATCAAAAGGACTGACACTGTTGAATATGGGCCTCCTCCATAGGTTACCACATAGGAGGGATACCTTGCCTCATTGTTACCACGCTTGGCAAGTAGGTTGGCAACCGCAGTTTTTATTTTTTAAACTGTTATCAGGGAGACGCTGCTGCCCATCACCTGGTTAAGTTTCCCTTTGTCGTCTCTTACTACACCCACGGGTTGATTTGAGGTAGTATTTCTTCACCACCACTACACGGTTCATCATCATCATCAGCCTGCGACAGTTCACTGCTGCGACATAAACCCCTTCCAAGGCGCACCACGTAGCCCGATCTTCGGCTTCACGCATCCAGTTGCTGCCAGCCGCCTTACGCGGATCGTCGCTCCATCTAGCCAGGGGGCGTCCCACACAACGTTTACCTAAACCCATAACTCTATGACACACCTACTCCAACGGTTATCGCTTCTGCGATAAATGTAACTAGCCCATTGTCACTTCAGACTGCAAATACGCAAAGACCAACGTAGCCTTCCGTATTATACCTTGGTTCTCCGGCGGATTCTTCGTCGAAAATATTAGCATAGGTTCTTGTGAATAATATTTTCCAGTGTGAACTGTAAAGCAGCAGTTACTGAACACAGAACAGAAGGTACAGAATGTTTTATTATTTCATAATTTGCGTCGTTGTCCTTTAGTAGTCTTTTGTTAAGGTATTAAAGTATTCAATTCGTAAAAAATGTTAATTTCTAATTTCTTTTTTCGCTTTTATTAGCTTGACAAATATAAATGTAATGGAATTTTATAATCCCGTTTTCGTCCTCTTCCAAACGTATGTATAATTTAAAAATTCGCAGACAATAAATTCATGACCACGAAATTCACAGTAGTATTATCAAACTTCATGATTAAAAGCATGTTGTTGAAGAGTTTTTAACTCAAATATTATTATTTATTACGGAAAAGGTGATTAAAAAAAGTGCACCAACAACAAAACACTACAAGAAAGTGAAATGACTGTAATATAATCGTCGCGCTATGTGTGGAAGAAAATCCACAGAACCCTTGTCCTAGACAAATTCAGCGCCAGTGCCGTTTCGGACGCGCTACAGACACCCCGTGTTTCGTTCGTATTGAAATATTATCGCTACAGTCGTGTATTGGAAAAAAACATTGGAACTTAATGGAATACACATTATTTGCATAGTTATTGGGTAAGTATTAAATGAGTCGTACAATTAATAACAGTTGACTTATAAAGAATAGTAAGGAAAAGCGAAAACTTATTCTTTACTAACTTAAACTTTAAAAAGTATTATTAAATTACGAGTGAAAAGTTAAGATAAAGCCTTTTATTTCAGCGTAATGATAGAAAAAGTTAACAACGACCTAAATTAGCACTCAATATTACAAATTAAACTTGGATTAATGTCGGTGGATATTGAACCCGTATCGAACTCCTTACGAGTTAAACCATTACCGAATAAGTGTTTAGTCCCTGAGCTACAAGTGAAAAGGCTAATATTTTATTAAAGGTTTGATAGAAGCCACATTTTAAGCCATTCTAATGAATTTAAGCAATCCCGAGATGATAACTCGAAAAAATTTATTTTAAAAATTGAAAACTTATTGACAGGTTAATTACGAACTAATACGTTTATTAATATTATAGTTCTTATCTTTAGAAATAAGGATGTACAGTTTACTACAGTAAACTATGGCTGCTTGAGTATGTATTATCGAAAAAAGAAAAACATTTAGGAATATTTTTCATATGAGTACTTTATTACAAACATATTTTATAAAACAACTTGATTACTGAGGAAAAGTTTGCTGAATAAAAATAATATTGGGGTTTAAAAAACTTTTACAAACACGTATTGATTATGAGCTGTGGTGGTTCTGGTAAGAATACTAGGTCGTGGTCATGAAATTATTATATTGTCATTGGATCTTAACAAGTCCGCGAAATTGCGGAGAATGAATTATGAAATTCTGTCACATTCATGGATAATTCGTGTAAAAAGGATGCAAAAAATTAAATATTTTTAGAAGAAATTTAAAAAGATTTTAAAACTGTTTTTTTTTTAAGAATATTTTATCAGTGCAATGTTAAGAAATTTTATAAATAAGGTGAAATTTGCTATTTTCGATGACACTATCTTTTATGTAAGTATTTCATCTTAAAATGTATCTTATAAAATCAGTGAGCTATAATTTAATCCCCTCAAAAATTTTGATCAGAATATTAAAATTCAACCCAATTTTGAGTAAGGTAAGCGAAAATATCTGGATATATAGTCTCTTCTAAAATAAACGTCACTTAAAAATAATGAAATATAATTTTAACTTAGGAGTGTTTGCTCATAGAATGGGTAGTAAAATTTCTTAGATAGAGTTCGACTACGGCCAGCTCTATCGAAATTATAAACAATATTTTAGAGCTGATTTATCACGATTTTAGCCCTGATGGAAAATATTTTGTGCGTGGTATAGCCATACTGCAGTTATATTAGTAGTATAGTTGTAGCGCGAATGGGTTGGTTCAATCGGGGAAGGACCACGCTCTCACAAAATACCAGCGTAAAATAGTGCCTTAATGCTGCTGTGTTTTGTATGGTGAGTGTAGAGAACCGTAGATTCTTTTTACTAGAAACGCGGCATTCCATCTTAGTCCTCACGGGTGAAAACGCACCTGTATTTTGATTTTTAATCAAAGATAAATGTAGATGTCTATGGGCCACAGCATCCACTTATCATCAGGTGAACTGTGTGCTCATTTGTCACGCTTATTCTATAAAATAAAATGAATAAAATAAAATACATAGAGGAAACCCACACATCGTAAAAGTTAAAATAATTAAAGAAAAAGTCAAGTCCACGAATTCACTCTGCAGCAATGATTTCTGCTTTACAACAGAACTTATGTCCAGAAACAAGATCTATGTAGACTTTTAATTTAAATTTGTAATTCTTTTGAGAGCTAGTAGGCTTAGCTTTTAGGATACTAAATAGGGTTAACGTTAGTCTGAGAAAGAACAGTAAGCTAAGACGCATTTAACGCACTTCTCGAAAACATGCTCGAATGTTTTACAACATTCCAGATTCGAGCTCTAGAAATTAACCATGGTCATGGTGGAAGGGTGGTTTCAATGTCAGGAATTAATAGAGTTAAATTTAAACGCGATAAAATTAGTTTCTTTTATAATTTCTGTGATTAGTTCTAAGGAGCTTATATTCAAAATGATATTTACAGCATTGTGGTCGTTGTAGATTAATATCACTCAGACAGTCCTTCGGAATAAGGTTTTTTAGTACTTTTTTAAGCATTTTTCTTTTAAATAAGGATTATATCTGATTAAAACTACTTTTACGGATTTTATCGCGTTTATTTTTACTTTTTATTTTTAATTCCCGACGTTTCGGGCGCTTTCCAGCACCCATGGTCACGGGGGACTGAGATGACTGACGTCCTGATGTCATTGTTAAACCCGGAGTACCTTCAGCTCTTTTTAATTATTGTTTATGGTCCGATCTATGCAAAACAATAATTAAACAATAATTAAAAAAAAGCTGAAGGTACTCCGGGTTTAACAATGACATCGGGACGTCAGTCATCTCAGTCCCCCGTGACCATGGGTGCTGGAAAGCGCCCGAAACGTCGGGAATTAAAAATAAAAAGTAAAAATAAACGCGATAAAATCCGTAAAAGTAGTTTTAATCATGTGTAGTGTTCGCGTAAATATAAGAAATCATTAATGATTATATTGTATAAAATTTAATGATTAATTTTTATCATAATCAAAATTACAGATAAATAATCTATAATTTTGATTATTATGTTGAATTTATCGTGGCCTCTCTCTGATTTTTTTATATTCTTTTGAATTACTACGCATACCCGAATCAAAGGAGTGCGGGTTAAGTCGGATTCACACAGATTGAGCCCTATTGTGTTCTTCATTCGTCTCGTATAAGCAGAGCAGTGGAAATGCTTTCGCAGACATCCAAGCTGCACATAAATAACTCTAAAGGGTCACTCTAACTTAGCTACTTCAGATGACTCTACTACTTCAAAGTGAGCGTGATGAAGATCCCATTTAAAGATAATGTGTGAAGTGAAATGAAATGACATGAAATTTATTTATTTCATCTTCACCAGGAATTAAAATGTCGTGTGTCAAACGTCAGTTTTAGCCTACAGCTGTTTTAAAATGAATTCTATCCGGAGAAGAAACGACAAAAGAATGGAAGAAGAAGTGGATGCTGTGGTCCATAGACATCTACATCAATCCTCGATTAAGAATCAAAATGCAGATGCGTTGCCACCCCTGAAGGCTAAGATGATATGCCTCGTTTACAGTAAAAAGGGTCTCTGGTTCTCTACACTCACCATACAAAACACAGCAACACTGAGGTTTTATATTTTCTTTTGTGTTGGGTGGTGCTTATTTTGTTCCAAATGCCAACCTATGCATGAGATGTATCATGGTAATTGACGAATAATGCTCTGGTGAGCAAACCCATCTTGAACACTGGATCCAACTTTCACAGACGGTGATAGTGTTGACAATATCAGAGCGAGAGTATCGACTCCGTAGTCTTTGTTTATGTAGCGAGTATAGGTTGGTCTATCTTTCAAGTGGTGCTAACTTTAAAAAGTTTAAAAAATATAATAATATTATTATAATTTAGCCTTATATATCTTCGACCAAACAAAAATAATATATATATATATATATATATATATATACACATATATATATATATATATATATATATATATATATATATATATATATATATATATATGTAGTAGGTGCCCATAACGAATTGGCCTAACTATGAACCAATCAAGGAAATGAAACGAAACCAATTTTATTTTTCAATATAATCACCGTGAATACTAACACACTTCTGACATCTGTGAATCAACATCTCTAAACCTTTATACATACATACCCTGCGGCAGATTGTACAGAAGACTGAAGAGTACCATTTGCCACTTTGCCTGGCGTATGTGGACTATGAGAAAGCCTTTGATTCCGTCGAAATTTAGGCGGTGCTGCAGTTCCTTCAGCGGTGCCAAGTTGACTGTCGGTATATCGAAGTGCTGAAGTGTTTGTACAGTAGGGCTACGATGGCTATCCGAGTACAGAACCAGAGCTCGAAACCTATCCAACTGCAGAGAGGTGTAAGACAGGGTGACGTTATATCCCCGAAACTCTTCACCGCTGCTTTGGAAGACGTTTTCAAGCTACTGGACTGGAAAGGATACGGTATTAACATCAATGGCGAGTACATCACTCACCTTCGATTTGCCGACGATATAGTCCTTATGACAGAATCGCTGGAGGACTTAAGCACTATGCTCAATGACCTCAATAGTGCCTCCCAACGGATAGGTCTTAAGATGAACATGGACAAAACAAAGTTCATGTTTAATGTCCATGTCACACCTATGCCGGTAGTTGTTGGGAGCACTATGCTCGAAGTTGTTGACGAGTACGTTTACCTGGGACAAATAGTCCGACTAGGTAAGTCCAACTTCGACCGAGAGGTCAATCGACGGATTCAACTCGGCTGCGCAGCGTTCGGGAAATTACGACATATCTTCTCGTCAGGTATACCTCAATCTCCAAAAACTAGATTGTACAACCAGTGCGTGTTGCCAGTGATGACTTACTGATCTGAGACGTGGTCCTTCACTGCTGGCCGTATGAGGACGCTCAAGGTCGCTCAGCGAGCTATGGAGAGGGCTATGCTTGGAGTTTCTCTGCGTGATAGACTCAGAAATGAGGATATCCGCAGTAAAACCAGAGTGACCGACATAGCCCAACGGATTAGTAAGCTGAAGTGGCAATGGGCCGGCCATATAGCTCGAAGAACCGATAACCGATGGGGAAGAAAGGTTCTCGAGTGGCAGCCTCGTACCGGTAGGCGTAGTGTAGGGCGACCCCTCACTAGATGGAGTGACGACCTGGTAAGATATGCAGGAAGTCGATGGATACAGGTGGCTCAGGACCGTGCTTTGTGGCATTACTTGGGGGAGGCCTATGTTCAGCAGTGGACTTGTGAAGGGCTGTAATGATGATGATGATGATGATGAAACCTTTATAAAAATAATCACATTTTTTATCCTCAAAATGACTGAAGACGGCCGCCTGCAACTCTTCATCGCTTGAAAATTTTCTTCCTCTTAAGTCCCGCTTTAAATTTGGAAATAAATAATAGTCGGACGGGGCCATGTCTGGACTGAAAGGTGGATGTTGAACTTCTGTGAACCCGCATTGACGAACTGCATCCTACGAAACACCAGCGGTATGAACAGGGGCGTTGCCATGGAGCAACAGGACACCTTTAGACAGCTTGCCTCTTCGTTTTTTCTTTATCTTGTCTCGTAATTTATATATTAAAGAAGCATAATATTTGCCGTTCACGACTGTATTACGTTCTTTAAAATCCATCATCAAAATGCCTTGAAAATCCCAAAATATTGTGCACATCAGTTTTTTAGGTCGTTTGTTGCACCTTTGCCTTTCTAGGGGGCTTTTCACCCTTATAACGCCATTCCATTGACTCGCGCTTGCTTTGTGACAAGATCATAATTTCATCACCAGTCACTAGCCGCTCGATCACAGTCTTTGGATTTTCGCCACAAATATCCAAAAACTCCGAAGCGCAGCGCACTCTTTCCTGTCTCTGTACCGCTGAAAGAAGTTTCGGTACCCATCTTGCACTCACTTTTTTCATGTGAAGATGTTCATGGATCGCGCGATGAACGGTACTCTTAGAGAGCCCAAGCCTTGCTACAATTTCTCTAGTCTTCAAACGGCAGTCACTCAGAACCTCCTCTTCGATAATAGCAATCGTTTCGGGAGTGATCACTTCCACAGGTCGACCGTCGTGGCCAAAATCTTCGACGGTTTCTCTCCCGAGGCGAAACTCTTTCACCCAATTTTTCACTGTGCCATAGGAAGGGGCAGACTCCTTATACACGCCATCCAATCGTTTTTTTATTTGGGCAGGGGATAAACCTTCTTTAAACAGAAACTTTATGACACTTCGATACTCAGTTTTCGACATTTTGAAAAAATACGCGACTCTCGTTATTCAAATGCCTGTTAAACTAAGACTAAGCATTTCATGTCGATGCATGTTTCTTATATTAAGTGCACGATAAACGTACTATTTAATGCAACACAACATGTAGCGACATGTTGCGTTGAACTATATCAGGCCAGTTCATTATGGGACCGCCTGGTATATATATAAATCTAAAAACTTTTTAGTTTATTTTGGTTTGGACTCCGCTAGGGTAAAGGCCTCCTCTAGCTTTTTATATCTGGGCTTCGACTCTACTATCCAACTCTTTTCTAGATAATAATTAGATTAATGACAATTGTATAGCTTTTTTTTTATCACAGAACCAACAGCACGTTATAAATATATAACTTCTCAGATACTCCATAATGCGAATAACATGTTCTTACATTATATAAATGTACATACTATCGCTTGTTATAGATTACAATTAAATTAAGTTACGTCAGAGTTAGACAAAAATACCCAGACTGGTTATTCGTACCCAGACTGACTGGCACATTGGCACAGAACACTATTACTCCTATCGGAGAAGAACGACAACTTCATACAAAATTTAAGAAATGAGACATATAACCACTAGCTCCATCTATCGTCAGCCTCCTGCACTTCTCGTGTGGCCTGAAAATTTGAATGTGGTCTTTTTGTTTTTTTTATTTGAGGTATTTTGGGTTGCCTATCCCAGCGCTAAATAAAAGAACAAAAATTACAAAATTTCTATTTAGCTATTCAAAACAAAAATACAAATTAAAATAAAAAACATACTTAACTTAAGAAACAAAATTTCTCCAGCAGCTTAGTTCTTTCAATAAAGACATTTGATGGTTTTAAACATGAAAAGAAAATCAATATTGATTACAACATTTCAATTACTTAAGTCAACGATGATAAACAATTTAAATAAGATTTACAATCGTGGATGAATTGATAATATGCACAATCACAAATCACAGAACGTCTACAATAACCAAAATATCAATATTTTAATCAAAAACAAGTTAATTAATAAATGAGCTCCTACACACAAGTGCAAAGTGCAACATTCACAAATAATAATTTTATTTTGATAATATTTGGTTGTTTATCTATTTCCTTGAATTGACACTAAAAATTTTGTCTCTATATTATATGCAATGTGTATTAAGTATTGAATGCAGCTTATAAATGGAATAATTTTAATTCAAAATTATAAAACATATTAAATATTAGATTACAAAAATATTCCTTATTTCATTTTAAACATTTTCATATAGAGTACTTTCTTTTTCAGGTTCAACATTATGTGTTATGCTTTGATGTTTGTGGTTGTTCTTCAGTGGATATAATGTTGTCCTTTTTGAAGATCCTGCTTGTATGGTTTTGCAGCAATAATTTGCGAGGGACCAGCTTGTGATTCCACAAAATAAAATGGGAATACACATTGTTAGTCTGGAAATAAATAAAAACTTAAATAAATTATAGTATCATAAAATTATTATATAAAATTAAAGTAATATTATATTCATTGACATTACTTTTATAGTAAACCAGTCCCTACTCATGGCATTACATTACCCTTCTACCAATACAAAATAAAATCTTGTTCATCCAACTTGCTCTATAATACACCCTCTATTACAATTAATATAACAAAATACGATAGTAAATACAATAACTATGTGAAAAGAAATCTTGTGTTTATCTATTGTTTGAGAACCATTTGATGCATGTATTTCTACTGTGTTGTACAAGTTGTGCCTTTAAATTTGATAGGTTTAGGACCAAATGTAATTATTCATATATTGTGATGCCAGAAATTTCTTAATGTTTGTTGTTGTTTTAAAATAAAATTTGATTGTTAAAAATAATATGCAGTGTGTTGCACTTTTAATAATGTAAGGAAAGGCTTGTGCTAACTTTATAGACTTCAATCCTTTGGATGCTTTGTCCAATCCAATTATCATAAATTAGTTGAAAGAATTAACAGGATTCAAACTACTGTATGTGGTCTGTCCATCCATGTTAGATCCAGATGATGGTCATATGAATAATCATCATCATCTTCATTACAGTCTATCAAAGTCCACTCCTGAATATAGTAATCCCCATATAAAATATCTGAGTAATCCTTAAAGAAAACTATATACATACCGTATTACCATATACATTATACACTTTACTTACATCACATGGGACTGCAGTTCTTAAGAGCTTTTTCTTGGTTGCATCATTAAATTAACCATCATGAAAATGTTTTTCACACAGCATTCTGGGCTTATTATGTAGCTTTGTCTGGAAAGCGAAAGTAGTATACTGCTCTTGGGAAGGAATATAATATTTCGCCCATAATTTACAGCTGAAAACAAAAGATATAATTATTAAATACAAATATTATCAAAGTAGGTCCAATGGTTTACAAACCAATAATTTGTTTTTAAATGGTAAAAGAGAAACAATAAGTTGGACAAGTGATTTACTTTAAGGTTAGAACTTATTAAATAGTGCATATGTATATTGTATACGTACCGCAAAATATACTTTACTGCGAATTTCGGAAACCTGAATAATTTAATGTTGTCAATGGTTGGTATGCTGTTGTACTTAGAACACTTCTTCTATTTTCTTTATCCGCCATTGCAGCGTAGTTTTTAAGTCACTATTTCGTATTTCACTACGAATCATTGACTAACACATTGCACATCATATAAACGAAGGACATTAATCTCAACTCAACATCGTAAACTTGCAAAATCTTAGAAAATGACACAAGCAAAACAAACATAACAACCAATCATGAACACAATAATTTATACGGCGGCGCCATATTATGAGAAATGAGAATTATATACTTCTCTGTCTACGATATACTCATTTAGGTATTTTGGTGCTACCAGTAAAAAATATAATTTTCTACTAATTGAAAATCAAAACAAAAAGAAAAAAATTATTTTTCTTTTACTGTCAAGGATATGCTAATATAATAATGTAGAAAAATACGACAGGCATAGTTATCTTCCTATGGATTATTATTTCTGAATTCAAAATTTTTGAGTGTAATTTATCTTTAGCAAAATCTTACTATTTATGAAACAAGACATTTATCTGACAAATGGCAGTAATAAAATTCAGCCTCCGTAGGTATTTCATTCTGTCCATACATAGTTGACCAGGCCTGCACATTGGCCAGCAACGTCGAAGATGCAAGATGTATTGCATTTAGATCGTCAATTTGTTTGCAAACCGTGAAAATTATAATAAATCACTCCTGAAGTGGGAGAGGTCCATGTCTTGCATACTGGATACAGATACAGTATAATTTTACGGGCTAATGATGAAAGATACAAGAAGAATTGACCATTTTTGCGTTTTCGTGCACTCCAAGCTGCAACTTCGAGCGTGCACTCGTTGCCGCGAGCGATCCATTCATTGTCGGTTTTTCGATCATATTACAATCAACAATACTACAAATTAATAATATCAATTATAAAGTACTTGCATACATATTTTGCTACATATTACAGAATTCTGTGCATAATTTGAGTAACTTAAAGGAACATTAAATAACGGAGTATATCTAGTGCGCTTAGTAGGTGCTCGTTTTTGTAAAGTACAGGAAATTAATTCGGGGCTATCAATTTTGTAACTGCAGATATCATGAAGAAATAGCATCTGGATTAGATTGCGGCGATCTTTCAACTGCATTAATTTATGAAAATTACATGATTCTGTATAATTTTTTGCTTTATTTTCACATCGAAAATTCAAGACGTTAATAAATTTGCTCCGTATTCGTTCAATTTTCGTTAAAATAATTTTAACTTATGTAGAAATGAGCATGTGTTGCCTACAGCCAGAATACACTATTTTGCGATTTCATATTCACTTGTTCAATAAAGAAAGACATTGCACGTGGTAGAGCCATGCTGCAGCTATATTATGGTTGTAGGACAAATGGCTCAGTTCGACCGGGGAAGGATCACGCTCTCACAGAATACCAGCGTAAAATAGCAGTTCAATGATGCTGTGTTTCGTATGGTGAGTGTGGAGAACTGGAGACCCTTTTTACTAGAAACGAGGCATTCTATCTTAGTTATCAAGGCTAGCAAAACATCTGCATTTTAATTCTTAATCGAGGATAAATGTTGAAAAATATGGGTCACATCATCCACTTATTATCAGGTGGACTGTTGTTGCCGAAGAAAAGTGAACTAGTTTCTCGCCAATTCTGCCAATGAGCTCTTAATTTGCCTTAACAATCTCTTTTGAAGGATCTGGAGGCGAAGTTATTCTTTTTAAGCATGCTGGTGTTTACATCTCGAGCCGCCGAAGCGTCAGCCCAGGCTTGATAATACTGCTGCTTACTGCGTAATGTAGTCTTACAGGAACGACCAAACCAAGGCTGAGATCTGCTTCGGATGGGTACTACAGATGATGGAATAAATAATTCCATTCTCTGAAGCACTACATGAGTGACAGAATCAGCAAGCTTTGGAGAATCTGGATCTTCTTCCATTATTGCTAAATTTATCTTTCAAATGTTATCTCTAGCTTTCTTTTGGGCGTCTGTTAACATTGAGAAACGCAGCCAGCGGCCACCTGTTTGAATTTTAATGTAAACGTATGGCCACTCGTCGATCTCACTTAAAATTTTTTTTAACGTTTTCTTGCGTATGTTGTTATAGCGGCTGTTGTTGTGCGTCCGGAGAGAGTTCTGCCGCATTTAAATTCAACGCACTATTATGCATCTGTAGGAGCAATGTCTGCAAAGTAGACTGCAGTTCTTCAAAAAAACTTTTTATGGAAATTTTTTTTAGTTGAAATATCTAATAACCGCTCGTAGTTCGAGTTTCTCCATTTTGCATCCGAATAAAAATTCCGCAAATTGAAAAAAAAACTTCTTTAGTTCTTTAGTTTTTTCGCCTTGGCTGCTAACAAATTCAAGATTTTAAAAATAGATTGCAATTTTCCATAATAAGTGTTCTATTTTTAAACTTATTGATCAATCAGTAAACTAGTATAGTATCACTGAGCCGTAATACAAGTAAAAATAAATATTTGCTCAACAGCAATCGGATATATTATATTGATCCAAAGGTTTACCTGGTCTTTCAAAATGCCAAAATTCCAATTACTCCAATTGATATAAGATTGGGGTAATCGTATTATGTAATCAAAGCGATATCTCCCAATCTCTCACAATTTACACCGATATCATCATTTTAAATAGTAGTACCATTTTTTATTTGATGTAACATTTTTAATTAAGCAGGACCGCAATAGATCGTGGAATAAGTGTACCGGGGAAAACACGTTAAAAAAATCAAGTATACTACCACAGGTGGCGTGAAAACTTTTTCAAATTTCGCTATATCTCAGACATGGCGATTCTAAGGTAAAAAGGTATAAGGATATTTTTTATAGGTGAAAATTTTTTATAGGTTTAACTGCACGATCTTCAGCTTATGATACTGATATGAACTGATAGCTTTCAGCTATTTTTATGATGAAAACTTAAACGTTTAGCTGAAAAATGCAAAAAAGCTATTTTTGCTAATTTTACGCTTGAATAGGTTTTTTTTGCAGATGCGGTATCAGTGGGGACTGTATAATGGCGTTCCTTACATTAGGAAGAATTTTCTATATGCGAATTACTGTAACCTTGAATGTCTACCTACTTTGACAGGACTTACATAGACACATATAAGACAAGTTGAATAAAGTTATCGTTAAATAAGTGTAAAAATTTCAATAAATTATTATTAGAACTAATTATGGTAGTAATAAAATTATAATTAATAAATATAATTAATAATTAAATTTAGAATTTTAAAATTATTTTTTAAGTTTATTTTATGATTTTAACCGTGTAATGTAAAGCAATTTTATAAATAAAGTAAAATTTGCCATTTATAACTACACTTCAATTTTTCATGTAAATCTTTCATCTTAAAATTTATATATATAAATTATCTTTTATAATCAGTGAGCCTTAATTTAATTCGCTTAAATACCTTGAAACAGAGTACTGAAACTGAATCCAATTTTAAGTTTGGAAAGTGAAAATATAAGGATGGATTACGTCTCACATAAATAAAGCACTTAAAATAAATTAAATCAAATTTTTACTTAGGAGTGCTCGTTTACAGGAAGGGTGATTGAATTTCGTAGTGGAATTCGACTCCGGCCAGCTCTGCCGAAATGATACAACTATTTTAGAGCTGATATATCAAAAATTCAGACTTGAAGGAAAATATAAAAACGATACCGCACGTCTGAGAAATTTCTTCAATATTAAGAAAAAAAATTAGGTTTATTTATTCACCCTTTCACAATTTTTGCTTTACCACAGAAGCTTATGCCCAGAAACAAGATCTACTATGTACTATTTTAATTTATGTTTATTGTAATTTTGAAGGCTAGTAGGCTTAGGTTTTAGGATATTTGTAAGTATTAACGTTAAGCTTAGCATTTGAAAGAACACTAAGCTAAAACGCAGTTAATGCAATTTTTTAAAAATGTTTTCATTTTTAAGCAGCATTCGAGATTTGAGCGCTTAAAATAACTTATGGTCATGGGGGGAGGGTGGTATAAATGTCAGGAATTAATAAAGTTAAAATTAAACACGATAAATCTGTAAAACTAGTTTTATTTGAATAAAACTAGTTTTACAGATTGCATGCATTTGCATTAGAGAATTGGGTTCAGTTATAGAAATCATATTTTGTTCAAAATGATATTGACAATATTGTTGTATTGATTTACATCAATCAGATAATTGTTCGACTTAAGACTTTTCTTTAAGCCATCGATTCGAAAATTTCACGGTTATTGTTATTATTATCAACAATATCCAGCCGAAGTCAAATTATTTCGAGGTCACTATCTGTATTGTTATATTATTTTAATGCCTACGCATACCCGCATCAAAAGAGCACGTGATATGTCAGATTCGCACTGAATTAAACCTTATTGCGTTCTTCATTCGTCACGTATGGATAGGGCAATGGAAACGCTTTCGCAAATATCATAGACTCTCTTAAATAACTGTAAGGGGATACTTTTACTTAGCTACTTCAGGAAAGAGAACGTGAACGTGGTGAAGATTCCACATAATGATAATGTGTAAAGTGAAATCAATTGAAATGAAATGTCTTCATTAGTCTTCGTCAGAAATTAAAATGTCGTTTGTCAAACATCATATTTAATCTACAGCGGTTTCAAAATGAGTTTTATCTGACCGGAGAAGAAAAGATGAAAGATAATTCGCATATTTTCTTTTGAGTTGGGCAGTGTTATTTTGCCCCAAATGTCAATCTGCATCTGCATGAGTTGTATACTGATGATTGATAGATGAGGCTCTGGTGACTGAGTAAATCCATCTCAAACACATAATCCAACTTTCATAGACAGGTGGTGGGGTGGCAATATCCGTGCAAGAGTATCCTCTCCGTAGCAGTTGCTTATTTAGCGAGTATAGATAAATCTTTCTTCCAAGTGGTGCTTGCTAGCTGGCGCATTCTCGGAATTTAAAAAAAATATATAAGTAAGGCAAACGAGCACATATTTGACTTAATGGCACTTAGATACCTACATCTATCTACTATTAAGAATCGAATTGCAAATGCGTAGACACCCCTGAATACTGAGATATATTGCCTCATTATCAGTTAAAAGGGTCACCATTATAGTCCTTCATTACACGAAACGCAACAGAATTATACTGTTATTTCGCACTGGGATTCACAGGATAGAAAACGCAGTTCTTCTCCGGTCAAGCTGTTATATTATTACCTCATACGTTTCAGCATGGATTTAAACAGTTGAACAGCTCTATATAGTCTTACCGTTTGCTGCATTAAACTGTGTCGCATCTTCTACAGGTACTTTGCAGAATTGTAGGTCTATCTTTAGCTGTCCGCCTTAATTAAATCCGGTCCAATCAAGTCCGCCAAAATCAGCATTCCTCTTCTTTTGCATCTGTGGATGTTCTTTTTTACAGTGATGTCGCCAATAAAAATAAGGATGTTACTTTTAACCTAGTTTTTAAAACCTGATGCTTTTCGGTGATGTAACATCTAAGCTGCTGTGTAAATACATGGTGATAATATACCCGTAGGCGACTGAGTAATGGTGGAAGAAGAGAATCCACTACACCATATCATCCCGTGGGGGTCGTAATAGGCAATAGAGGGAAACTAAAACAAAAAGGCAAAACGGAAATGGGCAGCAGCACCTTTTTGAAACAACACAATTTAGTAAAAGAGGGTGTCTGGTAACTCGCCGACTACGTGGGTGGTCTGAAAAGTTTCCGACCTATCAAAGATACGAGAGAGACATTTTTTCTTAAAATTCATTTTTATTTATCTACATAGTCTCCTTGTAACTTTAGATACTTCTCTCCGCGATGTTCTCATCTTTTTAACCCGTACAAATAGTACTTGGCGTTTTTCTCGGCAGAATAATTGTTCACGAAGTTGATTGCCTCCCCATTTAACGAAAATCTCTGTCCTCCAAGCGCAATTTTTAGATGAGAAAACAAAAAATTCGCCTGGGGCTAGAACTAGTGAGTAAGGAGGATGGTCAAGCAGTTCAAACCGTAATTCGTGGATTTTCGCCATAGCGACCTCTGAGGTGTGATACTATAAATGTGGCCATTTTTTCACAATTTTTACCTTCAGTTTATCAAATAATGGTAATGGTTTTTCCTTTTTAAGACAACTGATTAAGATAACTCCATGACTATCCCAAAAACCAGTCGCTAACACTTTCCCAGCCGAAAAAACAAGTTTTAATTTTTTTGGAGCCGGTTCCCAATTTGCAGTCCACTGTTTTGACTGTATTTTTGTTTTTTGGGCGTATATCCAATTAATAGGTGTCAAAACAGATCGTTGGAAATGTTCATTCGATCACGTTTTTGATCTAACGTGAGCAAGCGCGGAACCCAACGCACTGACAGCTTTCTCATGCTTAAATCTTGATTTAATATGCGACGAATACGTTCTTTGGATATTTTCGTAGCCTCTGCTATTCGGTGAAATTTAGCGACGTTATCGCCAGTAGTTGCAGTTTTTGAACGTCCCGAACGTTCATCGTCTCCCAAGCTTTCAAGGCCACGTTTAAATTTAGCTGCCCAAAATTTCACTAAAGTATTGATGGTGCAGAGTCTCGCCTTTCAAAAACTAAAATTTAATCATCTCTTGTTTCTCTTTTTTTTCCGTTTTCACAAAAACACTCACATCGACTTAAAGCTACTGTCAAATAACAACTACGCGTCCAAAATGGCTGAACTTTTGGTGCGTAACTGTCAAAAAGATGCACAAACTCATTTAATAGCTTTTATTGAAGAGTGCCATCTTTACGTTGCGTTCGGAAACTTTTAACATGGTTAATATTCACCTATAAGACTATCACATAGTTAATATTCCGCTAAAAGGCAATTTATGTGGAAGGAAGGTGCAGTAGTGGACTTTTGATAGGCTATTACGAAAAAGAATGAAACAAAATTTTATTAATAAATTATTATTAATTCATAAATAAAAAATAGTAAAAAGAAGGCTCTATAGCGCGTGGCTTGAATCGTGGCGCTGCGGATGGCGGGTTTGAATCTGCATGGAAAAAGTATTTTTAATACAGTTGCTCAAAAAATGGCGTGTTGCAGGGACGTATAGCGTTCGGGATGTGCGCTATTACGTACTCGAGCTTTTTCTTTACCTTTTCCGAACTCGTGCGTTCTCTTTCCCAACTGTCAAAATAATGTCTATTAAAAAGAAAAAAAACCAACCATGAAGTTTTTACTAAAAAAAATTCATAGAAGTTTTTATGATTCATGCAAATATTTCTAAAAAGAAGCTACTAATTTGTTTCAATATCAGATTTAATGATTTGATTCAATGAATTAGGTTAAGTTTCATTTCATTTCATCTCATTAAATTTCATTTTCTTTTCATATCAATAAAAAATTTCTACTGAAGACTTTGGCTTTATGGGCATAGTTCCCTTTGCCTACCCAGAATGGGAAAGAAAACAAAAAAAATCTCTGCTTATATTATTTTACGATTGGCGCCATTTTCCAAAAATGTTCTTTGTGAGTTTAGTTGTTTGTTGCACATCATGAGTAATTTCGACGATATTTTATTTGAATTATCGCCACCGGAACTCAGTATAATTGACATTGAAACATTTTACCGGAAAAGTCAAAAAGTCGCTACCTACATATCTACATACGACGAATTTATTGCTTGGGGAAAAGAGAAAAAAGCAAATAGTTTTTCAGAAAATGTTATGTTGGCATACTTCTTCGAACTCTCAGCAAAATTAAAACCTACGTTAGGTCGGGGTTATCGATAATAAAAAGTATGCTGAAAATAAGGAACAACGTGGATATAAATGAATACCCAAGTTAGTTGAATTTATTGTGTTTTTATTATTTTATTAAATTGCCTCATTTTTTCGCAACAGTATTAAAAATAATTGTTCAGTACACGTGCGGAACCGTCATTGCAACTTGTTCCGACTGTCAACCCCCACCTTCGGCTGCGCCTCGGCTCGGCTTTCCACACTCGTAATGAAATATACTATTGTATGACCTATTAATAATTGATCCGGGTCAGGATATTTCTCCTTGTGTAATTTATGTAAATAAACTGTAAAATAAATTGCCAGTGTAAGGTTTTTCATAACAAAAAGAAGAAATATTAATAAATAAATAAGCCATAACTATTGCAATGTTTAGCTTATTTAGATAATAAAAAAATACTTTTCATAGGCATATCTTTAATAATAATAATAATAATAAAAATTCTTTATTTTCTCCACAATCTAAAATATTAGTATAGTAATGAACAGAGGTTTTTACCAGGGAAAAAACATATTTAGATTGTGAGAGACTGGCGTCCGAGCTAGGCTAAGAGCCTGTGTTTCAGAGCACCAGCACTCTCCTCACAGGATGTGGATCATTAAGGTACAGTTAGTGATTGCAAAGTAATCAAAAAAAGAGAGAAAAGAGAGAGAAATGGTGTGTGTGTGTGTGTATGTGTGTGTGTGTGTGTGTGTGTGTGTGTGTGTGTGTGTGTGTGTGTGTGTGAGTGCGTGTGTCAGAGTGGGTGTGGGCGTTAGTATATTATTACCTACCTGATAGGAAGGAGGAGAGATTCAGTCTCCTCATAGTTCATAGTCTGCAAATAATTAGAGACTTTGGATTTGCAGGACAGTTTTGTAAGAGGAAAGATGTTGAGCACACGATGTAGTCTATTATAGAGGAAGGGGCCCAAGAAACAGAAAAAGCGTTGTGAGGTTAGAGTTTTAAACGGGGTTGAACGTACTACAAGGTGATTTCGCTGGGAAAACGTTAAAGAGGGATCATAGCTGCAACTACTATGTTGTTTGAGGACAGTTAATAAAATAAAGAGTTGGCGAACTGAAAGAACCTCACAATACTGATAAAGATCGAAGGTTGGTGATAGCAGGGGTTTGAACGTACAGACTTTGAGGACCGCTCTTTGGGCTCTTTCCAGCTTAATTAGTATTGACTTACTCGCACCACCCCAGGTTGTTAAACAGTAGACTATAAGTGACTGACAAAGTGCTAAATAGACTGATCTAACTAGACAAGGATCTGCGACTTGGCGAAGATTTTTAAAAACGAACATAAGTTTACGGAGTCTACAAGCGGTGAGGTTGATGTGAGGCTGGAAGGTCAGTTTATTGTCTATAATAGTACCTAAATATTTTGTGGAATCGGTCGAGGTAAGAGGTTCACAGTTACATGGGAAGAGGGGGTGGTCGGAATGGGAATGATCAATTAATCGATAATTTTCTAATGCTTTGGGTGGAATACTGCGGAGGGAGAAGGTGATATACTGGGTTTTTTTGGAATTGAGAGTGAGTAGATTAGTACGGAGCCAGAGAGAGACTAAGTTCAGACCAGATTGGGCAAGTTGGAAGGTATCTTTCCAGGAGCAGGCCGAGAAAATTAGGGCGGTATCGTCTGCAAATGAGACAATCTTACAACTAGGAATTTTGAGAGAGCAGAGGTCATTGATATAGACCAAGAAGAGCGTCGGGCCAAGAATACTTCCCTGGGGAACACCGTAACTCATGGATAGTTCGGAACTCACTTTTCCATTGATAGTGACAGCCTGGTTTCGGTTTGAAAAATAACTCTGGAAGAGGGATAGTTGGGCACCTCTGACACCAATTGCCTCCAGTTTAGACAAGAGGATGGGAATCGAAACCGTGTCGAAGGCCTTGGCCAAGTCCAGGAAGACCGATAAACATTTATTACCCTTGTCTAAGTTTCTAATCACATGATCTGTGAGAGAGTGAACCGCATCTGCTGTAGATCTGCCAGATCTAAAACCAAATTGCTCAGGGGACAGTAAGTTCATTTTCTCTAGGAATTGGATTAACTGGTTGTTGATCAGCCTCTCCAGGATCTTAGACAGGGCGGGTAAGACCGAAATGGGGCGGTAATTATTGGGCTGGCTTCGATCTCCACTCTTGTAAATGGGGTGAACTAGGGCTTTCTTGAGGGCATCAGGGAAGCAACCTGAAGAAAGACTCAGGTTGCATAAATGGCATATAGCAGGAACGAGAAAATCCTTTCCACATTTAAGGATAGATGAGGGAATATTATCCCACCCAACCGCACAGTTTTCCTTGAGTGATGAGATGAGGGAGTCGACTTCGGATGGAGTGGTATTAAGGAGAACGAAGGTCTGATTTGAGCGAGGTATTGCGAATTTTTGGCGGGAGGGAGTAGAGGCAATAAGTATATCCTCAGCGAGAGATTTACCAATATTTGCAAAAAAAGCATTTGTACTATCAAGTGATTGGGAGGTGGTAGACATAAAAGTGAGGAGGTCGTTGCAGTTGGAGTGCTGTTTGTTCACGTTTGTAACATCTCTGATAGCGTTCCATAATTTTTTATTATTATTTCCAGCCTTATTTATCCGCTCTCTATCATATGCTATCCTAATCTTCCTAAGAAGGGAATTGCAGCAATTACGGTAGCGACAGTAAGTTTTTCGAAGTATGTCATTTTGGGGGTCTTTTTTAAGTTTCTTATGCATGCCGTCTCTATTTCGAATACATCTTAATAACCCAGGAGTCATCCAGGGTTTGAGAATCCTTCGTCGGCTGGGCAAGAGCTTGGGCTTGGAGTGTAGATCTATCGCAGCCTGAAGTTTACTAATAAATAGGTTAGTTGCTTGGTTTGGATCAGTAAGCTGAAGTACATCGGAGAAGCTTACTTTTTTTAAGGTGTCCATAAGGTTGGGGATGTCAATCTTTTTTGAGACTTTGGAAGATGAATGTGATATATTCTTCATATAGAGGACAAGTAAGATAGCGTCGTGGTCCGTAACTGAGGATTGGATCACAAGACATTGGGCCTGAAAGGTAGTTTTTAGAAAGACATGATCGAGACAGGCCAGTTTACGAGTGGGAATAGTATGGGCTGGCAAAAGACCATTGTAGGCGAGCATATTCAAATATGTTTCAGTGTTTTGATCAGGGGTTGAGTTTGATATAATATTAATATTGATATCTCCTGCAATAATGATATTTTTAAATTTATTTAAAGAAGCTAAAGTCTGACAAAGAGAATTTATAAAGTTGATGGGATTTCGAAATGCACATGGTCGATATATAGCTAAAATTACAGTATCTTGCTGTATTTGGATGAGGAGCGAGCTGGCGTCGACTATTTTCGGGTCAGAAATAGAGACATTAGCAATTGAATTGTTGTAGTAGACTACGACGCCATCGTTCTGGTTCACTGGGTTAGATGAAGAGTGGGATACGAAACTAGGGATATAGGGAATAACTGGTTCGATGCCGAGCCAACATTCTGTCAATATCAAAACGTCCAGGTCAGTGTTGATATTATGTAACAGGGTTAAGAAATTGTGTATGTTGGCCTTTATACTGCAAATATTTTGGGTGAGGATTCTTAATGGCTTAGTACCCAGGTTATTGGCAGCGAGAGCATTTTGAACTTCATGTGGATCACAAGAGGATGCACTGCAAATAGTCACAGTATCTATATTTTTAATTAGCTCGATATCGTGCGTGATGTATTGGGGATAAATAGTACTGGATTGCAAAAATGGGGGCCACAATGGCATGTAGCCTCCAATTGCAGGGTATTGGGGAGAGGGGTTGGAACTCCTGTGTGGCAATATTTTGGAGGGGGGGAGGTGTCAACCGAAACGATGGGACAAGCAAAAACAGATGTTGGGTTGCTATGTAAAAAATGAAGTTTAAGCCTATATAACAAGACGGGAAGGAATAATATAACAAGGTAATTATGGCGAATTAATCGATGGAGTTCAGAGTTAACAGTAGTATAATATTTAATATGAATAAATATTGATAGGTATTTTTGTGTTGTGTTTGTGTGAAGAAACATTTTTACGCAAAATGTATTTATATTAGTGTGAGAAGTTTGATGTGGATGTGTATGAAAGAAATTAAGTATATACTTTGATTTTGAGGTATGTATACAAAACAAATATCGTCTAAGAACTACAATAATATGACTAAAAATGTTATCAATCAGTTTTTTGACTTTAGGTTAGATAGTTGAGATTCACTGGTAAGGACAATGAGTTTGCCATTGTCTTCTTTGCGGAGAAGAACCCTGCAATTTGCTGTCCAACAATGTTTGAAGTTTTCGGCTTTCGCAAACTCGCGGGCCAGATAAAAGAGCCTGCGGGTACGGGCTGTCAGATTTTCAGAGACATATATCAGTTGGCCAGGATATTCTGGAGCTAAAACCTTTGCGTTCAACTTACCGCCCGAGTTCTTCTTATTGTATTCCTTGAAGGCCTTCAAGATTTGGTTTTTTAAGATGACAGAGTTAAGGGTTACAAGTACGGTCTTAGTATCTGGCTTGGAGGGGAGACAACGGATGTCATAAATGTCAGAAGTCTGGACTTTGGTAGACAACTCCGAGAAGATGCGACAGGCAATTACTACTTGATCGTCTTGAGATAATGGCAGCTTGATAGGCAGGTTGCGGATTTCAATTGAACTGGAGCGGGAGAAGCGTTCGATCTCTTCTGTAGTGTTCTCTAATTTCGATAGGCGGTCACCATAAATCATGTTTTGCGAGTGTACATTTTTAATTTCTCCGCAAATCTCATCATATTTACAGGATAAAAACTCGATGGACTTCTCGATTTCCGAGTTAGACGCCAGTAGGTCCGAGCTGAGTTGTTTTATTTCGTTTATTGACTCCATAATACCCGACAGTTTGATATCCGTCTCATGTTTCCAGGACGTTAGTGAATTTATAAAAACGTCTAACTTAGAATCTGGTGTAGATGCACAATCGCATTCGCAACGGCGTCTTTTTGTAGATCGTAATATGCTATTATCGGGTGAATTGCAGCCGTCTTTATTTTGGAGTAGGGTTGGAGCCGATCCATAAGTATTGTTTTGTTTATCTGCGGGCGATCTTAACATTTTGCCGTTTAATATAAGATATTGTAGGCCTAAAATAATGTGTTCTAGGCCTAAATGTTCCGACGGCAGTTTACAGCGGTACGTACGTGAATCACTTGTGAAGGGCGTGACGATCCCCGTAAGAATCCAGCTCCTGCGCAGAGGGCGGGGCGAGCCAATCGACGCTAAGCAGTGCGGAGGTACGCTGAGTAGTGGGATGGGTCAAATACAAGGACGGCACTTAGATAGTTTTGTATGTCACACTCACTTTATGGATGTCCTTGTCCCGTCCGAGACGTAAGCTCTTCTCGGTCAATGCGGCCCTAGTACTTCACAGTATTTATGAAAGATTATTTTATTAAAAATTCAAGAAATAATTTTTAACAGAGTTTTCGTAAACACGTCTGACTGACCAGACATCCAGCGGGAGAGTCTTTATATAGTGATAAACATTTTAAGAGCTATAATTTATTGTTAGATATTATTGTTAGATGAATAAACTGGAACGTTTTTCGGTTACGGATAGAGTTTTACCGACTTTGGTAGTTTTGTTAATTTTGTTTAAAAGAAATAAGAAGTTGAAAATATCTTCCTTGATAAACCGGGCTTAGTCCGCCAAGTTTATCTTTCTGTGTCAAGGAAAAGTAATACACTATTAATTTCTTAAATAATATAGAAATAAGGGTTTACTCGACCTTTTTTACTTGGACTATATTCCGTGGCTTAATAAACTGAAAAATCTGGGTGGCATAGCTCCTTTTCTGAGAAATAATAAAAAAGGAATGTCCGAGAAATATGAAAATAAAATAATTCGAAGACATGTGAAGTTCGCGAACACGCATTGGGGCAGCGCGCAGGACACTTCTTTGGCCTAAAACCCTCTCAGAAATGCCCCTGAAGCCTGTGCTTTAATAGCTTCTTTTCTGCCTTGAAGTCCATCTGAGTTAGGTCCTCTCAAGAAGCTGTAGATTAACAGCTGCTTTATAAATAATAGTTCTGTGCGGGATTCAAACCCTTGGTCTACAGCGCCACAGCTGAACGCTTCATCGTTGCGCAACCCCGCCGTTGTAAATGTCGTCTTTGTTATATTTAGATACGGCTAAATCAATGCAATGCAATCAAAGGATGCAGGTGATTGTGATATTCCCAAGGGGATACTTATGTTCAGTGGACAGTATATATGCATATACAGCATGGGTTCACATGTATTCATGATTCTCATGCATAAGAGCGATTTTTAGCTTATTTAAGTTTTGTATTATTTTTTCATATTTGCGTCATCGGCGGCTGAGTTGCAAATGATGGTTACATTAATGAACTGGGAATTAAAAGAAAGGGGAATGAAAGTGAACGCACGTAAGACGAAAGTGATGGTTTTTGAAAGAGAAGAAAGCAAAACGGTATGTGAAATAAGAATAGAAGGAGAGTTAATTGAGCAAGTGGATGAGTTTGTGTATTTGGGATGTGTATTTAGCAGGGATGGTAGATATGATAGGGATATAGAACGACGAGTAAATGCAGGGAATAGAGTGAACGGGGCACTACACTCTATTATGAAGAACCAGAATGTGTCAAAACAGGCACGTATGGTAATTCATAATGCTGTGTTAGTCCCTACTTTAATGTACGGTAGTGAAAGCTGGGTGTGGCAGAAGAAGCACGAAAGTAGAATAAATGCTGTAGAAATGCGGTCTTTAAGGACTATGCTAGGGTTGAATCTGAATGACAGGGTGAGAAATTGCGTGATAAGAGATAAATGTGGTATGCATGATGATGTTGTGACCAGGATTAAGAAAGGAATGCTTCGGTGGTTTGGTCATGTGGAAAGAATGAATGAGGAAAGAGTGACAAAGCAAATTTATATGGCAGATGTGAACGGCCGAGTCGGGAAGGGGCGCCCTAGGAAAAAGTTTATCGACCAAATTGGCGATATTTTGAAAATGGGCCACGTTAGAAGTACCCTTAACCGACGAGCATGTATGCGTAGATATATGGATGTAAAGGAGGCGAAAGAGGTATGTCAGGATCGTGCCAAATGGAAGTCCGTAGTCTCTGCCTACCCCTCTGGGTGATAGGTGTGAGTGTTTATGTTATGTTATGTTATATTTTTTCTTTAAGCGCTGCGCTCATTTGCCTCTTCAGTAAAAATAATTTTAAACTAATTTTAGTTAAAGTTAATTTAATAAGCAATATTCTGTGTTGTATTTTATAACTGTTTTGGTTAACTCGTTATAAAATATTGAAGAAATACGAATAAGGTAACTTAAAATATTATATTGCATTTATTTTAACTAGCAGTACCGAGAATACGTTGCAATACAATTAGTTTTGTCAATTATTATTCAGGCAAATATTATTTTTGTTATAAGAACACAATGCAACAATCAAACAAATATTCATCTTTATGATTTTTTTTCAAAGAGAAGCGTTACCCCCGTGCTAGGATTTCTAATTTATACTAACCGCATTTTTATTATAATGATTTCTACATATTGTGTCTTGAATTTATGCAAAGGTAACTCAGTAATTTTATTCCTATTACAAAGAATATTGTTATCAAAAATGAGACCTTACTTTTTACAATATTTGAGAACATCAACTTCAGAATTATTACGCATATTAAAGTTATAGGCATCAGTAATTTTATCAACGGTATTGATACGAGTGATTTAAAAAATTAAAGAAATATAACTTAACCACGTTCTTTAATCTTGCATTGTCATGCAAAATTGGGCTATATTTAAAATTTCAAGTTACAAGCTCACCGGGGAGTTGGTTTAAAATCAAGTACTAAATTCCACCCTGAACGACAGACAGATAGACAGACAGCCAAATAAGAAAGTCACTTAATAAAAATGTGGTAAAATAGTTTCTTACATAATTTATAGTATCCAGTATGAACTGTGAAGCAACAGTTACGATAATAATCTGTTTGTTTGAAAGTATTTCTGTGAGTCCCTTTCTCGGATATTGCGTATTTCAAGTCATCATTATATTTCAAGTCCTGCAGTGTTCAATTTCTTAAAAGGGTATGCTCAGCACTATATTGAAAAGGTTGTCAAAGAAAAAAAGAGTCATTTGATGCAATTTGAATTGATTGATTGAAGTTGAATTGAATTTGATATACAATTATTACAAAATTTGCGTGTTTGTCCTTTAGTAGTCTTTAAAACTCTTCAACACACTCTATTACCCGTATGAATGTATTTATATACGTAAATGTCATCATCATCATCATTACAGCCCTTCACAAATCCACTTCTGAACATAGGCCTCCTCCAAGGAATGCCACAAAGCACGGTCCTGAGCCACCTGCATCCATCGACTTCCTACATGTCTTACCAGGTCGTCACTCCATCTAGTGGGAGGTCATCCTATACTTCGCCTACCGGTACGAGGCTGCCACTCGAGAACCTCTTTTCCTCATCGGTCGTCGCTTCTTTGAGCTTCGAACTGGCTGGCCCATTGCCACTTCAACTTACTGATTCGTTGGGCTACGTCAGTCACTCTGGTTCTTTTGCATATATCCTCATTTCTAAGCTTATCACGCAGAGATACCCCAAGCATAGCCCTCTCCATAGCTCGCTGAGCGACCTTGGGCATCCTCACACGATCAGCAGTGCAAATATGTAAATGTAATGAAAATATATAATCAAGTTTTCAACCACTTCCAGACATCTAGATAATCTGAAATTTCGCAGATAATACAATAATATCATGACCACGACTTGGTATTCACAGTAGGATTATCAAAATTCATGATCAAAGCTTAACAGCACAGCATTAGTTAACTATCTACCACGCTTTAATAGTTTGACCAGTATAAATATAATGCAAGTTTATTATTCCGTTTTCGCCAACTTTAGAATGTTTGAATAATCTGAAAGTTTATTATTCCGTTTTCACCCACTTCAGAAAGTTTGAATAATCTGAAATTTCAATGACACGTTACAATAATTTCATGACTATGACCTTGTACTCAGTAGGTTCATCACACGTCATGATAAAATCTCGTTGAAGTGTTTTAAACTCAAATATTATTACAGAAAAGGTGACAGAAAAAGTGTGATCAACAACAAAACACTACAAGAAAGTGAAATGACCGCATAATTGCCGCGCTATGTGTATATATATAACCCTAGTTTATGACAAATTCAGTGCCAGTACCGTTTTGGACGCACTACAGAAATCACGTGTTTTGTTTGTGTAGACATATTATCGCTTAACTCGTGTATTAAAAAGAAAATTGAAATGTCTTACGTGGTATAGACACACTGCAGCTATTCTATATTGAAGCACGAATGGGTCGGCTCGACTGCGGCAAGACCACGCTCTCACAGAATACCAGCCAAAACCAAAATAGCATTGTAATGCTGCTGTGTTTCGTATGTTGAGTGTAGAGAACCGGAAACCCTTTTTACTGGAATTGAGGCATTCCATCATAGTCATTTAGATCCTTAATTGAGGATACATGTGGACGTCTATGGACCACAGCATCCATTTACCATCTGGTGGACTGTATGCTCGTTTGTTACCTAATGCTATAATTTTTTTTAATGGAATACCTATATTACTTGCATAGTAGTTGTTTAAGTATAAATAATCGGAGAATAATGAGTCATACAATTAAGAACTTCCATTTATTCTCCTACTTTGATGTGGTAGAGCCATGCTGCTGTTCTGATGTGGTAGAGCCATGCTGCAGTTATATTAGTAGTATAGTTGTAGCACGAATGGGTCGGCTCGACCGGGGAAGGACCACGCTCTCACAGAATACCAGCGTAAAATAGTACCTTAATGCTGCTGTGTTTCGTATGGTGAGTGTAGAGAACCGGAGACCCTTTTTACGGGAAACGAGGCATTCCATCTTAGTCCTCACGGGTGACAACGCTTCTGAATTTTGATTCTTGATCAAGGATAGATGTCTATGGGCCACAGCAACCACTTACCATCAGGTGGACTGTGTGCTCGTTTGTCACCCCATACTATAATAAAAAAAAATTACTATTATTTATTGCTAAATCAACTGGATTTAGCAATAAATAATAGTAAGGAAAAGCTCAACTTAATATTCTTACTCACGTAAATTTTAAAATGTATTATAAAATTAAAAAGTTAAGATAGACCCTTTATTCGTCGTAATGATAGACGAAGTTGATTACGAGGTAAATTAGTACTCTAAATTGCAAATAACAATAGCATTGATGTCGTCGGATACTGAACCCGGATTCCTTAAAATTTACGGCAAGTGCTTTACCCTGAGCTCCAAATGACAAGGCTAATATTTTATTAAAGGTTTGATAAAAGCCACATTTTAGGCCATTGTAATAAATTTAATCAGTCCTGAGATGAAAACGATTACTTGAAAAGTTTAATTTTGACAATGACAAAAACAACTTAATTACTGAAGAAGAGCTTGGCGGATAAAATAAAACAAGGGTTTAAAAACTTTTCAAGCATGGATTGATTATGAGCTGTGATGGTTCCGGTAAGAATAATATAGGTCGTAGTCATGCAATTATTATACTGTCATCGGTTCTTAACATGTCGAGCTTTTAGAAAACGAATTGCGAAATTCTGTCACATTAATACATAAATACATTCAGGTTAAGCTAATAAATCGAGTAAAAATAAATTGAAAGAGAATTTAAAATTATTTTTTAAGATTATTTTATCAGTGTAATGTAAAGAAATTTTATTAAAATTCGCTGTTTGTGACGACACTTCAAACTTATATATAACAGATAAAATAAAACAAGGGTTAAAAACTTTTACAAGCACGGACTGATTATGTGCTGTGATGGTTCCGGTAAGAATAATAAGGTCGTAGTCATTAAATTATTGTATTGTCATCGGTTGTTAATATGTCGAACGTTCAGAAATCTTTTTACGAAATTCTGTGAAGTTAATAAATAAATAAAATAAAACAAGGGTTTAAAAACTTTTCAAGCATGGATTGATTATGAGCTGTGATGGTTCCGGTAAGAATAATATAGGTCGTAGTCATGCAATTATTATACTGTCATCGGTTCTTAACATGTCGAGCTTTTAGAAAACGAATTGCGAAATTCTGTCACATTAATGCATATATACATAAATACATTCAAGTTAAGCAAATAAATCGAGTAAAAATAAAGTTAAAGAGAATTTAGAATTAGTTTTAAGTTTATTTTATCAGTGTAATGTAAAGAAATTTTATTAAAATGTGCTGTTTGTGACGACACTTTAATCTTTTATGTAAGTCTTCATCTTATAATATATCTTATAAAATCAGTGAACCTTAATTTAATCCGCTTAAAAACTTTGAAACAGAATACTGAAACTCAACTCAATTTTAATTCTGGTGAGTGAAAATGTCTGGATATACAAAGTCTCAGATAAATTAAGCACTTTAAATTATGAAATAAATTTTAAACTTAGGATTGCTTGCTCACAGGATTTGTAATAAAATTACGTAGTGCAGTTCGACCCCGGCCAGCTCTACCGAAATTATAAACAGTAATTATAAGTATTTTATAGCTGATTTATTACGTATTCAGCCGTGAAAGAAAGTATAGAGAAAAACCTGCACTAGTTTTTTTTTCATTCTGGATTATTGCTGCGAACTAATTCCTGCTTTATCATAAAAGCTTGTGCTCAGATCTGCATAGACTTTTAATTTAAATTTATAGTACTTTTGAGAGCTAGTAGGCTTAAATTTTAGGATACTATATAGGATCAACGTCGTAATGTAGGATCAACTTAGCATTCGAAGGATTAGTAAGCTAAGACTCAGCTAACGAACTTCTCGAAAACATCTTGAATGTTTAAATGTCTCTCAAATATATTTCATTCTTATGCAGCATTAGAAATTTGGCTGCTTGAAACTATTAATGGTCTTGAGGAAGGGTGGTTTCAATGTCGTGAGTAAATAAAGTTAAAATTGATCGCAAGAAAATCCGTAGAATTAGTTTTATTGAAAGCATTCGAAAGAAGAGTTTCATGATTTCTGTGTTTAGTTCTAGGAATCAGCATTGTTGTCGTTGCATATAAATATCACTGAGACAGTTCTTCAGTATAAGACTTTAAAATACTTTTGTAAGCACTTTTATTTTAAGTCTTCGATAAAATTTAATGATTAATTTTTATAATTTTAAATATTACTTATACAGTCGTAGTCATATTGTATCGAGGTCACTCTCTCACTTTTTATATTCTTCTTAGTGGCTTCGCATAACCGCGCTATAGGAGCTAGGGATATGTCGGATTCGCATTGACTTCCTCATTCTAGTCTTCATTCATCACGTTTAAGCAGAGTCACGGGAACCTTTTCGCAAATATTCTAAGGGATCAATCTCACTAATAGCTCCTTCAGAAAAGAGAAGGTGATGAAAATCTCATATAATGATAATGTGTGAAGTGAAATGAAATGACATAAAATATCTTTATTTTATGTTATTTCATTTCATAAAATAAAGATATTTTATGAAAAAATTAAACTGTCGTGTGTCAAACGTCATTTTGAGCCCACAGCTGTTTTTAAATTGGATCCCGTCAGGAGAAGAAACAATGAAGAAAACTCCATGGGCTTCCTTTTTTATATTTTTGTTTGTGTTAGGCGGTGCTTATTTTGCTCCAAATGCCAACCAAGCCTGCATGAGATGCCCTGATGATTGAAAAATAATGCTGTAGTGATTAAGTAAATTAATCCCGAACACTGAATCCATCTTTCACAGACAAATGACGGAGATGGCAATATCAGTGCGAGTGTATCGATTCTGTAGCGCTTGTTTATGTAGCGGATATAGTTAGATCTTTCTTCCAAGTCGTGCTTGCTAGCTGGCGTATTTTCTAAAAGTTTTTTCTAATATAAGTAACGCAAACATTCGATCGATCGAGGCACATATTCGATGTAATTGCACATAAAAAACATCTTTCAACATCAAGAATCGAGTTGTTGTTGTATGGAGAGTGTAATGTATAGCCCCATAACCAGTTAGAGCGTTGCCGATCATGGTCAATCCATCATACGAAACGCAATAAGATTTATGCTGTTGTTTCGCATTACTATTCCGCCGAATAGAGAGCATTGGGGTCTGTATTCTCCTTCCTATATTCTTTCCCGGTTGAGCCTTTATGTTAGCCGTTTCAGCATGGCTTTAAACCCCTTGAACAGCTTAGATGTTCTGACTACATATGTAGTCGTTTGCTGCAGCTAGCTCTTTGTCGTATCTTCTTTTATATTTTGTAGAATTGGAGATCTTGTATACTATCCATCTTAATTTCAGCCTTCCCTTTTACTCTCGAACTCCGATGTTCTTGTTTATAGTGAAAATAAAAATAATGCAATTTTCTTTTAATCTACTTTCTGAAATCTGAAGCTTTTCGGTGACGTGCAGAACACCTAGGCCTAAGCCGTTTTGTAAATACGTGGTGGTATAAGTGACAGAGTGAACTGGTGGCGTACGATCCACTACCCCAAATCATTCCGTGGGAGTCTTATGATGAAAATTTAAAAAAGGGCTAAACGAAAGGCGGCTGGGCAACAATATCTTTCTGATAACAAATCAAAACAATAAAAAGGGGTCTTTAACCCGCCTATTATATAGTTAATATTCTCCTAAGAGGTAATCTATGCGGAAGGCAGGTTTTTATATAAAAGTAAATAAGCTACTACTATTACAATGTGTAGCTTATTTAAATATTAAAAATAAACTTTTCTCAGACATACCTTTATAGTGATAATTTTTTTTTAAGCCTGTAATTTATTTTTAGCTCCCAAGTCTAACCTGGGACGGTTTTCTCTTATGTATTGAGTTTAACGAGTAACGACTTTGGCAGTTTTCATTAATTTTGTTTAAAAGAAATAAAAAGTTGAAAATTTCTTTTTTGCTAAACCGGGCTTACCTCACCACCACGTTTATTTACGTATCAAAGAAAAGTAATAGGCTATAAATTTTTTAAACAATCAACAAATAAGGATTTCTTCGATCTTCTTTACTTGGTTATTATTCTTATTTATTATTCTGTGGTTTAATAAACTTGCAAGTCTGGGTGGCTCGTTTTTCACCTTGAAGTTAATCTGGCTTGGTATATACTGTCCTTTTAAGAAGCAGTACACCAGCTGCTGATTAACTAATACTATTACCGTGCGGGATTTGAACCCGTAGCCTACAACGCTGCAGCTAAACACTTTATCACTGTGTAACGTAGCTATTTTTAATGTATTCTTTGAAATATTTTGATGCGGATAAAGCTAAAAAGCGGTCAAATGTAAAAAAATTGACAGGAGGATTATGTGGAAAGATGGCTCACAACAGTGATAGTAGCACTGCTAAGGGGGGAGGGGAGCTACGAGTATGTTCAATAGTGGAAGTGAAGGGGTGCAAAATAATTAGACTGGCGATAAGCACTAACGTCAAAGGTGACTTACGATATGACTAGTGTTGCGGCTGTAGATCTACAAAATCTACTCGCATCGAGAGAATTCTATGTATAGCAGTAAGCTTTTGTGCACTTATGAAGAAGAAAGATTTAAGAGCGGCGCTGCAATATTATATATATGTTTTCACGGTTATCACGCATATTTTAACGACTATATAGACTTAACTATGACTACTGGTTTAGTTTCCTCTTTTTTGCGCAGTCTGGAAATTACAAACTGCAAACAAACTCAAGCATATCATTACAAAACCTTGTGAAGATTACTTAGAGCTATTTTTGCGTAGATGGGAACATAATTAATTATTAAAAGCTGAATGTAAGCCGGCTTAACTGAGAAACTAAGAAAACAGGACGTTTAGACTAGGCTATTCATCTGATCCGGGATCAGGGGCGGTGCAAATCATTTGCAGTGTAGTGGATTTAAAAAGCTTAAATTAAACGCAATATTTATATTGTTGGTTTATTTCAATGAAGGATGTTCGTATTAATATATAAGAAAAAATTATATTAATAGTTTCCATAAGTAGCACAAAACAACGTGTATAGTATATAAAATGAGTTCTGGAATAAATTAAAGCTTCTTTCCTTAAGCTCGACGTTCATTTCGCCTCTTGAGGTGAAAATAATTTAAAAATTAAGCGTAGTAGATATTTTTAAATTTTCAGTTGTTTCAAAATAAATTGTTAAGTGAATACGAATAATGAAATTTAAAATATTAGATTGTATTTATTACGCTGGCTGTGCTGAGTATATCTTTAAGTATACGTAATTTTACGATAGTATATCTTTACGTACTTACCAAATCCAAAATTTCATCGTAATCGGATGAATTATTATTTACACAATTATTATTATATATACATATAGATTTTTTAAACACAGAAGGATTACCCATAGTGTGAGTTTTGCCTGTATCGTTAATAGAGAACACATGTAGATGTATTAGGGCTAAAGCATCCAATTAGCGATATTAACGAAACCAAATATTTTCATTTTTTTATGCGCAGCTAAACCCAGCATATAAACATTCCGGAAATTTATGCACATCAATATTTGTTCAGTAGCAAAGTCTAAATGTAATTGCCCAGTTATTTTAACACAAAAACTATTAAGTACCTTGGAATAATTATAGATTCTACTTTTACATTTAAAAACCACATAGACTACTTGTGCAATGGAGTGCGTAAACTATAGTCTGTTTTTAAAGCAAGTATATTTCACACTAGCTGCTGCCCGTGACTTTGTACGCGGATGATGTTGCTTACGCCAGCGACAACGGGGTCGTCAAAATCGAAGATCTAAAACGTCTGTTTTCGAATTCTAAGAGCCCGGGGACGGGAAAACAACGTGATGTGCGAGACGATTCGAGACGTTCCAGATCTTTCATTTTTGTAAGTCAACACGAAATGCCCATCAGATTAAACAACTTTTGCTAAGGCGTCATTCCTATATATGTTATAATGTCGCTGGGTTTTGGAGTTCCACAACAGGTGCTCCAAATCTTCAAATAACTATAGCTGTACCCTTGGCTTTGCCCACGTTCTCGGTCACGCGCAAGTCGTATCTCACACTCCTGACTGCTCTCAAGTGATCGAGCAGTCTCAGAGCGGATATTCTGAAAACTCAACCTCTGATCCCTCTGTGTAACCGTTTCGGATGCGCGAGACAAAGAATGATGATCCCGATCGATAGCTAAAAGCATTTCTCGTTGTTCCACACTTTCCTGAGATCGAGAAGCAGTAGTGCGGAATCGTTTAAATTCTAGTCGTAATTGGCGCTGCGTGGTAGTTTCTGCGGACAAACTTAGTGCATTACGCTCACGGTTAGCACCTAGCCGTTGTTAAAGCTCTGCGTGGGTTCGAGAGAAACTACTGCTACTACTAACTAACCTGCGCATCTTAAAAACCCTTGAGTTTCGAGACAGATTTGATATTTTTATAAAAGGCATAGCTAGATTCCTTCTTAATCCGATACTAACGATATTCAAAATAATGAAAAGTTATCGAATAAGTACGTAATAGTAGAAAAATAATAATTATTCGTAGGAAAATTAAACACATCAACCAACACAGACAACAAAGGTAACCCCCGTTTCTATAGGATGATAACTTAGAACCAAAAGTTTGACTTGACTTCATGATAGTGTAACTTGTTGTACCACCAATCAATCTGTTTAGTAATATTGGTGTGAAACTCTCCATACAATCAGATAGGACACGTTAAGTTCCCGGATTTCCTAATGCACATAAAAAGTGCAAAAATTAAACAAAAGTTACGATTTTTCAAAACAATATTATGGGATTTAAACTTGCACCATTTAATGCGGTAAACATAGACATATTGTTAAACAGCTGTTCCCTTGCAATTTATAATATTACTGCCCCGCTCATTTATAAAAATAGCGTGATTATTATGTTCCCAGAGTTAAATTTTTATTTTTATTTTAACTAATAACATATCATTTTGTGCATTCAATTATTTTGTGCATTCAATTACAGAGAAAAACCTTTTAAAATCAATACTTCTTACCCCCTATAACATACGGCGTGATAATATGTAGCCTAAAGCCTTCCTTGGTTTACAAAGAACATTTTTGCTGAATTTCAAATCAATCTATTCAGTAGTTTTGGCGTGAAGCCGTACCATACACACGGACAAACAGACAAACAGACAAAAATTATAAAAACTCACTTTTTGTCATCAGTTACGTTTTTCTAACAAAAGCCACTTATTTTTTCTCGAAAATACTCAATGTACAGTTTTTTTTCGTTACTGTTTTATTATATGTATAGATTATGTCAATCAATTATATATATAGTAGTAAAGTTGCTTATTGTTTTAAGTTAATTAATATCATAAGTAAATAATCGATAATATATTTTACCGAAATAAACCTAATTATTTATTATATTACTGATTTTATATAAGAAACAGAAAATATTTGTTAATATATCTATTAACACATACACCTGAGATACAGGTTTGTCCTAGTTCAGGTGCTTGTTATTGTAGACTTTTTTAAATTAAAATATTAATTTAATAATTATACAGTTTATTGAAATAAAAGTTATTATTATTAATATTATTTAAAATGCGTATTTTTAAGGTTTTCTTAAGCTCTAATGTAACAATATAAGAAAATTAGCTCTGGGGATAGGCGCTTAATATTTTTATAGAAAGCAAGTAATTTTATATAATAGGATAATGAAATTCAATACCCGCTGGCACAGATGTACTTAAATTGCAATTTAAAGTGCTAATTTACTGTGCGCTGAAGTGAAAAAGCGAGGGAAACCTTTATGTCTGAGATAAAAAATATAATGATTTCTTATATTTACGAGAACACCACACAGTAAATCAAACTAATTTCACGGATTTCATCTCGTTCCATTTTAACATTTTAACTACTGAATTTACGGGTGTTTACAGCACTCATTGTCACGAGGGGGAGGGGGGAGGACTGAGGTGTTTGACGTCCCAATGTCAGTTAGCCCGGCTTGCAGTATCTTGAAGGATTACAATATGTTTGGGTTTATTTTAGTGTTGTTAATTTTAGCAATTTTATATTTTTTTAATTTGAGGATATGAGGTCTATCAAATCTAATGTAATGGCGGGGACGATCTTGAATATGTTCACATACTGCAGAATTCCCGGAAAGTCGGTGCTTCACGTCAGCTATATGTTTTTTACGCGGGTTTTTATTGATCATTTTGTTTGAATGTGGTCTGTCTAGTACACATTCAAACAATTCGTAATCTATATGTTTTTTAACATAGGGTTTTATAGATCATTTTTATGTCTCTAATTTGTACACTCCTGGTTCTTGTGGAGGGATATTACACTTGGCGGATGGTAAAATTTGACAAATCTTCTTCGGCGCCTTGTTGTTTTAAATTAAGTTCGTTTCAAAATGTAGCCAATCTTGTCCGTGACACTTCTGAAGTATGGTAATACAGCAGGCGCAAGATTGACCGTGGTTGACTTTACTCTGTCGCCGTGACGTAGGCGCCTGACCCGTAGCTTGTTGTTTTGCAAGTTGCTCGGCAGCCAGATATCTTCTGTCTGAAAAAAATTCCTACGGTAGCTGAATGCGATGGATGGTAGTCAGATTCACCATTTAAATACGAGTATCTGTTAGTTTGGGTCTTTTTCCCATTCACAGTGTGACCAATAGTGTTATCAGGATTTCGGATGACTAAAACTGTGGATTCTAATCCAGAGTTTATAGAGTTAAGGTAGTCTAAAAATGCCTTAACTTTGTCACATGGCAAAATTGTGAAAGTGTCGCCTACGGACCGTTTGTGGAATTTTCGATTTACAGAAGCAGTTAAAAAGTCTTACTCTTCAAATTCCTTCAGGGATATGGTGGCGAATATGGGAGATACCTGTGAACCCATCGCCATATACTTATAGAGCACCGTATACTTGCTTATAGAAGTACTCCTTCCACAATAGATAACAGATGTGAGGCAGTTCTTGAGTAATAGGTACTGCATATTCTGCAGGTATGTTGTTTTCTTCTAAAAATTTGGGGAATTTGGTTAGGCTTAGAATTAGGAGTAGGCACATGCCTCCTATTAATTCTGAGTGAGTGATAACTTTGAAGCTCGATATTTCGAATTAGAAATTTTGAATGAAATTATTAATTATTTGATTTTAAGGGAATCATTAGTACTTAATTTAATTAAGCTTTATTCCTAAAATTGATTTGTGGAACCTCAATTATTTTAGAAAACGCTCCCTAATAATTTGACTCGTAATGGAATTTTGAGTAAAAAATACATATAAACAAATGATGTAAAACACAAAACACAAACATAAAACCGAACATAAAATGAAATATTCATAATATTTCACGTCTTGAAAATTAATCCTGTATCAAAACAATATACCCTTAAATTTTATCTGAAGCTGTCAAACCTCTATAACATCTTGTGACGCTAATTAAACACAAAACGAAATTATACATAGGCCTACTTAGATTGTAGGCACAAGGTGGTAGGACTGCGACAGTGCAGCAGCTGACATATTGATTTATTCAGTTTTAAAATATGGTCCAAGAATACTAATCCTTAAGCTTCTTGGGCGGAAATGTAGCTAAAGTTTTGTTTGAAATATGTAAAAAAGTTTCCTCCATAAAAGTCTTTTATAAAAATATCTATGTCTAAACTTCAATATTTGTTTTTCGAGGAGTAAGCGAAATATTATCGTAAATTATTCCCCTTAAAGGGAACTAAGAAACATTCGTGTATAATTATAAATTATGTAAATTCAATGTTTTAATTGTTCGTGATTTTCCACATTTTGTGAGGATAAAGGTACTAAAAATAAAATTATCTGCAAAATATTTTGTTACGTTTTTAATTAACAGTAAATATTTGATAATTAAGCGAGATTACAGTTTTCAAATTTTGCGAAATAAAATGATCTTTTATATATTATGAAGAACATTTTATATAAGAAAGGAAGAAGAGTCATGCCTCCTCTTAATTCTGAGTGGGTTTTAGGGCAAGGAAGTGACCGCTAGCATAGCTAGCATAGGCCTATGTATAATTTGGTTTTGTATTTAATTAGAGGCACAAGATGTTATAGAGGTTTGACAGCTTCAGATAAAATTTAAGGATATATTGTTTTGATACAGGATTAATTTTCAAGACGTGAAATATTATGAATGTTTTATTTTATGTTCGGTTTTATGTTTGTGTTTTGTGTTTAACATCATTTGTTTATATGTATTTTTTACCCAAATTTCCATTACGAGTCAAATTATTAGAGAGCGTTTTCTAAAGTAATTGAGGTTCCACAAATCAATTTTAGGAATAAAGCTTAATTAAATTAATTAATTAATGATTCCCTTAAAATCAATTAATTAATAATTTCATTCATAATATCTAATTCTAAATATCGAGCTTCAAAGTTGTTATAAGCAATTACAGAAAAGGCAAAATGTTTCAGCAGAAATTACGGATTAAAGAGGACTTACTAATAAATTCAATTATTGGTTGAATTTGATTTGAGCAGTTGTTGCACCACTACGTGGTTAAAACTATTCGTTAGAAATAAATGTAATTAGAATGTTATAATTTGGAACTTTATATTATTAAAATCCAAAAGTGGATACCTGAGGCCACCGTATTAAAAGCTTTGCTTTATTGTCTATACATACACATAAATAAAGTTGAAGATTATGTCTGCAACGTATAAGGTATAACAAGGCCCTGGTAAGGCCATTTTATAATGTGTGTGTTTAAATATATTGTTACGCGCTCAAGTCGACGGTACTAGCACCATCTAGTCTCGAACCGAAGAACTAAACTTCTTGAAGTTGCAACACGAACTCTCGGTACCTTGCGCGTGTTTACTTGAATATTCTGGATATTTCGCTGCTAATTTATATAAATAGGCGCTGCAAGATGCGATCGGGAAGTATTGGAGTTGGCGACACAAGCGAAGCTTCGGAGCGGAATAAAGTGAATCAATGTGATTAATTATTAGTGTTTTTAACTTTAATTAGTGTAAAGTGAATTAAAGTGTTAATTTAGGTAATTCTATCGGCAATTTTTATTGTCGCGAACCTCAGCTCGTAACAATTGGTGTCAGAAGTGGGATAAAATCATGCCGATTTTACCTAAGGAGGAAACGGAGGGTGTCCGTACCCGAAGTCAACGCCAGCAGGAGACGGTCCAACGAAGATTTGGTGGTGCAACGCCGCAGACGTCGGAGGGCCAGCCACCGGCTGCAGGCCCGTCGGTAGCTCCTACATCTGCAGCACCTGACTTAGGTGCTCTGATGGTGATGCTGCAGGAGCAGGCTCGCCGACAGGAGGAACAGGTCCGTCGGTTGGAAGAGCAGCTGCGGGGTGGACAGGATGAACAGGTTCGCCGACAGGAGGAACAACTTCGCCGACAAGAGGAACAGGTCCGTCGATTGGAAGAGCAGCTGCGGGGCGGACAAGAGGAACAGATCCGTCGTTTGGATGAGCAGCTGCGGGACGGACAGGAGGAACAGGCCCGTGGGTTGGAAGAGCAGATGCTCCTCATGAAGGATCTTCACGCTACCTTCGGGAATGAGATCAAGGAGGTGAAGGATAGGGTTGCTCAGCATGACAACCGCCCGTCAGAAGCTGAAACCCAAATCGCGAAAGCTGAAACCCGAATCGAGAAAGCTGAAACCGGAATCGACCAAGTAAACAATCGGGTTAACAACGTAAATGGCTGACATGAAGAAATCACTGGACGAACTCAAACTTGGAGATGGAGCTACAGCTCCCGTAGTAGCTACAACACCTTCGCTACGTGGGTTCAAGGTGCCACCGTGCGACGGTACCTCTTCCTGGTCAGCCTACAAAATCCAGTTCAAGGCTGTTATGAAGGTGAACGGCTGGAATAAAAGTCAGGCCATGACTGCTCTCACACTAGGCCTGCGCGACCAGGCCTTAACAGTTCTGGAAGCTCTCGGTGAGGAAGTGACTTATGAGCAACTCCTTGAGGCATTGGAGGCGAGATATGGCGACGCTCACCTGGAACACGTCTTTCGTGCGCAGCTTAAAGATCGCGTGCAGTGCATCAACGAAAACCTGCAGCAGTGGGCTCTAGAGGTGGAGAAGCTGGTGCGAAAAGTATACCGGTCTGTACCTGCGCTCATTGAAGGGAACCTGGTGCAGACATTCATCGACGGCATCCGTGACCTGGAAGTCAGAGCTGCTGTGAGGCTCGGGCACCACGAGACGCTTAAGGACGCCTTGGCCCATGCACTGGAGGTGGAAGCCGTGCGGCAGGATCATCGTTCCCATCGTGTCAGGGAGGTTGCAGCAGCTACAGTTCGCGACCGCAACAAAGGATACAGCCCTAGGTGCTATGGCTGTGGGGAAAAGGGCCACATTCGATCCAGCTGCCCTAAGCGAAGCGCAGAAAGGGAAAGTGAACGACATCAGGAGGGTAGTGCAGCTAACGGCACTGCCTGGCGGCGACAGGATCGTCGTTCATCTCACGCTAGGGAGGTTGCAGCAGTTACGGTTCGCGACCACAATAAAGGATACAGCCCTAGGTGCTATGGCTGTAGGGAAATGGGCCATCTTCGGTCCAGCTGCCCTAAGCACACCCTAGGAAGGGGAGGTGAACGGTCTCAGAAAGGAAGTGAGGCTAACAGCGCCGCCCAGCAGCAGCAGGAATACGACTTTACTATCAGACACTGCAGCGGGAAATCTCACGGCAACGCAGATGCACTGTCAAGAAGATCTTTTCCTGAAAATTGCAACCATTGTAGTAGGCAAGAGAGAAAGGAAGTGGTATCCGTGAGGATGCTCAGGACAGACCACCTCAGCAATGGGTGGAAGGACAGCCTTCGACATGCACAGCAGGAAGATCCGGACATCAAGCCGATTCTGGAAGAGATGAACGCCCGTGCTACCAAGCCTAAGTGGGGGGACGTCTCAGCGATGAGTTCAACCACGAAAAGCTATTGCGCCCAATGGGACAGCTTGCTGATTCAGGCATTCACAATGGTCGAGGAGACAGCTGTCGTTTGCAAATGGTTGTCCCTAAAGCTAAAGTGCCGAATGTTCTACAGCTGTTCCATAATGGTCGTTCAAGAGTCCATCTGGGAGTTAAACGAACTCTACTGAAGGTCCGAGAACAGTTTTTCTGGGTCCATTATCGTGATGATGTCGAGGATTGGTGTCGTACATGTACAAGTTGTGCGGCCGTGAAGGGACCTCAGACACGTAGTAGAGGAGCATTGAAATTGTGCAATGTTGGTGCACCATGGGATAGGACAGCCCTAGACATTGTGGAGCCGGTAACGGCTAGGAAAGGCGCAAGAGGGACTCCTAAGATCGCCCATGTGGATCGCCTGGCGCGTTATTATGGGGCCGATAATGCTCGGGACGAGCATATCTTAGGAGGGGGCAGTGTTACGCGCTCAAGTCGACGGTACTAGCGCCATCTAGTCTCGAACCGAAGAACTAAACTTCTTGAAGTTGCAACACGAACTCTCGGTACCTTGCGCGTGTTTACTTGAATATTCTGGATATTTCGCTGCTAATTTATATAAATAGGCGCTGCAAGATGCGATCGGGAAGTATTGGAGTTGGCGACACAAGCGAAGCTTCGGAGCGGAATAAAGTGAATCAGTGTGATTAATTATTCGAGTTTTTAACTTTAATTAGTTTAAAGTGAATGAAAGTGTTAATTTAGGTAATTCTATCGGTAATTTTTATTGTCACGAACCTCAAGCTCGTAACAATATTTATTTGTGTGTGTGTATAAATACGGCTGTCTTATTATGCGTGTGGCGTGTTCACAATAAATTTATATTTGTTTTTTATTTCTATATGGATGCATTATTATTATTGGCCTGAAATGTCCCACTACAGGGCAAAGGCCTCCCAACTCTCTTTCCACCTCTCTCTCTACAGAGCCGCCATAGACCAGTCCTTCATGAAGGAGTCCAGTTCATCTCGCCTTCTCCGCCTGGGTCTGCCTTGCTGACGTTTGCTTCTTATAGGGAATAACTGGCTTCCAATAAACTTAGGGATTATTTGCATGCCATTACGACATGAACATTGGACAGCCATTTTTAAAATTGTTATCTGAAACTTCACGAACAAATAGCAATGCCAGAAGTGATCTAGTCTATATTTTCTCAGAAAATCTTGACGATTTTTGTTTGAAAAAACATCATGTCTTTGATTATCGAGTATCTAAATAACGCCATATTAACAGAGCTTTCCCTAGCAAAGCCGAGTCGGATCCCTAGTTAAAAACTAATCGTTAAAATACCGGTTTCATAGTGCAGGAGCTAAGTGTTGATTTTAGTAAAGTGGTATTAAACAATAACTATTACACGTTCCAAGTATATGGCCATAGCTATTTACATAACATTTTAAGTGGTAGAGCCTATTGCAGCTATATTGGGTTTGTAGCACGGATGGTTTGGCCCGATCAGGGAAGGACCACGTTCTCACAGAATACCAGCGTAAAGTAACAGCTCATTGCACCTGTGTTTCGGATGATGAGTGTAGAGATCCGGAGACTCTTTTTACTAGATACAAGACATTTCACTTTAAACCTCAGAGGTAACAACGCAACTGCATTTTGATTCTTAGTCGAGGATAGATGTAGACGTCTATGGGCCATAGCATACACTTAATATCAGGCTGGCTTTGTACTCGCTTGTCATTTTAATTCTTTTAAAAAATACTATAATAATAATAAACAGAAACATTTATTTATATAATAAGGGCTATGTAATATATTTGCTGGATTGAATCCTAAGATAATTTTAAGCAGCTTCATGCTGCTAATGATTTCATTATAATCTTACAGAAAATACGATAATAGTAACGCGCTTATCTAGTCGAGAAGAAGTTATTCCTAAATATTTAGTAAAAAAATATATAATGAGCATTGAATTATTTCAAGGACTAAATTTTTAAAAAGAGTATATTTTTCAGATTAGGATTAAATATTCTTATATGTTTTACTACATGTTTTATAAATTTATCTGTAGTTAATTTTTCTTTTCTGTGAATTAATTGGTGGTTATTATATGATTAATTATGCCGCAAGCATTGTTCTTTGTCTTTCATTGTTTTTGTTATGTATGACGCATATCATCAAGCCATGTCATTGTCACAAAGCTTTTTAATAAAAAGCCTGCGATTATCATTGAATATTTAGTAAATAACAGAAATTTTAACACCGGATTTTTTAAAATATATGTAATAGTGTTTTTTCGTGGTAGTGGTTGTAGCACGAATTTGTCAGCTCGACCGGAGTAGGACCACGCTCTCACGGAATACTACTACGAAATAGAAGCTTAATGCTGTTGTGTTTTGTACGGTGACTCTTGAAGACCGGATACCCTTTTTACTGGAAACTAAGCATCCCATTTCAGTCCTCAGAGTTGACAAATGAACTGAGTGAACTGAGTTGACAGATGAAGATTTCTCTGGGCCACATGCACGTTGTTCTTATTGCATTTTAATCTAGATTATGATATAATTATTAGCTTTAGTTATTTTCTTATTGAACAGTACTCCGCTGACGAAATAGATAATTCAGCCGTTGAATCATGTGCTCCAGATAGACTTTGGTTCACGGCGGCCAGTCTAGACCTGGATTCGACCAGGGATCGAAGTGGATCAAGACCGCCATCTTATGATCAGCAGTCTCATTAACGACCACTAAATCAACGAGGCAGTCAAACCAGGTCCTTAATCACGACAGCCGCTGAGAAATCGGTCAGCAAAAACAAACAAAAACAAAAACAGCCGTCACCTACACGTCTACGAATCGTATGGAATCGAACAGCTGTGGTGACGCACTTCTACTGTATCGTGCAAGGAGTTTCATTGCAAATAATCAATCAATTGCAAAAAATGCACAAATGACACAAAACATTGGCAAACACGTGTTGCCAATGTTTTGTGTCATTTGTGCATTTTTTTGTTGACAACAAATAATAATTAATAACGGATATTCGGAAATAATTGATCATCATCATCATTGCAGTCTAAAAGATCGTTGCTGAACATTGGCCTTGCCCATGGTTATCAACCGCAGTTTTTAGTATACTTTGAGTAGTTCTCGGTAAGGTGCTGCTGCTCATATGCTGTTTCAATAACCTCTGTCGTTTTATACATTACCCGCAGTACGATATATCGGAGCTAATATTGTCACGCCGTCACTACACGGTGAAAATAGTAAAAGAAAAAATCTTATTTATTGTTGCATGGACGTGATTGAAGAGTATGGAGTTATCTTTCCTGTGTCAATATGATATCATGCACAATGGCAGTTTGCCACGGTGATAATAGCACAGAGCTTCTTCTTTTGCTATCATGTGTCTATCGCGTAGCTTTGACACATTGTAACGTTTGTCGAGAAATGCCACCAATACCTTTGCAGCTGCCGACAGTACGCCGTTCGTCTGTAAGAGGCCTAAGATTTTAGGGGAAGATTCATCTATTGCAGAAATAAAGTCATAATTATTCTGAACAAACTGCTTTAGATAGATTTTATTTAATCAATATATTTATCTGTAAAATCATATCAACAAAAAGCTTAATATTTACTCAAAAAAATACAAAAGACTGTAAGTTACTGCCTATAGACTTTGTCTTTTGAAAACACTGAGAAATTTAATAATAACTTTGCAGGACAAATGTTACATAGTAAAATTTTTTCATTTTATATAATTTTTAACTTCCCAGTGGGACGTTATTGTAATGGATCCGATTTTGCAAATTGAAAATTTTAACATATCTCCACGTTTCAAGGTCTCAAAGTCGAATAGTGTGGTTTTTAAGATGTGCGTGTGTGCACATGTACGTATCTTTATATGTATGTTCGGATTCAATTTTCGCCTCGTGTATCTCGAGAACAAAGAGTGATAGTGTCATGAGACCAGTTTCATTTAGCGCATAATTACGTAACTTAGACCTCATTGATTCGATGATCGCCGTTTATTGTGCCGAATGAAAAATGGTATAAAATATTAAAACATTTTATATTTTTTATTCTCTCCTCTGGGAAGTTAATCATGTGGACCTTTCGGGTCGGACCTAGACCGCTTTTTATTTTATTTTAATACTCTATTTAACCCCTAACGAAAGCAGAGGGGTGTTACAAGTTTAACGTGTGTATCTGTCTGTAGCATCGTAGCGTCCAAACGGACGACCGATTTTGATTTAGTTGTTTTTGATTGGAATATGACATTATCTAGAATGTTCTTAGCTGTGATTCAAGAAAATAAGTTTCAGCCGTATGAAGATCATCAGCTCTTTTGATTTCGGAAGTTTTTAATTTTTTTTATATAATTTAAATAATATAATATATTAATACGCACATCCACAAGCGTGCGATTGCAGTCCCAATGGACATACAAAATGATTTAAAGTGCCGGCTTTTAAAAAAAATTGGTATAGCATAAGGTGACAAACGAGTATGCCATTCACCTGAAAGTGGATGCTGTAGCTCTCGGCGATCTATCTTACTTGATCAAGGATAAAATTGCATAATATTATGCGTTGATTTAAGGCGCACACATATAAGTGTTTTGAATTTAGTATTTATAACAATATTCAAATTTTAATTTCTAAGCATTTTATTTTTATTTACCTAACCAATACATTTTTCAACGCCCACTACATAGCCTTGATTAAAAGATCTCTGCTCAAAAAATTATCCGAATAACCCTCGTTTGTAAATTGATACCAAAATTCTCCGTTAATTATTAATCCAATAATTATGATCGACTTTAAAAATAAACTTATTTGTTAAAAAATTAGTAACTGACAGATAAAAGTATAAAACGTTGTGCTGGTAAAGAATAAAAAAACAAGTTTACAGAAGCATGCTAAATTGACTCTACTGTACAGTATAATTTTAACTGTGCTTTTTTATTAAATTTGTAATGCTTTATGTTTTTTATTTTAATTCTGTTTTGCGTTATGTCTATTTATTTTCATGGAAAAAGGGTGACAAAACAGCACACAGTCCACTTGATGGTAGGTGGATTCTGTGGCTAGTAGATATCTACGTCTACCTTCGTTTAATGCATCGCTTACAGTGAAAAAAGTCTCCGGTTTTCTGCACTCCTTACGAAACACAGCAGGACTAAGCATTAATGTGACGAAATTCTATAGTTATTTCTTAACCTACTGCATTTTATCTTTACATCTAACCAACATTCGATTGGTTAATCGGTAGAGGATTAGGCCTGTTCGCATCATATTGTGTATATGAAGAACGCTTTAAGATAAATTGAAATAACATTGAAATATATTATACAATATTAAACTATATTTAAAAACTTAAATTAAAACCTAAATTATCATGCAGCCATACCCCCACGGTATCGTGTCAAGAACGCTAATCCTTTAGGAACTTCAACGAACGTAGACCCCGCAGACCCGTTAAAGTAAAAACATTAATTTATAGCCCATATGCGTCCCACTGCTGGGAACAGGCCTCCTCTTGTTTGTGAGAGAGTTTTAGGGCAAGGAAGTATCCGTCGCGCTGCCTCTTCACAACTGCATCTTCCCATATCTCCAAAATATTTTTTTCAGACATGTAGGTTTCCTCACGATGTTTTTCTTCCCCACCGAGCACGTGGTAAATCAGCACTTAATATTGCAAATGACAATTTCATTGATGCCGGCAGGAATCAAAACCGGGTTGTTCGCGTACTATGAAATTTACAGCGAGCGCTAACTATCTGAGCTACCACGGCTGTACAGACCCTTTAAGATTCCTTAATTCGATTATTTTTATTTCATAAATTTATAAATTCACAAAGATATATAATATGTTTATAAAAATGTTTTGTACTTAGTATTATGAATTTTTTTCGTAGTAAGTGAGAAATCCGATTTCGATCCTTGCCCTACAAAACTTATTTTTACCCTCAATTTTACTGTACTGTGGTTTTACAGTACTGATTTATCACGCGGTAGAGCCACGCTGCAGCTATATTATGGTTCTAGCATGAAAGGGCCGGCTCGTCCGGGTATGGTATGGTTGATCGGAATGTTGCTGTCTTCCGTATGGTGAGTGTAGAGAACCGGAGACCTTTTTGACTGGAAACTAGGCATTCCATCTCAGTCCTCAGGTGTTACAACGCATCTTTTTTTATAGAAGAGGGGGCAAACGAGCATGTGGCTCACCTGATGTTAAGTGACTACCGCCGCCCATGATCAACCGCAACACCAGGGGAATTGCAGGTGCGTTGCCGGCCCTATAGAAAGGAGTAAGCTCTTTTCCTGAAGTTCCCTAGGTCGTATCGGTCCGGAAAAATCGCCGGTGGTAAATTATTCCACAGAGAGGTTGTACGCGGAAGAAAACTCCTTTTGAAACGTACAGTAGTGGACCGCCAAGCATCCAGATGGTCTGGATGGTATCGGGACGTTTGCCGCGTAGTGCGTTCACGAAATTCGGCGGCTGGGATTAATCCGAACAACTCCTCAGAGCACTCTCCATGGTATATGCGAAATAAAATACAAAGGGATGCAACATCTCTTCGCAGTGCCAGTGAATCGAGCCGATCGGAAAGCACTCGGTCGTCGACGATTCGAGCCGCTCTGCGCTGGATGCGGTCAAGTGGAAGGAGCTGGTACTGGGGAGCCCCAGCCCAGAGATGGGAACAGTATTCCATGTGCGGCCGAACCTGCGCCTTGTAAAGTTGCAGGCGGTGTGCCGGCATGAAATACTGTCCCGCTCTGCTGAGCACGCCAAGCTTTTTAGAGGCCAATTTGGCCTTCCCTTCCAAGTGACCACGAAACTGCACGTCACTCGATATGTCGACGACGAGGATTCCGATACTGGCTGAGGCAACAAGGGGAGTGCCTTGAAACTGAGGGGATGCGACAAAGGGGTTCCTTTTAGCGGTTAACGCGCAAACTTGTGTCTTCTGGGGGTTAAACTGGACTAGATTTAGTCGCCCCCAATCCGAGACTCTGTCCAGCAGAGACTCGACTTCAGACACAAGTTTGTCCCGGCACTCAGAGACGTTTTCTCGAGAAATATTGGCTCGGCCGGTGTAAAGAGCATCACCAGTGCTGTCATCTGCATAGCAATGAATGTTACGGTTTTGCAACATATCATTGATATGCAGAAGAAACAGCGTTGGCGATAGCACGCAGCCCTGTGGAATACCAGCATTAATAGGCTTGCAATGGGAGCTTGCACCGTCTACAACGACCTTGATGCTCCGATCTGCAAGAAAACTGGTGATCCAATCGGACAATTTCTCGGGAAGCCCATAGGAAGGGAGCTTCGAAAGAAGTGCTTTGTGCCAAACCCGATCGAAGGCCTTCGCAATGTCCAAACTAACGGCCAATGCCTCCCCCTTGGACTCTACTGCCTCCACCCATCTGTGAGTTAGGTAGACCAGAAGATCACCAGCTGACCTACCACGGCGAAAACCGTATTGGTGGTCACTAATCAGCTGGTGATCCTCAAGGTAACTCATGAGCTGGCAGTTTACAATGGACTCCATTGTTTTGGAGAACAAGGAGGTGATGGCGATAGGTCGGTAGTTGGACGGGTCTGAGCGGTCGCCTTTTTTAGGGATCGGGTGGACGAAAGCCGTCTTCCATGATTTTGGGACTACGCCTAGGGGGTAGGAGTACCGGAAAAGACGAAAAACTGCATCTGCATTTTGATATTTAATTCAGGATAAATGAAGATGTCTATAGGCCACAGCATACACTTACCATCAGGTGGACTGTGTGCTCGTTTGTTATCCTTATTTAAAAAATCACGTACTTTGTTAAAGGAAAAATGAAAAAATATTTTAAGGACACTCCTATGAGTGAATACGTATATTACGCAGTGCAGTTCTTCGTTGCTCGTTTTCTGTAATGAGGAGACATATAATGCTTAGCAAAACGTATTAAGGCTAACAGCCTTTATTCTGCTTTATAATATTCAAAACAACGGCACACAACCATGCTTGTGACGTAACTTGGAAAAGGCAATAAATTAATATTTATAAGTTGTGCCCGGAAAAAATTTACCGTTACGTATTTGATGTGTTATTTATATCAACTAAATTGTCATTCATACGCACACGCACATGCACATTAAAACTATCACCAATAATTTAAGAAGTAATAACTTATTTGTAGTAAGTTTATAATAGAATAAGGCTATGGAAGAGTGTGGCTTTCTCGTATACGTTTTAAATACTTTAAACTGTAACACTATTAATTTACTAAGTTTTACTAAAAATAAATTTATTCTAGCTTGTTTCTTCTTGTTCTCTCACGACACATACGCGATACTCTATGTAGAGTGCGACTGCGTTGCAAATTAGTTTTTGTCAACGCAAAAAATCTGTAAAATAGCCACATTGGCGGCGGTGAACAACGTAGAATACAAAGTGTACCGGGATTACAAAATGATTTCTTATATTATCGCTCCCGTCACTACATCAGATTTGATAGACCACAAATCCTCGCTAAAGAATACCAATTCCTTCCAAGGATGATTCGCGAGGCTATTGAAATCAAAAAACATCCTAATTTCAATAGAGAAGATGTCTGGGTGCTACCATCTGCTTGGGATCCTATAATAAATAAAATTAAATCCCAACCCAAGCATACAACTACAAGACATTCAAGGCACAATAAGTTCGTACTGTGTAGATCGGAACAAAAGTTAAATTTTTATCTATGGTAACCGCTGTTAACTATGACATTTCCACGTTGAACATCTCAGTCCCCCCTGTGACCATGAGTGCTGTAAAGCGCTCGAAACGTCGGGTATTTATAGTTAACATACGCGATGAAATCCGTTAAAACTATTATTTATTGTATTATTTCAATGTGTATTGGGATTACCAAGCCCCACACGTATAATACGTTGTACTATAGAAGATGGAAAATCCTCTACATACGTGAGAGATATTTATAAGTAGAATATTAAGGGGAAATATAATGTGAAATGGCTTAGCAAGATCCTTCGTTATGCCGAAAATATTGCAGCATTAATTTTGAAATAAATATATGGTAAAGTTAAGGATTAATGTTAAGGATTATGTTAGACGAAAACACGATTTCGCAAAATTTTCTCGATAGAAAAAAATCCAAAGTTACCTCCAAAATAAACAATAAACCGCTGTTATTCATAAAATACTTTAAATAAGATCATGAAACTTTGCATACTAACTGAACTAACTATAAAGCAGTGCTTATGGTATTTACTTTTTTTAAAATACCATTATTTTTACTGTAAAAAGAAATTACCTAAACTATTGGCCTTTTGAAGCGTGATTCCTGCAGCACGGTCACTTCGCCTCGGCCTTTGGACGGGGAGGTTGTGTCGCTTACGATCAGAATGTACATTACGCAACAGTACGACGTAAAATTAAAATGGGAAATAACCGTGATAAAAGTAAGAAGCGGCTGGCTTGGCGTTAAGAAACAAGCATAAATACGATTAACCTAATGAAATGTCTAACGACCTTTCTACTTACAGTATTAGTGATTACAAACATGTCGGTACATAGCATACGACGCGCGGGCAAGTGGGGACGAAATTAGAATTTGAGCTGACTTACTCTATCCTCTTAACGTCTGATGGAGATAAGGAATTTTTTATAAGTTCGTTCAATAAATCACTATTATCCATAACAGTATGGTATTGTTATAATACCCATTACTCCTTACCATCCTGAGGTTGTCGTAAGAAGCGACAGAGAGAAATTACCCAGGATATGGGAAACAACATCTTCATGATGACAACTCAAAATGACAAAAATTGTCAAGCGAGACAACTACGGCAAATATCCCCCCTACAAAAAATGCTTGAGTAAGGCCTATGTTCGACAGTGAACTTTTCTTAGGCTGTAAAGATAAAAGTAATGATTCAATACAAGATTAAAAAAGGAACTTAAAAGTTAATTTTCTTATATCAAAAGTAAATTTGATTTTAAATTAAATTTTTGTGGCATATTATATAGTTAGAATTCAATTTAGCATCTTTGTGTTATAATTGCCATTTTACAATAACATGGGAAAACATTATAATAATTTTAATTTATGTTGCAATAAGCTTAAACCGCTCTCAAAGCTTTATTCATTTTAACATTTAATTAGGTAATTTAATCTTTCAAAAATTGATAGGGGCGTACTCCAATGGTTTGGGCACGTTGAACGAATGAGTGAAGACCGAATGGTGAAGAAAATATATAGAGCGAAAGTAAATATTAAAAGGTGCCGAGGTAGACCGAGACTAACTTTCGAAGACCATGTGAGCAAATTGCTCGAAGAGGGGAGGGTCAAGAGTACTCGGATACCTAGACGTGCATGTATGAAGAAGTTAATGAACCTGAAAGAAGCGAAAGAGGTATGTAAGGATCGTGACACTTGGCGATCTGTTCTCTCTGGCTACCCCGTTAGGGATTGTGCGTGACGATAAGTAAGTAAGTAATTTAATCTTTTATGAAAATTGACTTGTCTTCATACTAGTGAATCTTTTATGAAGCTTGTAATATTTCATTTTTAATATTTTCTTTTTTCTAAAACGTGAATATATATTATTGACCTTCTCGAGCACACAGTCCACCTGATGACAAGCGGATACTATGGTATCTAGACATCCACATCTATCCTTGATTAAAAATTAAAATGCAGATGCGTTGTCACTTCTGAGGACTATGTGATTCCTCGTTTCTAGTGAAAAGAGTCCTCGGTTCTCTACACTTAGCATGCGAAATTCTGTGAGAGCGCGGTCCTTTCCCTATCGGCCTGACTTATTCGTGATACACTAATAATAATAGCTATAGCAGCGTGGCTCCACCACGTAAGGTAGTTGACAGTGGCCTAATAACTAAACGATTGCATCGAGAGCCTGAGTATGGTGACTTTGATCTGACATCCGCCTACTGTCGTGAACTACATTTAACACAAGTATTTTCAACCTGTTTTGAGTGGTTTACGGGAATATTATTGACTAAATGAATTTAATATTTTAAACTCCTAATAATGTTAACAAAACAATAAACATGCTATGAAATATGTTGCAAAAATGTTTTAGGTCATCATCTTCACCATAATTCCAACCCCTTATTGTTGTTGTAGTTATTCCCGTAAATATATAGAAGCAGCTATCTAGTCATGTTTTTCAATCATTCAGATCCGTATGATCTACAGAATGTGAAGCAAACTAAAGAACAGATCAAACAATTTATAACTAATTAAAAGACATAATATAAAATCCGCAAAAATCACAATAAAGTTGATACGTGCAGATTTTTCTTCCTTATATATGCCTCTCAGAATTAAAAGAGGTTCGTGCCTAGTATTGGCATATATACATAGGCTTGTAATTAACAATTCACATTCAAAAGTGAAACTAATGCAATATACATATGTATATTTGTTAAATATGTAGGCCATAGACAAACAAATCGCGATCCTAAGCAAATGGCATCTATCTACTGTCCGCAAATTTTATCAGGTATCGTATTTATTCTGTGTAGTGTCGCCATTACGACTGGTCGAGGTCGCCACTCAAAGACCAAACGCTGTCAAGACAGTTTGACGAACGCGTTATCAAACATCTCATGTGAATTATGACGAATTCCCGTCACCGGCCTGTATATTTTGCATCTTACATATATGAGATAGCTATACCGCGTTTTTTCTGAGATTGCTCTCATTTGGATCTTAAAATTTACCTTAGTATACTCGTAGTTCGCTGTCTTGTATACTAACTACAATACAACATTTTACTGTTATTGAGTGACTACTACACACGTTCTCCTATTGAACCAAGGCCTTCTCTCATTTCTGATGTGTTTTGGTGGATTTTATATTCTTTAAGAGCGTGCTCCTTCCTCGATCAAGCCGATTATTTCACAAGTTCACAACTACACAGTATTAAAATGGTATCTTTAATTAAACGAAGCTGCCGGACAGATGCTAATGTCATTTTGTGAAATAATGTTGCCAGATTCATTGTGACACATAATAGTGATGCGTTCAGTCAGTCAGTTAGTATACAATGACTTGATTGACCAAAATTAAATTAACCTATCTTGATTAACATTGTGAAACTTGTTGACGAATTATATCAGTTGAATACTATATCATTGAAACAGAAAAAATATTGTTAGTAAGAATAATAATTAAATACTACTGTGACTCGTGGGGGCGCTCTGACTTTCGGAACGCACCCTGCGCCTGCCGTGTTGGGCGCCATTTTGGCTGTCATTTGTTTTGTCACTCATTCGGCTTCTAGCCTCTGGTCTGATCGCTAAAATATTTTCTTTGCGCGCTGTTCTCCAGTTGCTTTTCTTTAGTTTCTTGTTAAGTTTTTTGTTACGTTGTGTTTATGTTGCTTGTTATTGTTGAGTTATTGTGTTTTTATATTGTTTCGTACAAACGATTTGGAACCTCAACCAAGTACGTCGAGCAAAAGCTCCTTTTCCCCAAAAAAGAAGAGACCACGGGCTTCTCCTAGCGTTACCGAAAAGCTTGTGGTACGCAATGTCTACAAATACGTATTTCAGCAGGAAACTGTTTCGGTATTACCTACTGAAATACCGGAAAAAATGTGTTTCAAAGACAGCTGAAATTTTGGGAATCGGCATGACCACAGTGTCCAAAGTATTAAAATAATACAAACAAAACGAGTAATTTAAGTCTCTTGAAAAACTTGGACCGACACATAATTTCAAGAATAAATCAGACGATTTCACTTTAGCGGCTATATGGCGAAAAGTACACAATTTTTTTATGCAAATGAAGCACCCACCATTGCTAAGGTAACTTTAGTGTTATTTTTTACGTCTTTGCGCGCGGCGCTATGTGTGCGTAAAGCTTGTTGTAGACACAGTATGCGTGACGACGACTGTAGCGTCAATATCACACAAATCAAAGCTGCATATTTACACGCTCAGGTGGTTCATTTGAGGTTCTATTTGACTTTTTTCTATTGCGTAGACTTTCTTACGTATAATCTATTCAAATAACAGATTCTTAAGGTTGTTAATGATAACCCAGATTTACCGAACTTCACTTGGAGTACCTTGAGGAAAATTTTAAAACACTTAAATTTCAAATACGCCACAAAATCAAGAAAAAGCGTGCTACTAGCGATATTGTTTTATGCGCCAACGATACCTTCAAAAATTAAGGTTATCCCAGGAAATGAAGGTACATTTATTACCAATTTATAATAATATTATTTTAATAATATTTATGTATGTGGTAATGTGGTAATAATAATATTTTTTATATGTGGAAGAGCCATGCTGCAGTTATGTTAAAAGTATAGTTGTAACACGAATGGGTCGGCTCGACCGGGGAAGGATCACACTCTCACAAAATACCAGCGTGAAATAGTAGCTTAACGCTGCTGTTTTTCGTATGGTGAGTGTAGAGAACCCTTTTTATCGGAAACGAGGCATTCCATCTTAGTCCTCACGGGTGACAACGCATCTGCATTTTGATCTGTAATCAAGAATGGATGTAGATGTCTATGGGCCGCAGCAACCACCTACCATCATGTGGACTGGGTGCTGTGTTTGTCACCACGTGGATCAACGAAGGCAATCAAAATTTTCTCTGTTTTGTTTATCTAGCTAATTATTAGCCATATAGGCAGGGAAGAAGGATTTGTAGAAGATAGCTTACTTGTGTTTGAAGGAAAAGAAGATGACCATCAAGAGATTCTGATTCTGAAAGAGATGAATGCTGAGTGTTTTGAGGTGTGGTTTAGTGGGGTTTTGCCCAGACCAAAACCTAACTCCGTAGTGGTGATGGATAATGCCCCCTATCACTCCAGAAAGTTAGAATCGCTGCCTACAATGTCTTGGAATAAACCAAAAATACAAGAGTGGATGGCGAGCAAAAATATTCCATTCGAGGCGCAAATGCTAAAAGCTACTCTTAGATATTGTACGACAACACAAACATGAACACTGCGACAAGTATGCCGTGAACGAGATGGCAGTGGAGCGTGGAGTCACTGTTTCACGTTTGCCCCCTTACCATTGTGAGCTCAATCCCATTGAGCTGGTATTGAGCTCACAATAGTAAGCTAGCTCACCCTGGGCGCAGGCCAAAGGGTATGTTGCAAAAAACAACAAGATCTTCAAAATGAGATGTAAAAAAACTTTTCGAAGAAGGACTAAATGAAGTGACAAAAATGGAGTGGCTGCGTGGCTCACATAATAAAAGAAGAAGACAAAATGTTTAATCTTGTCCACATGATCAATAGTGTCTCAGACAATTTTGTAATAAATGTTACTGACAGTGACAGTGATAGTAGTGATACTATATCTGATGACGATGAATAAAAATTGTAATACCTGAGCATAGTTTTTTTTTCTATAAAACCCCTATGACGACATACACTATGGATAATTTTCGCCTGATGAACTGACAACATGGATTTACCATTCAGTCGTTTTCTTTATCAGTCAGTCATTTTGTTTTCCGTTCAGTCATTTAGTCACTACACTATTTTTGATTGCTTAAACCTGAAAACCCAGTAAACGTCAGGGAGCTTCGTTTAATTAAAAATACACAATAACTTTACCTAGTCCTAGACAAAGTTAATCCTTGTCGTTAATCGTCATTAGTTGTTGGTTATTCGAGATGTACGGTAGCCATTTCCACTTCAGCCTACTGATCAGTTGGGCTATGTCAGTTACTTTAGGTTTTTTTTTATAGAATAAGGGTGACAAACGAGTACACAGTCCACCTGATGCTAAGTGGACTTTTACATTTATCCTCGATTAAGAACTAAAACGCAAATGCGTTGTCATCCCTGAGGACTAAGTTTGAATGCCTCGTTTCCAGTAAAAAATGGTCTATGGATCTCTACACTCACCGTACGAAACATAGCAGTATTAAGCTGCTATTTTACGCTGGTATTCTGTGAGAGCATGGTCCTTCCTGTTCTATTGCTTAATAGTTCTTCTATACGTCAAAATAATATGTAATAATACTGCAAATCCATTTAGAATGACATATATGCTTAAGCACCATGTACTAGGTAGTTGGACTGTTTTTCTGCCTGGGAGTCCGTCTGGGCTTGTACCATATTTTCCCCTATTTCTGTCGCCATATTACGGTGCTTAAATTGATGTGTTCCGTCGAAGGTATAGAAGCAGTCAGCATAATTACAGGCTCTGACGCGTTCCTCCTTAGTTGTTCTTCAGGGTCTTGTCGGGGCTACCTCGATTTTGCAGTGCATCAGGCACGACTACTACGCCATTATAAAAAAGAAAACAGCCTCATTGCTCGACAGGGTGTGAGCTAGCTCCAACTCTGACATGATCATAATTGATGACAGATATGACTCATTTATTTTTAAGTAATATTACCGCCTCTGTTTAGTTGATACGGCACTTGTATTTAAGAATTAGATTTAGGTACTAATATAAATTATAAGTTTCATATTTACTAACATATTATATGGATTATTTGGATATCTGAAATAAAAATGATTATTATTATATTACATTATTAGTCTTTAGAAGAGAAAACGCATATGTAGCCTTTTTTTTTCAAGTTTAATGCATCTCACAGAATACCAGCGTCAAACAGTAGCTTAATGCTGCTGTGTTTCGTATGGTGAGTGTAGAGAACGAAAGACCCGAGAGAGAGAGAGAGAGAGAGAGAGGAGTAAACGAGGCATTCCATCTAAGTCCTCACGGATGACAACGCATCTATATTTTGATTTGTAATCGAGGATAGCAGTAGATGTCTATGGGCCATAGCAACCACTTACCATCAGGTGGACTGTGGTCTCGTTTGTCATTCTATCGTATAAAAAAATGTGTTGAGTCCATGGGGCACTTTCAGTAGCCACATACCACCAAGTAAACTGCAAATTTGTTTGGCACTTCAGTTTTTTTTCTAAATACTGGCCAAGTGTGTGTCGGGTCACGTACAATATAGATTTTCGTAGTTGCCCGTCACAATACCTAAACTTAGAAGGGGCGTTCTTGGTAATGAGCATGTTGAGTTCGCGGTTAACTGCTATAACGACTGAATATGGGCCTAAATAGGACGATGGTAACTGAAGGAATTTTCCAATGAGACTTATAGGGAGGGGTATTCAAAAACATTAATAATAGATTTCAATGTTGAAAATAATACAATTTACATCAATTAATCATTCACATGCCAAGTCCGTATAAAAACGGTCAAAATCGAATATCTGACTAGATATTCCCGGAAATGCAACCCAACATGTATATTATGACCATAATGACCCATAATTTGAACCACCACTGCCCTTAATTATCCTGACAGTCACCCGCGTAAACCAAGAGTGTGATGAATGTAACTGTATGAGGCTATACGATTGTATTAATACTTTGAACGAGGCCTACAATAACTACCAACTAAAAAATAAACGAAAGTAGTTGTAAAAATGGTCCTCCCTGCCTATCCCGCAAATGAAAAACTAGAGCTATAGTCGTAATGCATATTAGCCGTTTTCTTCATAAAAATTTTATTTTGTACAGTTTACTATAAAATTACAAAGTTATAACGCAACTAGTTTTAAGTCATTTTCTATAGAATTGTAACGAAGTTTTTACTAATCCAAGTGCATTTTTATGTTGGTCGACTATTATTCGTTAACTTGTAAATACTACTTAGCTCCGATAGTTTTCCTTTTAATTAAATTATATATACTACTATTGTGTATACTTTTGACATTTACAAAAATACCGATTTACTTGGTAGAGAGGAGAGGGGATACATGACCCTATTGAAAAATACCACTTTAAAGCTAAATATTTCGCAAACGGACCCCTGAATCTAAAAAATGTTGTTCGAAATCACCAATGTTTTTGAAAGACCTGTCCAACGACATCCTATTCGCTACCGAATAGGATGTCGTTCTACAAAAATTTGAAATGAAATCTTAAAAAACATTTTTATTTTGGATACCTCCCACATACAGGTAAAGGGAGGATTAATTTTTTACCCGTATATTCTATAATTCTATAATAGACGGGTAAAAAATAAATCCTCCCTTTACCTGTATGGGGGAGGTATCCAAAATAAAAATGTTTTTTAAGATTTCATTTCAAATTTTTGTAGAACGACATCCTATTCGATAGCGAATAGGATGTCGTTGGACAGGTCTTTCAAAAACATTGGTGATTTCGAACAACATTTTTTAGATTCAGGGGTCCGTTTGCGAAATATTTAGCTTTAAAGTGGTATTTTTCAATAGAGTCATGTATCCCCTCTCCTCTCTACCAAGTAAATCGGTATTTTTGTAAATGTCAAAAGTATACACAATAGTAGTAGTAGTAGTATATTCTATAATTCTATAATAGACGGGTAAAAAATTAATCCTCCCTTTACCTGTATGGGGGAGGTATCCAAAATAAAAATGTTTTTTAAGATTTCATTTCAAAATTTTGTACGCGTATGCCTATACCAAATTACAGATTTGTGGCACCTATGGTTTCTGAGTATAACCACGGATAGCCGGACGGACGGATATGGCGAAAGTATAAGGCGTACATTAGGTCACGCAGGCTGTCAGTTTTACAACAATCACGGTTGTGATTGACGAATAACCTACCGTGTAATGCAGCGAATGACGCCTGCATGAGCGCGTTATGTACGCCTGTCAGTCACCATCCGTTTTTTTAATCAATCATGATTGATGGAATTGATTAACGCCCGCATGAGCGTGTAATGTACGCCTAAAAATATTATTTCTTTCCAGATGCAATGGGCGTCAGAGATAATGGCCAGTGTAGAAATTGCGTCGTTTGAGCAGAGTGAATAATATGATTATGACGTCGTATCCGGAACAGCTTAATGATACAGTGGTGAGGGTATCCGAAGAAGAATTCCCTATGTTAATGCCGCGATGGGGCTACGTGACATCGGCTTTTGTATTATTTATCATTGGATTTTTTGGATTTTTCCTAAATCTTCTCGTCATAGTACTAATGTTTAAAGATAGACAGGTAAGATATATGTGTAATATTTTTTATAGAATAAGGGTGACAAACGAGTACACAGTGCATCTGACGATAAGTGAATGCTGAGGCCCATAAACATTTATCGTCGATTTAGAATCAAAATTCAGATGCGTCCTCTGACTGACCACTGAGTCCTCGGATGGATTCAGTAGCACAGTCTACGAGAGTACGAGTAACTATAAATTTGTGCGACTGGACTGCTGGTGACAAGAGGGCTTTCATCGCTCGCCAAAGGTAAAAGTATAGCTATTCAGCCAGGAAAAACAACCAGCGTTTTTGACACTATATACCGCGAGTGGTATGGCTATATAATATGATAAGATTTATGTTTTAGAAAACTAAAAACACAGTAAAATAATTTAATACTATTTATGATAAACTGAGTACGTAGCAAATTCATCAGTTCGGCTAAGCGAAATTCAATAAGTGTTTCGCGGTTTCACGGTTCATTATATTTTACTTTACAACACGTTAACGAAATTTGGAACCAGAGAGCCGAAAAGCCTTGGTATATCAAAACTTGTAACAAGAGCTTTATACGTAGAGCTTAAATAATAATAAAACTGTGGTAGCTAAACCACCTGCCAGAGGTGCCAATCTCTACCATGTGTCACTCTGTGGAGGAGGCCTTTAAATACCAATGATTCTAAGTTTAACATAAAGAAGTGTCCATCCATACATCCATCCATTATAGTCTATAGAGGGTGATTTTACCATAGTTGCCACGCTTAGCAAGTGGGTTGGCAAACGCAGTTTTTTATTATTTTCAGTTGTTATCACTTTTTATGTAAGTTGTGGTTACCTGTATCTGAAGATGAACAGGTAGCATATAGTCGCCGTGTTGAATTATATTTTTGTTAGTATTTTGTATCATCTGTTAGTGATCCAAATAAAGAGAAAAAAAAAAGATGATCCTGCCCATCTCCTGTTTCGTTTTCCCTCTGTCGCCTATTACGATTGATTTTAGATAGTAAATATGTTTATTAATGGACAAAAACGTTTTCAGGAATGTCCATCTATTTCTACGATATCCGGGTTGTGATCGTTTGTTTAGGGTCTAAACTACTAATTGTAATTTAGACCCAAATAACTACTAATTATGGTATAAATTACACTCGTGTACTTGTGTTACTGTTCCCCCTTTCAGTTCAGATTTGGGTACATTATTTTTAGAATTATTTTCAGTTATATCGTTTTTGCAATGGGATTAACCATAACCGAGTTCGCGAACTAATGCTTATATATAAATATATATACATATTTACCGTTGTGAACACCTTGCCATATTGGAGATCTTCTCTTTTCCTGACACGGCTAAACAGTGTGTGTGAGTGCACTGCGTACTAAAATTCACATAGGTAACTACCCTAACACTTTGTATCATATAACGCGTTAATAATATTGGTAGGACATGCGTTTTTCAAAACATGTTTTATTGCACATTCTATAGACTTACATTGAATCTTAAGTGGATTGAAAATCTTTTAGTAAACATTATAGTAACCAATCTTACGAGAATTGGGTTCAATATTTTCAAGAATTGTGGATTTTTTTTAACTGACTTATGAGCGCCGACAATTTCTATAAGCTATTGCGCAATTTAACCATAACTTTAAATGGATTTGCCACCATTCATTTTTGCATACAATTTATAAAGGTGATCGCGTAATACTGTTGAATAATTCACACCGTCAAACACTTAATTTTAATGGGATGTTGTGAAATGAAAATCAGCAGCAAGATCATTAGACGTAAAATTTTATTATTATTTCGTACTTGCTGGGGATATTTTTGGGGACTTTTTTTTAGTAGGCTAGTACTTCATATGTTTAAGATATATGCCTACGATATTATACGTCAACCAGACAAGTTACAAAAGCCTATATTGCAATAATTTTAATAAAATCCATGTTGGGCATAACGGTAGTAAAAAAGGGTAAAAACATAATTGTACAAAATAAAAAGGGGTGCAGAAATGTAGGGCCACTGTATAACTTGAGACTCCTTGTCGTTTTAGTAGTACAATGTTCGGCTATTATTGTATTAATGTATTATGTATATATATATATATATATATATATATATATATATATATATATATATATATATATATATATATATATAATGTGATACATTTAATTTCAGCCTTTACACTAACAGTGAAGAGGTTTTAATTTTTAATTGCTTACTATTAAGTAAACGTATAATATTTATAATTAAATAAATAATATTTAACAAAGTATCATTCATTGTGTTGTGTTGCGCCTTCATTCATTTTCGTTAATGTAGCCAGATAAAATTCGGGAATTTGGTTTTAAAATCGGGACAGTTACAATAGCTACACGAAGCAGATTTTTGTAGCCATTGTAGTTGCTATTAGTTATACTGGTCTTTTTAACACAATTAACAATGTGTTTTATAATTATTATTTAGGACTGATCAAATGAACGAGTAATTTTTCGTCCTAACATGGTTGCAGACGGAACTTTCTGAATAATATAATTCTGAAAATAGTAATAACTTTTATGAACTCATAACTCATGTACTTCAAAAAACCCTTTAAATTAAACAGCATTATCAAATATAAAAATCACATGTTCATGCATGAAATCAAAAGTTTTTAATAGGTACCTAACACCTTGACAGCCTGGATAAAATCCTTGCATCGGACATATAATGTAACTTTATTTATTGAAAACAACAGTATCCACAACCGATTGAGGAAATAGACTGGTGGAAGAACTTTTCCACAAGACTTTTGCATTTTACTAAATGTTATTATCTAAACAGCAGCATGTAAATTAGGTACTTTACTCATGACTAGTAATAAAATGAAATAATAAATGATCGTCGAATTTACGCGATAAGTTATAGGCGATAGGCATCTGGCACTGAGAAAAGAAAAACGAGTCAAAATGATTGAAATCTGTATCTTGCCATGCCAACACATTACGCGCAAAGATTAAAACTTTGCTTGAGCTTCGTGGGAAAATATGAAATTGTCAAAGTAAAAGTATTTTAATGTAGTAACAGCTTACAAATATATTAAATTTTACTGTCAAAATGATCGATCGAAATACAAACTAGGGAATTTAGTAAAAATTCGGGACGTTTGGCGTCCTGATCGATAGTGAATCGGAAAGTGTCACTAGATCCCTGAAAAAACGGGACGTTCCACGCAAGTCGGGACACTAGGCAACACTAGTTTACACTATTTGTGTGAATAAACACGAACGCGAGAGGTGGCGGGAAAAAGTGATACATCCTATTGTAACGATTTTCCCCCCTCTCATAGTAATAAATAATATTATATTAAATATTATTAATTTACCTTTATAATAAAAATTATATATATATATATATATATATATATATATATATATATATATATATATATATATATATATATATATATATATATATATATATATATATATATGTGTGTGAGTGACCAGGATTAATAAAATATGTTTTGATCTTTCTAAATGATCTTTCAAAAGGTTTATTAATAGGCCGTTTTAATATTTTGGCGTGATCGTCTTAGTTAGGACCCTTATTTACGTTGTGTTTGTTTAGTAACTTAGTTCTTTTAGGTGTCTTTTGGAAGAATGAATATTCACTAGAGCAATTGAAAGCTGTTGGTAGTGCCTTATAAGCTAAGTGAACCCCGTTCACGAAGACAGGGCTCGAGAAAGGTTAAGAACGTAAAACGTCCCTATTCCACTTGCATCAGGTTTACATTATTAATTATCCCTTTCCGCTCGGAAAAGGCTCAAAATATATTTATACAAAATACCCGATACAAGGGCTTCGCTCTCCTACATTTATTTAAAAAAAATGTAGGGGAGGTACACGGCCCCACACACGCCGTGCACGGTGAGTGCCAACCATTTTGATGCACTCCCCCTGAAGGGAACATTAATTTGGGAACTGGACCGTAGTCCACAGCAAAATAACTGGCGAACCAGTAAAAGAGGCTTGGCCCCTTGTTAGTGCGTAAGCACAAACATCGACCGAAGTCGCGCATGTCAATGCGTGTAAACGCCATACAGAATACGAACGAATCCAGCCACAGTGAATGTACGTCACACGGTTTAGGCAAATAGGAACACTGGCCGTAAACCCTCCGTGAGCGCCACCACCTGCCAGAACGCCGCTCCTGCAGACGTGATGTAAGCGTATGGCATCACCACTAATTGCATGATCAGCATGGCTACTAGCCGCAGAACGTGTCATGAGTCTACCGCTCACCTCAAGGGAATGGGGTCCCACGTTGTGCGGCTTTCGGCCGCAGCCTTGAGAGTCTCCTCAGATCCTCCCGCCAGCTACCACCTGCATGAGGTCGACACATATGCTCCACCAACCAATACAACGGCAGATATAGCCAAAAGGCAGTTATAAGATAAGAGTAATAATTCGCCATCAGAAAGGGTTTGTGTCACTGACGTTGAGTAAATGCATTTTCGATCATGTTTGTCTCACCCACCAACAAGTTGCCTTCAATCATTCAAAGGTGGGAAAGTTACAGAGATATAATATTATGTTGTTATATAAAACATCGTGGAGGGCAGACAGTCTGCAGCCCCGCAATGAAGGGACCCGACTTGGGCAAAGCTACTTAGGTGTGAGTCAAACCAAGACGCAGAGAGCGCCATTGAGAATAGCGTCCCACCAAACAACCATCGCAGAGACGCAATGCTGCAGAACGCAACAAGCATCAATACGACTATCGTCGGGCTTACACCATTCCAAGGTCCCCCATACATCCCAGCAGACATCACCACCCGTATACCTCCATCGACCAGAACCACAAGAGAGCGTCGAATCAGGCGCAGTACACCCGCAGATCCATCACAAGACGCAATACTGCAAGTAGCAGTAAGCATCAATATAACTATCATACGGATGGCGCCCCCTCACAACACACCCACATGATCCATATCTACTTTGGTAACAAAGTTGGTATTGTTGTTATATAAAAAATATCACCAACGTATCATAGTAGCACGCTACTAAGACGCCAATGAACAAACCTCCACGTATCATAGCGCTAATGCACTAAGACATGAAGTTGAGTATGCCTGTTACACTTAAAAGTGCTACCAAACACACTCATCATCCCCATCCGAAAGATAGACGACGCATCGCTATGCGCTACGACGCCGCCCACAACCGGTACGAATGTGCGATGTCCACGGGAAAGCCGTATTGCTACAACAAACCCGCTTACCACCGGCACTAAGATGTTAATTGTATACCTCCATCGACCAGAACCACAAGAATGCGTCGAATCAGGCGCAGCACACCCGCAGATCCATCACAAGACGCAATACCGCAAGTAGCAGTAAGCATCAATGCAACTATCATACGGGTGGCGCCCCATCACAACACACCCACATGATCCCTATCGACTTTGGTAACAAAGTTGGTATTGTTGTTATATAAAAAATATCACCAACGTATCATAGTAGCACGCTACTAAGACGCCAATGAACAAAACTCCACGTATCATAGCGCTAATGCACTAAGACATGAAGTTGAGTACGCCTGTTACACTTAAAAGTGCTACCAAACACACTCATCATCCCAATCCGAAAGACAGACGACACATCGCTATGCGCAACGACGTCGCCCACAAACGGTATGGGTGTGCGATGCCCACGGGAAAGCCGCATTGCTACAACAAACCCGCTTACCACCGGCACTGAGATTGTTGTTATATAAAACTGCACCAACGTATCATAGTAGCACGCTACTAAGACGCCAGTGGACAAAACTCCACGTATCATAGCGCTAATGCACTAAGACATGAAGTTGAGTATGCCTGTTACACTTAAAAGTGCTACCAAACACACTCATCATCCCAATCCGAAATATAGACGACGCATTTATTCACAAATTGCGTTACATGTGACTTAGAGACTAAACAAAACATGCAAGTTCTAACAATCACGTGCACCTCGAAAGGCATAGCAATGAACAGGAGAGGGGCAGACACTTAAAAATTCTTTTCCTCAATGTATTCATTAATTGAATAATAACTTTTTTTAATAAGTATCTCTTTTAAAGATCTTATGGATTTATTAATATTTGTTTCGGCTTTTATGTATTCCGGCATTCCGGTATGGGTGTGGGATGTCCACGGGAAAGCCGCATTGCTACAACAAACCCGCTTACCACCAACACTAAGATGATATGTCTAGGACACATCAGTTAGCGAGTCCAAGTTTACCTCGGACCAATTGCTCGTGAAGCAGCACACACGCCACCATAATATTCCTTTTCAAGTCCCTAATAAGGACTAGTCATTTTGCTACAGTACTAGGAGCAGTCAGTCACCCGACCACCCCATACAATGCTTATGCATCAAGGAGATCTCCTATAATATTGCTTTTGTATCATAGACCTTACTTTCATAAGTCATGTATATATAGGATTCGAACCCACGACCCTACTATTGTAATGCATATTAATCATAGAGACCTTCTATAGTATTGCTTTTGAATCATAGACCTTACTTTCATAAGTCATTCATATATAGGATTCGAACCCACGACCCTACTATTGTAATGCATATTAATCATAGAGACCTTCTATAGTATTGCTTTTGAATCATAGACCTTACTTTCATAAGTCATTCATATATAGGGTTCGAACCCACGACCCTACTATTGTAATGCAAATTCATCATGGAGACCTTCTATAGTATTGCTTTTGTATCATTGAGTTTAATATCATAAGTCCCTAATATAGGACTAGTCATTGTGCTACAGTACTTCAGGCAGTCGGGCTCCCGACCACCTCATATATATGTACAACTGCAGGAATGTATCTCCGGCAGCTCCTCCATACAAGACATATCTATACATGAACACCTTCAATAACTTAGGAAAATTTTCTTTTATACGTGAACTCCTTCCACAACTTAGGAAAATTTTCTTTTATACATGAACACCTCCCATTACTTAAACAATTTTTAACAAATTTTCTAATTATCTTATAAACGTTATTTATCTTTATTTTATAATATTTTTTGACTTGTATTTCAATTATTTATCTTATTTTAAATATTTTTCAAGTTTTTAAATAAATTTATTTATTATGAAAAACAATAATTTTGCCTTAAATTTACTATGTTATTTGGCTAATGTCTGAAATATATTAACTTTATGTTTATTAATTTAATTAATTGCTTTTACTTTATTTTGAATTTAATTATTAATAATAATATTGGGCCGTCACACTATCATTGGGAAGACCCGGAGCGTATTGAATCAGACGGCGGCGTCTGCGCGTAATGATTTATGGTATTTTTAAAATAATTGTATAAAATGATCGACTAAATAAAACGAGCTAATTATTTTTTGAATATTTTGCATTACCTGTATTTTGATAAAATAATTAAAATGGATAAGTTTTTATCCAAGTACACGGAAAAAATGACATTGAAGTGGACAGTTTTGGTGATTTTATAGTATTGTTTTTTTTTAATATAAAATCGAAATATTTTCATAATTTAGGATTTGTGTTGCACTAAAAGCTATACATTTCATTATAATAATGCTTAATTTAAACTATTTAGCCTAAAATAACGGTTGTATTTGACCTGAAAGGTAACTCTGACGCATATTTTCATAAAACGTTATGGATGGATTGTCTTCGCTATAAAAAACCGTCATTAAAAACTATGAGTTTGCTTTGTAGTGCACTAAATAAAATTTATATACTTCTAAAGTCGTAATTTTCTGCAAATAATGTGCTCACATAGTTACGATATCACCCTTGAAAAAACCCTAAAACATGAAGTCTTCGACGCGAATCGCATATGCCCTCTTAAGTTAAAAGGTGAACTATGACAGCTAAGTATACACTTTGGTCAATAAAACTAAAAAAGGAAATGTTAAGCCACTCAACCGATTTTGACGAAATTTGCTATTTAGATAGCTGGAAATATTAAAAAGGCTAGGCTAACTTTTATTCTCAAAATATACTACGCGGTAGAGAGAACGCAGTATGACCTATTTCGACGTGGACGAAAACTAGTTATTCAAATTAAATTAAATTATAAAAAATTAATATTTAAATTATCATTTCTTCATTATTAGTTGCGTTTTAAATGCGTTGGCTTGTTTGCTTACGTTGGTTAACATCCACAAATTGCAATACTTTGCAACGAGTACAAAAGTAACTAAAAATTAGGTATAATTGGTGTATTAATAACGCGGTGAATAATTCTTTTAATAAATAAAGTAGTATTTAGCGAATAATAAAATTTATTAAAATGTTTATCTTACAGAAACCGTTACATATTAAAAATTCGTCTAGGGCGTAACAAGTAAACGATTTAACATACTATTACCTAATATATTTGTAATTTAATTATTTCGTGTAAAATAACTAGTAGTGAAATAGTAATTAATTTGTTTTAAAAAAAGTTCATTTATAAATATTTTAAGGATCGTTATTTTGACTATCCTGTTATTATTGCATTCGAGTTTCAACAGATTAATAATTGATTAATAATTATCAATCATTGTTTTCTAATCGTTAGAAATTCTGTTTTAATTATTAGTAACTACAGTTTTACTATGAACTCGTACAATAAACTCTTTATACTTTTATTTAGATTAAAAGTAGTTAAACTGATTAAAATCTGAACGCTTGCGCACCGCCATTGGCTCGCGACCTTTTTGCTACCGCGCGGGAATGTTGGCGTTGTGCACACCTTTACCGAAAAATTATTGGAACGTTCATTCTAGGCATGTCGATTCACTCTTAAAAAAATCGATCTCTGAATCAATTTGAATCGAAGGTACTTGAATCGATTATCGATTAAATCGAGGATTAAAAGATCGATTTTCGATTAATCGCGACATTTACAAACATGAAATTTCAAGAATTTTTGATTTTTTTCTTTAACTTCTAAACTGTTTTTTTAAATTTTTTTTAAATAAAATATTCTTAGTCTTATTGACTGACATTACTAATATTCCTTTTAACCACTTTTCGTAAGCTTGAAACGCTTGTGTTAGGAGTGGTTCGCACATAGTCAACTCGATCCCTTTTTTTACAAAGTAATTCCACGTTACACTTTTATTTGACATTTTAGGCTAAAAACAACAACAATACTTTAACAGAAGTGCAAACTGCAACGTACATTTCTCGATAAATCTGTTTCAATCTAATAACTCACTATTTATCATATCGAAATGAATGCTACACGAACACAATACTGGTTATTTCCTTACTATTGTTGACATTTTGTATATTTTCCGATAACATCCGGTTGGAAAATACTCTGTTTTGTTATTGACTATGGATTTGACTTTTGCGAAAGTCAAATCCAAACCCTATTTTATTCTTGCTAATGTTGACATTTTGAATATTTTCCGATAACATCCGGTTGGTAAATACTCTGTTTTGTTATTGACTATGGATTTGACTTTTACGGAAGTCAAATCCAAATCCTATTTTATTCTTGCTATAAATGCTGCAAGGGTAGACAGTGAAGAGGTCATTCGTAGATCAACAGTCGTAACGCATAGACGTGTATTGTGGAATCTATGTAAATGATACTAGATTAGTGAAGTGTTCATTACGGTTGTGATAAATTGTTTCGGTGTGTGATAACAAGTGGATACATTTATTGTAAAGGCTAATGCCACATGAAATATACAGTTGTTAAAAACAAGCATTTAATTTGATGTACCGCCATTCCTGTGCAAAAGTTCGTCGATATTAACGCTATAAACCTCTATAAACTTCAACGTACGGTATAATATTTATTTACAGTATCTAGGTATTTAAAAAGTACTCTGTCTGTACTTCAGCTCACAGTATGTATATTTTTGATAATAAATAATGTAAATTCACAAGTTCACAGTTCAAACAGGTTCACATCTATATTATATTATATTATAGTACAGGAGGTTAAATATAATATGAAAATATCGCTCGGTCGATCGAAAAAATATTTATAGTTTAGGATGTAATATGTATACATCTCAGTGGAAACGGTGCCATTTAAAAGTACGGTGAGCGCCATTAATTTATATCTCGAAATATAACATAAATTACATTATATCCCTTGGTGGAAAGTGGGCTTAAGAATTTTAGAAATGAAAATGAAATGACAACTTTTTGATATTGTTGGATGCGTTCATAAACATTTATTTTATTCAAAAATATATATTGCGTTCAAATTATCAACAAAGTACGACCGGTTGTTTTTGCGTCCTCCAACAGTAAAAAATTAAAAAAACTGTGGTATCTTACCCCACCCAGTTTGGGAATTTCAGCTAGTTCTTGTATCAAATGAATCAGTCCGATTCAAGAGGTTTTTAGATCGATTCAGTGAATCAATGCGGTGCTTCGAATCGATCTAAAAAATCGATAATTTTACTCCAAAGAATCGATTTTTCGATTAATCGATTTTAAATCGACATGTCTAGTTCATTCTCTCGACTGCGCTTGAGGTGCGAAAGCAAAAAGCAAGTACTGTGAGCGATTTAAATATTAAATAAGTAAACCGTGCTATTATTGCTGGTAATCAGTTATTACTGTGGACTCTATCATATTTGTGTGTAATAAACTATTTTCATTAGAGATAATAAGTGAATTGCTATTTTATTGTGGTGTTTTAGTGATGTGTCATGGATAAACTTAATAGCAGAACCGAGAACTCTATATCTAAATTTTTTAATTAAAGGTCAAAATCCGATATTTATTTATTGAATAATTGCCGTTTGATATTTTTAGCAACTCGGATTTTCAATAAGAAACTACATCGAATATTGATACATTTTTAGAATGGGCATTAGTAGCATCATTTTCGCAAACCATCGCATGCTCAGACGTTGAATTAATCCTTTTCACAGAAATACACTTACCGATGTAGATGTTATTTACACAATATTTTATGTAGAACTGCATTGTCCTTTACAGTGTAAAGAATTTGAAGTAATATAACTACTTTGTAGGCATCCAGTTAAGATTACCCGTGGCTTCTAAATGAGGTATAAAAGTACATATTATAAAATATTTTTTAAACTTTTAACACAAAATGCATTTACCCAACCCTTTTTGAGTGATGAAGTGAACATAATATAGCATGTAGTAATGATACGTAATCAGTAGATTCAATCTAAAAACTTTATTGAAAATTTCCAATAATATCCTATGTGGGAAGTAAACACAATTACAATTTAATAAAAACGAGAATAAATGTTGTAACAATTTATTCGTATGTAATTAAATTATCACCGAATTCGATATCATCGATTTACATTGTATATAAACCAAGTGCAATTTCAAAAGCAATATTAAAAACGGTATTTCCTGGTTTAACGGTACCAGTAAGTTGTTGTTACATCCCTAGTACTGTTGTTTTTACGCATCCATATTTCCACTTACAGGTGGTAAAGATATGTAACATTTATTCAAATTGTACAAACGGCTGTTTTTTCTACACGTAATTGTCGCATTATTCGGCATTTTTGAAATAAATTGCACGCAGCAACGATTGACACAAAAATTGGGCAACGACTGACGTTAGGAGATATTTTGACTTTTAAAGGTGCGAACTGACATGTTAGTGGCTACACGGCCATTGCTCATTTTCCTGTTTTATTGTGTATGTATTATAGTATTCTATGGTTTTTAATATTAATACTTAATTATTATGCATATTAAAAATTAATTGCAAGTTCTCCTTTTAGTACCAGCTGTCTGTCAGATCAAATGATCGAGATTTTATTTTAAAGCCAGTGCCTGATTGTAAGTGGTAATTCATAAAGATGGTAGCGCGCACTGGCTTAGATTAACAAAAACCTTTTCACACTTGCCTTAAAAACACGCACATTATAATTGGATGGAAAGATAAATGTTGGAAACTTATTCCACGCCTTTGCTGTACACATTATGCGTTCATAATTACGGACAGAAAAGGCGTGGAACAAAACATTTTGTTTAAATGCTTGAATGCGTGATATATTTATAAAAAGGGATGGAGACCAGTCACGTATCGAGGATTTGGGGTACAAAAACCTGTGCAAAGTTTTCAAACATCTAGCTGTAATAAAAATGTATGTTTAATGCCATATAATTCAAGAATGTAATGTATATATGAAATCACTTAACTCAAATTTTATTTGATCGAATCGAAAATTGGTATGTATAATCAATGAAGAAGGAATATATTTACAATAAGTAAAATTGACATTTTTTTGAAACGAACAAAATTTAATAAAAATAATAAATCAAAATTTTCATTTTATTTGCTTTTTCAATCAAGCGCGGTAATTAATAAATTGACTGCATGCCCTTATATAAAAAACGTTGCTCAACATAACCTATGTAATTTACCGGTATGGTAGGACAACGCCTGCCAGGTTCAGCTAGTAGATTATAAATTCAAATGCATTGATACTGGCAAGTTTCGACAAATTTCACATAAAATAAAAAATAAAACAATTGTGTTGCAGTTAAGGACATCGTTGAACATAATATTTCTTAATTTAATTTAATTATTTAGATAATTTTATTTCAACGTGGCAGAGCCACACTGCAGGTATTATGGTTGTAGCATGAATGGATCGGCTCGACTGGGGAAGGACCACGCTCTCACAGAATACCAACGTAAAATAGCAGCTTAATGCTCCTGTGTTTCGAATGGTGAGTATAAAGAACCGGAGACCCGTTTTACTGGAATCAAGGCATTCCACCTTAGTCCTCAAGGGTGACATTTTGATTCTTAAGCGAGGTTAAAAATGTCTATGTCTATGGGCCACAGCATCCACTTACCATCAGGTGGACTGTGTGCTCGTTTGTCACCCCTATACTATAAATGTGACATGTAGATTATAAATTAAAACACCTAATACAATAGAAACAAGTATCACCTAGGTACTAAATTTTAAAACCATTATTTTTGTTGCAGCTATGGACACCGCTGAACATAATACTCCTTAATTTAGTGTGTTCCGATTTTTCCGTCTCTGTTTTGGGAAATCCATTTACACTTGTCTCCGCCCTGTTCCATCGGTGGGTTTTTGGACGTACTATGTGTGTGCTATATGGTTTTTTCATGGCACTTTTGGGTAAGTTTAATTTGTTTTCTTCATTTAGTATTGAAAAGGAACCAGGGGCGCAAACGTTAAACTAAGAAACAGAAGGGGGGAATCGAGGCTTCTCTCGATCCGGCCTCCTATAACGCCTACGTTGGGTTCGGGAACAACGTATGTGATCTCCGCAACGGAGTAACACACAAGGGCGATAACCTCTTCCTTTTCAGAAAATAGGTTCAGGCGGGGATTACGGGTCCTTCGAAGTCGTTCCGGTCCCAACGCCTTAATTGTTCGATGTGGACTGTATTATTTCGAGGGACGAATTCATTGGGAATTAAACAGCAATTATCTTCAAACCGTTCCGTGAGAGAGTAATTACTTTTCCCTATCACTTCCCTACACTTTTTCTTTCTTCTTATTGACTGCTGGTCTTGCCGAACGATTCCCGAACGAATTGCAAGAAAACTCGTTTACTGAGCTACCCCAGAGCTATACGCGAAAGTGAGCCGCGTCATTTGTGCGTTTGCGCAACTCAATTACATCAATTTGTTCTATCACTCTCTCACGGTTTACTCAATAACTTTATTTGTGTAAGACATACATTTATACAACTTACTTATAAAGATAGCACAAAAATTATCTATATACTACGATGTACATTACATTTTCATGTCACAAAAAACATTTTATTTATTTAACAAAATATGCCTATTTTACTCACATGTTCAAAGTTGGAATTTCTTAAATATTTAACATAGAAAGTTAAAACAATGTTTTCCACTTGAAATTATACATATCTTAACCAATACAATAGTTTAATTTACATTTTCTCTATACATTTCACTATTAAAACACTTTTAAATTTCTTATACAAAACTATCATTATTTCACTTATTCACAGGAATTTTCACATAAAAATAACACAGAATTCACCTCTTTTACACGTACAATCAATCTGAAATGTTTTACAAGTAATTTTCACATAAATTGCTGAAATTGCAAATATTTATATTTCTACATATTTAGCCTCCTAAGTACGTGGCTAGCGTGCGTCTATGAATTCACACTATTTGAACAACTAACTTTGCACGGCTATCGACTATCAGTAAAAATGGAAAGTCTAATATCAACAATACTAGGTGAATAAATGATTCTACACAATTCTCAAACGTTGAAAACTATTTCCAATCAGATTCTTATCAGAAAATATAAGTGAATGTTTTCATAAATCAATCATAGAAAATAGGCATTTGTTTTCATACAAAACATATCAAACTCATATAAGACAATACTTATGCAATTAATTTCCATTAATTCCACTTATGCACAGCGATCATCTCGACCGGGGAACAAATCCTGGTCTCTAACTTTATTTTAATATTTCTTTAAATTAACATTATTGGAAAGATGATTTCAACCGGGAAACAAATCCGGTAACATAATTTATATCTTAAAAATTCCCTATATGAATTTATTAAGAGATATTACTAAGAAAACGATAAACTATTCCGGCCTGGGAGTCGAACTCAAGACCTTCATATCATTAATTCGATATTTCTTTAAGATTCAACTAAGCATTTTCTTATCGGAATATTGTTGCTTGATAATTTGCTTTTTAGAAGCTATTCGTAATCGGTTAACTAATAAATTGAAATATTCTTATAGGCGCGTCGCCAACAAGTATAAAGTTATTTAATTTCTTTAAATATTAAAAGAACATTATTAGATGGTAAGACTTTTTTTTCTGGCTAAGAGTAGTCCGTCTGGGTAGCTACAGCAGTCTTATTTAGTAATGCCATTAAAGAGGAGTGCTTGTACTTTTGTATTCCGGTCTGAAGGGTTAACTGTTATTAGTTACCGGTACAGCCTTGGTGCGTAAAGTGCGTTAAAATAGAAAATGCAGGATGAAGAATAAAAATGCTTCTCGTTTACAGAGAAGAAACACGTACCTCCATAGGCCAGCAGAATTTCTTGCAGCTTTCTTAGTGCTCGATGCGGGCGGGTTTTCTTCTTCAACACACACTTTTAACATTTTTTTGTAGGATACGATGACAAACGAGCACACAGTCAGATGGCAAGTGGTTGCTGTGGCCCATAGACATCTACATCTATCCTCGATTACGAATCAAAATGCAGATGCGTTGTCATCCGTGAAAACTTTGATGGAATGCCTCGTTTCCAGTAAAAAGGGTCTCCAGTTCTCTACACTCACCATACGAAACACAGCAGCATTAAACTACTATTTGACGCTGGTATTCTGTGACAGCGTGGTCCTTCCCCGGTCGAGCCGACCCATTCGTGCTACAACTATACTACTAATATAACTGCAGTATGGCTCTACCACCTAAAAAACACATAACACTGCCCTAAGAATGAGCGTGTTGTCTTTTGAGTTTGAAGCGAGATTATTATTTTAATTATTTATTTAGCGAGAGTGGGAATGCCATACGCGTCGCGTCAGTTTACTTCTCTTTTGAGTTACGTTGCGTGACGTTGGCGTTGATTGTCTTTGTAAGATGTTGCGTTCCATTATTTTTGAGCTGAAGATGGGAATCAAAGAAATTAATAAGATAAGGATATATAGAAATAGAATTTTGACAGTGGTAGAGCCACGCGGCAGCTTTGCTGTTGCACGTATGGGCCGGCTCAAACCGGGGTGGTACCACGACCTCACAGAATACCAGCGTGAAGTGGAAGCTCTGCTTTCGCATTTCGTCTGGTGAGTGCAGGTGACCGGAGGCCCAAATCCCCCCCCCCCATCAACATGGTAGCGGAATTAAATGATAGACTACCCCAGGAGGGTACCAGCACCCCTGGAAAATCCCTTGCTGAGCATCCACGACCATGTTTCTCCACTTCTGAGCGTGGGTGCTCAGGCTGCCCCGCGTATTCTGGGGGAGGGGGGGCAAAATTCCGCTCAAGACTACAACTGCTCGGGGCAAACGGAGCAACAAGACCAAGGCGACCCCTACCACGCTGTCTGTGAATTTCTGCAATATCAGGGGACTTAATTCTAACCTAAACGCCGTCCACTATCGCGGCCGCGGGCGAGGCCGGCTGATGTTTCGTATCTATCCTACCCGGGGTACAAACTGGAACACTCCTTTGTGCCTCGGGCTGGGGTTTGCGTTTACGTCAGAGAGGACATCTGTTCTCGCCGCCTCGGCAGACTTGAAGGTTCGGACCTGTCCATCCTTTGGCTACGCGTAGACAGCGACGAACATCCGCGCGTCTACGGGTGCGTCTATAGGTCCCATAGCGGTAATGCCGAAACAGACCGACTCTTCGACCACGTCCAAATGGCTGCAGATTCGTTGCTACAGCAGATCCCCTCCACAGAGATCGTGATCCTCGGCGAATTTAACGCCCATCACGCCGAATGGCTTGGTTCACGTTTAACCGATCAGGCGGGGAGATCTGTTCACGATTTTGCCTAGGCATATGGTCTGACACAACTGATTACTTCGCCTACGCGGATTCCAGATGTGGAGGATCATGCACCTTCCCTGTTAGACCTTCTGCTGACCTCTCACCCGGACGGATATCAGATTTCCGTCGACGCCCCTTTAGGCTCCTTGGACCATTGTCTTGTCCGGAGTGTGGTGCCACTCACGCTGAAATCGCGGTTGCATTATGCAGGCTGCCGCCGGGTTTGGCACTATAGGTCAGCCGATTGGGATGGGATGCGGTCTTTCTTTGCATCCTACCCTTGGGGGCGGGTTTGGTTCTCGCCGGACGATCCCAACGTTGTTGCGAATTCTGTCACTGATGTGGTACTTCAGGGTATGGAACTTTTTATTCCTTCCTCTGTGGTGCCCATTGGAGGCAAATCTCAGCCATGGTTTGGTCGCTCCTGTAAAATAGCATCATGCTATAAGCAGGAGTGCTACCGAGCCTGGGCTGTCGCATCAGCGTCCCGGGATGTAAACACCAGCGCGCTAAAAAAGAAGTATAATTCCGCCTCTAAGTCCTTCAAAAGAGTCATTGCCAAGGCAAAATCAGAATTGGCGAATTTTCATTTCAGGCAGAATTGGCGAGAAACTAGTTCGCCTTCCTTCTGGAATCCGTGCATTCTGGTTTCTCGCCAAGGCTGTCCAGGGGAATTTCTGTCAGCCGTCTCTTCCATCTCTGCACAGGGAGGACGACTCACTGGCCCATACTGCAACGGAGAAAGCTCATCTTCTAGGCTCTTTCTTTGCGTCTAACTCGACTCTCGATGACGGGCGGAGTACGCCGCCGACCATCCCGTGGTGTGAGTGCTCCATGCCGAAAGTGCAGTTCACACAGCGCTCGGTTCGCAAAGCACTCCTCTCCCTGGACATCCACAAGTCGAGTGGGCCTGACGGAATCCCCCCAATTGTGCTGAGGACGTGTGCTCCAGAGTTGGCACCGGTTTTAACGCGTCTTTTCCGGTACTCCTACTCCCTAGGCGTAGTCCCAAAATCATGGAAGACGGCTTTCGTCCACCCGATCCCTAAAAAAGGCGACCGCTCAGACCCGTCCAACTACCGGCCTATCGCCATCACCTCCTTGTACTCCAAAACAATGGAGTCCATTGTAAACTGCCAGCTCATGAGGTACCTTGAGGATCAACAGCTGATTAGTGACCGCCAATACGGTTTTCACCGTAGTCGGTCAGCTGGTGATCTTCTGGTCTACCTAACTCACAGATGGGCGGAGACAGTAGAGTCCAAGGGGGAGGCATTGGCCGTTAGTTTGGACATTGCGAAGGCCTTCAATTGGGTTTGGCACAAAGCGCTTCTTTCGAAGCTCCCTTCCTATGGGCTGCCCGAGAAATTGTGCGATTGGATCACCAGCTTTCTTGCAAATCAGAGCATCAAGGTCGTTGTAGACGGTGCAAGCTCCGATTGCAAGCCTATTAATGCTGTGGTGTTCCACAGGGCTGCGTGCTATCGCCAACGCTGTTTCTTCTGCATATCAATGATATGTTGCATACCCGTAACATTCATTGCTATCCAGATGACAGCACTGGTGATGCTCTTTACACCGGTCAAGCCAATATTTCTCGGGAAAACGTCTCCGAGTGCCGGAACAAACTTGTGTCTGAAGTCGAGTCTTTGCTGAACAGAGTCTCGGATTGGGGGCATCTAAATCCAGTCCAGTTTAACCCCCAGAAAACACAAGTTTGGCAGTGCAGTGGCAGATTGCAATGCAGTGGACGATATGAATGACAAGCTCGTGGAAACTGTCAATGCGGTCGGAGCTAAGTTCTGCAAGACCCGCCGCAGAAGAACACAAAAACTCTCCGATCACACTCTTAATCTCATGGCTGTTAGACGGGAGATGAGGCTGCAATCGTCAAAAGATTTGACAGCATACAGGCAACTGAACAGACAGATCTCCAAATGCATGCGGCGAGACTTACGCAACTTTAATACTGCTCGTATTAAAGAAGCGATCGAGCGGAACCAGGGCTCCAAATTCTTTGCCAGAGATCTGTCTGCCAGAAAGAGCCAACTGTCAAAGCTGAAGACTGAGTGTGGTAGCATCGTTTCCGGGACACCTGAGATTTTGAGTGAGATTGAGAGGTTCTATGGGCAGCTGTACACATCATCGTTGGAGACACACGCAAGTGTGAGTAACGATACAAGAGCAGTCTTATCAGACACTATTCCGATGATATCCCGGACGTCAGTCTAAGCGAGATTAGAATGGCTCTCCAGCACCTTAAAACGGCAGGGCCCCAAGCGAGGATGGAATTACAGCGGAGCTTCTGAAAATGGGTGGAACACCGGTACTTGAAGTCCTTCAGAAGCTCTTCAACTCCATCCTTCATGGTGGCACTACTCCAGAGGCGTGGAGCAGAAGTGCGGTGGTCTTGTTCTTTAAGAAAGGCGACAACGCTCTCTTGAAGAACTACAGACCGATTTCCCTTCTGAGCCGCGTCTTCGTGCTGTTTTCGAGAGTCATTACGAATCTTCTCGCAAGCAGACTCGACGACTTCCAGCCTCTCGAACAAGCCGGTTTCCGAAAAGGCTTCAGTACCATAGACCACATACATACCCTTCGGTAGATTGTACAGAAGACTGAAGAGTACAATTTGCCACTTTGCCTAACGTATGTGGACTATGAGAAAGCCTTTGATTCCGTCGAAATTTGGGCGGTGCTACAGTCCCTTCAGCGGTGCCAAGTTGACTGTCGGTATATCGAAGTGCTGAAGTGTTTGTACAGTAGGGCTACGATGGCTATCCGAGTACAAAATAGAGCTCGAAACCTATCCAACTGCAGAGACGTGTAAGACAGGGTGACGTTATATCCCCGAAACTCTTCACCGCTGCATTGGAAGACGTTGTCAAGCTACTGGACTGGAAAGGATACGGTATTAACATCAATGGCGAGTTCATCACTCAACTTAGATTTACCGACGATATAGTCCTTATGGCAGAATCGCTTGAGGACTTAAGCATTATGCTCAATGACCTCAATAGTGCCTCCCAACGGATAGGTCTTAAGATGAACATGGACCAAACAAAGATCATGTTTAATGTCCATGTCACACCTATGCCGGTAGTTTGGGAGCACTATGCTCGAAGTTGTTGACGAGTACGTTTACCTGGGACAAACAGTCCGACTAGGTAAGTCCAATTTCGACTGAGAAGTCAATCAACGGATTCAACTCGGCTGGCCAGCGTTCGGGAAATTACGACATATCTTCTCGTCAGGTACACCTCAATCTCTAAAAGCTAGATTGTACAACCAGTGCGTGTTGCCAGTGATGACTTACGGATCTGAGACGTGGTCCTTCACTGCTGGCCGTATGAGGACGCTCAAGGTCGCTCAGCGAGCTATGGAGAGGGCTATGCTCGAAGTTTCTCTGCGTGATAGACTCAGAAATGAGGATATCCGCAGTAAAACCAGAGTGACCGACATAGCCCAACGGATTAGTAAGTTAAAGTTGCAATGGGCCGGCCATATAGCTCGAAGAACCGATAACCGATGGGGAAGAAAGGTTCTCAAGTGGCAGCCTCATACCGGTAGGCGTAGTGTAGGGCGACCCCCCATTAGATGGAGTGACGACCTGGTAAGATATGCAGGAATTCGATGGAACCAGGTGGCTCAGGTCCGTGCTTTGTGGCATTAATTGGGGGAGGCCTATGTTCAGCAGTGGACTTGTGAAGGGCTGTAATGATGATGATGATGATGACTATAAGTTCATATTGTGTGGATCGGAACAAAAATTAATAATTTTTATCTTTTGGTAACCGCGGTTAACTATGGTATTAGGACACACAACACCTCAGTCCCACCTGTGACCATAGGTGCTGTAAAGTGCTCGAAACGTCGGAATTATAAAAAAGTTAATATACGCTATAAAATCCATAAAAATAATTTTATTTAAGTAATTACAGGCTGTGAGGGATTCCGTCTTAGTCTGCAGAGGTGATAATGACTTTTTTGTTTGAGGCTCGTAGTTCTCATGGATTGTAAGTTGCCACATAGCGTTAGGTGGACTGCAAATTCGTGTGTCACTTCAATTTAATTACATAAAGAACAATCTTGTGTTTCCTTACATGTGCTTTAAAACAGATTGCACAGCTTAATAATTATTCCGTATTAAAATAAATATTCCGCTAAATATTCATATTTTCCTCAAATGTCTCAACATTCATCTGATTCAAATGTAGATGATATAATAGTGGATGGATTTTTTATAGCATTGCGTTTTCAACAATAACATTTAATCTTTCAACATTTATTCTCAAGGTTCAGCAGTGGACTTGTAAAGGGCTGTTATGATGATGATGATGATGATGCAAATGCGTTGTCACCCCGGAGGACTAAGATGAAATACATCAATACTAGTAAAAAGGGTTTCCAGTTCTCTACATTCACCATACGACGAAACACAGCAGCATAACGTTGCTATTTTACGCTGGTGTTCTGTGAGAACGTGGTCCTGCCCCGGTTGACCCGACCCATTCGTGCTACAACTATAATATAGCTGCAGCATAGCTCTACCACGTACTAAGTATTAGTAGGAACGTAGAGACATTAATGCAGTTATAGCAGTTTTATTTTTATATTATGAAAAAAAAAACTATTCATACACTCGTGGTCGCTCGCGCTCGTACTCGCAGTTTCATCCTTAAAGACAGACGTACATTGTTTGCTTAAAATTCTCTACACTTAAGTACCGCTTTCTTGAAGTTATAATTATTACTAAAGTCTGTTTCAGGTATAACATCAATAACAACTTTAACAGTGATATCGTTTGAAAGATATTTAATGGTAACAAGACCTCTGAGATCGAGGCATCTCAGTTCAAAGGGAGCTGCTATTTTAATCATATTCATTTGGGTTTACTCCTTGGCGCTTACTGCACCCCCTCTAATGGGCTGGGGAAATTATGTCAATGAAGCTGCTAATATAAGGTAAATCAATACATTTTTAATTTAGATATTTTTGTTTTTACAGAAATATATTGTAAGGCAGTTCAGTTTTGAAATTTTCAGTGATTTTATTTTACGACTAAATTTAATGTGTGTAATTAAGTAATGTAAATAGATATAAAAATATTTCATAATTTTCAAAATTTTACGCTTATTAATATCTTAATCATACAGTTTTTCTCTTCATGTTGTCTTTCATTGATGAACACATTGTAAATAATCGTTTCAAATTGCAGTTATAAATTTCTTCATTCCAACTGATATCGAATTTAAGGTTAACGTTTATCTGCTGACCCAACTCGGGTCTTTTCGTAGGGTCGTCACCCTATTTCTCAATCCGTAGTAGAGTAGAGTAGAGAAGTAATCAGTACAATCAATCAACCTCTCAAGTTTCATGATTAAGTCAAATCGTGTCTTTGACAGGTCAATGAATAGTTATTAAAAGTCAGTAGGGAAAGTTAAGAAGGTCGTACAGATTTGGGAAAAGCCATACTAGTTGTGTGCTTTAGAATTTGTTCAGAGTGACCGGCATAACCGACCGTATTATAAAGATAAGGTGGCAATGGGCCGACCATATAGCTCGAAGAACCGACAACCTTTATTTGTCACCCTTATTCTACATAAAAACCATTGGGGAAAAAAGGTTCATGAGTGGCTGCCTCGCACCGGTAGGTAAATTGTAGGGTGACCAGAGAGAAAGACGTCCTGGTAAGATATGCAGGAAGTTGATAGATGTATATGGCTCAGGACCGTGTTTTGTGGCAATATTTACACTTTGTAGTACATTGCGTATTCTATATAGTTTTTCTGTAAGTGCTACAATGACTTACAAAACATACAAAGCAATGTACTAGTAAAGTAACTGTCATTTATGTTACCAAAGTTAAAGAAGAAGCCCGATGCTGAAGGCCTTTTATCGGCGAAACCGTTTGTACCATTGTTTGTACCGAACTTTGCCCACTTTTCTGTTATTGTGTCCCCTACCAATAGCTTTACATTTTCCGTTGGATTTATTTGCTCGTGAAATCGAAGTTGTTAAAATATTTATATGCGTTAATTTACAACGTGAATGTTTTCTTTACTTTGACAGTTGCTCCGTAAATTGGCATGAACAATCTACGAATACTTTAACATATATATTATTCCTATTTGCCATGGGGCAGATCGTACCTTTGGCTGTGATTACATTCAGCTACATAAATATCATTCGGACGTTAAAAAAGGTATTTATGGTAAACTTATCAGTGTGTATAATTTTGAATTGTTATAAATATGTTGTGTATACTCAAAATTTAGTATCAATTGTTAAAAATTATTGTTTTTATGTTCTAATATTTATTTCTTATTTTGACAAATTTCTCAACTCTCAAGCTCAGTCTGAATCTAAAATGCTTCTCACGCATTAGAAAAGGTTCAGATATAGTCAATATATAGTAACAATTGATTTGCAATAAATACTTTGTAGAAATTCGTCAATAATATGCTATTGCTAGTAATTATATTTATTTATACTTCTTCAAAGGAGGCCACCATATTTTTTAATATCCCTCAAATAAATAGGACACCCATGAAACTGCCCTTTCTTTAACCGCGCCAGGTGGATCACCGATACCTAGCAGGGAACCATACTTTTATATTAATTATTACTCTTTTTGTGCTTAGGTTAAAGATGTCCTTGTATATTCGGCATTGTAGTAATTAAAAATTCCATTGATATATTTTATTATTAGTGGCATTAGCTAGAAAGAGAAAATAAGATTATAAGAAAACATAATTAAAATAAATTAGGGGTTCTTTTGTTGCATTTATGTTTTTTTTTTCTGGAATAATATGTGTTTTAAGATATTATAATAATAATGTCCTCCAGACCGAATTCCGGTCACGACGACCATCCTCAACGGAGACTAGCCATCGGCGCAGGACAGAATTATAGTGCCCAAGTGTATACGCAAATACAGGTGCACTCTCTATTCCCTCACCATCAGAATCCCATGGGACGGTAAACCGATACGACCTGAGAGAGATCAGGCGCAGGACCAACGGCTTTACGTGTTTTCCGAGGCACGGAGATGAGACACCGCCAACTTCCTGACTCCGGGCAGCTACTAAATTGCTGTAACACAATAATTGATTTTTTGGCCCGACCCGGGATTCGAACCCAGGACCTCATGATCAGCAGTCGCACTACTACAACCACTAGACCAACGAGGCAGTTAAGTCAGTTTAAGATATTATTATTACATAAAACGAAAATAGTGTTTAAAGAAGTATAAATTTCAGAATTCAGAAAGACTTGGTCGTGTGAGCCGTACAGAATCTCGAGCAACAGCTATGATTTTTTTAATGATTGTAGCGTTTACTGTTGCTTGGACACCGTACTCTCTTTTTGCTTTAATGGAACAGTTTGCAACGGAGGGAATAGTAAGTAATGATTAACTATAATTTTTCAAAGTATTATTAGCTAACGAGATAAATAATGTAAGAACGTTGATTTTTTACAGAGCTAGGTTTCGACTACAGATTAATACGATTGCAAGCGATTAACATCTTTAGTTTTAATTATATTAAATGGATTAGAAAATGTGATAAAGCCATTAACATATTACAGTTGTAGTACGAATAGGTCGCTACGACTTAGAAAAGACCACGCTCTCACAGAATACCAGCGTAAAATAGCAGCTTACTGCAGCTGTATTTCGTATGGTGAGTGTAGAGAACCGGAAGAACTTTTTTACTCAATACGAGGCATTCCATCTTAGTCCTCAGGGGTGACACCGCATCTGCATATTGATTTCTAATGTAGATATCTATAGGCCACAGTATCCACTTCCATCCACTTACCATCAGGAGGACTGTGCGTTCGTTTATCACCTTTATTCTTTAATATAAAAAAAAAATTGCCAGTTGCAAAATTGAATCACAAGAACTGAATATTACGAAAAAATTCAACCTAAGTCGAATTAAAGAGAACTCCTTTCATTAGGTCATTATACTCTACTAATATTATATACAATAGATCTATGATTTTATTAAGAGTTTCGGTTAAAGTATTTTAAATTTGATTTGTTTCAAGTGCTCTTATAAAGTTACATGTTCATATTGTTTTAAACTTATTATCATTATTATTGTTGTCAATTTCTTGCTAAAGTGTTTTTTGTTGAACTCTGTGTGACAATTTTTAGTTTTGCAATAAATTTGATTTATTTGAAAGAAACTGGTTTAATCTAATAAGGACGAAAATATTTACTACTAGATATGTCGCCATTATTACGTCACGGAATAATGTTTATTAAGGATAATAATCCACATTTTTATAATTAAAGTTACATACGTAGTAGTAGTTACATACGTCCCACAGCTGGCTACAGTTCACCTCTTAGTTTTGCGAGGCTTTTAGTCTAGTGATTGATGCTATAAATTACACGCTATTTTTAAACGTATCGGTTCGATTCCTGGCTATACGGATAGTTCATTCGTGGAAACTAATTATTTTTATTCTTAGCACCAAAATTATTATATTTAATAATAATATTATATTATTTTATAATTACTAATATGTACATATTTTTTATAATTTATCTAAAGGCAAGTCAAGCATTGAATCAGGGATTTTGTTAAAATGTAAGCTTTTTTAGTCGAAACAATAGTTTAACAAGTTTATTTTTGTTTTTTAATATTAAGGTCATGTATTTCACTATATTTATTATATATTTGTATATTTTTTCTAACAAATAGTATATTAGAGTATGTGCATTGAACGACAAGCAACAAGCAACAGTTAACATGCCGAATTCTTTAAATCGTTCCTTTAGAAACGCTTGTTTACCCAAATTATAAATGGAACGAACCGCTTTTTTTGCGAAACAAATATCATATTGATGTCCGCTGCCATAACCCAGAAATAGTAGTAAAATATCAGAGGATATAACAATATGATAACAACTAAAATACACTAAACGAGCAGTTTTCACATCAGTTAACTGTCTAATCTTAAGTACTGCAAATATAGCAGAACTAAGTATTTTCGCAAGAGTAGAGAGATATGAGCGCTCCACTGAATATTAGAATCCTGCGTAATTCATAAAAAAATTATTGAGTTAACCATGTTTAACGGTTCCTCATCAACATCTAAAATCATGGTTACATTTTTTGCGTTAGACAGTATAAATTAAATGAATTTGGTTTTTTTCATTCAATAGAATATTATTAACCGTAAATCACCATTGTATTTACGACAGAGCAATATTTACATCATGAAAATTATTTTTGATTATATCTGCAAACAACACTATTTTGCAAAATTTAGATACAAAGAACGGCAAATCGTTAATATATGTCAAAAATAGAAAAGGACCAAAAATAAAACCTTGTGATGCACCGATTTGAACAAATGACCTGACTGATTTTACCAAATTTATTTCAACGCTTTCTATTCAATCCGTTAAATATGATCTGATAAGTTCAATAGATATATTCTTTATTCCGTATTGAGACAGCTTTTATAGGAGAATTTTTCTTTGGAGAGACCACAGAAAATACCAAGAGCGTTTTGACTATTTTCTCACGCTCCATAAATGTGCCTAACAATGCAACCCTGTATTAGTTATAGATCGTTTCTTTGTGAACCGATATTGTTTAATATGGACTAAGTCATTTAATGCAAAATGTTTTTCAAGCTGTTTCATAAATTTTTTTTCGTAAATTTTGGTTATTGGTAATACAGAAACGTGTCTGTAATTGCTTAGTTCACTTTTTTACCAGTCTTGTACAGCAGTACATAGCTTCATTGTATTTCATAAGATTAGGCAAAATACAAAATATAAATGAAAATACCTTTGAACGCATTTATTGGCATTCTTTAATTTAAGAGTTTTAAATGTTCTAACAATTTTTAATGCGTTTATGTGTTCAAACTTGAATGGAGTGTTACACTTGGGTTTATTATTTTTTGAGAAAACTATGGAATCGTCTAATGAAGATATTAAGTAGTATCTAAAGGAATATTAGTAAAATAAGATTCAAAAGTATTTGCTCCATCTATATCATTACATAATATGAGTTCGTAGTTAATTTTTAAATTAACTTCAAATTCTCCTTTTTTATAATTTCAAATTTCTTTATTATTAGTTTTCCATGTAGTTTTACCTATATTCCCTGAAGATTTAATTGATTGTCGTAAATGTAATTTCTTTCACTCACCGCTTTCACTTTATCACAAACTTTTTAAATATTTAAAATTAGCATCTTATATATTGTATAAAAATAACTATTATTATATTTATAAAACTATAAAGGGCATATAAATTTATTCTACTCCTATGTATTCCTACAGTAGCCCAACCTGTTTGTAACTAACTATTTATGTTTTAAACAATTTGTTAAACTCAATCTCTAAAATTAGAAAGAGTCCATTATACTTTAAGTTTGGATGATTTTGATTTGTATTAAGAAGAGGCACCAGTTATCTAATATTGTTGTTGAAATGTCTCAAACGCGATGATGTTACTGCACGACAATTTCGAGCAATCTTTTGATTTTTTTATTCTATTATATTTAAAGGCAACTATTTGTCCACAATGATCACATGTTAATTTGCTTATGATAGACTCTTCTATCACTTTACAATTTGAAAACACATTATCCAAACATGTAGAAGTTGTTTCTGTTATTCAATTAGGTTCATGAAATAAATGTCATAAATTGAAAGAATAAAATAAGTTAATAAGCGTATGTCTTAAAGTGTTAAATTCCAGTAAATTAATGTTCAAATCGCCACAAAAAACTACCAATTTTTATGTGTACATATATGCCTAAAAACTTCTTTCTTTTTGCTCCAAATGTTTCAAAGTCACTAGATGGCGGTCTGTATACGCTAACATTGATATGTCGCTCAAGTTCCACACAGAATACTTCTATAATATGTTCCACAGAAAGTACCACAATGTCTTTTGGTTCTTTAGATTAAATATGTCCACGAGTCAATATTAATGAACTACGATGTATAGCGGTCTAACGGATAAATGCACTTATCATATAATAATTCAGAACACTAATAAGTAATTCACTATTCTTTAGGCAGTGTTCCGTTATGCATAATACATCAACATTGTAATGATTAAGAAATAACTCTACTTCTAGTTCAATGCCAGCCAGGCCTTGAATATTTTGATGACTATTATTTATTTATTTATTCTTCTTTGAACACCACAATACAGAAACATCAAGTACAGTTAAATCTAAATTAAAGTATGTACAATAGGCGGTCTTATCACTATGAAAGTGATTTCTTCCAGAAAACCTTTGCGTAGAGGAATGATGCAAACAAAAGTTGATATAGAGGGGGGCATACAAAATAATTATAAAAATATAATAATATATACAAATAAAGATTAGTGAAAATTATATATAAAATATCATATAATAGATTAAATGAAAAGAGTACCAGAAAGGTAAAGTAATTTATGTAATAGCGTTCTAAATAATACGATTTAACAAGACTTTTGAAAGAGTGAAGAGATTTAGCACGACGAATATGGAGAGTAAGGAGTTCCACAATCGCACAGCAGCTACGGTGGAGGATTTCTTGAAAAAAGAAGAAGAGTGCAAAGGTCTAGAGAGAGAAAGATGACGGAGGATCGAAGGAACCGATTATGGGTAAGAGAAAGATACTGGAAACGGTTTTTTAAATAAAGAAGAGTGGAAGGATTAAACAGCACGCTATACAACACGGAGAGAATGTGAGTATTCCTGCGAAGGTGGATAGGGAGCCATTTGAGCTGTTTGCAAAATTCAGAGATATAACGATATAATATTTGCGAAGCCCAAATATAAATCTAATGCATAAATATTGAATGCGCTCAAGCTTATTAAGCTGCTCTCGGTAATGTCAATATAGTAAATATCAGCATAGTCAAGGATAGGCAGAAGTAAAGACTGGGCGAGCGTAACTTTAGATGCTGTGGGAAGAAAATTACGTAATCTACGTAAAGAGCTTAACGCAGCAAACATTTTCTACTGACCTCATTAACCTGTGAGGTCCAAGATATACAGGAGTCAAGATACAACCCCAGGTTTTTAGCCTAGTTACTGTAAGGGATTAGAGTGCAGTCTAGTATAATAGGGGGTAGGGAAGACAAGTCGATTTTACCAATTAATCTAGAACTACCGATGACAATGACCTGAGTTTTCTTAGGATCAATCGTTAAACCATAACATTTACTCCAATTCGAAATATAAGTCAGATCAGCGTTAGTAGTGTCAACTGCTTTAGATAGATCTTCAAGAGAGGACTGAGTATAGATTTGGAGATCACCAGCATACAAGTGGTAGGAAGAGGACAAATTATGACTTATAGAGTTAATGAAAATTACAAAAAGGAGAGGAGACAACACGCCACATTGTGGTACACCAGCAGCTGTAGTAGTCCAGGTGGAAAATCCCTTGCACCTGAATTCGCTGTCGGCGACCAAACAAGTAACTTCGAAACCAGTCAACTACAGTTTGACATATGTCGAGAGAGTGCAGGATGCCTAACAAGATATCAAAATCTATAGTATTAAATGCGTTACTAAAATCTAGCAACGTAAGAATGGTAAGCTTTTGTTTCTCCATACCATACCGAACATCACCAGTGATTTTTAAAAGTGCAGTAGTCGTACTATGGCCAGGACGGAAACCGGATTGCAAGGGATTTAAAAGATTGTGTTTTAAAGATAGATGCTTAATTGATTGTGCACAAGACGTTCTAGAACTTTGGTAAAGAAAGGCAAAATAGAGATAGGTCTATAATCAGAAAAACTAGAGGGAATATTATTAAAGTTTTAAAGTCTGAGTCTCTGTCTGATCAAAAAGTTTAAATAATTATTAGTTGGCAACTCAATAACATTTGTACTATTTAATTAAATTCATTATTTATCATTGGGTTTTGTATATTATAAGCAAGTAATGGCGCAATAAGCTTTTTACTTTTATGAGAAAGGTTAGTTTCCTTGTGCAAAATAAAATTTTGTCGTTAAATATATTAATATCAAAATAAGAAAATGCTTTACTTTAATGATTAATTAAATTGTACAGCATTCAATGTGTGTAGGATGTGTGTATTTGTAATGTGTAATGTACTGTTATTATAGATAAGGCTTTTAGAATAGAATAGGATCCTATTTATTCAATATAATACTATAACCACTGGTTCGGAGAAAATCTCTGCCCTGGATGGAATCAGCAAGAAAGCCAGCGGGGCATTTCTTTTAAATAGAATTAATTTACAATTTATTAATATATAAAATCATGAAATACACTGACTACATCGATGAGAACAGAACTAATGAACTATAAAATGTACTAAGACTAATTTTGTTGTTAAGAATAAAAATAAATCGTTTCCACGAATTAATTATCCGTACAGTCGAGGATGAGCTAGTAACGGTAATGTGTATAATATAAACTTACTTTTAGTTTGGTTTTATTATGAATGTCTAAAAATAGTTTTAAAGTTATTTAACAAGTCTTTCTTTTTTTTTGAGAAACTATTGTCATATAGAATTATGATAGTGGTTTCATCTTTTAAGTCTTTTGAGTTGACTAAGCTATTCATTAGACAACTATAGATTGCACTAGGTTGACAATTGTTTACAACTTTTTATGGTAACTTGGTTTTCATCAAAATTCCTAAATTCTGTCCTATTTTGTCTGACAGTAATAATATTTTTTAAGGTAAAGGAGAATTAATGTTTTTGTTTTCACTATTACAATTTTTGTTACATACAGAATTTTAATTATTATTTACATTCACACTAACACACCTCATTTCAGAATCACAACTTTTTTCTTTTGACGAGGGTGAGAAAATACAGCCATTGATATGCTTTTTATCAAGGATTGAAACCTGTCCCTGATAAAATAACAAATGCCAATCAATTTGTCAGCGGCTAAAATATGCTCATTTATTTGTTTCTGGGCTGTTTGATATTTTTGACTTGTGGAATTAAGTGAACTAGTTAAGTGATTAATTTCATTTTGTAATTTTTGATGGTCAGAATTAAACAATAATTCATTTTGGTCATGCTTAAACCTACAATTTCTTAGTTGTTCAATAAGTTGTTGTCTTTTTTTTTTAATGTGAATATAACAGACATTATATTATGTTCCTAGGTAATTTTTGCTTAAAATTAATTAATTTCGCAATTTTAATATATTTTTTTATATTTTTGCAACTATTTATATAAAAAAATTCTGTTTAGAACTGACCTAGTCTTCTTTCTGCATTTCCAACTGAGACATAGTTTTATGAGCTTCAGTTAAACTTATCTCCGTGGTGCGACTCGTGGTTTTTCCATGCACATCACTACATTGAGTAAAAGAATTCACAATTTTTTGAAGCCGATTTCGCTGATACAGAATATGCATAATATTCTGTTGGTGAAGAGTAGATAATTATTTTTTAAAGGTCTGAGTTTTTATTAATAACTGTTCCTTTTTCAATCTCAATATCCACTCGTTCCTGTAGCAGCTGGTCACATAACTGGTCAATTGCAGCTTGTTCCCCAAATACTTAAAAGTTGCTTTCCGTAGTCAGCATTTTGAATGTGATAATTTTATTTTATTTAACAATTAAAAGAATATTTAAATGTTACATGACATAAAAAGTAAATTATTTACCACAAACACTTTTTTTTCGATGATTTTTCTTATAAGAGGGGGGGGGGGGCAAATGAGCATACAGCTCACCTGATTGCAAGTGATTACCGCCGCCCATGAATAGCTGCAACACCAGGGGAATTGGAGATGCGTTGCCGACCTTTTACAAAGGCGACCGACCTACGACCTTTTACTTTTCTTGAAGGTCCCTAAATCGTATCGGTCCGGAAAAATCTCTGGTGGTAGTCGATTCCACAAGGAAGTTGTGCGAGGAAGAAAACTTCTTTTAAATCGTTTAGTAGTGGACCGCCAGTCATCCAGATGGACGGATGGATGGTATCGCGAGTTTAAAGGTCATATCATGGGCCGTGAAGTACGCGTCGCTTACGCACCTTCGTCAATGTGATTTCTTCTTTCGAGGAAAGCTTCTTTATGTGGATTGATAATTATTTAAATACATATTTATAGTCATCATCATCATAATCATCATTACAGCCCTTCACAAGTCCACTGCTGAACATAGGCCTCCCCCAAGTAACGCCACAAAGCACGGTCCTCCTATATTTATAGTCATCAATGTTTAAATTATTGTTTTTTATTATAGTAAAAATAAGGCTTTATCACTAGTGTGAATCAATTTAATTAAAAATTAAAAATAGGCGCTCTAAAATGTATGTTAACTTTTTAACACCTGCTGCCAAAACAATAAATATCTACATTAATTGGACCTTCTGTGACTACCGCATATCTATAAATCTAAACGAAAAAACCTGCTTGCTTTTAATTCGATTATTTTCATATCTAATTGTATACATTATACAAAATGAAACTACCGTCGAAATTGAAAAATAATTGACCACCATTATTAAACTTGTTTGTTGTGATCGATTTATTCCTGAGAATAGAAACAAGCAAGCTATACTTATAAATACTCTAAGATTTATTCCAAATTCGAATATTTTTTCAGTTTGAAAAAGTGCATTGAGTTGCGGCGCTGAGCGCGGTCCCACGCATATCACAACTATACCACATGGCAGCGACAAAGTCTGGTTACGCGTGAATCGTGTCGCTGCAGCTTTTTGAAGTTGCGTTGCGGTTATGCGATAAAATGGTGATGTGGGTGCATTGTCACGAGTAGTTTCGTGTGGTTCCGTAGTGGTTGCGTAGTGATCGGTATCACTAACGTAGTCGGTAATGACGGCACAATGTGGTATATGTAATTGTACATGTAAATTGTATTCATTTAAATAAATTAATAAATATCACTTTATTGCCACTCTTAAAAACATGTTTACATATAAACTAATTCATTATCATCATCATCATTACATCCCTTCACAAGTCCACTGCTGAACATAGGCCTCCCCCAAGTAATGCCACAAAGCACGGTCCTTAGCCACCTGCATCCATCGACTTCCTGCATGTCTTACCAGGTCGTCACTCCATCTAGTGGGGGGTCGCCCTACACTACGCCTACCGGTACGAGGCTGCCACTCGAGAACCTTTCTTCCCCATCGGTTATCGGTTCTTCGAGCTATATGGCCGGCCCATTGCCACTTCACCTTACTAATCCGTTGGGCTATGTCGGTCACTCTGATTTTACTACGGATATCCTCATTTCTGAGTCTATCACGCAAAGAAACTCCATAGCTTGCTGAGCGACCTTGAGCGTCCTCATACGGCCAGCAGTGAAGGACCACGTCTCAGATCCGTAAGTCATCACTGGCAACACGCACTGGTTATACACTTTAGTTTTCAGAGATTGAGGTATACCTGACGAGAAGATGTGTCGTAATTTCCCGAACACTGCCCATCCGAGTTGAATCCGTCGATTGACCTCTCGAAGTTGGACTTACCTAGTCGGACTATTTGTCCCAGGTAAACGTACTCGTCAACAACTTCGAGCATAGTGCTCCCAACAACTACCGGCATAGGTGTGACATGGACATTAAACATGATCTTTGTTTTGTCCATGTTCATCTTAAGACCTATCCTTTGGGAGACACCATAGAGGTCATTGAGCATAGTGCTAAGGTACTAATTACTTAACCTTAATTAAATTTGGGCAAACGGAGGTGACTCAGCTTTTGCTTACATGGAACTATGGTCCCATGAAGCACTGGTTTTCAGGCACTCCTTCCTCCCTGAGATGTTACATGGGTGTTATGAGAATTTCGAGTTCCCCAATCACCTCTGTCATTTACCTGCTCATCTAAATTATTGGAATTTAACATATTATTGGAATTTATGGTTATGGTTGTGAAATTTCATAATTATTTATCAATAGTTCTTGCATTCGTGCGCGCGTGTGTGTGTGTGTGTGTGTGTGTGTGCGTGTGTGCTTGATTGTTTTCATGCATGGGGATGTTTTTAAGGGTTATACTAAAATGTTGAAAAGTCTCTGAAGTTTATGTATTTCCAGTAGGCATGTTTAAAATTTTCTGCAGCAATTTGCCGCTTCAGCAATGCTGATTTATATTTAGCTTTGAAGCATTCCGTATTAATTTTATTTCTCAGAGGAAGCAAGTCGTTCCATATCCTTGCTTCAACAAATTTGAAACATCCTCTGTACCACGTTATTTTATGTTTTAATATGTACGTTGATACTAGAAGAATACGTTCCAGAAAAAATTGAAATAGTGGTTACTGTTACAATTTGATTACTTATTCATATTTACATACCTACATACCACATGGACGTTAAATGAATTTTAATAGGTAATGCAACAAGAGTTTTCAAAATAGTTTTGATTATGCAGAAACAAGTATTTTGAGCCGTGGTAGCTCAGATGGTTAGCGCTCGCTGTAAATTTTCAATACGCGAGCAAACCGGGTTCGATCCCCGCCGGCATCAATGAAATTGCAATTTTAGGTGCTGATTTACCACGTGCTCGGCGGTGAAGGAAAACATCGTGAGGAAACCTGCGTATCTGAGAAATAAGAAAAAAATATTTTGAAGACATGTGAAGTTCGCCAACACGCATTGAGGCAGCGTGGCGGACTATTCCTTGCCCTAAAACCCTCTCAGAAATGAGAGGAGGCCTGTGCCCAGCAGTGGGACGTATATAGGCTGTAACTTTACTTTAAGTATTTTGAGAATGATGGCAACTTATTACATTTCTAAAAAAAAATCCTGTTCGAAGACCATTTCATAAATTTAGAAAATAACTAATCAAGTACGCAAATATAACAGCGAAAATAACTATAGTCTGTTTCTAGGCCAGGCGGAAAAACGTACATTGACCTCAAGTATTATGTGAGCATCGAAACAAAACGACAGGTATTGCTTCCATATATTTCATTATCGATTACGTATCGTTATGCGCTAAGCGTGTCTCATGGTACGGGGTAGGGTGAATGAAGCGATCAGTCAGAGATAAAAACCTGTTTCGACACGATACGAAGTCTTGCGTTAAAAATTTCGGTTATAGTTCTTGTTTTCATTCTTATTAAGTTTGTTTTATTCGTTGTATTGTAACGTTTTGAATTAAAACAAATTAAATGAATATGATAAAGCCATTGATAAAACTGTAGATAGTTTTATAATCAATGTGGCGGACTCTTCCATCTCTTTATCATCAGAAAATGATTCAGAAATAGATACAGAAGAATAGTCTATCAAGTGCCAAAATTTCTCATAATAGATTTTCAGATCTATTATGAGAAGTTTTATGCATTACTCAAGATTGACTGCTAAATAATGCTTAAGCATTAAAAGTTCGCCTTTTTACCCGACTGCTAAGAATTGGTTGTGTTTTATACAACTACCGAGCTACCTACTTATTAAACTACTTAATTACTGGTAACGTAATAATGAATTTTGTAATAAATTTTATGATTTATAAATAATAAATTTAAATAAATCTTCTTTATTCATAATATAATAAATAGACACAGGGCCTGCGATGAACTTCACACTCGGTACTCTTATCTTTCGCTCTAATGATGTATGTTTGGCTACCCCGATGATATCGTCAAAGGTCAATGTACGTTTTCCCTTTCTTCCTTCCTTTCCTACATGTGTTATACAATGCTGTCACGTTCAAAACCCGTCAGAATATACAGATTATATTACTTATACTCTTTGTCCGTCAGTTCTAGATTATATTTTTCAGCAGAATCACAGTGCGTCATGGTTCTCGATGCTATATGGTCTATGAATGTAATGGAATACTATTTTATTCTAAGATCGTGTGAGCAATGATTTTAATTTTAAGTAAATATAAATAAAATAAATCAAAGTTATAAAACTGAAGATGCCATCCTGCCTCTCACTATGAGACAATCTATGGAAAGGTATTATTCAGTAGCGGGTATAGGCTGTACTAGATGAAATGGGTAAAATTTTAAGTTTGTATTTAATTTTAGTTTTGTAAGAAATTAACAGTATAAGGAATTATGTCTTTGTTATTGTTTGGATTATTTATCTCATTTCGCAGACTTTGCTATAGCAAAAAATTTAAACCTGTTTTAACGAAAAATTGAAAGCTGGGAAATAATGTGTTGATAAAGCATTTTATATAATTGTTACAGATTTCACCCGGCTTAGGTGTCATACCAGCACTTATTGCAAAAAGCTCAATTTGCTATGATCCGCTTATTTATGTTGGAATGAACACACAGGTTAGCCCATTTATTATTTGATTTGATTTTGAAAATTTTTTCATCTTCAATTGGTATAATTAATTATATTAAATATTTTATGATAGGTTTATCGTTTCCAGTTTCGCCAATCTATAAGACGAGTTTTTGGTGTACATAACAAAGGACATTCACAGACAGAAAAAGGATTACATAACACTGTATTATCTCAAAAGCTATCTGCAATAAATGAAATTACCATCCGATATAATACTTCGGAATTGAATTTATTGACTACACCACAGAGAGATGAAAAAAATAAAATTCCTACTGATGAACGTGCTGATGCGACTAGAAGCGATTTTAGTAGCAAAAACCACCCCAAAATTCCAGAATTATCAACAATCCAAGAAAATAAAACAGCATCAGATGTAGAAAGGTCTGGTGATGTAGTTTATGATGATGATTCCAATAGCAGTACTAAAATGGAATCATTTGTTGAACCTTGCAAGCTTGCCGATAATCCTTTAATTTTAAAAATAGTAGAATCAGAAAGCCTACTTCTTAGCCAAAGAGTTAAACGCAATAACAATATCAAGGATCTGTTAAAAATTTGTAGTGTTCAAGGTCTTAAAATACATTCAAATGAAGATATTATATTAGACGATAACATGGAAATCTCAAGGAAACTTCATACCATGAAACATAGTTATTCATTAGATTTAAGTTGCGTTTCAAATGAGGGTAAACGCCGTAAACTTTCTATAGAAACAAAGAGAGAATCTTTCAAACCACCGCAGGGTTTTTGGTAGATATGGTAGTTAGCAAATTTAATGGCCAAGATTGAAAGAAAAAATTAAAATGTATAATAGTGATTCTAAAAAAAATGTGATCCACACCTAATTGTTAAGAATTAGCAACTTCGCAGCACTTTTAATATGAGATGCAAACGTAAGTTTTCAATGAAAGTCGTCGTTAAGGATCTGTGATAAAGAGACGTGTCAAGGTACGGTATAGTAAAGTGAATATTTTTGAAGAAACATAACGAATTTAAGATCATTAAGTAACGTAACAAGTGTACATAAATTGCTTAATAAGTGGTATAATTAAAATTAATAGTTTGGAGTAGGCAACAAATTCCTGATTTAAATATAAAAGTAATCGTAATGAGACTAATAATGGCTTATAATTTGTACAAAAATTTTGTTAATACTTTATTTTTCTTAGCAACTGACATCTTGTAACGTAAAGATTGTTACACCATCATATCATCATCGTGGGCAAAAACAAACAAGAGGGCTGAGAATCCTAATGTTAAAACCTAACTATAAAGAAAATTGATTGTCCCATATCAAATTATGTAACCTTGATTCTTAGTCTGTAAATAATAAAGTATAATATTTTATAGATACTAGAGGATTAATAAATGTCATTTTTACTATGCATCAAAAGGTTTGTGATAGGTAGGTAAATTGCTTACTATTGCTACGCTTATTGATATGTGGCGTACTAAATATTAAAGTATACCTTTTTGAGTGGAGATTATCAGTCCCCTTTATTTGTATACGTCCATGATATCATATCATCAGGAAACTCTTTAAAGTAAAATAATTTTTTTCATCAATTCAAAAATGAACTACTTTACCAATGCCAAACCAAAGGCATTTATTAAAAACACAATGAATTATTTCTATCTTCTGCCCCTATTGTAAGAATATTTTTATATATTATTATTATCATATCATTAATTAATTTAACTATAATAAAGATATATTTATAGCCTCCTTACAAAAGGAAATTATGTGTGTTAAAAATTATGGTTGTAAGGAAAAATATTGTCCACAATTTTAAATCCTAAGAAATTAATTGAGGTTTTTGGTATGATTGTAAATTAAAATTAACGAAATGTAATTATTTAAACATTAGGTCATATTGTAAAGGATGAATTATATATACGCAGTATAGACTTCAAGTCTATTCTAATCCAAATGAATAATATTAATATATTATTAGAAAAGATACAGATAGAATAAGATATAAAATGTTCTAATTATGCGTAATTATTTAATGAGCATAATTATGCTTGAAACTTTTGCAAAAAGAAAATAATATAGTTTTTTTTTCTCGATAAAAAGAAAATAATATAGTTTTTTTTATTTGCCGAATCACGGTCTTAAATTTAAATATCACTCTCAAAAAAATTAAAAAGTTTTGTATAATTTAATTAAACTTGCTTTAATATCTCGAAACGTTCGTAAATATTGTATGTAAAAATGATATAAGAAATTTAATATACTATTAAATAAAGCTTGAACACATTAATGTTTAAATCACATATTAATATAATTTATATAAGTAAATAGTTCTTTATTGTTATTATATTATCTTCATCACAGTCATCTTCTTCAACATCATCATCATTATTTATTACAATCCTTTACAAGTCCGCAGCTGAAAATAGGTCTCTTAAAATTACATAAGAACTAAAAAACTATTACAAAGTAAATCACCTCTATATGATTATATACAGGTGATTCACTTTGTGCATTGTCAATGCAGCTAATTCATTGCCATACATAGGCTTAGCTGTATATATTATAATTAAATAACATGTAACAATGTTGAAAGTTGACATGAATAATATTGTATATATTTTGGCAATGTTTGTAATGAAAATTAATCGTAAATTACGAAATTAAACATAATTTTTCATAAGAATTTAAATAAAGTAGTAGTAAGTAATGAACAAATTTGGAATTTAATTTAATTTATCCCTGCTTCACAAAATTTTTGTAACAAGCAGTTATACAATATTTGATATCAGTACCGCTAGCATTTATATAAAATCTAGCCGTGCCCGCAACTTCGTTTGCGTGGAATTAGTACTTTTGCTATTTTAAGTGATGATGATTTAGTAAATTAAACTTAAAAAATTTTTGTAAATTAAACGGTCGCTAAGACTTAGAAAGACCGTGGTAGCTCAGAGCTCAGATGGTTAGCACTCGCTGTAAATTTCACAGTGTGCGAGCAAATCTGGTTCGATCCCCGAAGACACCAATGAAATTGTCAATTGTAATTTTAAGTGCTGATTTACCACGTGCTTAGCGGTGAAGGAAAACATCGTGAGGAAACTTGCATGTCTGATAAATAAGAAAAAAAATTTCGAAGACGTGAAGTTCGCCAACACGCATTGGGGCTGCGCGGCGGACAATTCCTTGCCCTAAAACCCTACCAGAAATGAGCGGAGGCCTGTGCCCAGGAGTGGGACGTATATAGGCTGTAACTTTAACTTTGAAGACTTAGAAAGACACTAACCTCAATCAAACATTCATTTAGTTGGTCAATCAGAAAAAGAAATGAACGAACAAATAAACGGAGCCACAAACGAATCAAGAAACGTACTTGCGCTGAAAAATGGGTACTCTCGCATTTCGTTTAGCCGATTAGTATCTAGCCAGTGCCTTGCTCCATCCTATTAACATTCTTTCCGCACGCCCTGAAGGGGGGGTGGGGTGGTAGGGGATGAAACTCAATTATGTGGCGTGATTTTTGTCACCAATGAGGAAGAAGCGAGCCCCCCGCCTAAATAGAAGTGGAGATGGCTGGCGAATAAAACGACGACCGCTGCCGCCGCTCACTCTCTTTCATCGCAGTCAAAGACCATCGCCAGGTGTGATTACTCCTCTGTGGCAGTCGGCCACAGAATAATCTAGAAGTAACTGCTTCACATAGCTTAATTTGTAGTCACACACCGCCTATTTTAAATGCAGTCGGAACACCAGGGGCATCGTCCTCGAGGCCGCTGAAGCAGAAGGAACCCGACCCCGGTAAGTGCCTCCTTTAAATTGTCTTGAGCTGTTCTTTCGTTTACTTTACTGTGTCCCCTTTCTTCTAACAGCTCCAGTTTTAATTCCCGCACAGGGCACTAGCTAAATAATAGACTAGGTAATAGTGAGTGCATTGGCCAAGCCTGCCACGTGCCACATCAGCCATCTTGTTTGGTTATAGGGAACCACGCATACAGTCCACAAGAAAATTGATCTCGCATAATTAATTTTGGCCCGACCCGGGAATCGAACCCAGGAACCATTAGCACACCATTTTCTGATTCTTCAGCCCGTATTCGAAGAGTAAGCCTGTGGCTGTACCAAAACAAATAAGGAAAACTGTACGCTTGTGTTTTACATTGTAAATAGACAACGAAATTACCGCAATAACGTAATCCCTATTTTGCTCCCGAATTTCTTTCTCTAGCCAATACTTGCTTTCCATAAAACAAAGAAGAAATTGCCTTAATAAGAATGTACCATCACCAATTGTTCGATATATAATAAAAAATTGAAATGAAATCTACAATCCAAACTACAAAACTACAATGCCTACCTAAAACGAAGTACCTACACTAACATAATAAATGAAATTGCGTAAGTGTATATATTTTGTCTCATCTTGCAAACAAATGAAAAATAATACCTACTAACCTGGGAAAGTTTTTGACCTTTAAGGAATTGGTGTGGCACGTCTTAAAATTAGTTGGGTTTTCTATTAAGAAATTCTCACTAGCAGCCTTAACAGTGTTTTATCCCTATGCCTCAGAAAGCAGATAAACTATTTTTTTATATTTTGCATATAATGATCAAGGGGGGCAGATTTTTGTAAAGTTCTATAGTAGCTATTATTCATAACTATTATAATTAAGTTTTACGGATTTCCCCACCACCATGCAATTATACGTGGTTTTACAGGTGATATTTTATTATGGTTTTTGGTACGAATGGGTCAGCTCGACCGGGTAGGACCACGCTCTCACAGAATACCGGCGTAAAATACTGCTGTGTTTCGTATGGTGAGTGTAGAGATCTAAAGATCCTTTTTTACTGGAAACGAGGCATTCCATCTTAGTACTCAGGAGTGACAACGCATCTGCGTTTTGATTCTTAATCGATGATGATGAAAAAAAATGCTAGCTACATGATTTTAATCTTAAAGTATTACAAACACTTCAGGATTAAAATCATGTAGCTAGCAAGTTACATATTTAATCAATAATTTTTAAGGTACAAAAATCATTTAATAATTTTTCTCTGAACAAATATGAAATCACTTGGTTGAAAAGATTTTTAAAAACCATATTTTAATTTCTAATTCACTTATTTACATTAGGTGGTTTGAACTGTAGACTTAATACAAAAATTTTCGTACAATATTTGCACTTTTGTTTGAAACCGTAAGAGGCAAATTTTATTATTTAATTATTATATAGCATTAAATATTTTTTCTCCTTGCAAATTGAACATTATCTACCCCCGTCTCCTTCCTCTGGTAAGGGTTTGTTTTAGGAAATACCAAAATAGTTTGATTGTTTTAAGAAATACCAAACGAATTTTTCAAAATTATTTCATAGCGGATTTCCACGTAGTAAAAGGATGCAACTGGCTGGCAACGCATCTGCAATTCTCCTGGTGATGCAGTTGCCCGTGGGCGGCGATAATCACTGATGATGACCTGACCTGATGGTAATCAGTTGAGCCGTATGCTCGTTTGCCTCCTCTCCTATAAAAGAAAATATTTTTCTTCTTTATCAACAACGGGATTTAATATCTGTCGCCAGACTTACGCCGAGTTGTCTCAGTGAGCTTTTTCGCCGAGAAGTTCAAGTTCTCGTGATCTGGTGTGGATGAGATTATATTATTATTATTTTCGGGCAGCAGCTTTAGTATTATGCCATTAGCAAACATTACGTTTACAACTGTGACCGTGAAGTAAAAGGGGAGATCTCCCGTCGGGCAAGGTGTTCTGCCCGGAGAGCGGCCAACGCTCCGTGTGATAGTTCGGAGTTTTTCTATATATACTGTTTACGATTCGGAACATTGATAGCGCGATTTAGGCTTCGGTGTGCTTCGCTTGTGGCGCGACGACTGCGTCGCCACATCACCCCCCTACTCAGACCGGAGGTCGACAGTGCAGTCTGATTGCCGGTGCGTTTTTAATGCCGATGGGGAATGCATGCTGTGTGCGTAAGGGCAAGTGACACCAGTGCGAATGATAAGCCGATGTGTAATGCATGCCGTACTACGCACCGGCAAGTGATGCCGGTGAGAACGATGCACCGGAGCAAATGCCAGAATTCAGCCTTATAAATCGGCGGTGAGTCCAGACGAAGACAAGTTGGAATAGCTTGCAGGAACTGAAGACTGCAGAAGACGATTCTCAGTAGTGAATGGTAGGGGTTCTTGAGGATAATGACGAAGGCTTGAAGTTGTAATTTCCACAAGTAAAAGTCACCATTGTGGCTGTGAAGGAAAAGGGGAGATCTCCCGCTGGGCAAGGTGTTTTGCCCGGGAGCGGCCAACGCTCCGTGTAATAGTTCGGAGTTGTTCTATATATACTGTTTATGATTCGGAACGTTGATAGCGCAATTTAAGCTTCGGTGTGTTTCGCTTGTGGAGCGACGACAGCGCCGCCACATAACTATACATAAAAATGAAGTTAAAGAAAAAGCCGAAGATGTTATTTGCGTGCTATTAATACAAGAAAAACTGTTTTTATTTCATTTTGTCTGTCTGTCTAGGTTAATCTCCGAAATAGCTAAACTGATTGTAATAAAACTTGACGAATGGTTATAGATTAATGGCGGGAGCGATCTACACTATATTTTACCTGATTAAATATATTGACTTTAATTATTACCTTCAGTCTTAATTACGCTACATTAATTATATAACGTATTTTAGTTACGTTCAGGGTTAATATATTACGTTGAAGCCCAACATAAAAAAGGTTTTAACAGTGGTTACTACGCAGCAGCCTTTGCTGTTGCACGTATGAGCCGCCTCAAACCGGGGTACCACGACCTCACAGAAGACCGGCGTGAAGTAGAAGCTTTGCTTCTGCATTTCATCTGGTAAGTGCAGGTGGCCGGAGGCACAATTCCCCCCCCCCCACCCCCTAACATGGTAGCGAAGTTAAATATGAGACTACCCTAGGAGGGTACTAGCACCCCGGTGACGGAGAATCCCTCGCTGAGCATCCACACGCCCAAACTCCCCTACTCTTCCTAAGTGTGGGTGTTCAGGCTGCCTCTCATATTCTGGGGGGGGGGGAGGCTGAAAATCCGCTAGAGACAAAGCCTGCTCAGGGTAAACGGAACAATAAGTCAAAGGCACCCCCTGCCACGCTATCCGTGGATTTTTGCAACATCAGGGGACTTCATTCAAACCTTAACGCCGTCTACTACAATCTGGAAACGGCGATGCCGGCCTTGCTCTTTCCAATCAAGACACAGGTGTCCTCTCCGTCTGACACTTCATATCTCTCCTACTTGAGTACAGATTAGAACACTCTTTTGTGTCGCGGGCTAGAGTTTGCGTGTACGTCGGAGAGGACATCTGTTTTCGACGCCTCGGCAGCCTTAAAGGACGGACCTGTCCATCTTATGGCTACGCGTAGACAGCGACGACCATCCTCGCATCTACGGGTGCCTATATAGGTCCCATAACGGTAATGCCGACACAGACCGACTGATTGACAACGTCCAGATGGCTGCAGACTCCGTGCTACAACAGGTCCCATCTGTAGAGATTGTGATACATTGTGATTTTAACGCCCATCATTCTGGATGACTTGGTTCTCGTTTAACCGATTATGCGGGTAGATCTGCTTATGACTTTGCTTTGGCATATGGTCTAACACAACTGGTTACCTTGCCTACGCGGATCCCAGATGTGGAAGATCATGTACCTTCCCCGTTAGACCTTCTGCTGACCTCTCATCCGGACGGATATCAGGTCTCCGTTGATGCCCCTCTTAGCTCCTCGGACCATTGTCTAATCCGGAGTACCGTGCCACTAATGCTCCCATCGCGGTTGCGTACTGCAGGTTCCGTCGTGTTTGGCATTATAGGTCAGTCGATTGGGACGGGATGCGATCTTTTGTTGCATCCTTCCCTTGGAGTCGGGTTTGCTTCTTGCCGGATGGTCCCAGCGTTATTGCTGATTCTGTCACTGATGTGGTGCTACTGTAGTTTTAGAAGTAATCGAACACTAATTCATTTCTATTGTCCTATTAGTACTATTTCTGTGGTTCTTTCATGTATACGTGCGTGTGTATGTGCGAGCATTCGTGCATGCCTGCGTGCACTTACTTGTGCGTATGTGCGCATGTGTGTGCGTGTATGTGTGTATATGTATTTATACTTTTATGTCTTAAAACACAGTCCCCCAACATTGATTGTCAAAAGCAGGTCCTGAGACAGCTGCATAATAACAAACTCGATGTATTAACATACAAGGCAAATGTGTGACAATTATTTCTTAAATTTCAAATTACCTGTACACAATGCAATCTACAAACTTTAGAATAAATTCTTCACACTATCGCCCTGAATATTTGGTCGAATATGCGTTAACCCTTTTTTATTGCTTTAAAGAGATTAAGTGGCAAAAAAGTTTTTTTTTATTTCGAAATATTTTAATGGTCTTAACTCGCATAACCGCGAATAAATCTAAATAGCAAAACGGCCACTTGCAGCACGGCATAGCAAATACATTTTGTCTCTATTCATCTTTTTTCCTGTCTAACTGAATGCCATTTGATATAATTTTAGCCTATTACTCAAGCTGTTCTTCATCTTGCCTTCTTTGTTTAGGTTGCAATAGCCACTTACGATTAAATAAACTGAAATCAAAAAGTTTGTTCTAAGATTTTTGGTATTTTTGTCCATTATCATTAAATATTTAAGATTATTAGACGTTATTTTTAAAGAACTCCTTAAACGTTATCATTTTTTCACATTCATTGAATTCTTACAATATCGTTACTATTTATTTTTAGGAACTTCTTGAACTGGACCATTAGAATAGAATAGAATAAAATAGAATTTATATTTATTTTCTCATCACAAACAGGTACAGAGTTATTGATGACTAAAGTGTTGAACTATAAACTATAAACGTATTGAACCATAGTTTGTGAGAGACTGGTGCCTAATAAAGGTATTAAACAATACCTGTTCTGTAGGTCTACAGATCTCACGGATACAGGTCTCACGGATTGTACGTCTTAAAATTACACATTTATATAGTATATTGAAGAGATTATTACTTCCATTGAATTACCTTCCATTAATTAATTATTATAGAGAAAATCTACATTTAGTAAAATATAGGATTTTTATAAGAAAGCCAATTAGTATAATGATTAGATACATATTTTAGTTAAAGTACAAATTAATATTACAACTTTTAGAAGCTTTTAGTGGATTCATATGCAGTTTATTGTGTTTTTTCTACATTTGTGTATTTTTTATTGCATTCTTCCTAAGAGGAGACTAGAGGATAAATAGGTAACAGCCTATTTATTTTGTTGTAGATGTAATTACTTACATAGATGTAGTGTTTCTTGGCTAAGCTGGATTTAACTATCGTATAAGGACAGACTTTTTCTTTACTCCTTTTAGTAATGTTGAGATTGGGGTCGTAGTTCAGTTGGGAATGCTTTCTGATTATTATTTTTAATATAAATATTTGCCTAACAGATACACTAGCTGCAGATTTGAGGATTGCTCGTTCGGTTCTCTAAGCTTCAATAACCTACACTATATGCAATAGGATATATGCATCCATATAATGATTATATGTATGATTATATATATATATATATATATATATATATATATATATATCACACAAAATTATTTCAACGTTAGCTTTATTAGCAACCTCAATCATTTTCCTTAGATGTTAACCTTGGCGTGAGTTTTCGTGAAATCAAACACAATTAATTAAGACCCTACTTATTTGCGCCTAGAAATTCTTATTATGTCGAAGTATATAAAATTATTTGTTTATAGGCTAGTAACTTCGTAATATTTTACTGTTATATCTCTATGTACTCGTATAAAAATTAATTACTGTCCGCAGTCTCGCCAAAACTCAAAAAGGGCTTGACCGATTTTGATGAACTTTTTTATGTGCGTTTGGATTAGTCCTTATAGTTTTATTTCACATATGTACCCGATAGATGGCGCTGTGAAGAATCCACCTGTGCGAAGCCGTGGCGGATCACTAGTATTGAATATTTATTATTATTGGAGTTTTAAGTTTAAATCCCATTTTTATATAACCATTTAAAACGGTGTGGTGGATATGACAGAATCTATAGATATAGGTAGAGCCACTCTGCGCCTATATTATAGTTGTAGCACGAATGGGTTGACTAGACCGAGGAAGAACATTTTATAAAATAAAATGACATTGACTATAATTAATCTATATACGTAATTTATTTTTGTATAGAAATTCTAGCAATGCTAATAGCACTACTAACATTCCCTTTAACCAACCCTGGTAAGCTTAAAATACTTGTGTTGAGATTGGTTTAGAACAGTAGTCAAAACCCACGACCTCTTGAGTTCGCGGTCCGCACCTACCATTAAGCTACTGTCCTTTACTGATAAACGTTATTTACGTGCAAATATTCATGTTTAAATCATATATTAATATCATCAGTGATCACATAAGTAAATATTTTTATTGTTACGATAATATTATGGTCATAATCACAATCATAACCTGCTTCATCACCATTAACGCCACCACCATCATCATCATCGTTACAGTCCATCAAAAATTTACAGCCGAACATTGGTGTTCCTTTCCGTCCTTTCCACGCATTCCATTCCACACGCACTGAAAGGGGGGTGGGGGTCGAGAAAATGACGTGCTTTTCAGCCGAAAAGAAATGCGCCCCGCCCCGATGGAGGTGGTAGATTTGGTCGACCTATAAAAAGTGCCACCCTGCCGCCGCTCGTTCTTGCATCGTAATTGAAGAACAACGCTAGTTGGGTTCGCAACTTGTGGCAGTCGGCCATAGAACAATCTAGAAGTAACCGTCACATAGTGCGAGTTATCGTCGCGCACCACCACACTCTTCCAACTCATCACAACACCAGGAGTGCCGATCGTCCTCGAGGCTGCTAGCAGAGGGAACCCCACCCCGGTAAGTACTCCTTAGATTGCCCTTGAGCTGTTTATTTTCTTTGATGTGCCTTCTTCCCCTAACAGCTCAAGTAGATTCCTATCTCGGGGCACTGGCTAAATAGAAGATTGAGATAGCGAGTGCATCGTCCAAGACTGCCACGTGCAATATCAGCCATTTGTTTTTGTTGTAAGAAACCACGCATGCAAGTCAAGGCTCGACCCGTGAATCGAACCCGAGACTCCTATGGCCGCAACATTTTGCTGATCATTAGTGCGACCACTTCCTGGTTCTTTGAACCATATTAGAATCTAGGCAATTGGCTCCACCATTTTCTGGTCCTTCGAGCCGGATTTGGAACTGACGTCCTGTGGCCTGATCGAGTCGAACTGCTGAACTAATTCCTTGGACAATGCACTCTTGTTTATTAACACTGGATAGATTTAGATTCGCCTAGCATTACCGGGGATGGTACGCTGTATTGTTGAATTTAAAATTGCAAATAGTTGAAATTTCTTAGTAGCTTAATTCGAATAGGTAAATAGGCGCCTATTTATTTTAGTATGATCAGTTCTAGTTTCCTGTTTACCTAATTCCGCAATTCGTAATATCCGAAATTAATTACACAAATAAAGGTGTGAGAAACAATGCTAGGCGATACATTAGTCGTAAAATGGATTACCTAGTTGAGGAATTAACGAAAAAATTAGATCTTTGTCGGGAGGCTAACGGTTTTTGTGATTTTTGTCATATATATTTTAAAAGAATATAGGTAGTTGCTGCTACGGTAATTTTCCGCAGTTGCTGCACGTGTCACTCCGTAGCAAGAGTTCAAATGACTGATTCAGGTTGAATCAACTGGAGCGAGTTGGAACAGCCCGACAGAATCGTATCCCAATCAGAAAAGTACGATCCATGATCAACGTTTCACGATCCTAGATCGCGGCTATTGTCTCAATACAATCCACTGGTGGAAAATCTTAGAACCACAATTCAGAAAAGGATTCATTTTCGCAACGCCATTTACTACGATTTTTGTCAGAAAACATATTTTTTTAGTTTAAGGAAAACATACTCTTTTTTTGTTTGGTCTGTTGTAAGTATAAATATATTATTATAGAACGTAATTTTACTCAAAAATAATTTTTATGGCGCCGTTGCATTAATTCGAACTATCATAATATATATTGATACAATTAACGATATCAATAAAACAAAAGTTAAATGTAACGCGAAGATATGCTTTATGATTTTCTTAACGATTTTATTGAAAAAAAGAAATGTTTACTTAATACGTTTCATAAAGAAACAGACAGACGATTCTAAAAATTATAAAAAATTTCTTATTTACTTATTTCAGTCCCCTTGATGATTTTTGTCTAAAATATAATATAAAATGTACTTATAGACGCAGGTAATCACAATAGGTATAAATTTAAAGAGTAATGGCGCTGTTAACATCAATTCTAAAAGTGAAAAATTTCGACGCGATTGATAAATTATATAAAATATATCAGAACTTTTAAATCAGTGCTGGCATAAAAATCACACTTACCGTAGCACAAGCCAAGAAGAAAGTTCGATCCTAGCCGAAACCAACGTAATTGTTAATATATCTTTTAAAATTTCATTAAGGAATATAAGTTTTTAAGGAAAACTTCTTACTTAAATTTTTATTAATAAATTAGTAGGGCAGTGAGTGATATAAAGTCAGCAGCAAATATGAAGACACATCTACGAGAAAGAAAAACACAACCTACCTTTATATATTACATTTATAAAACACCACCATCTATCAATGATATTGATTAACTAAATTTAGGGTTAATTATACTTTTTTGTTTGTATTTATTACGTTATTAATTCTTATTTTTGTTCACTGCGTTTCAGATATAGTTATATCGTTATGGAAAATTATTTCACATCAATTAATTATGATTTATGATATAAGATTAAAATGCACTTGATGATACAACACCGCTATTGAACAAATTCATACTTATAAATCGTACCCATATTTCAGAATATTAATCATAACCTTTGATAGAATAAACCGATTTTAATAAAACAAAGACGTAATTTAACACACAGGTAGGTAGGTCAAAAAACAAACAGACAGACAGACAATTATAAAAATGGTAGATGTATTTTATTTACTTATTTTAGCCCCCCTTCCTCCCTCGCCAATCACTTTTATTACAAAGATATAAAATGGCATATTTGGCTATATCGATGAGCCTCTATTTTGTTGAAGTGCTCTTCTTTCTTACTGAAATAACATTAACACTTTTAAAATATTGCTCCGAATTTAAATTTTACGCGTTATCAGCGCTCTGCCATTTTTATCGTAACAATGATAGCAGTTGATGAAGATATCTGGAATCTGTTAAAAAGTATTTTTATTAATTTTATTTATGGGAGACACCGTTATCATCTAACGACAGAAGTCCTTTAGGCGGTAACTGACAACTTCTTATATTTAATTTTAATAATTTGAATTAATATATCAATCACGCTGTTGTCATTTTTGAATAAATTTAAAGATTTTTATATGATAATCACGTTTATGATGAATTTAAATAGGTAACTTCTTTCCTGTCATACTACAAATTCTTCTGTTAGCTAATTGAGATTATCATAAATATAAATTGTATATTATTGTATTTATCTATAAGTATATATGTTTAACATAAATATAAATTGTATATTATTGTATTTATCTATAAGTAAGTGATAGAATTGCATTCGTCAGTATAGAATTGTAATGATTGTATAATAAATAAATGAAAAGTAAAATTTAATAAAATTGGACATGGAATGACATACAGACTTGAAATTTTACATTGTAAGCCTAACCACAGAATAAATAATATTACTACGTATAAGTAATAGTACTACGTACAAACGTTTCACTCTTTTGATATTGACTACTTGCCGACGTTTAATAGCCTACATAATTATTATTAATAAGATAAATTGCGCACGCAAGCTAAATAAACCTTTATCGCTGCGCGCGAGTGTCCGTATTACTTTGCAACTTTTCCCCTTCCTACATCACGGCTGTTTTTCCGTGGTTACTTAGGGCTGTCAAGAAAGAGTAAAAAACACAGTATGTATAACATTAATGATTTATTTAATTTACAATTTGGAAGTTTATAATTTCTTTAAAACTATTTGTGTTTATTTTTACTTATACGGTTTAATAATAAAAAAAACTGCAATTTCATCTCTGTGTCTAATGAATAAGAATCACTAACCTCTCCAATTTCACGCTAATTTTCAAATGTGTTTTGATTCCACATTTAATTAAGTGGAACAAAGGAACAGGCAATAATATCCGAATTGAATTGAATATGAAATTGCACCATATTAAAAACACATGTAAGTACTTATTTAGTTTATAATATGTATTAATATATGCTCTTTTATCTACTACTTATGCACACTTCTATTTACGGATCTCCTTCACCAAGACATGGAATAAATAATATGTAGTAGGTACTACGTTATCAAGGTTTGTCCGGAAGAGATTCTCTTACTTCTGTCACTTTTATTTTTAAATAACACATATATCAACGGTAAGCAACGTTAGCTGGAAAATACATAAAGAATGAACAAGTTCAATGATAAACACAGTAAATGCAAAAATCGACTGCCAAAAAAAGTTTACTAAAAGGAGAAAAAAAATTATACCGTATTTCACTTTCGCAACGAATCTAATGAGACCGCATAATATGTTTAACATACCTCTGTCATAAGAACGAACAAGTTCAATGATAAACACAGTAAATACAAAAAAATCGACGGCCAAAAAAAGGTTTACTACAGAGAGAAAAAAATTACACCGTATGTCACTATCGCTACGAGTTTAATAGGACCGCATAATTTATTTATTTATTTAAAACACATGTAACACCATAAGATAAAGGGTACATAGGGCGGACTTAATACCATGTGGCACTCTCTGCCAGTCAACCCTGGGTACCAAGGACAATTGTTGGGAGTATACATAAATTAAACAACATTAAACAACAATGATTGCCAAAAGCAGGTCCTGAGTCTACTGCAAAGGAAGTAACTCGATTTATTAGCAAAAGTGTGACAATTATTTCTTTAAATTTAAAATTACCTACACACAATGCAATCTCTAAACTTTAGAATAAATTTTTCAAACCTTTAAAAAATTATAAAATCACAAACGCGAAAGTTAACGTTAAGAAACGTAACGCTACCCTCACCACCCTGAATATTTTTACCCTTATTTAATGCTCGTGTAATGAAGAGATGAAGTGGCAACAAAAACAAAAGGTAAGCTAATCGCACAACCGCAAATACATCTACATAGCAACACTTCAGCTACTTGAAACACTGCAGAATAAATTAATTTCGACACATAAACAACAATATTTAAAAGATATATCGTGAATATTAAAAGGGATAAAAAGAACTATAGTAACTTTTAAACGATGTTCGTTAGCTGTCATCACTTTAAATTGAGACCCTAAAAATGTATTTATTTAGATTACTATTTACCACTTTTATTTGTTAGATAATACAATTTGTTCGTAATAAACAAGTATCACTTAAATTTAAGGTGGAAATTATCAATTACAACATTTATTTTTACGAAATTATTTGAATACTTGTCACCAGGGTTGCCACAGAGAAATACAATTAAATATTAATATTAAATATTATCTGCTTGTATATTTTCTTTTTTACATATGAAAAAATATCATCACTAACCCCTTTCGAATCATTTCATTGTAATGGGGATTCTCATGGCTTTAGCGTAACATGGGAGAAATGGAAGCGATGATCAGACATTTATCTAGAGGCTTCAAATAGCAAACTATCCGCTAAAAAAGAGCTACATTATTGCAAATGGGTGGCCTTAGTCTTCAAGAAATATACTATATACACCAGGAGCCAATGTTAGCTTTACAGATGATCCAAAAAGTAAGTAAGTAATTAACAAAGTAAGTCCAAAAGTTGGACTTACTTACTTTGTTCCACCACAAAGCAAAATAAACAAGAGACACTTATTTTGGCAAATGAAACAAGAATCGGGAGAAAATTTTCTCAAAATTTTCAAATCAGCCGATAAATGTGGTTTTTCAAATAAAGAAGAAAGCATTAGCGATCAAATGACAGAAAAGTGTTACTCGGGCTGGCTTATTAAAAAAAAAGGCGACAAAATGACATTAGAAGATATCATAATAGACAAAAATACTCTTAGATTAATTAAATACATATGTAGGCAAAGATACTGTACTATATGTGAATAAACAAATGGAATAATTTACTTACAACCGTCAATGACAAAAAAAGAAGTTGCTGTTTTCTATGTGTTAAAAAATGGCGCTAAGAATATCTTGGAGTAAGTAACGTCCTTAGCTTGAGAGTTTTGCAATAAGGCGTTAGGGTAAACACCGTCGAATCCACGTCACATAAAAATATAGACTAGAAACAAAGGTTAATAAAGGTTCAAGAATTATTGGAGCTCGATAATATCGAAGAAGTATCTAAGCCATCAAAATGGGTTTCAACTACAGTGCACGTTTTAAGGAAAAATGGGGATGGATGGATATTAGAACTTGTATCGATATGCTAACGCAGCAATAATTTGCGAAAATCATCTACTACCAACAATAGACCAGCTGCTACCACATTTTAAAAATGCGAAATTATTTTCTCGTCTTGTTATTATAAACGCTTTCCACCATATCTAAATCCATCCGGATACCCGATATATCACTATATTTATAATAAGTCCTGTGCCTCATAAATGATTCAGAAAATCATGGAACGCACATGATTTGAAGGGGCAGCGCTTATCCAAATACATTCAAAAATACCTAGAATAATGGCATCTGGATATAAGAGTTTAACAGACTGCGAAAAGCTTTACTGCCAAACTGAAAAGGAAGTGCCAGCCTTAGTGTTATCTGTAGAATATGTAATAAAATATATTAATGTTAAAAGTGAGTTAGAACTTATATGTGACCATAAACCATTATTTTCGAAATAAGGTCTACGCCTTGTTCTCGAATAGACAGATGTGTTCTTCGATTGCAAGCCTATAATTACAAAATAGTATATATAACCGACCGGGTAAATCGAATATAGCTGATCCCTTTTCAAAATAAAGAAAAAAGTAATTTATTTTTTTCCGCAAATTACACAACGAGTTTTAGCTACGTTCAGGGTTTATTGCATTGAAGCCAAACATAAAAAAGGTCTTGATCATTTTAGGTATCACGGTTAATTGATTACATCGTGTAAATGTAGCTCTTCTTTAAGGTTAAGTTTATTGATGTTATTTACTTAGATTAGGAATAAAAGAGGCCCAGGTATTGCCCTGAAGAATACCGTAAGTTATGGGTGCAATGGAGGCTTATAATTGCGCAATTCCTACTACTTGCAAACGATCTGGGTAAGAATTAAAGACTTTACGGGCGTTGTCAGTTCTACCGATGTCTATTATTATTTTTAAAAGATTTTTGACTAACACTCATGAGTGTTTTTGGTCGGTTAGATTTAGGTTACGGTTTACGGTATACGGTTTAAGACATTTATTTCTCAAAAATAATACAATTAACTTATCATGAGAAATAACAAGTTAATCATTAGATACTAAAAGCATGACATTATGAAGAACGACAGATACTTGTAAATTATCTATTATGTAGTGGGTATGCACAATCTTCTTACATTGTTGTGGGTAACAAGAAAAGTAGGTATTCAATTACATATCGTTATTGAAAGGAAGTCGAAAGCAATTACACATTGTTCATATTTGCAAGCAATTTAAATGTTAAAATTATATTAATTAAAAAAATTATATTGGCTTTTTAAATAAATTATTGGTTTAAAATCGAGAAAAATATTTTAAGATGTGGTGCTTCAAAGTTGTTTTGTACAAAGTAAAGGACTAGGTCTCTTTTATGTTATTAGACAATTTATTATATAACTCTGCTCCTTCGTTTAATATATTTTTTCCTCCGTAGTTAACTCGTGGTTGTCTAGTCTAGTAAGCAAATGTTATTTTGTCGTCTAGTAATACGTTTTTGTGTTAGTCCTTTCTTTGTAAACGTTGTTTTAGAGTGTATATCTTTTTATTTTATGTACTAATATGCATGTATTATATTTATAAATCTGCGACAGTGTCATTAATTTACGAGTAGTATCCTTGTAATTTTTTTCAGTGAGAGTTAGATAGTGATAACTGAATAGTAGTTTGATTTTTTTAACATGTTTCGATTTGTTTTAAAAGATCCAAGTAATTTGCTGTCTGTTAGAGAGATATGACCGGAAGATGTCATGGGCAGTACCCCTGAAGCCGATGTCATATGGTTTTTGGAGAAGAAGGCTAATGGCTAACTGCATCAAATTATTTTTTCAGATCGATAAATATTTCGACAGCTGCGCGTTTTTCATCAAAATTATTTTTCAACTTTGTCGCAAGGTCGATTGTTGCAGTTAGTGTATTATATTTTTGCGGAATCCATATTGATTATTTAATAAGAAGTTAATAGTTTTAAAATAATTATATAAGCGTATACATAATATCTTTTCGTAAATTTTCGAGATTATTGGGAGAACTGAGATAGGGTGATAAATTAGAAGTTTTATCATATAAAGCAGTATCAAAATTGAAGGTCGAGACATAATATCTGTAAATATTACATTTCTATGCGTTAGGTATAACTAATAACTATTTTTGAAGTAATTAACCCAATAATCCCTTTCTTAGTATACCTACATATATCGTTTCATCAATCATTACGGTCCTTCACAAGTCCTCTTCTGAACATATTTGTATACATATTATCTTACTTATATTTTGTTTCCATTTATAAAATTCGTTTAATAGGAAATGAAAATTAAATTTTACTGTAGTGATTTTTGTCTATCTGTCAAATTCTTCATAAAAAACCATATTATTACCTAAGCTTAAAGCAACTAATTTTAATTTCGTTATAAATTAAAGCGACCTGGGGCGTAAAAAACTTATTATTAAATCGGGATCTTGTCCTTGGCTATATTGACGGGCTTCTAATTTGATTGAAGTGCTCTTATTTAACTTATTGAGATAACATTATAGCTATTAAAATATTGTTTCAAAATTAAATTGTAGCCAGTCGCAATTTACACGTTATCGGCCCTCTGCCATTTTAATCGTAACAATGATAGCAGGTGATGAAGATATCAAGAATCTGTTTTTTTATTATTAATTATACTTATAGGAGATATCGTTATAATCTAATGGTAGAAGTTCTTTGGGCAGTATCTGTCGACCTATTGTTTATCATTCGAATTATTATATCAATTACATCATTATCGGTTTTGAACGAGTTAAAAGATTATTTTGTCCGATAATCACTTTTATTATGAACATAAATAGGTAAATTCTTTTCTGTCGCACTACAGTTTCTTCTGTATGTCCGTATGGCGCAGTGGATTAGTAGCGAGTTGCAGCGCTAAGGGCCGCGAGTTTGAATCTCGCACGGAACAAGTATTTGTATGGCCTACAAATAATTGTTTTGGATATGGATGTTTGCTTTTGTTAAATTTATGTATGTGAACTTCTCGCACGATACAGGGGAAGTGTGAAAGGTTCATCTATATATATATATATATATATATATATATATATATATATATATATATATATATATATATATATATATATATATATACTAAAGAAGTAAGAAAACTGAGTTTTGTAGATTTGTCAGAGATGCAGCCATTAAAAGGAAACTGAGCATAATTATCCGTCAGGGATGCAGACTTTTGAAAAGAAACTGAGCTAAATTGATTCGTCAGAGATGTAGTTTTCTGAATTGAAAGGAAACAGCCAAATAAAAGATCAGTCAGAGATGCAGCCTTTTGAGTTGAAAGGAAACTGAGCTTAATAGGTCCGTCAGAGGTGCAGCATTTGGAATTGAAAAGAAACTGAGCTAAATAGGAAATTTTGAATTGAAAGAGAAGGTCTGTGGGAATTCTGATTAATTGATTGTGAGAATTTTGGAGAAAAAACTAACTGAACACTATTTTAGGACGCTACTGTACACAATGTTATATGTTTTTCCATTCGGGGAAAGTATGTGGAGATTCTGGGCATTTGACACACGCGAACATGCTACATACAGCTGACCGTGAGAGAAGCATGGTTTTTCTAAGTTGACCCCCGCTACCTGTAACGTTAGCCCTTGCGCTTTATTAATTGTCATTGCAGAACTGAGCTTAATAGGAAACTGCAACCTTTTGAATTGAAAAGGAAGATCTGTGGGAATTATAGCCAAACCGTGGTATAATAACATTTTCACCTTCTCCTACGCCTGTCAAAATTGTAGCACCGATTATGTTCCGTCCAAGATGTGTCACACGCAGCCTTGTCCCGTTACATAACCGAGGAGCATAATTTTGCATTAGCATGACTGGGACGCCTCATTTTAATTGAACCTTATGTAAGGGCACACCTGACAACTCTAGAGAATTTAGAAACTCTACGGGATATGAAGTGCTCTGTTCTGAGTCCATAACTGTGTCTACTTACAAATACTCTATTATTTCTTCTGCTACTGCACTTAATATATCTGAATTTATTTTGTTAACGCTCTCATTTTTTGGTGTAAGAATCGCCCATTCATATAACCATTTGTCATCATGCATATTGTTCGTTAAATCTGAATAAAGGCTCGCAATTGATTCGGAATGACGCAGTACTAAATTATAAAAATCTCTCGTCAATTTAACGCAGCCCTCAGCATTCGTTTCCAACCCCGCCCATCGCCAATTTTTAATAGTGTGTCAGCATAGTTTCCAGCATTGATATATATATATATATATATATATATATATATATATATATATATATATATATATATATATATATATATATATATATATATATATATATATATAAGTCGTGTTAGTTACACTATTTATAACTCAAGAATGGCTGAACCGATTTGACTGGAAATTGGTTTGGATGTAGCTTAGAACCAGGAGACGGACATAAGATACTTTATATATATTATCCTAATAAATATAAAATCCAAAATCCGCTCATTTATTGCCTCTAAGGCGAAACAAATTTCGCCGGGTCAGCTAGTTTTTAATGAAAATAACAAAAAAAAGCTAATAGTATTTTTCAGGATATCACAATAGCGAAGGGGTGATTTATATATGTAAATTGTACATGGACTGGCATCAAAACTGTTTGGTTGAAGACCAAAAAAAGAAACAAAGGTCAAGAACTAAGCGCTTAGTGCGTTACCGAGTCTTCCAACTAGATTTATGGAAATGGCGGGTATATAACGTATAATATATTTTACTATATTTATGTACTAAATTTTATAAATCACAATTGAATGGTTTGACCGATTTAAAGAAAGAGATAGATACGCCAAGATTATGAACGTATCAAATGCAAACATAAAATATTGGCGTTAGTACACTATTATACTACTGGGTTTCGTATATTGAGTGATGAGAGCTGACCGTTATTTTTACTGATAACGAGGCATAGACAACAAACATAACATACATACAAATAGCAACTTATTTCTTGGGGTTGAAAACACCATTGTAACGATCAACTTAGGAAATATGAAAGTTTTTCTTTTTGGCCTACCATATCCTAAACCATTATCCATAAGGTGGAATGTGTGCTCGTTTTACATTTAATTCTATTAAAAAACTTTCATTTTTGCTAAAACTTCGTGTAATTGGTCTTTCTAAAATGAGATTTCTGTGGACAATCGAACACACAGAGACATATAGCTGACCTACGCAACTCCTCTTTTCTAAAATTCTTAATTTATATAACAGAGTTTCCTAGGTAGTGCCTAGATGTACCTGAGATAACTACGGCAATGGTAAACACGGTACAGTGGGTCCAACTGCTCGCTGTTTGTATAACAGTCTTCATATTTATGTAACTTGACAGCGAAAGTCGGTATAGCAGTCATTCAGCTAATTTTTCTCCATCGTGATTTATATAAACATTATGATTTCATAGTAATTTTACTACAGTGTAACACCGTACATAAAATGTCTCCCGGCAATATTATAGCTTTCTATTGGTGGAGGAAGGAAGACGTGACGGTTCGGTAGTGAATTTTCTAAGCATTATGTTGTAGTGTTGTGTCGTTGCAGGGTCGACTCCCAAATATCTTGTGTGTGGAACAAATAACTTTTCCTGGTAGTGGTGTAGTAAGGGGCCAGCCGTGACCCCGGGTGGCAAATAGGCAGGGTGGCAGAGCGGTATTTTAGATATGAAAGTTAGCATTCCATCTTATCTTCTTAAATGATCCCAGTAAAGACCTGAAAATTAGCTGTTACTGCATAGTTTTAATTAAAATTTTGCGAGCATTAGCATTGCAACAAACTCTTTAACTTGAATAGGGATAGTAGAAAAAATATAATATTGTTTTATTCATTTTTATAAGATACGCAAAGACTCTAGAACCCTTTTACTGGAATATCTTATACCCTTTTAACTAAAAACGAGGCTTCTTAGTCCTCAAGGGTGACAACGCCTCTGCATATTGAATCTTAACCGAGGATAGGTGTACGAGTAGATGTTTATGGCTCTATTAGCCACATTATCCACTTACTATCTGGTGGATTGTGTGCTTGTTTTTCACACATGTTCTATATAAAAAAAGAGTTTCACCAATTTTATATTTTTAATATACTTAGAGAATGAGGGGTGGGGAATGAGGAATGTGTCTCTAGTGGCCTCGGGTGGCAGATACCTACGCTACGCTACTAGTTTCGGGTCTGGATGTTTGTCTGTATAACGGTGCCTCTACACGTTGGCCAACACAGTGGCGAATGTGGTGGCCAATAGCATTGGCCAACGTGTAGAGGGGGTGTTTGGGCTTCATTGGTATGCATTGGAACGATGGCCCACAAGTTGGTGCGAGATCCGTGTGGTGTCGCTTTTTACAAAAGATCAAAGGATTGTTGGCAGAGTTTGGTCGCCGCGTCCACACGTTGGCCGCGCGTTCAGTTTGCTACAAGCTCTCAGATTGATTACACGCATCTGATTTAAATTTTATATTCAAGCTTTGTAAGGTGGATGCCCCAATTACCAACCAGCCTTTTAGTACCAATTTCAACTTTAAACATTCCCACTACTTAAAATTAGCGCGATTCAATTATTTTTAAAACATTTGTTTTAATCGATAAGCTATTTATCAAAAAAAATAACGAACATTTATTTACAATTAGATTATTACGAGAACAATTTTAAAATGAAAAAAAAAAATGAAGCACGTCGTTTATACGTGGTAGAACCATGCAGTTAGTTATATTAGAAGTATAGTTGTAGCACGAATGGGTCGTTTCAACCGGGGAAGGACCACGCTCTCACAGAATATCAGCATAAAGTAGTAGCTTAATGATGCTGTGTTTCGTATAGTGAGTGTAGAGAACCTTTTTAAAGGAAACGAGGCATTTCATCTTTCCTCACGTGTGACAACGCATCTGCATTTTGATTCGTAATAGAGGATAGATGTAGATGTCTGTAGGCCAGAGTAACCACTTACCATCAGGTGAACTGTGTGCTCGTTTGTCACCCTATCCTATAAAAAAACGTCAATTTCTTATAATTTAATCGTGCAAGTTTTCGAATCATCATCATCATTACAGCTCTTCACAAGTCCGCTACTGAAGATGCTCCTCCACAGACTGCCGCAATGCATGGTCCTGAGCCACTTTGCTCGGTGTGAGTTTTTCATTTACGTTCTAAGTTATAATTAGTTAATTAGTACCAATTATTAAGTCAGTGTTAGTTATATTTATTGCTATTGTTTTTGTTTTTCTCAAAAACTAATTAAATTATCAAATAAATTATAAGGTGAAAAATTAATTAAATTATCAAATAAATTATAAGGTGAAAAATTAATTAAATTATCAAACAAATTATAAGGTGTTTTTATATACATCAAATGTCTGATAGAAAAAAAAATGTTTTGTTAAACTTTAAAATCAAAACCCAATTTTAAAACATAGACTAATCGATTATAACTCCTTTAACTTTAAAATAAGTTAAGTTCTTATTAATGCTGTTAAGTTCTTAATCAGCTGTCACGTGCGATTGCAAGTGGACGGCTGCGCCTATACTTCAGCAAAAATGGCTTCGGATATTGTAAAATGTGCAAATTGTAATATAGTGATTAACGAACTACTAGCATTTATTCAAAACAAGGCGGATGTAATGGACGAGGTTTCTCTTACAAGATTATGCTGTGATAGTTTTTCTGAAAGTGAAATAGTGGCTGCAAAGAAGCTGTTCTTTAATTCTGTCCCGGACTCGAAGCGCAAAACTCGCAAGAATAAAGGTAAAAATGCTCGAGACATTGATGATATTATACGTCTCTTTAAAACTACCGACCCTGAATTGGTACCTATCTTTGTTGCTAGTGATATTCGAAAATTACCACCTATCACGTTTGACCACATAGATGTAACGCAGCTGTTAAAAGATATTATTACGCTAAAGTCCGATGTACACGCTTTAAAAACTGATAGCGCTACTCTAAGTCAGCTGTTAGATCTAAAAACGGAGATAGATAACCTAAAACAAGCACCAATCATTTGCAAAAAGTTTGACTTTGTCAATAGAAAAAGAGCACACGCAGCAGATTCAGAAAACTATGATAGTGGGCCAATGGCATTGCAAAATTATTCCCAGGAGATCCCGGGTAAAGACAAGTCACCTACATCTTTAACATCACAAAACAACTATAACAAAGTTTCTCCTACACATGTAGGTATGCAACAAAATATTTTATCAACGCCGCAGAGAAATAATAACAGCGCGGAGCAATCAGCTGGCATTACGCATACAACAAGTGTTAAAGAATTGTGTAGTGCTATCTCGCCTACGCAGGTAAAGGAAGCTAATGAATTAGCTTGTGTTAGTGGTAAAACGAATAAACGGTGTGTGTCCACTACTATTTTTTCAAATACTACGAACTTGAATGTAAACAAAGAGGTTTCATCATATTGTCATTCTAATGAGCGAAAACGTTGAATAGTATGGAAGTGGAACGTGAACAAATAGTAGGGGAAAAGTGGACGTTGGTTACTAATACGAAACGAAAAAATTCAGCGTCCGGTAAAAGGATGGGAAAAGCCGATGTTGGACCTGATGGAAAATTTAAGGCAGCAATAATCAAAATTCCTTTGTTTATTTCCAATGTGTCTAAGGACACAAAGGAAAGTGATATTATTGCATACATTAAAGATAAAGCACAGGAAGAAACGTCTTTATTTAAAATTAATAGAAAAATTGAAAAGAAATATAATTCTTTTAAGCTTTATGTGCCCAAGTCAAAGCTGGATGTTTTTTGACGATAAGTTCTGGCCTGACGGCATAACCTTTAGGCGTTTTACAAATGATAACTTTAAGTTAAAAATCAGCATTAATAGCATAATGAAGCAAACTATTACATAAGAATATATAAACAAATTTATAAGACAACTAAATTAGCCTGTTTTAATTGCAAATCTGTGAAACGTTCAATTGATGCAGTTTAGTTTCTGTGTCAAAAAGTCGATATAGTTGCTCTCCAAGAAACGTGGCTGCTTCCCTATGATATCCCATACCTTGCCAAGATACACCAAGATTTTGAATACACAGGAAAATCAGCTGTGAACATATCAGAGGGCATACTCAAAGGACGACCGTATGGTGGTGTGGCGATTTTGTGGCGCAAAGGAGCTTTTGAGTCAGTCACAGTAATAAACTGTGCTAGTGTGCGGCTAGCAGCAATAAAAGTATCCCTCGGTGACAAATACTTTTTAGTGTTTTGTGTGTATATGCCGACAGACGCGAGTGATAACCTAACAGAATTCACTGAATGTCTTAGTGAGGTAAGCGCGATAGTCGAAAGTTGTGACGTGGAAGCAGTGTACGTCCTTGGTGATTTTAATGCTCATCCTGGTGAATCTTTTGGACTTGAACATTTAAAATTCTGTTCTGAACAGAATTGGATTTGTGCGGACATTGAAAAGTTAGGTATAGATTCTGGTAACTATACATTTGTCAGTGATGCACATGGCTGTAGACGATGGCTTGACCATTGCATTGTCACACAAGCTGCTTGGGACACTATAACTAACATAAGAATATTTTATGATGTATTCTGGTCTGATCATTGTCCCTTTATTGTTGAGTGCAGGTTAGACAAGAAAAGAAATAACAGTAAGTATAAAAATCATGTAACCAAGTAATATGGGGCGAAAGGGTCAGTGATCGAATCGAAGTATATTATGATATGTGTAATAACAAATTAATGTCGCTTAAGGTACCTGAGGAACTTAGCGTATGTTATAATTCACACTGTAACAATACAATACCCATCATAGGTTAATGCTTGATGAAATGTACAATAATATTGTAACTATTTTATCTGAAGCCGCTATACAGATTTATGATGACCATAGATGTTATAAGCACAGTGGTCGTATTGTAAGTTGGAACAGACATGTGAGGGAAGCACATGTGATGGCTAGGTTTAAATATTGCATATGGCTGTGGCATAACAAACCAAGTAGTGGTCCTATATATGACGATATGTGCCGAACACGTAAAATATTTAAGAGCAAACTAAAATGGTGTCAGAACATTCAAGAGCAAATTCAACTCGATATCATAGCATCACATCGTAAGGCAAATAATTTCAAAAAATTCTGGAAAGCCACCAACAAACTTGATATTAAGCCTACCCTGCCTGTGTGCGTTGGAGGTGTAAACGAACCTATTAGCATAGCTAATATGTTTGCTGAGCATTTTAAAATAGAGTCGTTGCTAGTTACATCGCAGCCGATGCCCGGAGATGAGAGCTATCATGGCAGTCATGACATCATTCGTTTTACACCTGAACAAGTGGCAACTGCCATTAAAAATATGACTAGGGGGAAATCTCCCGGCCATGATTCTCTCAGCATCGAGCACCTGCAGCATGCCGGACCTCACCTGCCTCGATTACTCGCTACGTTCTTCTCTTCATGTCTCTGTCATACGTATCTGCCTCACGGCCTTATGCGGACCATAGTTGTGCCTATAGTTAAAAACAAAACAGGTGACGTAGGAGATAAGTGTAATTATCGACCCATATCTTTGGCAACAATTATGGCTAAAATACTTGACAGCCTGTTGGATACACAGCTGGAAACTTATATTGAGTTGCACGATGCACAGTTTGGGTTTCGGTCTGAATTGTCTACTGAAAATGATATCTTAGCCCTAAAGCACACTGTTGAATATTACGCAAAGCGACGTACACCTGTATATGCATGTTTTTTAGATCTCTCCAGAGCTTTTGATCTTGTAAATTATGACATATTATGGGAAAAGCTACGCCAGAAAAAGATTCCAGCTGAGCTTTTGAAGATTTTTCAGTACTGGTACAATAATCAGTATAATAATGTGAGATGGGCCGATAAGTTCTCTGAAAGGTACAGATTGCAATGTGGGGTCAGACAGGGAGGAATTACGTCACCAAAGCTTTTCAACCTGTACATAAATGACCTAATCGTTGAACTCAGCAGCAAAAAAGTCGGATGTCGTATCGACGATGTAAGTTTTAACAACATAAGTTACGCAGATGATATGGTGTTGCTGAGTCCCACGGTTAAGGCCACCAGAGAACTCCTTACGATATGTGAGAAGTATGCGTCAAACCATGGCTTGCGATGCAATGGTAATAAAAGCGAATTCATGGTGTTTAGGGCCGTTGGCTGTAAAAGCCCAGAAAATGTGCCTGCAATTAAATTGAATGACATTGAATTAAAACGCGTTGATAAATTTAAGTACCTAGGGCATTTTGTTACCGATGACCTAAGTGACAATGTTGACATGGAAAGGGAACGTAGGGCGCTGGCAGTCCGATGTAATATGTTGGCTAGTAGGTTTGCGCGGTGTAGTGAACAAGTAAAGATAACACTATTTGAAGCGTACTGTCAAGTTTTCTACACGTGCAGCCTGTGGTCGAATTATTCACAGCTGACTGTCGACACCTTACGTTTCCAGTATAATAATGGCTTCAGGATCTTGTTGGGGCTACCCCGATTTTGCAGTGCATCAGGCATGTTTGCGAAGGCGCGTACATATGACTATTACGCCCTTATAAGAAAGAAAACAGCCTCGTTGCTTGGCAGGGTGCGGGCTAGCTCTAACTCCATCATGAAAATAATTGCTGAAAGATACGACTCATTCCTCCTTAAGCAATATTACCGCCTATGTTTAGTTAATAAGGCGCTTGTATTTAAGAATTAGATTTAGGTACTAACATAGGTTATAAGTTCCATATTTACTAACAAATTTTATGGATCACTGGTTATCTGAAATAAAATTATTATTATTATTATTATTATTATTGTGGGGTATCAATATAGTTTTCTCATCTGGTTGGGTTCTAATAATACATAATTATAAATGAAGATGAGAAGATAAATAATCATAAATATCTATAACATAAAATAAATATAAAAATACATAAATAAATAAAAGCCTAACCAGATGGAGGCCCTCAGCAGGGGAGACCAAACGGCCGAGGGTTACGGGGAAAGGGAAAGAAACCGGCGGACGATGCGGGCGGTATCGAGGATCACCGCCTTCTGCATTTGAGCCTGGAGCGGTCCGTCACGTAGTCCCAGCCGCCTCAGATGACCCGAGAGGCTGACTGGGATTAGCCCGTTCGCAGAGACGACTACAGGAATAATTTCGGTCGGCAGACCACCCCACATGTCGGTCACCTCGTGAGCCAGGTCCAGATATTTTGTTTGCTTATCTATTTCGGCTTTCACGAGGTTCTCGTCATACGGAATGATAATGTCGACCAATATCCTTGACTGTGCCCGGTCCATCAGCACAATATCAGGCTTATTCGCAAGAATAGTCTTGTCTGTGATGATGGCCCGGTCCCAATAGAGCCTGGCGCGATCATTTTCGAGCACGGCTTCCGGCAAGTACTTGTAATACGGCAATTTCCGAGACACGAGACCGTATTTCAGAGCGAGCGCCTGGTGAAGAATTCTGGCTACTAGGTTGTGCCTGTGCAAGTACTCAGAGTTAGAAAGCGCCGAACAACCGGAGATGACATGCCTAAGTGCTTACCGGGATGGCGACAAGCTCGACAGACGTCGACGGTGTCATCCTTTAGGATGTATCTCCGATAGTTGTTGGTCTTAATAACCTGATCCTGTATTGCACAGACAAAACCCTCGGTTTCCCCGAAGAGATCACCAAAGCGTAGCCAGTGGAGGGAGGCTACTGTGTCTACGAAAGGCTCATGTAGAGCCTTGTAGTACCTCCCGTGGAGCTCCTTCTCCTTCCATACGGTCTCCCGGTCGGAAATGCCCTGTACTGCCGGGTCTTGCCATTGCTCGTTGGCTAAGGATAGAGGGGTAAGTCCTTTATCACAAGAAATGATGTCCTTATAGAATGGATCATCCGATCTCGCCAGGAAGTAATCACGGAGGCTGCACACTTCGCGATTATGCATGGTGAGCGCGCTAAAGAAGCCACGAGCACCATGCTTCCGCGGCAAGTACAGCCTCATTACCGACAATCTCGGATGATGCATCCTATGGGACGTCATGGTAGTGCGGAATTTTCTATCCAGGGCGTTAAGTTCAGTCTGAGTCCACCTGAGTATGCCAAAGGTATACATGAGGACAGACATGACCCAGCCGTTATATGCATGTGCCTTATTCACACCGGACAAAAGGCTGTTAAGCACTTTGGTCAAGCGTGCATAAAACACGTCGCAAACTGACTGTTTCATAACAGTCTCATCGATACCGATGTTTTGTGACATACCCAGGTATCGGTATGTTTCAGCCTCGGAAAGGGTTCTTAAGTTGACGGGCATAGATAAGTCTATGCCCTCAGATTTAGCAACCCTTCCCCTTTCAACATGGAGGACCGCACACTTATCCGTCCCCAGCTCCATTCCAATGGAATTGCTAAATTCACAAGTGATGTTTAGCAATTCCATAAGATGGGAGCGACTGGAGGCGAATAACTTGAGGTCATCCATATAGAAACGGTGGGTCACTTTTGTCCCTCCTTTCCGTAGCTGAAATCCCCTCCCAGAGCCCTCCAGTAAGGTACTGAGAGGGTTCAGAGAGAAAGATTATTATTATTAATGGTTTTTATTCCAGTTTATGATGCATGCAAAGAATAAACAAAGATAATCGTATATCGTATATTTATTTACAGCCCCATTAATATCCACTATTCTTTTATAATTATTTTATAAAAACGTTACCCCCCACACTTGGATTTTCTCCTGTATCGCGGAGGAAGCTTACAAACATAAATTGCACAAGGACACACATCCAGACCCGAAACAATTATTTGTAGGATATACAAATACTTATTCCGTGCGGGATTTAAGCCCGCGGCCCCCGGCACAGCCACTCGTTGCTAAGCCACTACGCCGCGGAGCCGTCGTCTGAAATAAAATAAATTCGTCTGCACATTGGCCCGAACCGAAGTAAACTGAACAACCTTCCAACGTGTGGTCGCCGTCACCAACTCTCGGCCAATATATTCGACACTACATTCGCCACTGTGTTGGCCCACGTGTAGAGCCGACATAAAATTTATGTATATTAAATACCTTTAAGACAGTGGAGAAAATCCCATTAACGTCCTTATTCACAAAATAAAGAATTTTCTGATAACTACAAACAAATTAACATACAAAGTTTACGTAGTAGAGCTATGCTGCAGCTATATTATTGTTGTAGCACGAATGGGTCTACTCGACCGAGGTAGGATCAAGCTCCCACAGAATACAAGCGTAAAATAGCAAACCCATGCTGCCGCATGAAGTGTAGAGAACCAGATACCTTTTTTACTGAAAATGTAGCACTCCGTCTCTGCCGTCAGGGGTAGCAACGCATCTGCATTTTGAATCTTAATCGAGGATAGATGTAGATGTCTAAGGACTATAGCAGCCATCAGGTGAACTCTGTGCTCATTTATAAAAAATAAAAAGAATCCTACAAACCTTTCTGTTTTTAAAATAAAGAAGTTTCTGATTGAGTTATGCGATTTCTTTCTACAAAAAAATTTACATACAAAAGAAAAGCTTAACCTTCTACTAGGCTAAAATTTTCAAGTTACTTTTATTTATAAATAACACACATATTAACGGTATGCAACGATAGCCAGAAAATATATAAAGAATGAACCAGTTCAATGGTAAACACATAAATACAAAAAAAAAACCGAATGAAAAAAAAGTTTTCTAAAAAGAGAAAAAATTTAAACCGCATGTGACTTCCAAAACGAATCTAACAAAACCGCATAATATGCTTAGCATACCCGTGCAGTATCGTTCCATCGTGTCATTAATGCTGTACCTAGAGCGTGCCAAGCAAATAAACATATATACATATACATCACCCTCTTTCTGAGGCAGAGAGGTAAAAATGAACTGAAAATAAGTACATATATTATGTACATAACATCATTGCTGATATTTAAGATTAAAATGGGATCCTAGTAGTTGTCTTGTGGCTTAAGAAATAACATCTATATAAATAAATAAATATAAATTGTTTGAAAGACAGGTAAGTTACTGTAAACTGACTTACGTATCCAAACTCGTATTCGTTGGGTATTATTTCTTTAAATTTATTATAGGTTCATTATTAATTTGGGGTTAAAGGTTTATATTTAACATTTAAATAATTTCCATTAAGCTTAAAATACTTGCGTTAGTTGCATTTCAAAATTTTTACTCGGTACTTTTTTACTTACGTTGGCCCAATGTCGCCTAACTGTCAAGTACGTGCGTGCGTGTGTGCCTGTGTGTTCTTTCATGCGTACGTGCGTGTGTATGTGCATGAGCATGTGCGAGTATTTGTGCATGCGTACGTGCATTTTCTTGTGTGTTCGTGTGTGCGTGTGTGTGTGTGTGTGTGTGTGTGTGTGTGTGTGTGTGCGCGTGTGTGTGTGTGTGTGTAAGTGTGTGTAAGTGTGTGTGTGTGTGTGTTGTCAAAAGCAGGCCCGTGATAAGTTGTTTAAATAAATTGAAAAAGACACAAAAGAATGCAATTTAGAAATTATTGAATAAAGTAAAATAAAATCAACCTATAGAAAATTAATTTTTTTCTGCAGTTCAAACTTCGCAAGGTGACGCATCAGTATATTGTGAAGATAAAATCCATAACAACGAAGATCCGGAAAGAAATGAATACAAGGCTTAAAAGACAAGAGTCCATGCCAAAAAACTTAACTAAAAAAATAAAAACGTTTCGTTTTTGCCGTAGACAGAGAATCCTACTGTCTACGGTTTTTGCTATAGTAAAAGCATTAGGTTTCTTTTTTTTTCAGCTTAAAAATGTTTTTATGATTGTCCCAAACACTATAGAAATAAAAACCATTTAGTTATGCTTGTAATATATCGTTTTATTACCTATATGTTTTGTATAACTGTTCAGAACGATGTCAAGCACCCAATTTCGTTCATCTACTTTATACGTAATGGACAGTAACGCACCGAATGAAAAAATATTTCGTCAGTAGCTCTTATTAGTAACCTCAATAGTTTTCATCTACAATAGATATTCACCTGGCGTGAGTTTTCGTGAAATCAAATCCCCTACTTATTTGCAACCAAAAATTGTAAATGCTTATGACGAAATATATAAATTTATTTGTATAAAAGCAAGTAATTTCGTAACAATTGACTGAAAAATCTCTATATTCTAAAAAGCAATTGTTCTCCGTTAGTCTAGCCAAATCTTAAAAAACGGCTTGATCGAGTTTGATGAATTTTTTGCGTGTGTTCGGATTAGTCTATATATGGTTTTAGTTTATATATGAGCCCGGTAGGTGGCGCTGTTATTCAGAAATCACTATATTATAGTTGCGATATATTATAGTTGTAGAACTAATGACCAACTAGACCGGTGTAATTAAATAGCATTCTCAATTTAAATTAAAAGTTTTACAATTTATACTGAGAATGCTATTTAATAATATTAATATGTCGAAATACGTTATTATTGTAAGTTATAGTTATTTAAGAAGTTAAACATATTATCATCATCGTTACAGTCCATCAAAAATTCACAGCCAAACATTGGCCTGACTCTATATATTTCAAATAACACTTCGCAGACATCGCTCGCTCCCACACACACACACACACACACACACACACACACACATATATATATATATATATATATATATATATATATATATATATATATATATACGGTGGCATGTATATCTGCAAACAGTGGCTTTGGTATTATGCTATTAGCAAATAATATGTTGACACCTATACATAAAAATATAATAGAAATAAAAGCTGAGGAGGTTATTTACGTGCTATTAATACATGAATATCCATTTTATTTATTTGTCCGTCTGTCTATCTGTTCAGGTTAATCTTCCATATGGCTAAACTGATTGTAATTAAACGTGACGAACAGATAGAGATCTTTGGCCAATGTTCAGAAATTAGCGGGGCTAATCATAGTTTTATACCTATCGTAATTGATAGAATTTCTATTAAAATTTTTATTTATTGAATTAATAATTATTCATCACTAGATGAATGAAAGCAAGTACTGGTCTCTTAAAACATTTAATAGTAAATTAGCAATTACTTCTAATAAAAGAATTAGTTAAATATATTACATAAATATGTCAAATTTAAATTATTACACTAGTAATGTTCTTTTATTCCTCAAATAATACCTATTAATTGATTATTATCTTTTTTGTTATAATTTTTATTTTATTTAATATTATAAATTATTATATTTTAATATTAATAACCTCAAAAATTATTAAATTTTAATAAAATAAAATAAAAATATAAATTGAAAATCTTTGGCGTTAGAGGTCGACAGATTGATATATATTTTTTTTATTTTTAGCTGCACAAATTACACAATGAGTTTCAACTAAGCTCAGGGTTTATATATTGCATTGAAGCCAAACGTAAAAAATGTCCTGATCGTTTCGGGTGTCATAGTTAATTAATGATAATGTGTTAAGGCTCTCCTTTGAAGTTAAGGGTCTGCGCTTACAGATGGCACGGCATGATACGGCGTGGCAAGGCACACTTCGGCTTGCCGAAGGATCCAGTGGTACACCGTCGCATGTCAAATAATCCCGTGGCAAACCACGCCGTGATGAAAGCAGCCACGTCCTGGCTCACTGGGATAGCGACCGCAACGGGCTAGATTCAATCTTGTTTCAGTCACTTAGTACTCACATTCCTTTGACAACATGAAGTAACCTATGAACTCATGCTTCACGTGAAACGTCACGTGATGCAGTGGTGTGCGCCGGCATACCTTTGGAATACAGTGACGTAATGCAGCATTGCGGGGAATGACGTGACGTGCAACAACATACCGTGCTGTCACGTGAGTCGTTTTGGTATATTCGTGCTGAAATAAAGTAAAGTCATTGCTAACGTCATCACATTAAGGTCGAAAATCTTTTGTCTTCAAAAAAAATACTTTGACATGCCGTGCCATGCCGCGCCGTCTGTGAGCGCAGGCCCTAAGTTTATTGATGTTATTTAGTTAGATTAAGAATAACAAAGGCCCCAGTATTGGCTCTGAGAAATATCGTAAGTTATGGGCGCAGCGAAATTTCAAAATTCCGCAATTCTTTCTACTCGCAAACGACCTGTAAGATAAGAATTAAATATTTTATGGGCGTTGCTGGTTCTTCCGATGTCTAGTTTCTTAAGAATTTTGTGAGTACTGGTGTATGTTTTAGGTCGGTTAAATTTAGGTAATTACGAAGTTATATCATTTAAAGCAATGTCGGAGACAAAGGTTATACGTTAGGCATAATTAATAACTATTTTAACTATTAACCTTTCTAAATATACCTACTTATTTCGTTTCATCAACATCATCACCATTACAGTCCTTCTCAAGTCCACTTCTGAATACGCATTTTTATACCTATTAACTTACTTATATTTTCTTTTCATTTATAAAGCCTGCTATACATGTTGGCCGAGCGAACGCGAGCACAAACGTATAGACAGCCCATTTGTCTAGCTACGCTTTGCTCGTCGACGCTCGCCTAGCTGGCGGAGTGCACGCGAGCGCATTGGCGTGCCTTGCCACCACTCGGGATCGCTTGCTGCGACTCGTACACTTCGAAACAGTGTCGGTTTTTCTGCACAAATCAAAGGCGCTCGCCTGCACTCGGCAAGTCGCGTCCACATGTAAGTCGCCCATGTCAGTTACAGCTTGACGTCCGCCCCGGTGAGATATTGATTTAATTAAGCTGCAATATTAAAATAATTTCGACAATTTCACAATACTAACGAGGACATCTTAATTTTTTTTTAATTTTACTGCGGAGTACACTAACATAATAATTATATGCACATATTAAATAAACAGAAGAAGCTATAATAACTTTTACTTCGTCCATATCACACCAATTCTCAATGACGACTAATTACGGCCAACATGTAGATACTCGTAGATCCTCAAAACTCGTGAACATTGGCCTTGGAATTGGTCTCTTTCGAACTTGACCAATGTGTAGACTGTAGCACTCGCCTTGTATTAATTTGCCTACGCTTGCGTTGGCTGAGGCTTGGCCAACATGTATTACCGGGGTAACATTCATTAAAAATAACAGGAAATGAAAATTATATTTTTTTTATTGTAATGACTTTCCTGTCTTTTTCTTTCCTTTCCTATCTGTCAAACTCTTTATGAAAGTACCATATTATTACCCAATATTAAAGCGGTTAAGTTTAATTTTAATTTCATTATAAATTAAAGCGATCTCGGCAGTAAAAAAAAAACTTATTATTCAATCCCGATCTTGTCCTTGGTTATATCGACGAGCCTTTTATTTGAATTGCTTCGAAATTAAATTGTAGATAGTCGAAATTTATGCTACATCAGTCCTCTGCATTTTTTATCATAACAATGGTAGCAGTTGATAAAGATCAGTCAAAAAGTTTTAATTGAATTTATGGGAGACATCGTTATCAATTATCATCCAATGACAGAAGTTCTTTAAACACCAACTGACGACTTATTATTTAATTTTTATAATATGAAACAATATATCAGTCACAACATCGTCAGTTCTGCAAAAGTTGTTTATCTAAAAATCACGTTCCTTCTTCTTTTAATTTTTTTTAAATCATGATTATCAAGGTCTCGAAATATCGTAATATCAACGAGGTTCACATATATAAATTGCTCATGGACCGACATTTAGACACAAAATTTTAGAACTGAATTTTTCAACTCGAACTTATGGCATAAATAACACATATAAAATGTAAAATTAAAATAACTGCTACTATTATACTACTAGGTTTCGTATGATAACAGACGAGAGCTAACGATTTTTCGTCTGAAATTTTTGATAAGCATTCGCCATTGGAATGCTTGAAGATTTTTCTATGAGGTTAACATCAACCATTATCTATCAGGTGGAACGCGTGCTCGCTTTACCTTAAATTTTATTTAAAAAATCTGTTGACCCTGCAGTCCAACACTCGAACTTCTCGCTATGTTTGATCTCAAAACGCTCGACAAATATTTTTATGAACTAATAGTTAACTCATTACATTAAAAATTATCCAAGCATTTAGAAGTAAAATATCTACTTTTTTTGAAATTTGTTGAAACGTTAACTTTTGAACGGATCCTCGATTCTGATGTAATTAGTGGCAATCGACTAGGTATTTTTAGAACAATTTGTTATAAAATAAAAAATATAAAATTTGTTATAAAAAAACGGGTAGATTATAAATTCAAAAGTTATATAAATAAACCTTTTTTTATTTTTCGTCATCGATTTCTCTTCAACGCATTAACCGATTTTGAAGTGGTTTACAACAATCGACGTCGTTTTCTATGTTAAAAATCTGATCAGTTCTTAGAATCGATCGTTACATCTGTATAAAAGTTATTCGTAAACACATTTTCTTTTTAATTTATTTGTGAGATTTCTTAAAATCTACCGATTCAAATCGGTTAAATAGTATTGAATATCTAAGATTGGTTAGACTCTTTCGAACGCTACCAAGTTCGTTCAAATCAGTCAAACCGTTCAAAAGATATGAATGAGAGGTTTACAAACATACACACACACACACGCACACGCACACACACAACACACACACACACACACACACACGCACGCACACACACACGCACACACGCACACACACGCACACACGCACACACGTACACACGCACGCACGCACGCACGCACGCACGCACGCACGCGCACGCGCACGCGCACGCGCACGCGCACGCGCAAGCGCACGCGCACGCGCAAGCGCACGCACGCACGCACGCACGCACGCACGCACGCACGCACGCACGCACGCACGCACGCACGCACGCACGCACGCACGCACGCACGCACGCACGCACGCACGCACGCACGCACGCACGCACACACACACACGCACACACACACACACACACACACACACACACACACACACACACACACGCACTCACGCATGCATGAACGAACGGACGCAGGAACGCAAGCACGTACGCACGCACACACGCACGCTCACAGACATACACACACGCACGCACGCACGAACGCACGTTGCGGGTTCGAATCTAGCGCGAAACAAATGTTTAGTTTAAGAATAATTTTTCCGAGTAGTGGTGTAGTGAGGGACAGCCATAGCCCCGGGCGGTAGATTTTAGGGGTATGACATCTTTGGAATGTAAGTCCGTTTCACGTTTTATCTTTTTAAAAGGTAAAAACCTAAATATTAGCGGTTACTGCATATTTTTAATTAAAATTCAATGCATACTATAACATTACAACACAACCTTAACAATAATAGGGATATGTTTTATAATACTCGTATGCGAAGACCCAAGAATAATTTTACTGAAATACCCTGATACCCTTTTAACTGAAAACGTGGCTTCTTGGTCCTCAGAGGTGGCAAAACATCTGCATTTTGAAACCTAATCGAGGATAGATGTAGATATTTATTAGCCACAGCATCCACTTACCATCAGGTGGACTGTGTGCTTATTTGTCACCCTTAATCTATAAAAAAGAGAAAATCCTACTAACGTTTTATTTTAAAAATAAAGAAGATTCTGTAATGATTTCTTATATTTACGCGAACACAATACATTTAATAAAACTACTTTTACGGATTTTATCGAATTTAATTTAGTTGATTTTAATTCCTAACGTTTCAAGTGCTTTCCATCATTCATTGTCACGTGGTACTAAGGTGATTAACGTCCTCATGTCAGTGCTGATCCGGAGTAGGTACAGCTTTTAACTATTTATTACTTATGGAACGATCTACGCAGGACGAACTTACTGTCTTGAAGTCTCGCAGTAATATGCTTGGGCTTAGTTTTAATTTTATTAATTATAGGACTCCAAGCAGGTGGTTGTACCCAACCTCCTTCTCTATTGAAATAAGAATGTTTTTTTTTCAAATTTCAATAGCCTCACGTGCCATATTTGATTCGTGTGGCCACCATAAGATATGATCACAAATTGCAGACTTCTTGGAACATTGGTCTTTCACGTCAGCTATATATTCTTTTACGTAGCTTCTAGTTGGTCATTTTATTGGCCCTATATATGAGAGACCACATTTACAATCAGCTTGTACACTCCTGCATCTTGTAGAGGCATATGACACTTAACGGATGATAAGAACTAACCAAACTTCTTCAGCGGCTTATAGAATGTTCTAATAGAAGCTCACTTCAAGATGTAGCCAAATTTATCTCTTACACCTCTGACATATTATTGTACAACACGACGTACTGCTCGACGGCGGCCGGCTTCACTCGGTCACAGTTGTCGTTCAGAACCTATTTGACTTGCTGATATTAGGCGGCTATTTGTTTGATGTCTCACTTCCATCGTGCTCTCTGTAACAAAGATTTGCCCACGGTAGTTAACTTTGAAGGACGATGGTGAGATTCCTGGTAATTATATCGTGAAACGTGAGGCCATTGAAATTAAAAAAAAAATTCTAATTTCAATAGAGGTTAATAAAACAAAAACTAAACTCAAGCATGCCACTGCAAGACTTCAAGACACAGTATGTTTATTCTAAGTAGATCGTACTCCGGATCAACATTGATATCGGGACATTAAATCACCTCAGACCCCGTGACCATGCGCGCTGGAACGCATACGAAACGTCGGGAATTAAAATCAACTAAATTAAACCGCGATAAAATCCGTAAAAGTAGTTTAATTCAAAGAAGTTTCCGATTGAATTTTGCTACTTCTAACAACAAAGCAATTAAGATATAACAAAAAGCTTTACCTGCAACTAGGCTGAATTTTTTAAGTTACGTCTGTTTTTGAATAACGCACATATTTACAGTATGCAACGTTAGCTAGAAAATAATTATACAAAGCATGAACAAGTTTTAATGATAACAAAAGTAAATACAAAAACCAACTGCATAAAAAAATTGCAGAGAAGAGAAAAAATCCCTAACTTTCACAACTAAGCCGACTCTAACGACAAAAAAAAATCCTTCAAGATTTTAATGCTTCAGAGCGTGCCGAACATACATACATTACGTTCCTTCTGGAGCAGATGAGTATAAATAAACTGAAAATAAGTATACTCGTATGTGTGTTACATCGTTGCTGCTATTTAAGGTTAAAATAGAAACCCAGTATTATTTCTGTGGGTTAAGAAATAAGTTTGAATGGCAGGTAAGTATTAACTGGCTTACATACCCAAACTCGTATTCGTTCGACACTCTATGAGAGTTAATCAATTATTAGGACTATTAAAGAAAGAAATATTTAAAAGCTTTTATAAATTTATCATAGGTTCATTATTAATTAAATTTTTAATGAAATAATACTTGCAACGCTATTAACTTTCGAAATAATGATTTCATTAAAGCTTAAAACGCATGCGTTAATAGAGTTTCTAAGACTGATAATTGTAGCTCGAGACCTTTTAATTTCCATTAGCCCAATTTCGCTAATATCATGTACTTTCATATCTATGTGGGTGTGCATGTGCATGCGCGTTTGTATGTGCATGTGCACGTACAATCATTCGTATATACGTGGATGCATTTCAGCGAGTGTGCTTGCGAGCGAGTGTCCGTATATGTGTGTACATTTTAAAATAAAATACTAGTAATTATGAACGTTACTAATGCTCCCTTTAACCACTCCTGGTAAGCTTAAATTATTAATAATTAATATATGTAAATACTCATATGTATCATGTTATCACAATGATGGGGTAAAAATTGAGTCACAGGCTGTATCTATGATTCACCAACATGGTGTTCTCACCAAAATCAATCAAATAGTTTTCAACTTTTTTTCAATAGTTGTCAGAGTGCGTTGTATGCAGAAGAAACGTTGACATTTAAAAATTCAAATTAATAAATTAAAGCAGGTCCTGAGTCAGCTGCATAAAAACGCAATCGATGTATGAACTGCACTCGGATTTTTTTAAAATATAAAACTATAGAATACATTCTTCACACTTAAAAAAATAATAAATCACAAACGAGAGAGTACGCAGAGAGTATTTGGTCGAAAAAGTTTTAATCCATTTTTTATTACTCGTGTAATAAAAAGATTAAGTGGCAACAAGGTTCTTTATTTCAGAATATTTTAAAAGGTAAGCTACTCGCACAACTACGAATAAACGAAGAAAAAATTAAAATAAAATAATTGAAACGGTGGCATAACAAATACATATCGACAATTTTTTTTTTTTTTGAAGTCTAACAAACTGTAGCTATTTAATTGCCATTTGATATAACTTTTAGCCTATTTCTTAAGATTTTCTTCATCTTGCCTTCTTTGTTTATAAATCGACTGCCATAGCCACTTACCATTAAATAAACAGTGAGCTTGCTTGACAATTTGTTACCTAAAAATATTAACATTTGAAAAAAAAGGACCAAATTTTGTGTGAAACAGTACCAAATTATGCGAGTTCTCAGCTAGGCTTCTCACAGTGATGCAAAGACATTTTTTATTCAAATTCTCACCACACCGTAGGTTTATTGGTAGAGTCCGCTCTGTGTACCTATTTTTCTCTAAGGCAATGCAGTGAATATTTTAAAATAAAATAAATAACCTTACCGGTATATCTCAACCAATGTATTGGCATCTGAAGCTCCTCTATATGCTTATGTCTCATAGAGGGACTAAATGTAAAATTCATACTTTTATTCTCACGCCTAAAACCCGGAAGGCTAGGTAAAGATAACGGACTTTCACTTCCACACCACTCTCGCTACTTTTATATTCATATTATCTACGCATACGTTTTTGTTTTACCACATTGTTGTTAAATGTATTCTTGTAGTTAAGTATCTTTTACGTAATTTGGCCCATCTTCGATATATCGCCAATTAGGCTGACAAACTTCGACTAGGGCGTCCCTTGCTGATTCTCTTACTCACTTCAAAGGAGACGGCGATATCTGGGCCCATTTGTAATAAGTTGAAATATGGTTTAAAGAAATACGTTATATTTTTCTATTTTAGAATATAGAAAAATTTGCCCAATTCACAATCGGGAAGACGAGAAATCTTAAAAATAAGTTTATGTCACGAACAAAATAAGGAATCGATTACTTTAATCGATCAATATGAATGAGTTTTGGCAGTTAAACATAAAACCAACTTACAGCAAATAACTAATTCAATCAAAGTAATATAAATTACAATTAACATATCGTCAACAGTTTCAAAAATAAAATATCAACATCAATAAAATAAATCTTAAAATCGATTCTCGTTTACAGTTCAATTTATTACTTTTTTGTCAACTATATATTTAATGTGTACTGACAGTGACAGCTCCTGCCTGACTCAATCTATATTCTGTATGTACGTTATATATACACGATACCATAAAACAAATACTACAATTAGTATGGTAAGCAACTGTCTAATAAAAAAATAGCAATCGCACTTCAAAAATAAGCTGTTTAATTTATATTGTTGCCAACTCGTTGCATAACCTCACTTTTACTAAATCTCTTATAACTTTGCTCTCAGATTGCTGAAATGCGCTGAATTTTCAGTGATGTTTTGAAAATTTATAAGCTATTGATTGACACCTCTTTCATCTTTTTACAACCTGGGCCCAAGAATGTATGAAAGCGTATCAGTCTCTTTTGCTTTGTCACTTTTCCTCATTTATTCTTTCTACGTGTGCAAGTCACTGAAACATCACCGAAAACGTACTGGTCAAAACGTCTTCTTGCAAGTCACACATTTTTCTTATCACAAATTCCTCACTATATCATTCAGAGAAACCTCTAACATATTACTGACCGCGTTTTTACAGCATTAACCCTTTCCCCGTCCTGTGCATCATATATGAATAGTATGATCGTTTAACTATTGTGTCTGTTTCGCAGACAGAAAAACTGTTAATTATAATCTCATGATTTTCTCCATCATCCAACTTTCACTAACATAAATTAGGAGCTGAGTCTGTGGCGTCATTTATGTGAAAAAAAAAACTAATTAAAATATAAAAAATGTAATGTAAACAATGTAAACTTCAAAAATAAAATAAATATGTAGTATAAAAATAAATTAATAACACAAAACGTGGAAGTACCAAGTCGAGTCGTATCTTTACAGAAATCGTGAAGAAATCGAAGGAGACACCCCGAGACGTATCGAACAAAAGATTGACGACATTGAAGCGGCGAACAAAAATGAAAAAGCCGACTTCAAGGTACTAAAAAGAATAAATTATTTCGAGATATAGAAAACTTCAGAATTCGGTGACAAAATATACTGTGTAGAGTATTAAAGAGTTACAAAATAGTTATCGTTTTTTTTTTTCATATAGAATAGGCTGACAAACGAGCACACAGTCCACCTGATGGTAAGTGGTTGCTGCGGCCCATAGACATCTACATCTATCTTCCATTACAAATCAAAATGCAGATGCGTTGTCACCCGTGAGGACTGAGATGGAATGCCTCATTTCCAGTAAAAAGGGTCTCCGGTTCTCTACACTCACCATACGAAATACAGCAGCATTAAGCTACTATTTCACGCTGGTATTCTGCGAGAGCGTGGTCCTTCCCCGGTCGAGCCGACCCATTCGTGCTACAACTATACTACTAATATAACTGCAGCATGGCTCTACCACGTAAAAATTACTTAGTTACTGTTTGTAAAAAACCTTCAACAAAAAAATAATAAGGTAATTTTTAATACAGATGCTCAAAAAGTGGCGTACTGCAGGGATGTATAGCGTTCGGGATGTGGGCTATTACATACTCGAGCTTTTTCTTTACCTTTTCCGAACTCATGCGTTCTCTTTCCCAGCTGTCAAAAGTAATGTCTATTGTCCGTTCATCGTAACTTGACGCGTGATCCGATTGGTAGGCCTGTAATTTACAGTGTTGCATGTTTCAATGCGAATGGCGTTCCCGAAATGTAGGGACAAGTATTATGGAACGGGATATAAGAGCATGTATGCATGCACCTCAAGCACGAGGTTGCGGGTTCAAACTTGGCATGTACAGTCGAATGCAATTAGCGCTAACAGTTAAGCCTTAAAAACGTCTTTATTTCGTATGAGTAAGAGCATTAATTTCGAAATTCAACTGTTACTACGGAGGTGCTGATGGCTATACTTATGTTACTTTTTAAGTGTCACAGTGTACTCTCTGAAACAATTCATATATTAATGGGGACATTCAGGTAAAATTAATTAAGACAGGGTTAAAAGAATCACTTTATATAATTATGATCAATAAGGTGTAAAGGGATCATATTTTCTTCAATGTCACTTGGATGCTCATGATCACTATCACTTTCGTCAGTGTCACTGCTAACCCACAATAAAAAGCGATCACTTCCTTCAACTATTATTTTATCTTTCACTATGTACTCATCTTCAATTTTTGTAACATGTGAGCACTCTTTATTCCAAAGGTGATTGCTTATTGAGCCAAACAATTCTTTTATAAGTGATTACTTTTGATCATATTAACCTCAATCAGATTTAAATGCGCATGATATGGGGACAGTTGCAAAACATTATGACCATGTGATTTAATTAATTTTTCAGCTTTATACATGGGCTTTGTTTTATTTTTTTTATTAATTCATATAAAACATTTTTGGCAAATTTGGTGAAAACAACAGTCCCTTTTTTTGAAGCCACTCTACCATATCAACTTTAAGGCTTGCCATATTAGGGCTTTTATATGTTTGAACAGTGTGATATGGTGCATTGTCCATCACAATCACACAATTACGTGGTAGGTTAGGTAAAAAAGTCGTTATGGTAGTCTGATGATTTAGTTTGTGACTTGAATAGCAGTAACTCATTATTAATAAAGCAGTCTGTAGTTCCTGAATCTGTGTATGTACCTGAATCCTCTGACCAATACACCTTCTTCAGAAACTGACTGCCAAATTTGGGACCCCATAAGAATAATGCATAAATGTTTCATCTAAGTAGACTATAGTCCGGCTCTCTTCTCGGTATTCTTTCAATTTTATTCAAGTAATTAAATCGCCAGGCAGATATATCTCTTCGTTTCACAAAATTTTTTCGTTTTGATTTACACTTTTTGTATTTATGTCCTAGTCGTTTTAACATTTTCCATAGTGTAGTACACACACCTATAAAATTTATTTCATATCGCAATTCGACAAGTAATTTGTTCAACGTAGGAATTTCTTTTTCGTACAGTTATCGCGTATATATATATTTCTTCACATACAATTATTTTGATATCATTTAGCATTTTACAAACTGTTATTAGTCTAAATCTTTGTAACTGGTCACCCTAAAAATATACCCGTCATGGCGGCAATTCGGGCACGAACATGTGGCAATGGCTAAATCAGCTTGTTTTAAGCCTTTTCTTTTTACAAAAAATGCTTAAACTTGAAGAATAGTTCGTCGTTTAGCAAATTTAACCACTTTCAGCATTTTTAAAACTATGATTATATAATTAAGAAGCAAAAGAGCTACAGATAGCAACCGATCAAGTTCAAAGAAAGATGACGGCTAAGGAAACAGTGCTACCAATCACTAACGCGTCAAGTTAAGATGAACGGACAATAAAAACAAACCATGAAGTTTTTACTAAAAAAAATTTATAGAAGTTTTTATGATTCATGCAAATATTTCTAAAACAAGCTACTAATTTGTTTCAATATCAGATTTAATGATTTGATTCAATGATTTAGGTAGGTTTAATTTCATTCCATCTCAATAAATTTTATTTTCATTTAATATCAATAAGAAAATTCTACTGAATACTTGGCTGTATGGGCATAGTTCCCTTTGCCTACCCAGAATGGGTGAAGAAAACAAATAAAAAATCTCTGATTATATTGGGTGCGTTTGGCAGAAAAAAGCGCTAGCAAGCGCTTATAAGCGCTAAAATAGTTTTCGGCCAGGACATGATTGCTACTTCAGTAGCGCTGACGCAATCCGCCATTTTGCTTATTTAATTTGTTTCTTTTGAAGTAGAGTTTATAAGTTGTTTTGCGCAATTTTAGTTTTAAGTAATATAATGACATGAATAAACATATACATGCTATTAAAAATTCATGATGGGTAAGTTTTTAATATGAATACTTTACAAACATATATTTAAATTAGGTTAGATTCCCCGTTTAAAACTAACATCGTGTCCTGGAGGAAAATAGCTACTTACGATTTGACAGCGCTTACCGCTTACGATCGCCACTTTGCTTACAAGCGCTTGCTAGCGCTTTTTTCTGCCAAACGCACCCATTCTTTTACGGTTGGCGCCATTTTCCAAAAATGTTCTTTGCGAGTTTAGTTGTTTGTTGCACAAAATGAGTAATTTCGACGATATTTTATTTGAATTAACACCACCGGAACTCGGTATAATTGCACAAAATGCTTCGGAGTACATTTTACCGGAAAAGTAAAAAAGTTGCTACATACGACGAATTTATTGCTTGGAGAGAAGAGAAAAAAGCAAATAGTTTTTCAGAAAATGTTATGTTGGCATACTTCTCTGAACTCTCAGCAAAATTAAAACCTTCTACGTTATGGTCGAGGTTTTCAATGATAAAAAGTATGCTGAAAATAAGGAACAACGTGGATATAAATGAATACCCAAAACTAAATGCTTTCTTAAAACGACAATCAGACGGTTTTACAACTAAAAAGTCAAATATATTAACATCGAATGAAGTGGAAAGGTTTTTGAACGAAGCTCCCGTTGATCCTTATTTAGCCACAATGGTATTGATAATTAGTGTAACACAATGGTATTAATAAATAGTTTATTAATGAATACTTATATTTTTTTTGGTATTTAGTTTACGAAATCGCAAAATACATTCAATATATTACTGAAAAAAATATTAATCAAATCCCTTTTTTGTAGGTTGCGCTGATTTCTAGCGTTGTTGGAGCTTGCCGCAGAAAGGAGTTACCTAATATTACTTTAAAATATATTATATTGAACCCCATGAAAAAATGCTACAAATCAAGATTCCGATTACAAAAAATAAGATACCGAGAAGCTTTGTTGTTGAAGGAGATTTTCTTAGAATAGTACAAAAAGATATGAATCAGCGGTTCCTTATAGCAAAAACCGACCGTTTTTTCCAAAATTATCAAAAAGGGAAGTGTACAGCTCAAGCAATCGGGATAAACAAATTTGGTAATATACCAAAAGAAATAGTTACGTTTCTTGGTCTGCCGGATGCTGAGGATCTCTGCTACATTATTGGCAGATTCAGGAGCCAATTTGACGTCCTTAAAGCGACTAGGAGGTTGGAAGCCAGACAAAGTTGCAGAAGGCTACATTGCTGATTCATTAAAAGACAAACTAGAAACTGGGAAAAAATCACACAATCCATTAATTTAAGTACAGTCCGTCTCCTTCACATGACAATACTAAAGAGAACGTTCGTCCATCTACCTTCGTTGATAATGATAATTCATTAGATCCAATTCCATCAACTAGCAAACGCCATTGTATAACACCTTTGACAAATATACATGAACAATCATACGAAATTAATAATAGTTTGTCTCAAACAGTAAATATGCAACCTAAAACTACCCCAGTTAGTATAAAAAACTGTACCAATTTCAATGTATATGTGAATTATAACTTTTATAAGAAATAAATGATTAGTTAGTTGAGTTTATTGTGTTTTTATTATTTTATTAAATTACTTCATTTTTTCGCAACTGTATTAAAAATAGTTGTTCAGTACACGTGCGGAACCGTCATTGCAACTTTTTTCGACTGTCAACCCTCACCTTCGGCTGCGCCTCGGCTCGGGTAGACATTTGTCGGAACTCTTTGCAATGACAGGTTTTCCGCAATCGTAATGAAATATAATATTTTACTGACAGAAAGAAAGAAGGAAATACACTTATTCTAGTTAATGTCGGCATTACAACATATGATAAAAGTAATAATAGATAAAAGACAAATGAACAGAAGTATTAACCACATTATAAATATGAGATACTTAGAAATACCAGTGGTCTAAACCTGTAAAATTGAAACCAGGAAATGAACTGGTCCAGTGATGCACTGTTTTTCAGTCCGGCCTTACTCCGAGGCCACTCAAGCGGCTGTGTACCTTATGGTGGGTCGTTGTTGGATTTTTGACGGACGAAACGCATGCATTTTCCTGATGATGAAAACGGTTGCAGAAAACTGTCGTCGTTACAACTGAGTTGAAGACGGCTGAAAGGACGAAACTTATCAAACATGGAATAGAATTGCGTTTTCGTCAAATGAAATGGTTGCAGTTTCTTACAACTTTTAACGATTTAAAATGTATGAAATGGCTTACTAAATAATTTGTTTTATTGATCGACTTTACTTAATCATGTAATGAACTTCCCTTCTTAATTTTCCAGGCTTAGGACAGGCTGGGCTTAGCATTACCATTCATATTAGCGACTGTATTTCATTAACAAAAAGTTCACTCTATATTCTTAAGACTGTTTAGTCTCTGTCTACGTTTGTAAGCAATATACCGCGGAACGTTAAGAGCGACGTCCCGACGAGTGAGATATATAGTTGAATCATAGCATTCTCGACTGTATTTTCTTAGGTGTAAAATAAAAAATCGCACAAGTAATTTGAACACTGGTTTGTGCAATGAAAACTGTTTGAACCCAGGACGTAAAACGGTTTCATCGTCGCAGAACACAAAACAGATTTTGTAAACGGTTCGCTGTCGCAACGTCCACCCCCATCGTGCACGCTCGCTCTAAACATTTGCTAAAATGAAAAGAAAATATATTACTGCAAGCTTTAGAAGTTTTTCTGGAATTACATTTCTATGATATTGCCGGAGTTTACAGGCATCTTTGATTCAATAAACAGACAAGTAATATAATGATTTCTTATATTTACGCGAACACTACACATGATTAAAACTACTTTTACGGATTTTATCGCGTTTATTTTTACTTTTTATTTTGTAATTCGCGACGCTTCGGGCGCTTCCCAGCACCCATGGTCACGGGGGACTGAGATGACTGACGTCCCGATGTCATTGTTAAACCCGGAGTACCTTCAGCTTTTTTAATTATTGTTTATGTAATAACACCATTGGTCACACTGTGTATAGGAAAAAGACCCATACAAACCGATATTTAAACGGTGAATCTCACCACCATCCTTCACAGTTAGCTACCGTGGGCAAATCTTTGTTACAGAGAGCGCGAGAGATCTGTAACAGCAAACACCTGGCCGCCGAGCTTCAGCACGTCAAGCAAGTTCTGCACGACAACAAGCTTCGGGTCCCGCGCCTACGTCACAGTGACCGAGTGAAGCCGGCCACAGTCGAGCGTGTGCCTGCTGTGCTACCATATGTCAGAGGTGTCACAGACAAGATTGGCTATATCTTGAAGCGAGCTTCTATTAGAACATTCTACAAGCCGCCGAAGAAGATTAGTCAGTACCTACCATCCGTCAAGTGTCATATTCCTCTACAAGATGCAGGAGTGTACAAGCTTGGTTGTGAATGTGGTCTCTCTTATATAGGACAAACCAAAAGATCAATTAGGACCCGCGTAAAAGAACATATAGCTTACGTGAAGCATCAACGTTCCGGGAAGTCTGCAGTTTGTGATCATATTCTAGACGGCCCCAACCATTACATCAGATTTGATAGACCACAAATCCTCGCGAAAGAACACCGATTCCTACCAAGGATGATACGTGAGGCTATTGAAATTAAAAAAAATCCTAATTTCAATAGAGAGGGAGGCTGGGTACTACCACCTGCTTGGGATCCTATAATCAATAAAATTAAAACTAAACCCAAGCAAGACCTCAGGACATAGTCAGTTCATTTTGCATAGATCGGACCATAAACAATAATTAAAAAAGCTGAAGGTACTCCGGGTTTAACAATGACATCGGGACGTCAGTCATCTCAGTCCCCCGTGACCATGGGTGCTGGAAAGCGCCGTTATACCTTTAAACGAGCAATTATTGTATATATATATATATATATATATATATATATATATATATATATATATATATATATATATATATATATATATATATATATATATATATATATATATATATAATCTGAATGTCGGAAACGGCTCTAACGATTTTCATGAAATTTAGTGTCCTGGGGGTTTCGGGGGCAATAAATCGACATAGCTAGGATTCATTTTTAGAAAATGTCGTTTTATCCGTGTTTTCAGGCAATAAAAAACTTCTACAATACCATTAGAATATGAAGGTAAATTTTGGCGTTAAGTGTTATAGTAGCTCAAATGATCCCATTACATCGGGCGGTCACGAAATCGTTGTACCCCACCGATTTCCCCTTCCCCGTTCGAGTCCAGATGTCTTCGGTCCGATTTTTTTTCAAGTTCCCTTCTTTTGTAAGAAAATCTATTATTTCGAGCCCTTTTTTAGTATTTTTAAAAACACGAAAAATTAAATGAAACTAATTGCACTCGTGATTTTTTTTTAAATAACTAGTTCAGTTTTTTCTATTATGTCGGTAAGATCTAAAAATATTATTCATATTTCATCAGTATGTAATTTATATCTAAATGTAATTTCCAAAAAGCACAATTTCCAAAAAAAAAAAAATAACGGTCATTCAGGAACTAGATATTAATCATTTCATTAATCATTCAAGCGTTGCGTTACCTTGAAATCAAATCCGATTAATTATGTCCCTACTTTTTTCGCGCCTCGAAATTTTTATTGCTTATGATGAAATATATACAATTACTTGTATTAAGACTAGTAATTTAATAATATTTGATTATAAAATTATTAAATGTTTTTTATAGAATTTTAAGTTTTTAATTCCATTTTAATATAACCATATATAACGTATATATGTGTAAATGTAATGCGCAATATATGTGTAAGACAATCTATCATAGATTCCGAAGTTATCGTTAAGCTTACCTTTATATGTAGCCACGCTGCTGCTATATTATATTTGTAGCACGAATAGGTCGCCTCGACTGTGGTGGGACCACGTTCTCACAGAATACCAGCGCCAAATAGCAGCATAATGCAGCTGTATTGAATATGCAGCTGAAACGAGGCATTCCATCTTAGTCCTAAGGGGTGACAACACATCTGCATTTTGAATCTTATTTCGGGATAAAGCTAGATTCTATGGACCATAGCATCCACTTACCATCAGCTAGACTGTGTGTTCATTTGTCACCCTTATTCTAAAAAAAATACAATAGAAATAACGATATTTAGAGAAACTTAAAAACTACTACTGTACGAGTACGTAATGTACTTAACGTACTGGCCATCCATACCAGTACAAGTTATTTTGAGAAAAACAAAACAAATGCGAGTAGGACTTGCGCTGTATGGGTTCTGTTTATACGTAATTATTTTCGTTTATAATTTATCCATTCCGGAAATTGAAAAAATGCAAGCATGCAAGCGTGGCAACTACGACATATATTTTTTTTTGAAGGCCTATGTTCTACAATGAACGGTGTAACTGTTGGCTTTAATATGTATAGAATAGACCAATTATAGGCATAATATATCAATGATAATTGTTTTCTCAGAAAATAGGTTCATATAAACGGGCTCCATTCTCGGTTTCAAGATTTTCAGTAAAGTTATAATATACCGCTCTAGACTATAATACTGCTCGGGACAAGCACTGAAATTACACAAATGCGACCTCTACCACTCGGACTTGTCCATTCTATAGCTGCTGGTAGACAGCGACGACCATCCCCGCGTTTACGGGTGCCTATAGGTCCGGTAGCGGCAATGTCGACACAGACCGACTCATCGACTACGTCCAAATGGCTGCAGAATCCGTGCTACAACAAATCCCATCCGTAGAGATCGTTATGCTCGGTAATTTAAAGGCCCACCACGCCGAATGGCTTGGTTTTTGTTTAACCGATCATGCGGGTAGATCACTACGTGGTACTATAGGTCGGCCGATTGGGACAGGACGCGGTCTTTTTTGAGTCCTAAGTCGCCGAGTGTTCCGTACGTTGTTGCTGATTCTGTCGCTGGTGTGTGTACTTCAGTGGATGGAACTTTTTATTTCATCATCTATGGTGCCTACCAGAGGCAGAACTAATCCATGCTTTGGTCACTCCTGTAAAATTAGATCAAGCCGTAAGCAGGGGTGCTACCGGGCCTGGGTTGATGCATCAACGCTCGGGATGCAAACACAAGCGCTCTTAAAAAGAAGTATAATTCCGCCTCTAGGTACTTTTAAAATATCATTGTCAAGGAAAGGTACAGAGCACATCGGCTGAATTGGCAAGAAACTAGTTCGACTTCCTTCGGGAATACGTGCATTTTGACCTCTCGCTAAAGTAAATTTCTGTCAGCCATCTCTGCCATCTCTTCACATAGAGGACGACTCACTGGATCCATGCTATGTCTTTACGTCCAAGTCGACTATCGATGACGGGGCATCGCACCGCCGACCATTTTGCGGTGTAAGTGCTCCATGCAGGATGCGCTGTTTATAGCGCTCGATGTGCAAATCGTTCCTCACAATGGATGTCATCAAGTAGAGTGGACCTGATAATGTACCACCTATTGTGATGAACCAGAACCTGTTTATAGCGCTCGATGTGCAAATCGTTCCTCACAATGGATGTCATCAAGTAGAGTGGACCTGATAATGTACCACCTATTGTGATGAAGACATGTGCTCCAGAGTTTGCACCGGTTTTAACCCGTCTTCTTCCCCGACTTCTACACCCTAGACATAGTCTCAAACTCGTCGAAGACAGCTTTGGTGCATCCGATCTCGATTTGGTGTACCGCTCACATACATCCAACAACGGGCCTATCGCATTCACCTCCTTGTTCTCCAAAATATTGGAAACAATTATTAAAAATTAGGTACGTTGACGATTACCAGCCGATTAGTGACCGTCAGTACGGTTTCCGTAGGGGTCGCTCAGCTGGTGATCTTCTGGGTCACCTAACTCATGGATGAGCGGAGGCAGTAGAGTCCAAGGGCCGTTAGTTTAGTCATAGCAAAGGCCTTCGGTCGGATTTGGCACAAAGCTCTTCGTACGAAGCTTTCTTCCTATGTGCTTCCCGAGAAATTGTGCAATTGTATCACCAGTTTTCTTGCAGATTGGAGCATGAAGGTTATAGTAGATCCGATTACAAGCCCATTAACGCTGGTGTTCCACAAGGCTGCGTACTATCACTAACACTGTTTCTTCTGCATATTAATGATATGTTGCAAATCTGTACCATTTTACACCGGGCGTGCCAATATTATTCTAGAAAACGTCGCCAAGTACCGGAACAAATTTTTGTCGGAACAAATTGTTTTGAAGTCAAGAAATTGTTCAAAAAAGTCTCGGACTGGGGGCGACTAAATCCAGTCCAGTTCAATCCACTGAAGACACAAGTTTGCGCGCTTATTGCTAAAAGTAAGCCCTTTGCCGTATCTCCTCAGTTGTCAGGGCACTCCCCTCGATACTTTAGCCAGTATCGGAATTCTCGGCGTCGACATATCGAGTGACGTGTAGTTTCGTCGACAGTTTAAAGAGAAGGCGAAATAGGCCTCTAAAAAGCATGGCGTGCAGGACAGTATTTCATGGCGGCACATCACCTGCAACTTTACAAGGCGCAGGTTCGGCATCACATAGAATACTGTTCCCATTTCTGAGCTAGGGTTGCCCAGTGCCAGTTCCTTTCATTTGATCGTATCCAGCGTAGAACGGTTCAAATCGTCGGCGAACAGGTTCTTTCTGACCGGCTTAACACACCGGTACTGCGGAGAGATTTTGCAACTCTTTGCGTCTTTTATTGCATATACCACGTGGAGTGCTCTGCAGAATTGTTCGGACTAATCCAATCGCTCATAATCCAGCCGCTCAATTTCACCATCGCACATCGGAACAATACTCATGATCCCATCGATACTGTCTGGATGATTGACGGTACACTACTGCGCGATTTAGAAGAAGTTTTCTTCCGCACACAACTTCCTTGTGGAATAGACCACTACTAGCGGTTTTCCGGACCGATACGACTTAGGGACCTTCAAGAAAAAAGCCTACTCTTTTTAAAAGGCACCTGCAATTTCCTTGGTGTTTCAGTTGTTCATGGGCGGCGGTTACTTTCTATCAGATGAGCCGCATGCTCGTTTGCCCCCTCCCCCTCTTACAAAAACTAAAAAGCTCTAACCTTTATATTTTGTACATTATTAAGTGTAAAGTATGTATTGTGTCTAATTTTAGTTTGAGATATAATTAGATTAAAGTAGTAGATTTGTGTAGATTAAATAGCCACATATTTATTGATTAATAGTATTGTTATGTAACACTTATAAATAATATCTTATTATAGTGCTTAACTAAATACAAATCTATATATTATTTTCATTCGATTACTTCTAGTTTAATTTGGAAATAATTTTAATGTACTTTTAATTTTATTTTACTGTATTGTGGTAGTAAATATATTCTATACTACGCAATTACCTATTCTAAGTCTATGACTCTAATCCATCCCGTGAATGGTTACTGAAGAAAATTAAAAAAGGAGATGTGCAGTAGTATCTTCCTAATAAGAACTCAAAATTATAAAAAAAACTAGAGCTGCCAATCTGCCAATTAATAACTAATTTAATATCAATTGTGACGGAATACTCTATGTGAGACGATCTATCGGACTATGTTCAGTAGTTAACGTTTGGTGGCTGTAATGGACGTATTGATGGTGTGGAGATTATTGGGTGATTGCAGTATGGTGGTATGATAAGAGAGTACGAGTAAATCACTCCATTTTGTCCGATGACGTCGTAAGAGGCGACTATGGGGTATACGAGGGCGGCACTGAAAATTTCGGGAATCAGGGAAGTGACACAACATTACTATTTAAAAATGTATTTATTGCTTTTCGAAGTATTCTCCGCGAAATTTGACACATTTTTCCATACGATGGAACCAATCATTGAAGCAACCATTCCATTCGGAAGTTGGGATCTCCAAAATGGCCGTTTTGTGGGCGTCCACAGCTTCTTCAGGTGATGAAAATCTCTATCCACGCTATTTATTCTTTATTATAGGGAAAATATAGAAATCACTACGGCTTAGGTCGGGGCTGTACGGCGGATGGTCTAATAATTCTATGTTTTCTTGCTCTAAAAACTCTTTTGTTCTGTGTGCGGTGTGAGAACTCGAATTGTCGTGATGGAGGATGATGCGGCGGTTGCAGTTCTCTTTACGGAGTTCAGAAACGACCTGTGACAAACAAATGCTAGCATACCATTCTGCATTAACCGTTCTTTGTCTCTCAAGAGGAGTAGTCGTAACATGGCCGGTTTTGGAGATAAACGTTGCTCACTATTTTTTTTGCAATACTCCGTGAACGAACAATTTTTGTTGGCTTTAACTCATTTTCGAACACCCAAACTCGTGACAGGTGTTTTGTTTCGGGTTCGTACGCGTATATCTAGGATTTGTCACCTGATACCATGTTGTATACAGCATTTGAGGATCCTGCGTGGAATCTTTCGAGAGTTCTGACGCAACAAGTAACGCGAGCCGCTTTTTGCTCTTCACAGAGCGAATGCGGTGTCCAACGGGAAAACAACTTTTTTTACACCTAATTGTTCACGCAAGATTATTTGTATTTAACTCATGGCAATGTATAAAGTTGCCTAAATTTCTCGGTATGTCACATGTCGATCTTCCTCAATCAGCTTACGCACAGCATCAACGTTTTCTTGGGTGACTGCAGTTTTTGGACGACCTTCACGGGGATCATCGCTGAGCTTGACACGTACACGTTGGAATTCAGCAAACCAGCGATAAATTGTGGCTTTGGATGGGGCTTCATCACTAAATGCAGAAATCATCCGGTCAACAAGCTGTTTTTGTGTTAAACCACTTCGAAAGTCATAATAAATCATCGCTCTTGAATTTTCTTGAGTCAATTCCATTTTCTCAACGACTAAACAAGTTTGACAAAACCTTGTGACAAGACCGAGAACCTTTTTTTAAATAAATAAATGGTATTCGGTATTTAAAACCAAGGAGTTTTCAATTAAAAAGATTTTAATATGACAGGAACAATGGATATAT